>CM071614.1:2052500-2652500 GCA_036365135.1 Miichthys miiuy
ATAGGACAAAACACAATAATAAATCACCTATTTTGGGGATTACTTGGTAACCAGCTAACCAACTGGTCCTAACTGTGAGGCCCTGCAAATATTACCTTGTAGTAAGACTGCAGACACGGCATGTCACCGTATGAGTTAAAGCAGCTTAAAACGCATACATTGTAGCCTACATCCATACATCAAACTGTCATCAACAGAGTCACTTTTGCTCGAGAGCTAAGGACCTCCATGGATGGGCTCGTACTCCATCCATAACACACCTCCTCCTCCTCAGCCCTCCCCATGTCACATGCACTCGCAGGTAAATAAAAACCTCAGGAGAGACTCTATCAGTGGTTCTGCACAGAAGTTGCAGAGGAGTATTCTGGTATTCACACAAGCAAGCCTCTGTGCTCTGCTAACAACAGGCCTCCTCCGTCACCGCACAGACTCACAGGAGCAGGTAGATATGAACCTTGGACTCTTCTTTAAAGCAGAAACAGCAGATCCAAGCTGACACTGTGACGCATGACAAGTAGTCTTTTTCATTTTTACTTGCTTCCCTGTTTTTTCTTACAATAACATGGGTGTATTGTTCAGTAACAATGCTATAGACCTGCGTGTTGTTTAGAATTACAATTCTCCAGAGTGTGTAACACTATACATGTTAATGTGCGACTGGGTCTGCTTTATTTTTCACAGTACTTTATGTTCCATGAGACAGGGTATCTTTTTTTTTGTTATTGCACAGTAACAATAGGATAATTACATCAATAGGTTACCAGACCAGATCGTCTGCTTTCTATTTCCATCTTTTCACAACCTTTGCCAAAGAATTTCTTCCAAACCAGTAGAACCAGGGCCTCTGCAAAAAAAAAAAGCATGACGTCAGGATCATGTTGTCATGTGTCCGGGGGTGCAGGTGTTACGTCTTTCTCTCACTCCCACAGTCAGGTCAGAGGAAAAAGAGACGTTCAGGGTCCACACAGTGTAAATGCAGATTCAATAACACGCAGCCTGATTCTAAGTTTCTTTAAATATCTGACTTCTTTGTCACAGGATGCGTTCGTTGTGTGCTTTGGGTCTCTTTTTGGCCCTGCTGCATCTTTCCAACTCTCTGCGGCTGGCAGCCTTCAACATCAAGTCATTTGGAGACAAGAAATCCTCCAACGTGACTCTGATGGACATCATTAGCACGGTCTGAAACTGCTTTCCTTTTTTTCTTAGAGCGTATATGATCACAAAAACCCACATGTGAAAATATACTCTATGTAAAAAAAAAAACACATTTGTTGCCCCCGCCTTGTTGGTAGCACATTAGAAATATAAGAATGGAATTTAGTTGAATACTGATACACTTGGAGATTAAAGGAGCACTTCAGCAATTTTCATTTTGTTTATTTTACATCCATAAAGTCGGGGGACTCACGAAAGATGAAAAACTTTAAAAAAAGAAGCAGTAGGCTTAGATATTTAGAATTTTAGTCCTTAGTACTGTATGGGTATGGATCCTACATTTCCCACAATGCAAACATTAGCATTTTATCATTTCTTGAATCACACTTTAACAAACTAGAAATCAGCCACTAATAAAAACAAGACACACAAGCTTTCATCAGATGTGTTTAGCTTGTGTGTTCGTTTTTCAGATTGTCCACCGCTACGACATCATTCTGATCCAGGAGGTCAGAGACAGCGACCTGTCGGCAACCAAAAGACTCATGGAGCACGTCAACAAGTTAGACACGACGACACGCCTCACACAGAGCACACACTCTATTATTGCACAGAACATAGTGAACAAAACGTGGTGTGTGGTCTGCAGTGAGGTGGACAGCTCATGAAGTCACTTTATGATATACGATAACAGAATGATGCTCTTCTGTATCTGTGTGTGTGTGTGTGTTTACAGAGGTTCTCCTCAGCCCATGTACAGTCACATCGTCAGCGAGCCTCTGGGTCGCAGCTCCTATAAAGAGAGATACCTCTTCCTCTACAGGTACACATTGTTTTAGTCACTTCAGCTCTGCAGTGTGTGTGTGTGTGTCCCTCTGAACAATGACTGCCAGAACCACGATGATTATGTAATAGTAGCTGCACATGATTGTTAATCTGTACCAGTGGGTACTGTATATTATAATCTATGCTAATATGTTTTGTTTTTATCTTAAACTGAAAAGTAACCAGTGACTAGTGACAGAAGTGTGAATACCTCATAATTGTACTGAAGTGGAGTACTCGAGTACATGTTAGTTACTTTTCCTCACTGGTTTTATGAAAGATAACAGCATACTGGAGTTTGAGATAAATATGTCAGCAAAGTGTCACACAAATACTGTCTCTATGGAGTAATACAGTAATGATATGGTTATTAAACGTTTTACTCATAATTAATTTCCTTGGGATAAAATACATATTAAATACAGTATGTGACAAATCTGGTTGTTGAATTCAAGTAAAATTGTTCTATAAACTACTGACAACATTTCTATCACACTGACTTGTAGATGCAACTGGTCAGTTAACAAGAGATGTAGTGTTTGCAGACCTTGAATAATGATAATACAAAAGTTCATTTATAAACAACATAATGCTTTATCTTATGAAGATTCAGAATTAACTCTAATTTTTAATGACAGCTTTCACGTGTCTTAGCGCTTTTGTGTGATTTTATGCTGCCGCTTTTGAAATTTGAAGTATGGAAGAAACCTGACGCGGACTATGCGGATGCACAGGGCCTCGCAGCCAACAGCGGGCCCCCCAGCTGCAAGTTCAGCCTCAATATGTTTCAGGAGAATTAAAAGTACCTGTCTTTACCTGTACCTGTACCTGTTTGTAGAGGTTACGTGTCGGCAGACGTCACTCACTGCGTGACAGCCCAGCCCAAAGATGATTTTGACTTGATTACCCCAGCTACAACTTTTCCATGTTTGCTGGTTTCATGTATTTTTATTCAAGGTAGCTTTTGCTAATTTCTGTTGATCTTGTGCAGTGGCCTGAAACCACAATCAGGGTGTTACAGTGTTACATGTTACTACATGTTACTAGTGTTTGGGGGGCCCCCAAACAGCTAGAAACGGCCCTGCTGTCTCCCACTGAACTTAAGATTTGGTTCAGGTGATCACCTCATCAATTCCTCATTAAGTACGATGAGGTGTTCCTGTGTTCAGCTGACATTAGAATAGAATGGCAGTCATACATGTAGAGAGGCTGGTTTTTATCTTATCCCAGAGCTGTACATTCATTCACATATTCAGGAGTAGACGCCTCCTGTTCCCTAGTGGACACAGAAAAAGTCTAGACCATCACATTAAAACATGTGGTAAAGCAGTATCTGTCGTCTCCAGGGAGCAGACGGTGTCCGTGGTTAAAAGCTACACCTACGATGACGGCTGTGAGCCCTGTGGCACAGACACCTTCAGCAGAGAGCCCTTCGTCGTCATGTTCACCTCCAAAAATACACGCAGGCCATGGAAAAGAGGTACTGTTTTTTGCCATCAGACACCAGTGATGTAGGTTGTCAGCTGAGGCCTAAGACTTAGAATGACACTCTAAGGTTATCAGATCTGCTGGTCACCAACGCCCCTTTAAAAACTAAGTCATACTATAGAGGATTCATGATTTATGTCTGCCCTATCCAAAACTCTCACCTTGCCTCTCCTCCTCCCTCCTTCCTCCTTCCTGGTTTCTAGCTATGAGGAACTTTGTTCTGATCCCTCAGCACACCTCTCCAGACTATGCTGTGCAGGAAGTAGACGCCCTCTATGATGTGGTGACTGATGTCCGCAAACGCTGGAACACCAACGTGAATACTCTACAAACACACCCCCACACACAATCGAATATTTTAGTGGAGAAAAAAGGCGGAGTGCAAAGGATCATACATGAATGTGGTATAATATGAGATGTAATGAGATCTGCCTGCAGGACATCGTGCTGCTGGGCGACTTCAACTCAGGCTGCAATTATGTGATGGGCTCCGAATGGCAGCAGATCCGCCTCTTCACCGACAAGAGTTTCCACTGGCTGATCACAGACGACGCCGACACTACAGTGTCACACACTAACTGCCCCTACGACAGGTACACACGCCCACGCTTGCTAACACACACTCACAGACGCAGACTTCTAATTCCACCCCTCTTCCTGTGTTTGCAGGATCGTGGTCACCGATGACATGTTGAAGGGAGTGGTGCAGGGCAGCGCTCACGTCTACGACTACATGGTGGACTTGAATCTCAGCCACAGTCTGGTAAAAACTACTTTAGCTTCTTTTCTGCCAATTTTCTCCCCTTTTCTGTTGTTGTTGTTGTATGCTCGGAACGGGAGGGTGAGGCGAGTGGTATTCAGTTGGCTGCAGTCTGTGACTTCACCACTAGATGCCACTAAATCTTACACACTGCACCTTTAACATCGACTGGAGATCTTGTTTTTGCTTGAACTCCCGTAGTTTATGTTTTCACCTTGCTGCAGTGATGTAGGAGTGTATAGTAAGGGCGTGGTTGGTGCACTGTGACATCACTGCTGGGTGTGGTTAAAGGTGCAACAGGTTTTGAACAAGTTGGTGTCAGTGAAACATTGTTTTACATATGGTATTAACTTACTCAATAGTTTCACATTTGAGGAAATATAGTTGTGTGTCCACATCTTGGACACCTACCAACAACAAGACTAACATGTTACAACTTTTTTGCCCTCCATGATAAAACAACAGAGGAATGATGTTATCGATTCTGCGGGTAGTATCATACACACACTGCCGCTGTTCTGTCACATTATTGTTCACGGAAGTCGGTCCTTAGCACCTCCTTCCTTGTGACATCACAGACGTCATGAAAGATGGCAAGTGATGATTGGTCGGGGACCAACATGTAGTCTGTCATGTTACTTAGCCACCACACAGCAAACATGTATGACTCTATGTATGACTCTATGATGAACTAGTCTGACTAGTATGAAGCTATGACAAGCCACCTCTTGAATTAGCTTAGCACAAAGACTGGAAACAGGTAGCCTGGCTCCAAACAGCACCTCTGAAGCACACTCATTAACATGTTATATCCAGTGTGTGCAAAGGTGATGCTATTGTATATTGTACACCGTGCCACAGCAAAATTGTTTTCTCTCTCTCTCTCAGGCATTGGCTGTCAGTGACCATTTCCCTGTGGAGGTGGAGCTGATTTCCTGAGGGTCCTTCTGCCTGAGTCATGACTTCCACAACACTTCAACCGGCCTCCATGTTGAATCCGAGTTATGATTACTCAGCGGAGGAACGCTCGCCAACCATGCAGCCATGAAAAGAGTGAAATAAATAAACCTTCCAAATGAATGTCAGTGTTTCTTGAAGCAGACGTGTCAAAGCTTCTTGTAAAGATTTACAGTGATCACTTTTTCGTTTTGAAACCACTTCCTACTGAAGAACTGCTGTTGTCTTTTTTTCACTGTCTGAAGCAGCACAAACAAAAGTCTATTCACTTTTATTGTATTCAGTCTCATGGTGGGAATTAAAAATCTAATCAGCATATCATGACACTAGTAAGACTAGATGTATGCCTGACAAAACCTTTAACTTTTTAAAGAGTACCTGTGTCAGAAAAGCGAGACTTCATTTCTCAGAGACGTCTAAAATAAAGTATTTTCAAAATGAAAGACGCAAATCAAATGAGAATAATTTGATTTGAGCTTATTTAATCGTCCTTTGAAGACCAAATTTGAATGATTAAAAATAACGATAAGTTTATGAAGTTAGGTGTCAAAATCAGGTAAAAATGGGCAGTACTCTCAGCTCCAGGACTGTGGGGGCGTGTCCGCTGAACCACTCTGGGCGAGTTGAATGAATGTCTGTCTCTGTTTCTCTCTCTGTCCAAACGTACACAAGTCATGTATCTCAGTGAAACGCTGTCTGTCGTCACTTTGTGGTTATTGCTCTGGTGTTTGGATGAAGTGAGGGTGGGTGGTGTCTCTTGTCCGTGTGCGCCGTTAACGACACACGTAAACTCAGATCTGACTACATATATTCCCTGTCATAGCGACAAGCTGCTGTTGCATATAAGAGACGTCCCGTGTCCCGCCCACAAAATCCTGGACTGAAAACTGGTGAAAAACTGTTTGAACCTCTAACTCCACATTTCAGTAATACATCGTTCAAAGTCTTTTCACGTGTTTTCAGAAACTATTTTCCAACATATTTATTGTGCTTTGAAAGAAAACATGGAATTGCCTTTACACGGACTTTAATGACACCAATCAATCCACTGAGCACATACATACATTATGTATTCAAAAGTTTCTGGCTAAATAGTTAGAAAAATTGAAAGTACTGTAGATAAATGTTAGAGGTCACAAAGCTATCACCCATTGTGGGCTATTCAGATTACACACTAGCTTACTTTCGTTAGTTGTTGTAGCTCTTGAAGGTACAGTAAGGCTAGGCACTTTAATGCTGAAGACCTGCCTGTGACAATAACTACTAAACCCCTCCAATCCTCCTGTACAACTGAAGCATGCCGTTTGAGAATAAACACACTGAGATCTAACCACCGTCAGGGCTTAGTGTACGATCAAACAATTACATCATGAAGATGAGCTGCAGAGAGCTGTAGTCAAGGATGCGAGCACAACTGACGCCAATGAACACAAGAACCTGGAGGTAGATGTGTTTTCAACTCGTCGTCGGCTACGTTCAAGGCTGACTCTGATTTTTTTTTTGGCTGTTCACGTTTTCAAATGAGGCCTTTATTAGATTCTTGTGTTAGCTGGTCACAGTCCTGAACTGATCCTTATGAGCAAATGAACAATAACAGCATAGACAACACAGCTGTCATATGGAAATAAACATGTCAGAGACCAGAGGACAGATGATAGCAAATTAGTAATGCTAATGTTAGCCGTGGTAAAGGGCAAAGTGATGTTACGACTATATTAGATGATAACGTGGATATATTTGACCAACTTTCGTGGTGAGGATTGATTTGGACCCATGAAAACATCTATCTCTACCTCCATTTCAGCTGTTTTCCATGTTTGTACTCATAAAGGGATGAACTGTGACGAACGTCAATCTAGAGTGACGTAAAGGTTGCATGAGTTCTGATACGACCACTCACACAGAGGACCTGTATCTGATCTAGGTACCACATTATGAAAGAGGCCCAAGTCAGCATGGAGAAGATCAGATTCCATTTGATTTGTGCTGCTCACACTTTTAGGAAAAAGAAAGAGAAAAATCGGATGACGTAGCCTGTGTGTCGTTTTATGTTTCCCAGTCTCCTCTAGCTCTTTCTCTTTTTAAGCATCTCCAGATACATGCCCAGAGACTTCTGAATGGAGTCTTTGGTGATGAAGTTGACAAAGAACTGGATGTCAGTCTCTCTGTTGGACGTCAGCTTGTCGATGGTTGGCTTCCTCATCATGGACTTGGTGATCTGTCTTGCGTGGTCTGTAAAGTGAACGGATGAACAGTTTGAAGTTTGCCTAATGATTTATACTTATTAATGTATACTGTTTAAGGTGCTACATAATGTCTAATGTACCTGGAATAGCCAACCACTTGGTCATGGTCTTTGTGGCTGTGGCGAGGACCTGGTCTTCAGGTACCAGCTGGTCCACCAGTCCTATCTTCAGGGCGTCTGAAGAGCTGTACAGCAGCCCCAACTCCAGAGCCATCTCTGTGGTTCGGTGGCCCACTGTGTTAATCATGGTGTCCTTGAACCTGCAGACAGTCAACAATGATCAGCTTTGTCCTCATTTATTTTAGAAAGTAATACAATAACAGGTAGGTAGGTATAACACAGTGTACAAAAATATAAGAATGATCACCATACACAACCCAAACACATCCCTTCTGTCCACCCAGCCCACGTCATACAAACACTGATTTACACAGCACACAATAAACCAAACAGGAAGAACAACTAGACAGTGGCAGAGGGGGGATACAACAAAACAATAATACAGAGCAAGCACGTCTGACTCACTAGATTCAATATAAAATGTAATATGAATGAATATAAAAATGAGTACCATGTTGTGGTCATAAAACAACCACCCCAAATATTTTGAAGTCTCCAGGTTTGCCCTTCAGGTTACACATTATCTTTTGATGACGCTTAATTCGTACATATTCATAAATACATTTCCATTCCATGGCTGTACATTTGGTGGCTGTGATGAAGGTAATTTTAATAAATTTGACTTTGTCTTTATCACAGATGAGTTGCCCAGAGACATTGCTCTTGGTGCTGTGCAGATAAGTTTTTCCTGTAATGTACTTCAGCACGACGAGTATAGAGGTCCAGCATGAACAGAGCAGAACATGTGTATGAACACCCGATTCCACATTCACATCTTGGGCAGAGCTGCTACCACAGCTGTCATTGGTGATGTCATACTTATAATTCCTTACCAAAAAGGTGCTACGATGCCGAGCTGCGTCTCATTAAGGCCGATGCTGTAACGAGGGTTGTCCGCCATTATCCTGTAGTCACACGTAAGAGACATCAGACAGCCACCTGCAGGACTGGAACCCTGTGGAAGGAGTGATGAGGTAGGCTAACAGGTGATCTGCAGGATGTTTGACTTTCATATCTTTCTCTTTGTGTTTTATACGTACATTGATTGCAGCTATAGTGACCATGTTGGAGCTGTAGAGCTTCAGCCACATCTCCTGAACAGCTCTCCAGAACTCTGCACAGTGCTCCGGACTCTTCCCGTACATATCCATGATGTCCAGCCCGGCTGAGAACACTTTAGGCTGGCTCTGGAATGTACAAACACACACACACACACACACAGGGTAATATTTAAAAATGGTTCCACACTTCAGCAGTTAAAGTGCTAACCCTATTAACTAAATAACGTTTATTATTTTCACAACGCAACTTGAGCAAACGAATATTAAAGACACATCTTTAATGAGGTTACACTGTACCGAGGTGATGATGAGGCCCCGGCAGCTCTTATCCATCTCCAGCTTCTCCACTGCGATGCAGAACTCTGTGAGGAAACCTAAACTGAGACTGTTGACCGGCGGATTCTGCATGTGCATCACCGCCACACCTACAGAGAGACAGAGATGATGATCTCTTTGACATGAATACTTACACACATAAAGTCTCTACAGATTAAATTAAAATGAAACAACAAATAAACTCTTTGCATATGAGGCCAGATCATTTGTGTGTTTGTGAGAGAGGTGTTTAAAATATAAATGAGATACACAAAGAGACAGAGAGAGGAGTGATGGTGAGGATGTCAAAAATCTTTACCCGTGCTTTGGTTAAAATCCACTTTGAGTTTAGGTGAGGTGGAGTTGTTCCTCCTCTGAGCGACGAGGACGGGAGACACACACACTCTGCCATGACTGCAGGACGACAGCCAGGAGAGAAAACCTGCACACACACACACACACACACACACAAAAGGTGTATTCAGCACATATCAAGACTGAGTTGGACTTGATTATATGTTATAAGTTCTATGAAGGTATAAGGAGTCTGGGTTGGTTGGTGATGAAAGCCGCCACTATGACATCACCTGCCTCCAGATCAGCCAATTCAGTTGCAGGTTGGAGTAGAGGGAATTCAGTATGCCTAAAGTTCAAATACTTTGCACTAAAGATTTGGACACTGGTTTCAAGTAGTCTGAGGGTTTGGTTACACAGTGACAGACCCAGCTGTCCAGCTGAGTACCAGGGGTGAAGGCAGAGCCAGGGTTAGGGGCTTTGGGTCAGGCTCAGGGGGGGATGTGAGCAGGTACCTGGACATGGGAAGCTAGAGCGAGCTCATGAATTCAGAAAAACAATGCTGAATTACTTTTAATAAAAACTTTTCACGTGAATATGAGACAACAAGACGTTAATTCAGAAAAAAACAGACGAGTTTTCTTCAAGTGAACGCAACACGCTTCCGTTTATTTTCTTGTGACACCTCGGGTAGTTTGTGAATGCTGTATGGACGTTTACCAGCTTGGTATTGAGACCACCTTACAGCAGAGTGCTGTGACCTTTGTCACAGTTTCTACTGAGCACAGCTAACAGAGCTAACAGCTAAATGACAGACTGCGGTCAATAGAAGTCAGGAGCCGACGCGTACGTCACAGCGCTTCTTCACACTGCATGCTCACGTACTTGATACGCCGCACTTGTTCCTCAGCGTAGCTCTCAGCGCCATGTCGTCTTCTTCAGAGCCTGAATGGAGTGCAGTCTTCTTCTGCTCCTGCTCCTGCTCCTGCTTCTTCTTCTTCTTCTTCTTTGGGATTTTACAACAGCTGTCGTCCCTTTAGAAACATTACTGCCCCCTTCTGGCTTCACTCGTCCACTGTTCCCCCATTCTATTATACTCGTGTTAGTCCAGCTGTAGAAACTGGTAGATGGTTGGAGACCCTTTCTCCTCTCCTTCTCTTTTTCTTTGCTGTATTACCAAGTGCCAAGGTAGTCAGGTGATCAGTACAGAATAATGCTGCTAACATATTCAGGTTAGAAGGGACCAACAGAATAAGTTCCAGGGTCAAATGATCCACTTTAACACAATATGCATGTGTTTAAATTTACATTTTGCAATATTTTTTAATAGATAAAACATCAATAAGGGAAGTTATTTTAAGTGTTGGTGCGGTGGTGAGGGTCTGTTTCATCTGTTTCCTGCTTCACAAAATTCAAGAATTTGATGCATTTAATTATTTTATATAATCTGACATTTAAACATTGCAAAACAAGGGATTTGTCTCTGTAGAGCCCAAGTAAAAATACAAAAAGCTAAATATATTAATAAGCAATACATAATACTTTAATACTATAAAAATTAAAAAAAAAAAAAGAAGAAGAAAAAAGTGAAAAAGAAGAGAAACACTTTCACACAAAAAGAAGTGAAACACTTTCACTTCTTTAGTAAAATTAAGTTGTTAGTGAAGGGAATCAAATGTGTAAAGGTTAATACAGGGGCCACGACATGTCGTAGAGCAGGGGTCGGCAAATAAGTTTGGACCCGGGCCAATTTTTTCTAACAATTCCATCGCGGGTCATGACCATGCTTTCCTACTGGGAAAAAAAGGTTTTCTGTTTTTTCTATTCTATTAAAAATAAACGTTATTTAACTTTAAAAATGCATTTAATTTAATTTAAAACATCAATTTGCTTCTATGTGCTGTTATCACGTCCACTGCTCCATCTCCTGTGTCTGTCATGAAACAGGCAACCTGCTGTAACTAATGTATACAGCAGCGCAGATCTGTTTCCCCATGCCGCTGATGTGCATTCACATTTTTTAATTAGGCTATTTGATATTTGAGCTGACCTTGTTTGTTTTTTTAAATTTTTTATTTAATGAAACATATTTGTTCACATTGGTGTTGCAAGAGGGACACAGGACACTTTTATTGTCCACAGGTTACAGCGCACGCACAAGTAAAGAGGCTGCAAGGATGTTCTGGCTGCTGTTTTGTCACGTTACTTATCAGCTACTTTTCAATAAATGCTGTGATTTTTGACAGAAAACATGAGGTTTAAAAGATTCCAACCAATGGATTAGTGATTATCTACTTCAATGTACTCTAAGCCTAAAATGCTAGCATGTCAGTCTAACTAGTTTATTAAATTAGTTAAAGTTAAACATTAATGATAAGCCAAGGAGCATGTTATTAAATATTATTTTGTTAGGTCATAAGTCAGCTGGTCAGGTGTCAACCAATGACTGTATAAAGAATGGACAGCGTATGTGTGACGTCACCTATAGGTTTCTGAAGAGATGACTAATCTAAAAATCGGCTTAGACGTGGATTGTTGGTGGACCTAAAGCGGGCTGAAAGAGGCCTGTGTGCTCTAATCATCCACCTGTAATGGTACTTACCTGTCGGTCAAAGCAGCCACACACCTTAATATCATCTGAACAGGTGAGTTGTATATAAATTCACCCTCAGTACAGTTGTCATGAACGGGGAAATTAGCTACAGAGACCAAAACTGTTTTTTGTACCAGGCTGTAAACATGTTTATTTCTGCTGTGAAGTTGGACATTTGAACATGGGGACTTATGGAGATTGAAATGTTCTGGAGCCAGCCTCAGGTGGCCACTCAAGGAATTGTAGTTGTTGGCACTTCTGCATTGGCTTCATTTCCCAGCCACAGAGGTTGCCGCTTGGTTTCAATCAACTGCACATTTTTGGCCTTAGCGTTAGCTTACATTAGCTAGCCCCAGCTTTTAAAATATGATTTGACATTTCAGTCAACAAACCCACTGTCCTGCATGTGTTTTATGGATGGTGATACCACACATTTTCAATTTCATTTTACTTTTTATTACAATTTTAACAATACTGGTACAGATACAAATATTGATACTGATCACAAAAAAACTGTTGATTCATGGTATGAGTAATTAACTGGAAGTTTCATGGTGATATCTGTCTTCCCTTAAATTGGATTGTGATGATAAATGCTTTTCAGTTGCAGTAGTGGTCGGGGCTTAGTGTACAGTCATTTTAAATCAGATGAGCTGTATTCAAGGATCTTTGACAACAATGAACAGACGCTTTGCTTCAGGTGCACTCACAAAGTTTCCTCTTTCTTCTTCTTCTTCTTCTTGAGCATCTCCAGATATGTGCCGAGCATCTTCTGAGTGCTGTCTTTACTGATGAAGCTGATGTATTGCTGCATGTCAGCCTCTCTGATGGACATTAGCTTGTCAATGGTTGGCTTCCTCATCATGGACTTGGTGATCCGTCTGGCGTGGTCTGTAAAGTGAAGAGGAGAACAGTTAGCTCAGACTCCCAAAGTGGAGTTAGATGGAGCACCAGTGAGTTTGACAGTTTAGATTGACTCTGGATGGTTCTCACTGACTTGACCAAGTAAACCAATGAAGTGTGTAACAGGGGTTTCTTTTGATATAATTGTCTTTACTGATTTGCTTCCTGGGACATCATTTTATTAAACTGGGGCCTCTTGTTATTTGTAAGTTTTGAGTCTGCAGCACCTGTGACCACCTGTAACCACCCAACAGTGATGTCATGATGCACCCTAGAGTCAACTGCTACCACCACAGCAAGACTTCTACCATTGGAGGTCAGCAAAAACAAAATTCCTGTCCAAAATCTAATCCTGGTTGATTTGGCACGCCTAGTTACTGATGGTACTTAATTTTAATACTCCAGCAATGCGTCATCAATGGGAGGAGGAGGTGCAAGAAAATATGGAACAAACCATGTTCTATGTTGATATACCTGGAATAGCCAACCACTTGGTCATGGTCTTTGTGGCTGTGGCGAGGACCTGGTCTTCAGGTACCAGCTGATCCACCAGTCCTATCTTCAGGGCGTCTGAAGGGTTGTAGAGCAGCCCCAACTCCAGAGCTAGCTCTGTGTTTCTGTGGCCCACTATGGTCGTCATGGCTTCCTTACACCTGCAGACAGCAGCACTATTTGTTTACTACAGTCAACGATGAGTTATTATTTGTTTGATTTAATGCTAAAACTATCATCATCATGAACATGACCACCCCTATCTTTCTTACCAAACAGGTACTACGATGCCGAACTGCGTCTCATTAAAGCCGATGCTGTAACGAGGGTTGTCCACCATTATCCTGTAGTCACACGTAAGAGACATCAGACAGCCACCTGCAGGACTGGAACCCTGTGGAAGGAGTGATGAGGTAGGCTAACAGGTGATCTGCAGGATGTTTGACTTTCATATCTTTCTCTTTGTGTTTTATACGTACATTGATTGCAGCTATAGTGACCATGTTGGAGCTGTAGAGCTTCAGCCACATCTCCTGAACAGCTCTCCAGAACGCTTCATACTGCTCTAGATTCTTCCCGTACATATCCATGATGTCCAGTCCAGCTGAGAACACTTTAGGCTGGCTCTGGAATGTACAAACAAACACACACACACACGCACACTCAGGTTAAACGGTCAGTTTGAAAGTGAAAGTTGTAGCCTCACTGATTAACTCACAACTAACTTTAACTTCCTCCTAATACAAACACACACGTCACATGTTAAACCTCAAAGGCTGTGCTGCTTTAAACTGTACCGAGGTGATGATGAGGCCCCGGCAGCTCTTATCCATCTCCAGCTTCTCCACTGCGATGCAGAACTCTGTGAGGAAACCTAAACTGAGACTGTTGACCGGCGGATTCTGCATGTGCATCACCGCCACACCTACAGAGAGACAGAGATGATGATCTCTTTGACATGAATACTTACACACATAAAGTCTCTACAGATTAATCCCCAAGGGAAAAGAAATGATCTGAAAACATAGAAATGATTAAGTATTGACAACATTGAATATGAAGTCTCAGCTCAGTGTTTTATAGGAACATAGCTGGTCATCGAGGCCAACAGCAATATCTAATTTACATGGCATAAGGGTCAGGCTGTTTAATGGTTAGTCTTGTGGTACCAGACGGATTGCATCTCAGATCGTCTTAGGATTTCTAAATGCAGAGTAATTAATTGGTGGCATGGCATGGCTGGAATGAAGTTCTCCTCCATTCTCCTCCCTCGTGCATTAAAACAAACTGGACATGAAGCTTTTTATACTTTGTAACACAGAGGGCTTTTTAAAACACAGATAAAGGTTCAGCATTGTTAAAAAGCACATGACTTCTGTCACTGCTCTAATGACTGCTTGGTTCCCCAATGGAATGTTTTTTTTAAACCTGAAATTGCTTCCAGTTTTAGCAACATGAGCTCGGAAAAAAAGTCCCCAAACTGCCTTAAACAAACAGTTCAGAGACTGACTTGTAAGTTTATCTCTTGGTAAGATGAGTAAGGGGCACAGAAAGCAGCCATGTGTTGATGCAGTCATTTTTTTCCAGACAGAAAACGAAAGCTAAAAGGACACGTTGAAATCTCTGAAAAGAGAATGATGAATGTTTGTGAAGCAAGTTTAGAGATACTTATTGAAAAATATTTATGAAAACTGACAAAACAATTAAGCTGTGTTTGGATTACCCAACCAGCCACCTGCTATGAGGAGAAATGTCTAAACTCTTGTGAACATTCTCGTCATATTTCAATACAAGAAAAGAGAGACAGATCAGTTAACAGAAAGAGAGAGAGAGAGAGAGGAGTGATGGTGAGGATGTCAAAATCTTTACCCGTGCTTTGGTTAAAATCCACTTTGAGTTTAGGTGAGGTGGAGTTGTTCCTCCTCTGAGCGACGAGGACGGGAGACACACACACTCTGCCATGACTGCTGCAGGACGACAGCCGGGAGAGAAAACCTGCGCACACACACACACACACACACACACACACACACACACACACACACACGCACACAGAGGCTTACTTTAAAATTAAATTTGGATTATTATTTAAGATGCAACTAAACATTTAATGCAATGCTCCACACATTGTGCATTCAATCTATCAGATCCATCCATCAGACAAATCGGTATACAAGCTATATAAGGTGTAAATAGAGCATACGGCTTGTTTTATTTTTATATATCTTCAATTTTTCTATTTTACTTGTATTCATGTATGTTTTCTTATCTCATCACGTCATAAATTGAGCTGAGAATTTCCCCGGTGTGAGATCAATAAAGTCTTTGTTATCTTCTCAGTGTAAGAGCGACCTTTACGAGCAGCTAGGAAACTCATTCAAACAATAGTTATTTTCATCATCAATTCATCTGCTCAATACTTTCCTGATTATTTGCTTGAATTGTTGAACTGGTCTATAAAAGTAATGATAGTACATAGTAATAGTACACAGTTCACGGAGCCACAGATATTCCACTTTAAATGGTTAATAAATGATTAAAATAGTTGCTTTTCTGTCGATTAACTAATAAAATAATCAACTAATCATTGCAGCTCTACTGTTATGATACTGTTGCTCTACATAAAATGCCTGCAAAGATGTGTGTCCACCTCAAAATCCTTCTCTTATCTAGTCTCTTAAAGTTAACATACACACATACCTGATAAGATGCTCTTGTTCTTCAGCGTAGCGCTCAGTGCCATCTTGTCTTGCTCGGGACATGCATGAGACAGAAAACTGTTGCTTCTGCAAAGCCAACACTGGATTTATAAGCAAGCCATGAGGCCAAAAAAGGAAAAAGACAGAGAGAGGTTTCACTTTCTCACATGTCTTACACTGCTCTCTTTCTCTTTCTCTCTCCGTGTGTGTTTGTGTGTGAGTACATTGTGTTACTTGAAGGAGAGGCCGCACTGAACAATCATTTCCCGTAAGTGTGTCACGTTGATTTGTCTGCTGCAGAGCAGCAGCAGGTCCAGAGTCTGTTCTCTGATGCCATTTGGAGGAAAACTGCTACAGTAATGTCCCCATACTGCCCCATACTGTGAATGTCAGAACAGATTATATTTGTTTCTGTCACATCATAGTTACTGAAGTAAATATTGAACTCATATCACAAATCTTTCAAACATTCTAAGACTAAACTGCAGCAGCAAAGATATCTCTCTTCACTGTCTCTCTCTTCACCAAAGGTGATCTATAACAAATGCTATGAGGAGAAAATGTCTAAACTCTTTGGAAATTTATGGGAATACTGAGCTCCCATGTCTCTATTATGAAACCCAGCAATGTTATGCATTCCATTTAGTTTCCACTGTAAATCTAAATATGGCTCCACCTACAGAGCATCCCCTGATGGGGTCATGCTGTACATTACTGCTGTTTGTTATAACAATGTGAGTTGCTTTTCATCTCATAATCACTGGAGATAAAGAGTGGGACTTAATCAGCTCCACTGCTGGTTTTCTGGTGGACAGTTCACTGAAGAGTCAGCAGGGTTCTTCCCGGGTCCTGGTCACTTTTACACATATAAACTGGGTGATTTTTCTCATGTAGCTGTACTGTTGTTTGTCCATTTATTTATCTTTATGGTGTTATTTTCAAGTGTTGAATCAAACAAAAGAAGTTGTGTTTCTTAAAATGAAAACAACTTATGATTGTTCCTGTTTTCCAGGTAAAGCTGTTTGTTCATTGAGTTGGAATCAACCCCTCAGATTTATCATGTGGCCCTTTGGAGGGGATCGACCATCATGTTGGGCACCACCGGACTAAAACCAAAGCAACTAAACCACCTCAACCAGCTACAACAGTGTGTTCTGAGTTTGTCAGACCAAAGAAGAAAGTGTTATTAATCACCCAGCCAAATTTGAATGATTAAAAATGTCGTTTATGAAATTAGGTGTCAAAATCAGGTAAAAATGAATTCTCATCTCCAGGACTGTGGGGGCGTGGCCTCTGAATGCGCTGAAGCCACGCCCACTCATGGGAGCAGTCAGGCAGCCATTTTGAAGCGACTGAAACGTGTCAGATGAGTTCAGAAAATGACATGACTAACTTTGAAACACTCTGAGTGAGATGAATTCATCTCTATCTCTCTGCTCAGGGTGGCCTCAGCGTGTCATCGAGCCACCCTTTAAGGACCGCCCACAAAATCCTGGACTGAAAACTGGTGAAAAACTGTTTGAACCTCTAACTCCACATTTCAGCAATTTATTGTTCAAAGTCTTTTCACATGTTTTCAGCAACTATTTTCCAACATGTTTAATGTGCTTTGAAAGTTATTTTGGAATTGCCTTTACATGGACTTGGAAGTGTACGGGGTAGTGCATTCAGTAAAAGATGAATCAGAGAGGAAGAGAGAGAAAGCAATGCGAGGGGGGAGTGAGTGAGGGGAGAGATAGATGTATATATGTGTGTGTGTGTGTGTGTGGTGTATAAGACCCGGACAAAGCACAAGCGTGTGACCATCGCAGACACTGAAGCTCCTCTCGGTCAGTGAGTGTATTATTTCACCTTACCTAATTGAAAATTCATGTTTTTGTTTTGGTGCCTGTGTGTGTGTGTGTGCAATGTGTGTGTGTGTGTGTGTGTGTGTGTGTGTAATTTTTGTATCTGTAAACACTAATGTACCGATATAAGTCCAGATTGGTTTGTGGGTGGTTGCAAAAAAAATTTCATTCACTGATAAAAAACAATGATGAGTAACTGTGTTGATATTGATGCATGCGCCCATATGTGTGTAGCCGGTTGTTAATAAAGGTTTATCATAAGATAAACATGAGGTAAACAGTGGCATGTAGTGTTGAGTTTAACTGTCTCAAAGTCTATGCATGTGTACCTGCATGTTTGTTTATTTCATCATACAGTAGGTTAGATTTGCATGTATGATTTCTTGTAAATGTCTTAATGTTATTTCTCTTTTGTTCTGTCACTTCTCTGCCCCGTCCGTCGCCTTCAGCGTTAGCGGTGATTGAGCATCATAGGAAATCCATCGTTGTGCGTCACCTCTTCACCCTGTAACCTGGGGGACACACCTCTCCCCTGCCGCTTTCTCTGCTTTCACTTTTTTTCTGTCCGACCCCATCCTGCGTCATCATGGATCTTTTGGGAGACATGGGCAGCGGCTGTGACGATGAAAACTGTAGCCTTGCAGAGAACTGTCTGAACCAAGAGTGCCATTGGGAGGAACCTGTCTTTGGATTGACTGAGTTAGGTGGGTAAAAGCAAAAATGTACTATTGTGTAAAGTTTTGTAGATTTTAAACCTGCGGCAGGCAAAAACTTTTGAAGGAAACAAAACAACACAAAAATGGATTGATATGGTGTCCCATCACCTTTGACTCTGACCTTTAACTTGTCAGACTGAAGGATGTGGTATCTGGACAGTACAACTCAAAACCTTCCACCATTAGATCTTTTCCCTCTTGCCTTTGATATTAAAGTTTAATTTAATAGTTTAACATTTTGGGAAATATGCGACTTAATTGAGAGATCATTACCACTCTCCTGCACTGATATTACATCAATATTTTATATTCTAGTGTGTGTGACTGTCATTTACATTCCACTGATGCTCTTCGGCCTGCTGGGAAACATACTAACAATTCTGGTGGTTTGGCTGCGACCTCACATGAGAAGTTCCACGTACCTCTACTTGAGCAGCATGGCTGTTAGTGATCTGTTGATACTGCTACTGCTGCCTCTGGATCTGTATAAGGTACACACACACACACACACACACACACACACATTGTTAAAGAAGACATAATGCATTTGTTTCCTTTTGAGAATCGTGTTCCAGCAGTGGTTTAAAAAGCCCTGAGGGGAATCCCTGCTGCTACATAACATGTCATCATATCATACTCAGAGTGTTCCTCAATCATTTCCTCTGCAATCAAATGATAGGTGTAAAATAAATAATGAGCATTTAAAAAACAAATTGATTAAGAATTATTGTTAAAATCTGAAATTCGTTTATCCTCAACTGTTATTCTGACCTAAAAAATCAGAGGTGACTGATGTATCCGTCCCATCAACATCATATTTAGTTGCCACAGAAGCAATAAATCTGTGCATACACTCTTACATTTCACTTAATAGAACTGACTAGGATAGTAGAGTTTATCCTCTGGGGACATTGAATAACACTGCAGTCCCTAAAGCCAATCTATCACGTGTGCATCCTGAATGCTAATGCAAGCTAGGTAATTTTATACTGCTAACTCTCTCTGCCAGTTCTGGTCTGACCACATGTTCACGGTCAGTCCCACCTTTGTGTAAAGCCATTTCAGTTGACACTTGTATCATCCTATCATTGATTCTTGGCTAAACCCACCGTCTTGTACTGTTCTTGTAAATGAAGATGTCGTCATCGTAGAATAATCGCTCTGTCTCTCTCAGCTCTGGAGGCCCAGTCCCTGGCTCTTAGGAGACCTTGTCTGTAAGCTGACAATGTTCCTCTCAGAGTGCTGCACCTTCTGCACCATCCTCCACATCACCTTCCTCTCCCTGGAAAGGTACGTGGCGGTCTGTTGGCCAATAACCGCCAAGACCCTGGTGACACGGCGCAGAACCAGAACTCTCATCGGCTGCCTCTGGCTGGGTGCGGCTGTCAGTGCGGCACCGGTGTTGGTCATGGTTGGAGTGGAGGATGTTGAAGGAGAGGAGCTAGTGCTCAGTGGATGGAGAGAGGGCGGAGGTTGACAGGCATTGAAGGAGATCAGGCAGGATTTATGACTGGTGGAATGGAGAGAGAAAGTGGACATATAACTTCGATGGATGGAGGATTCGAGGGAATAAACTGGGGAGAAAAAGAGAAAAATGGATGGGGTGAAAGAATTGGGGAGTTAAAATGGTTTGGAGAGAGCACACCCGGAACAGGAGAAGGAGATGAGAAACAAGGAGCTGAGGGAGGAGGTGAAGAAGAAGGAAAGCGGCAAAACAAAATGAGAGAAGATGAGGGAGGAGGAATGGAAGAAGGTGTTGATGGAGGTCATGGAATAAAGATTGACAGGAGAGAGTGCCGCTGCACGCACTATGCCATCTCGTCCGGCCTGTTGTCGGCCATGATGATTCTGTCCAACATGTACTTCCTGGTACCACTCTGCATCCTGGGCCTGGTCTACAGCCTGATTGGACGGACACTGTGGCTCCGTCCACGAAGCAGCCGTAGAGACCAGAGTCACCGGCACACTGTCAAAATGCTGGGTGAGAAACACACACTCGCCACCACACCTACTTAGCTTATTTATTGTTTCCAAAAAAGTTGGCACGCTCTATAAAATATAAACAGAAATCCCATCCATGGTCCATGATTTCCAAATAGAATTTCATATTTTGACTCTTCAGCCCACAGGACAGTTTAACATTTCACCTCACTCCATCTGAAATGAGCTCTCGTCCACAGAAGGTGATCTGGTTCATATATGGTTTCCTTTTTGCATGGCAGAGTTTCAACTTGAGTGTTCCTCAGCCCATGCAGTTATGTCCACCACTTGTCTGTTGTCTTGTCCTGTCTGTTTTTTGATGCAGCCTGAGGGCCGGTCAACCAATGTTGGACTTCAGTCCTGTCCCTCGTGTACAGAGATTTCCTCACATTCTCTGAATCTTTTAATGATATTATGAACTGTAGACAGTAAAATTCACAGACTCTTTTCAGTTTTATGTTGAGAAACAATCTTTTGTTGCTCTGCCAGCTCAGTCTTTCACAGAATGGTGAACCCCTCCCCATCTTTACTTTGTTTATATAGCCTGCTTGGCCAGCTCCTGTCTGGCATGACACAAGCATACCCCTGCACCTCAAAACCTCCTCTTCCAGGTCCAAAACGCCTGTGGTACAAACACTAACACCCCGCAATGATCTGAGCTCACAGCCCGGGCTGCTCGACTAACAAACTGAGCTACCATTAGCTAACAGCAGCGACAGTTTGCAGCAGTTTACTGTCCATCAGGAAATTCTGTGAGTCTGTAAATCCTGAACACAAAGTTACACAGTGCAAGAACAGACAGAGTAGGGATTGACTTCTTAATTACAGGTGTAACATCTGGATTTATTAGTGTAAGAGACAACTTTTACCACCTTTGCTTCAAGCATTAATGATCCTGATGCCCTCCTCTTTTTGTGTTCATCTCCCCGCCCTTCTGTCTATTTATTTTCTCCAGGTGTGATCGTCCTGGCATTTGTCTTGTGCTGGCTGCCCTTCCATGTGGGCCGGACCATTTTCTCTCTTTCTCTGGGCTACGGTTCTGACAGACAGGAAACATCCACGGATGCAAACCCACACTTAGATATTAACGCCCTCTCTGACGTCAGCACAGACACAAACATCAACACAGACACTGCTACTAAACCCGTTATCCACTCAGACTCAGAAACGCACTTCAAGACCACGTCCAAGACCGGAAAGATGACTGCACACGTTCACGGGGAGAGAGATAAAATGTTCTGTGATATCTGTGCAAATAAAAAGGTCAAAATAAACACACACGCTGATGTAAACACACGCTTGGCTGAATCTGATGATAGGAGCACACACAAACACTTATATTCTCACGTTGTATCACAACACACAAGCGCTAGCACGAACACACACAAACCGAATCCTAGCGCTGACACGGATACACATAATGTTACAGCACATGGTGATACACAGCTTCCTGCGACACCGACTGACTTGTACAGTGATAATACACGCAATGACACATACACACCGCCTGACGCACACATGTACTTTATGTACTATCTGTCCCAGTATTTCAACCTGGTGTCCTCGGTCCTCTTCTACCTCAGTGCTGCTGTCAATCCTTTATTGTACAACCTGATGTCTGCCAGATATAGACATGCTGTGCACAGCCTCGTACACACACACTCTGACACACACTCTCACCGACTGCACACGCTCACGGCACGGCACTCCACGACCACTTTATGAGGGCAAATATGTGTTTTGGTGGTAGGGCTACCCTGTTATTTATATTTGGACCATAGATTGTGCCTTATTTATTTAATTTTAGCGGTGTGAGGTCTTACTGTATGTCTTCATGTGTTTTAAAGCAGGGCTGACAAACTTGTACTTTTCATAATATGTATATTTGTACAGAAGAAACTTTACGTGTACGTAAGTTTAATTACGGTAACAGTGTGCCTGCTCAAAATATAATTGCACATCCACAGATGCACAACACACACACACACACACACAGAATAGGGCTACATCATTTTGATGTATGTAGTTTCATATAAACTGATGTGTTTTCATATAATATATATTAGATTATGTATCCTGATGTGTCAGATAATATGTATATATATCAGATGATATAAATGCCCTTATTCGATTCACACTTTTATCACCTCTGTGGAGGAGGTCATGTTTTCATCCATGTCCGTCTCTCTGTCCGTCAGCAGGAAAACACCTCAGAATGGATTTCCTGAAGTTCAGCGGACAGACTGGCCTCGGGCGTAGGGACAATTGATTCGATTGAGTCGGTAACACAGGCCATATCTGTCCAGAGATCAGGCTTTTTTTCTTTTTTTTTTTTTAGAACTGTGTTTATAAAAAGTAAAGACTTCATTCCCAATCAGTATGAGAAATGTTCAAAATAAAAGATACAAAATCACATTATAGTAATTTCTGTTGCAGTATTTGTTATATTTGTGTCATGTTTTGCTCGAATCTAACACGAGGCATTCAATGCCAAGATATTTATCTATTAAGTATTGTTTCATACGAGATATAAAACTATTATTTGTTTATTATAGGCCTTGCTTGCTATGTACTTATGCAATATATTACCATATTACCAAATGTTTTACACTGCCTCACGTCTTCTGTTAAAAGTTGCACTTGAACACTGTAAAAACTCCAGACAGACCGTGTGTATGTTCAAAGAGCGACACATTGTAGTGTTCCAGTATTTTATGGTTACAGTCCAGACAGACTGATGTCTGACTTCTTTCTGACAAAACCTGGAAGATATTTTATTAAACATACAATACATATGTCAGCTGTAGTATTTTGCACACGTTAGCACAAATTCATATTTAAAATATTTTAAAATAATTTTAATTTTAAAGCTCATTCATGTCTTTTGATATTGTTGGCACAATCAAGCTCAAGTTCTGTCCTGTAACTACGGGGGAACCAAATCTTTAAACACTAGCTTTACATTTTGTGAAATATTTTGTATATAATACATATATTATGTTTTCTTGCCTAAAATTAGTTGAAAATATCAGTATCACTCTGTATGATGATTATGATGTTCCTGCCAGAGGCCAGTTAGCTTAGTTTAGCACAAAAGACTGGAAATGGGAATGGAACTTTTTAAATATTGTTTGTTTGATTCATGAGAGATGTTAAAATGACAGGGAACTGTCAATGATCGAACAGTTTTCTGACTATAAAGCAGTTTTCTGACTGTAAAACAGTTTTCTGACTGTAAAACAGTTTTCTGACTATAAAGCAGTTTTCTGTCTGTCAAGCTGTGGTTCTTCTTCAAGTGACCACAGTTTTGATTAATCATTAACAAAGAAAGGGGAAGCACCTAATAAAATAAAAGGGATGATAAAAAAGTAGAATTTTAGTGAAATAAAGGTTAGCAGTATAGCATAAAAAACCCCATTTAATTGATATAGATTCAACTTAGTATCACCCCATATTTTTCTCTGGTTATCCATGCCCCACATTTGGATGACTGAGTATCACTGCTGTAAAAGCTCATACACACCACCCTTCACTGTCTTGTAGACAGTGTGGTTGTTACTTCCCCGAAAGGCTAGGAGAGGAGGGGAGTAACATACAGCCAAAACCACCGATTAAGAGGAGTGACGCAACACAGGAGTGGGCAGGAAACAGGGGGGTTTATTTACAAAAGGAAAGCCATAACCTAAAGACAACACCAAAAGACACATTTAAACTAAGGTCGACTTATCCAAACGGGAGGACGGCTCTGGCCAGAACCAACACACAGCTCACACACTGCCAAAATGTCCGCTCTCCTCAACAGGTCTGCCTCCCTCCTAGATATCACCTGGTGATTAGCAATAGGAATCACCTGGAGGAGCAGCACCTGAAATACATAAGGGAACACATGGGGGAGGAGAGAGCAACCAAACACGCCACCTGGGCCGTAACACCCCCTCCATAAAAACACAAACCATCGTTTGTGAACACAGTACATGATACACAATAACACATTATCAGTACCAAATACCTGTATCTCACACACAGGACAGTGCATCAGCCACAACATTATCAACTCCTTTCTTGTGTTTGATCTCAATATTGTACCCTTGCACAGCCAGAGCCCAGCGCATCAGCCGCTGGTTGTGGTTGCACATCTGGGCCAAGAACACCAAGGGATTGTGGGACTCGAAGTGCTGCAGAGCGAGCAGCATTGCCGGGGGTTTCCTTCTCGATAACAGTGGTGTATAGGAGGAGATATCTGGCAAAAGAAGAGAAAACTTTACAAGCCCTTTACTTGCAATAAACTTTATTAAAGGTTTCGGTCCTTTCATCTGGTAAATTTGAGGAACAAAGAACATTTCAGTTCTGTTTGTTTAGTATTAATAATTAATAAGAAGACACAAAACATGATAAACACTAAACTTACTGAGTAACTAACTTACTACTTTATGGACTGAATGTAATATTTCTTTAATCTAAAAGCAGAACATTGTGATTAGAGTTTCAGTGATCTGCCATGTGTGTCATGTAGCGTATTTACCTCTGTATTTGAACAGTTTGTTTGCTGTGCGTGTGCCTGCCTTACATGTGTCTAGACTTTGTACCCAGTGACTGAAGCTTTAACACACACACAGTTGATTTCCTGCTGAATTTGTGTGGCAGCAGTGATTCTTCATTTTCACGCTGGTTTTTGTGGCTGTTTCCAGTCACTTACTCTTAATGTTGAGATGGGAATCAACTGCAGTACTTCTCCAAAGACCGTAGACTGTCTGTACGACACCGCCAGGTATGCAAAGAGCCAGCAAACTTAACACCTATCCCCGGTTCTGTCTTTAAATATGTTTTTTTCTTTGTGATTTGTGTGCACTAAACTTATAAAGATGGTGGTGAGGCTACAGATTGCAACCCCCTTGCCTCACCCTTTTTCAAGGCCCTGTCTAGTCAGAGTTTGGCTTGTCTGTTCTGGGCTACTTTAGAAACATGGTGCAAGAGAGCTCATTCTACGATAAAGACAACGATTCTTGTGATTTTACTTCTGCCAATAGATGCTCCTAAATGTTACACACTGGACCTTTTACCTGACTGAACAGGGCAGGGATAATATGATGATGATACAGTTACACTAAAACTGTTATGTTGTCAACAGAAAGACTGGTTGTGAGGGAGCTGAGTCATAATATAAGCTGAAAATGTCCAACCCAGATTGTTGCAACTGTCCAGCCATGCAGGTGTGGTTCCTGACGCCTCCCTGGATGCCTCGCTGGCCTCCCTGCTGTCTCTGAACTCCTCGTGGGCTCTGGAGCAGCAGTACTCCACACTGCAGAGTAATATGACACAGGAGCAGAGGTCTGCCTTCAACCGTGACCTCCGCACCCTCTTCGGAGGAAACACTACGGTCAGATCATACTGGTGTTTGGTTTGCATCCATCATGTGTCTCTATTGTTATAACTGTTGTTGTGATAAGATGGTCTTGGCAGGCGGGGACAGGAAGATAACACAGGTTTACAGATCGGTATGCAACCTGCTCGCTTCAGTGTGTCCCATGACCCAAACACTTACTGTAAAACTCATTTATTTATGACTTTTTATGTCGAGTCTTACCTGGAAAACTAAGCTCGTGTAGTGTCTCTGCTATCCAAATGGAAAACACATGACAGGTCAGAGCTGGAGGATCCTGTCATGACACGTTTTCTCAGCTAGTTCTAACAAAAAATGGATAAATCTGTATGCCAACACTGTTCAAGTAAGAACAAAAAGTAGACAGGGTGCAGAAAATACTTCAATTCATTTCCATGTCATAATTCTGAGTCAAGTGCAGAAAGAGTGAATCTGTGTGTGTGTTGATTCTACAGGTGAGTTATGGAGGCGTGGGTGTTGTTGCACTTGCCCTCTCAGTCCTGTTCGAGATGCTAGCCCATCATCAGACCACTGGGTTGGGCTCGCGGAGCCCTGAGAACCGCCTTCAGCCTCCGGACCCCATACGCAGAATGTTCGGGGCTGACGTGTGGTCGGACGTCAGCTCCATTGCCAGCGAGTTGCTCAAACAGGTGGCTTGATTTCATCTGAAACTCATTATAGTCATTGTAATTGTATTATTAAGGGTTAAGCACACAAATTATAAAATGTGAAAAAACTTAGACCCATCAGCTGAGGAAGTCTTGGCAATTCTAGGGTCATTTTAATCGCTAAAATATCATTTAATATTGATACAAATAAAGAAGAGCCATAAAGTTGGTGAAATGACTCAGCAAGGTCAGTAAAACAGCAACATCTATCTGAAGTTGCTAACATTAGCCATTATGAGCTACTGCATTATTTATTGTATTTGAAGTTGCATTTAATACTTCCAACTCTGATTCCAAAAAAAGTTGGGATGCTGTGTAAAATGTGAATTCACTAGCATGGACCACACCATCAACGAGATACATTTAAATGATTTATTGACAAAATGAAGGACTGAGAGTGAAGCATGATCTCGTGTACTTCTTCGGTCTGATGCTGCGCTGTGGGAAGCTTCGGTAGGGAATCCGCTGTAGCACCCGGGCATGATGGACCCCCCTCAGAACCCTATGGAGAGTGAGAAGGAGAGGAGAAACAGGTGAAAGAAATGGGGTGGGCGAGAAGGATGTGTGGAATATGAGAGCAAAGGGGACCAGAGGGTATTTATAGGACTGTCGGAAATGGCGCGGTTGAGGTGTGGTCCGGCTCCTGAAACTCCGCTTATAGCTCCAGTTAAAGCAGAATGTATCAGATTCAAAATGAGTGTATAGTTACAAACACACTGTATTGTTTTGTCAGTCTGAACATGAAATATCATATCTTTTGGTCAAAAAGGATTTGCAAATCAACACATTCTGTTGTTCTGTCACTTATGTTTTGCACAGCGTCCCGACTTTTTTTGAAAAATGTGTTGCAACCACTAAACATGTCTCAGCAAGCAGGAGCACATCTTCTCAGGGAACACTCAGATCAAGTAGTACTACCATCATAACACGATGCATTAGAAGAGTTAATAAATTTGGGTACATCTTTTAAACTTAATTTTCTATGAAGGATCAGTAAAGTGTGGATCCAGTTGTATCATTCTTGTATTGTCCTGAAGACACACTGACTCAGTCTGAAATCATCTACCACGGCAGATTCCTGCTGCAGCCAATGACCAGGCCAAGATGGCAGCGCTGATGAAGAACTACGAGAGGAAGCTTCAGTCGGAGCTGATGGATTTCTATGAGCGGATGGTGTTACCGGAGAGGAGCACGCTCAGCTCTGCCGGGGTTGGCTTTGTTGTTGATACAAAGCAGCTACAGAACTACAAATATTATTAACAATGATGCTTGCACATCTGTTATCACTGCTTATTTTATCCAATACTAGTACCATCGGTGTCACTATAGTGGTGACACTATAACCATACCACAATTTATAGGTAGACTTTGGATAATTTATTAGCTAATCTGGAGTTAAGAAGTGTGATGATCCTTGTTTTGACCCTGAGCTTGCTGGTCCGGGTCTGTATGGTGGTTGCTCAAATTTGCTCAAGCATCCAAAGAAAATGTAACATGCAGAGTGTTAAAAGACATTCTCGTACCTTTCGTGTGCAGGTGAAGCAATGGATGAATGGAGCTGCTCTCCATGTCCACACGTTCCTCCACTGGAAGCGTCTGACCGACCCATCAGCTGAGGAAGTCTTAAGTCTGCACTACCTGGATCGTGTTGACCCTCTGATCAAGATCTACAGAGAGTATCTGATCAAAATGGTACTGCTTTCCTCTTTTAGAGGAGTATGAATAGTTCTATTACAGTTTATCTGCAGAGATTTACTACCCACTAGGTAAGGGAACAGCTGTAAACACCCAATCACTGAACAGGAAACATTCATTTCCCCATAAAGACCAGCAGAGGTCAGTAGACGACTGCCTGCAGGAGGTCGCAGTGGTCAGAGCAGCAGGTCATCCTGCTGTATTATGGCTGAAGTATTAACATGACACACTGTTTGCAAGTGTGCTGTGGTTGAGGATTTTCTTCATCAATGATCAGTTCAGTCAGTGCACAGGAGTCAAAAGTCTATATGTTTCGAGGTCTGCAGAATATTTCTGTCTGATTTCGTGCTTCTGATCATGGAAATAATCTAAACGTTCTGTTTGATCCCTCTGTCGACAGGTTAAAGTGTCTCCGGCCTCGAGGTCCGGCACCAGTGGGCTCCTGATAGTGGAGCCTCTCAAAAACGTGAGCCACTCGGTTCAGTATAGGTCCTGTGAGCGCAGGGCCATCCAGCAGACTCTGGTGGAGCGCTTCCTGCCGGATCAGAACGTGCAGAGGGTAAAGCAGTTCTTCCAGAGCTCCCACAGTCAGCGCGACGCTCTGATTGCACAGTTAGGACACTTTCGGCTGAGGTTTGAGAACAATGACGGATTGAAAAACACAAATGACGGGTAGCTGGCTCACACAGTAGAAGATGGCTTAAATGCATGTTCATTTCTGACAGCCATATTTAAAAAGACTTCACAGAAAATGGTCATGGAAGATACTGTATACCTTCAAGAATGTGCCCATCATGTAATTATAATGGAGCCATTTTAATAAACAATATAATAAACAAACCCCTCTGCCAAACAGCAGTTGTCCTGTCATAGTTTAGCAGCCGTAGCTGTGTGTAAAGCTTTGTATTTCTTTACGTGTTCAAACAGTGTGAATGGGGCTGTAATAAAGGTGGTGCTCCATATATACAGAGTTTGGATGTTGTTACCTGCTCCACCTTAGAGTCTGCAGTGTTACCACTCCACATAGTCTACCTACAGCTGATGAAATCTGCTAGCAACAGTTGTTATTCTGACTATCTTCTGTCTGAGTCAAAGATCCAAAAAGTGCTGAGAATTAATTTCACATACATCTATTATCTGTAACCTCTTATCCTCATCAGGGTCATGGTGCGGCTGGAGCCTATCCCAGCTGACATTGGGTGAGAGGCGGACAAGTCGCCAGGTCATCACAGGGCACATAGAGACAAACAACCATTCACATTCACACCTAAAGGACAATTTAAAGTCAGTGTTAAGTGCATGTCTTTGGACCATGGAAGCCGGAGTACCCGGAGAGAACCCACACATGCACAGAAAGGCTCCAGCCGAGGTTGTGAGGTGACAGTGCTAACAACTGCACCACCGTGCCACCCCTAATTTCATACAATTTATTAGTTTATCACTGTAAAAATATGTGCTACGAGAGAACAGAGAGGGTGGAAGAACTGAACTAGTGTTCTTCATCTTCTGTCTGGGGGTCAGGTGTTTTTTGACATTTATAGTGAAGTTATAAGAATGTCAACAGTCACTGGCTGATACATGCCAATCGGTGAATGAAAAGTATTCCTACTGTTCAAAAGTCAAACAGAAGCACAACAACAACACACAACATACTGAAATCTTCTCATAAAATCTACTGAAACACATTTCTGTATGTTGGATTTCAGTATAGGATCTGAATATATTTGGTTTCATATGTGTATGTGAGAGAATGATTCTGAATGATGTCCCTGACGGCCCCTCATAATTTAGCAGCTATAAAAAAATCTGATATTTTTGCCAGGAGTTGTTGGAAACCGAGCCAGAGCTGCAGTAAGTAAATATTGAGCAAGACCAAATGCTGATGTTGCACAGCTACCATGATGACATGTTCATGATAAGGACTTCATGCGGTGATAATCTGTAATTTGCATCTTTTCTGTTCAAACAATCATAAAAACAAATGCTACTTTAAATACACGACTTCATGAAACTTAGCACGGATCCCACAGGCAACCACTAAAAAAGCTCCCATCACTGCAAACACTCTCTTTTTAGTTCACATATCTCACCCAGTGTGCTTCAGCAGCAGCAGAGATGCTGTTTTGGAATTAATTTTTAAGTATGTGGGCGACAGACAACATGTTGTGTTACTTCCCCCCACTGATTCATTTAAGCACTCTAAGAGCCATTTCATTTTACTCCATTCATAATTGACCTGTGTGATGCTGTGTGTGTCGCACGTTATTTGGGGAACATGTTTACTTCATATATCTGCCCATCACCTCCTCATCACTCACTCACCAGCATGCTCTCTTCATTGTTGATACAGCTGTGTGCATTTTAAATTTACCTGATAAATCCAGTCAATCCACCGCCGCACCTTATGATTCCCATACAAAGAACACTCCCATTGTTCTCCACGGCCTTTGTCAATATGACCTGGTAAATACAATCAATCAGATGATGGCGGTCTGGACTTGTATGTATGGACAGTATGTATGTGGAGCAGATGTTCACCAAACAGTCATCAGGTTAATATAAAGGCTATCAGTTAGCGCGGGTTATCGCTGCATGTGTGTGTGGGTGTGTTGAGGGAGGCCCAGCTCAATTTCCAGACCTTGAACTACAAAGTTGAAAAAATGTGAGAAATATGATTATTTGCATTCTTCATGGATAGTTAGAGGAGAAGATACCTCCCTCAAGTATGTATAATAAATAAGAACCCAGCAGCATAGCGTCAGCCGGGACCGGTAACTTCCCATAGTCTCTGCTGGTTGCCTGGCAAGCGCTCCCAGTGTTTTTAACAAACAAGATATAATATGTTAATTAGTAAGCTGGAATTTATTATTCTCTCGATATAGCCAGGTTGCTCCTGCTAAATTAAGCTAAGCTAACCTTCATATTCACCTTCATATTACCTCATAGTGTCAAATTTCAGAGGTTTTGTTACAGTGCACTGTTAAAAATATGAAGTCAGATTTACATGAGTTTGTTGTAGCATTTGTCTGCATTAATCTGTGATCAATATCCTCCAATTTTGTAGTAGACAGATTGTTTGTAATGTAACAAGGGTGAAACTATAAGTCAGACAATCGAAGCCATGAGGCTTAACAATGTGAATCAACAGGTGTGAAGATGTGTAAACGTTAAAACTCTTAAATTCTTGTAACTTTCAAAAATGCAGCATAGAGGTTAAAAATGAACTGTGTGGCAAAGGGAGGACAGACAAGGCAGGGAACATAGACATGAGGCAGAAATGCAGCCCAGTGGAGGACAGTCAAAGACACGTGAAAGCTGAAATAAAGTTGAAAAAATATGGGCGGGGGTGAACGCATGCTATGTCAGCAGTTTTAGAAAACCCAGCCCAAATAATTTGATTGGATACTAAGAATCATGTGATCTGGATACTCTTGTTTTATTGTAAGACAATGAAAATGGGTGGTACCAATGATCTGATTATACCATTATTAAAGATGTTTTGAGCTGAAAAAACTGTTTTCCTTCATGAATGAAATCCGGTTCTATTTTCTGTGAAGAGAAGAAAACCTCTGCCAGGAGTCTGACTCAGGATCCAGACTTCAGACACCCAACCTGTAAGAACATGAGAGTGGTATCAATAAGGTGGAGCTGAAAAGAAAAATGCATGTAATTAGTTGTTCATTTCACCTTCAGCTTATCGCTTTCTCTTGTGTGAGAGCAATACTGAACAGAACCGAGAGCAATTAGCAAAAACAAAGCAGCTCCTGTCTCAACAGGTTCATTCTTGTTCCAGTCCGGTAAACATAGGTGTGTATTCTCTACATATATACACTTTAATCAATGAATCTATGCAAGCTTGCACACAGAGACACCCTAACACAGAAACACATGCTTATTACACACACACTTACTTGACACTTGACTTATAGACACACAGACATGAAAACGCCCTCACACAGCACACTGCACACAAACATGTCTCCCTCTCTCTCTCTCTCTTCTCTAAGCCCCCTGGAAGGCGAAGGTTTCTGCAGCAAATGATTGAACGATCTAATTATGAGGTGGAGGGAAAGCATCCAGTCGTATTTACTACCAGAATTCATTACGTGCTACGGTGCCGCTCAACGGGAGGGATTCCAGTGGAGGCCTCTAATTTATGGAACAAATTTATGCAATATGGATTCAGCGCTTCTGGGCTAAAAAACACAGAGATGACAACTTTGAGAAAGCTACATGCACATGTTGTTACAAGCATGCATAAATTTGTATTGTGCCTTAAGGGAGCGATGGATGTTTTTGTTTGTTACATAGCCTGAGAGAAAGCTTCTAAGCAAAATACCTTTTTAACTTAAAAATCTAAGGAGTCTGAAATATTTTTTCATGAAATGTTTCTAAGTGATCGTTTAATGAAGCAATAATTAAGCATCAGCAAACAAATAGAACGTTTTTAAAGGTCCGGACTGTAAGATTACAGAATATGGCAGAAATGGAATATAACACGATTAGCTATGTTTAAAGTGATGTATAATCACCTGAAAATAAGAATAATTATGTTTTTGTTTTACGTCTACAGAATGTTTTTGCTCAGTGTTTATTATTGTAATGCTCATTTCAGCCACAAGAGGCTTAAACGCACCATCATATTCTAAATAGGACTAGAGTTTTTTCTCTGAATTCACAGGAGAAAACGGATCACCAGAAATGTTCTTTCCCACTAGCCTCACAGAGCTTCTGTATTAAACTGATCCAAATTCTATTCTACATTTGATAACCTGACCCCTTAGCCAGAAAGACCATTCTTAATATTATTCTTATCATTCTCTGACTTCTTGTACACAGTTATTCATGCTTTTGTCTTCTCCAGAATCAGTGAATCTAAATCACTCGTTGCCTGCCTGAGTGGAAAAGCTGAGGAGCACGCTGTTACCTGTAACAATGAATCTTAAGGTTTTACTCATTACTTTATGAACAGTCAATGATCTGGCTCTGACATTAGTAAGCTCTATATTTGTAATTAACTAACTCTAATCCTACTGTTATTAGCAAACAAATCTATGTCAAATTACAGAACCAATACTTTTGTCTTTTTTCACCATTAAATGTTATTTTTATCTAAAAAATTAGAAATGTATTTACAGTATTAAACTTGAATTTAATACTTTTATCTATTGAATAAAAATATAAATATTTGTTAAAATAGACAAAAAACAATACATTTGAAAATGTTTGTGAATTTATTTTATTTACAGTTTTCTCGTGTTATTTTACATTCAACATGTCACAGTCTATTTTTTAATAGTGTTAAAAATGCAGGAAAAATCAGTAAAAATAAGTTGGATAAGATTTTTTTTTCAGTGTTGCTCATGTGGCATAATAGCTGCTGTGACTGCATGTATGCTTTTTCTAGAATTTACATTAAGTGTCTGGTCAAGCGCCTACAGTATATTACAGCTCAGGTTTTAAGAGGTCTTTGAAATGACTCATCTGTGCGTCTGTTCTTGTACTTCTGTCACTGTGACACAATCCCTGCATGAGACTGATAAGGTTTACCTGAGCTTATCTCATATGGTGTCTGCTCACAAACACAGAAGAACAAACGAGTGGAGAAACATAACGAATGCAGATGTTTCCACAAAGGTACGCTGCATGGGACAATTAAGCCATGCAGTCATGCTCTGCGGTGTGCTCTTTGTATCAAGATGGAAAGAGGAAAAGATCTAAGTGACTTTGAAAGAGGGTATATTGTTGGGGCACGGATAGTAGAAGCTTCAGCCACACAGAAACAGCTGAACTGATGTGTGTTTTAGAAGGAACGGCAACTGAAGTGAGATGTGCATTTAAATCTGTAAGAAAGACGCCAGCAAACACGGTCAGGCATTGCAGACTGACAGATTTACTGATCGGGATGCTAATGCATCAGTGCGATATGTGTGGAAGAAAACCTCAGGTGACAAAGGACGCCATCAGACTGTCAACGAGAACAGTCACATAGAGAGGATATTATGGCGGGGCTGCAGTGCACAAAGCCCTCATTACAAACATGAACGCACACTTGAGAGTTCAGTGGTGCAAAAACCAACAGCACGGGTCTACAGAGACATGGAAAAAAGTGATCTGGTCAGATGAGTCATCCTGCATCATATTCTCAACAAGTGGAGCGAGTGGTGTACCCACAGAGAACGGTACAGGTCTGAATGCTGGACCCCCAACAATGAGGGGATCCAGGAGCTCTGGTATGTGGTGGTGGAGGTGGCAGTTTGCTGACATGACATGGGTCCACTTGGCCCCTTAGCGCGGATTCACACAGGATCAGGCGTTCTGGGAAAAACTGAGGACTTTCAGTTCATTTCAGTGGGGTCGTGCGTTTCCGCACCGGCAGTGCGCAACGCAGGGGTTGCAGCAAAAAAACGCACAGACGTGCGGGAGAGGAGTTGATCTAGATCCAACTTTGGGAAAAACGGGGCCCCACATCCTCAAGCCAATCAGACACTCAGATCGGTCAAACCTCCACAGACAGCCTGGAATGTCTCTGAAGCAGAGACACTGTAGCTGAGACTGTCCAGGTGGATTCACGGACTAAACTCTGATAATCTACCTGTGTGTGTGTTCTGTTTGTTTCATGTACCAGCTTCTAAATCTGAGTCTGACTCGCAATTTACGCTGCAGAATAATGACATGAAGAAGTTTAATTTGATTAGAGAGAGAGAGAGAGAGAGAGAGAGAGAGAGCGCCGGCCTCGATAAAGCTGTTATTAATCAGAGAAATAAAGTTATTTCCTGATTGTTTTGTTACATTCAGCAGGTATAGACACACCCACGCCAACCCACCTCAGCTCCCCTCACCCCACCACCACCAGACAACCCTGTTTTGAGTTGTGAATGCACGCTTAGAGTCACTGTAAAGTTGTTCTGATCTACACGGCTGCACACAACAACTATTTTTCAATCGATTAATCAAACAATTATTTTTTTTTTCCATCAGCTTATTTTTTAATTTCTTGATTGATTCAGTTGGTTTACCCAAACTAAATATTTTATTCAATCATCATCCTGAAAGAGAGACACATGAGTCACGTTAGAATAATGATAATAGTGGCATATTTTTTAGGATATTAATAACAATAATGGTTTGCCAGATGCCTGGTCAAAAGAGGATTGCTGTGACACATTAATCCATTTAATCACTGTAAGTCAACTCTTTCCATGAACTGAAGAATCAGTATGTTTACTAAATTTCTGGACTAAAACTTCTTTTATGACCCGTGGACATGGAGATCTCTAAATAATGAATGAAATGCGGTAGAAGAATTCCATCACAAGTGACGTCATGCCATGCTGACTGATGGATGTGACGCGCTGACTGATGTACATTGTTACACTGAATAATGTTTTCTAAAGAATAAAGTCTTGTTCTTTCAAGATTTCATGAAGTGATCCCATTATCTTGGGGTGACAACATTTGTTATTTTGAGATAATGACATAAATAACCCCGAGAAAGATCTCGAGAAAACCAATGAAATTACACTCATTATGAAAACAGAGGAGATCAAATGTCTGAATGTATGAGCGCTCAGGGCTTCTGTGATTTCCATAAAAATACAGATTCTCCAGTTCAGAGATGACGTACAGCGATTAAATGAACGAATGTGTCACAGCAATCTTTAAGTCATCAGAAAATATAAACATGTCTGAATAACAACATGAGATGATGCATGGTTTAATGTTAGCAGCAGGACGCAACCTTTAAAAAATCAATTTCAAGCGATTACTAACAGAAACTGTGTTGATAATCATAATAATATGGGCTTGGGTAAACAGGACTCTGAAGCTTAACTATGAGCTGGCTTACATTTGTAGTCCCTGAGCAGGAGGAACATTTTGAGAAATGAACACTGTAGCGTAACAGGTTTACTACACAGATATTTCCCATTAGGACCCTTCAACCCTGAGGTGTCGTGGTGCATATGTGCAGGTATACAGTCTATAACCACCTCTGGGCATGAGGATACAGGATATACAAATCAGTGCACAAGACTGCAGGCACTCGTGTTCCAGTCTTTATACACACAGTCAGTCATGTAATCTGTGGTACTTCCTTGCACAGACTTTTGTTCCCTGACTTCAGTCTCTAAGGCAGAACCTCGTCCCAGGCAACATAAGTACCCTAGTCTTCTGTTTTACGACCCACCAGCTTCATGGGGGGGGGTATAAAATGACTGAGTATAGTTAAAACACTAGTAGCTAGCTGAGTGGGCACACCACACACAATACAAGTATGAAACAAACACACCAAAAGCACTTCATCAACAACATAATGCATAATGGAAGAATTCAAGTGTGTGTTCCCTGTTTAGGTGTGATCTCCTGGCTGGCTCTGGTAGGTTCGCAGGTCAGAGTCAGAGTTTATACATTAAAAAGTCATTATTCCAGCGGTGAGCATCACCCTAATAGGTAAAATATTACACCAAACCACAGCATGACACTCACACTGTTTATACATTTTATTCCCCAAATCAAAGACAGTTTAGGTCTGAAGATTTCCCGAAAACCACCATGCCTGACACCGGAAAAGTGTGTGTATGAGTAAAAATAAAGCAGAGGCAACCTCCGCTGCTAACGCAGTCAATGCAGAAGTGCCAAAAAAACTTGCAGTTCCTCAAACGTCCACTTGAGGCTGGCATGGCCACCATGGGTGCCCAGTTATAAGTAGTTTGTTTGAGCAAGCAGGCTTCATTCAGCTCCAACCCATGCTCCACATCTTAGCAGATATGGCAGAGGCAGGACCGACCGCCAAGATGGCGGTGGCCAGAGCTTCATATACAGCTCTGTAGAAACTTTTGGGTGATGTCATGGAGACTTGGTTCATATTTTATACAGTCTATGGGCACAGCTGTCTTACAGCTGACAAAGCATTGTGATTGGTGGTGTTGTGGCTTCAGTAAAATGTGTAACTTTAGCTGCTCTGGCATCATGGAATAAAAGAAGATACGTAGACAGACGGTAAACGACAAAATAGACACTGTTGTTATGGCAAAGTGAACTGACTTGTCATTGTGCATGTGAAAAACCATCATACACCATGTTCCAAATTATTATGCAAATTGGATTTAAGTGTCAGAAACATTTTTTTTGTTTTGTTTTTCAATTAAACTCGTGGATGGTACTGTGTCTCAGGGCTCTTTGGAGCATTGAAATCAATCTCAGACACCTGTGATAATTAGTTTGCCAGGTTAGCCCAATCAAAGGAAAACTACTTACAGTAAGAAGGATGTTCCACATTATTAAGCATGCCACAGGTTTCAAGCAATATGGGAAAGAAAAAGGATCTCTCTGCTGCTGAAAAGCGTGAAGTTGTGCACTACCTTGGGCAAGGTATGAAAACATTGGATATTTCCGAAAACTTATGCGTGATCATCGTACTGTGAAGAAATTTGTCGCTGATTCAGACCACAAGCGGGTTCGTGCAGACAAAGGCGTAATAAGGAAGGTTTCTGCCAGACAAATTCATAGGATTAAGAGAGCAGCTGCCAAAATGCCATTGCAAAGCAGCAAACAGGTATTTGAAGCCGCTGGTGCCTCTGGAGTCCCGCGAACCTCAAGTTGTAGGATCCTCAAGAAGTTTGCAAGTGTGCATAAACCTACGATTCAGCCACCCCTAAACAATGCTCACAAGCAGAAACGGTTGCAGTGGGCTCAGGAATACATGAAGACTAATTTTCAAACAGTTTTGTTTACGGATGAGTGCCGTGCAACCCTAGATGGTCCAGACGGATGGAGTAATGGATGGTTGGTGAATGGCCACCATGTCCCAACAAGGCTGAGACGTCAGCAAGGAGGTGGCGGAGTCATGTTTTGGGCCGGAATCATGGGGAGAGAGCTGGGTCGGCCCCTTTAGGGTCCCTGACGGTGTGAAAATGACCTCGGCAAAGTATGTAGAGTTCCTGACTGACCACTTTCTTCCGTGGTACAAAGAAGAACCGTGAGCAAAATCATCTTTATGCATGACAATGCACCATCTCATGCTGCACAGAATACCTCTGGGTCACTGGCTGCTATGGGCATAACTCATGGTGTGGCACCCATCTTCTGACCTCAACCTATTGAGAACCTTTGGAGCATCATCAAGCAAAAGATCTATGAGGGTGGGAGGCAGTTCACATCCAAGCAGCAGCTCTGGGAGGCTATTCTGACATCCTGCAAAGACATTAAAGCAGAAACTCTCCAAGAACTCACAAGTTCAATGGCAATTTTAAACAGGTGGGTTTTGAGTGCGGACTTGAATTGTGAGAGTGAGTTGATGTTCCTTATGACGGGGGGTAAAGAGTTCCAGAGCTGGGGAGCAGAGCGGCTGAAAGCTCTGCTCCCTCATATCAATGAAGGGGTCCTATGTTAACCTGTAACTTGGCTTGTTAAGTTGTTTTTGATTGAAATAACTTTTGATTTAATTTATATGACTTCCTAATGCTGCAAATTCATCAAATGACCATTTTTAATTCTTTACAACCTATAAAATGTCTTGAAACTCTGTTGTGCACAATAATTTGGAACAGTGCATTTTGAGTTTTTTATTTTTGAAAAAAATACCGTTACCATTGGGAGGTTTGTTCAATAAAATTTGAATTATACTCTAACGGTTGATGACTTGAAAATTATACTGACTGTCATTTGCATCAACTATTCAGGAAAATCTGAGAAAAATGTCATTTGCATAATAATTTGGAACACGGTGTAATTAAAGTGAACTGCGTGCTGTGACTAAACAGACAACAAAACACGGCAGCCACCTCAAACATCGCTGTAGAAACAAACAGCTCGGGGCAGTTCTGCGCTCACATTGCGCCCTTCGAGCTGCCTGCGCTGGCGTCTTGCTCGGCTGTCTGCACATTGCTCATTTGGGTTTGCATGTGCAATATCTGCTGCCGAATGACAGAGGGAGAAACAGCGGCGAGAAAGTTGAATGAGGTCAGACGGGCGGGAGGGGGAGGTGAGATGAGTCTGATCAGACAAATAAAAACTGATTGGATCTGCAGTAAAATGGCTGGCAGCATGACGAGAGCCTGCCTCCTTTCAACAGCCAATTGTGGACCTGGGTGTTCCTTTCCATTCCGAGCAGCCACAGCTCATTTACGAGGTGGCCGCACATATATTTCCCCTTTTCCTTTGTTATACATGTGTCTGTCTGTGCGGTTTGAAATACAGGCGGAGGACAGAGTGATAGGAGATGACATGTGACTGAAGTAATGAAACAACCAAAGTGAATTGTGTTGATGTGTTCAGCACTTCTGATGCGCATGAATCCAATGGTCGACGATAAAATTAAATAAAATATAAAAATCCCTGATCATAGATTGTTACTAAGCTATAATCGAGCTCAGTAATCGTAACTAGGCCTGACAGGCTGTCAAAAGTATCGATAGTTGTTTCTTTCTTCGATACCACGTTTCAGATAAATCAATTAATTATCCATTCAATAGTATCTAAAGCAGGGGTCTTCAACCAGGGGTCCATGACCCCTAAGAGGTCCGCAGAGGTACTGCAGGGGGTCCGCCAATTTTTGTCATAATAATTGACAATTTTCACCAAAATAATGGTGAACATGAGGGTGCAGATAATTGAGAAGCTACAAACAGCGGAGGCATTCACACTCCAATTGGATGAATCAGTGGACATGTCCAAAGACGCACTGCTCTTTGCATTTAATAACCAATAATAATTATTATTTATTATCATCAACAAATATAGGCTCATAGCCCAGTATATAAATAGGTTATTAAGATGAAAGACAGAATTGCAGATGGGAAAAGAAAAGTTTTGTTTTTTCTGTGAGTTTGTGAATGCTAAAATATGTAAAGTGGAGAAATAAAATGGTTACATAAAAAATAATACATAAAACATGAAATCACACCACAGTTACACTACAACATGTGTTCAGTCACTTCTTCTGTACCAGCACTGTTGGTATGTTTGTGGAGTTACAAGTCATGTTAGAGGAACACCTGTTCAGGACTGAAGCACCATCCAGTATATATGAATGGCAGCCCTGTTATAGTGATGGAGTGCTCTGAGTGGCCGGTCAATGATTACACCTACTCCTCACTACCCAGCACACTCGACTTACATACATAATGCATTGTGCTTACTGTCCCAACCAATCAGTGGATGACGCCATAGCGCACAACCTTCACACCACCTGGACCAAAAGGCGGTGATATCACATGTAAATCTAGAAATGAGTATTCTATTAAAAGTTAGTGCAAGCTGTGTGTTCTGTAAATACACACACTAAGTACTTGCACACACAGAACAGACATTCCAGAGTGCGAGATATTTGGCGTGTATTAGCTGCAGCATGGCTAAGCTGTGCTTACATGGTCCAAGATTAGTGTCAGACTGTGTTCAGCTTCAAACACGACAAGACCACCCAAATGTGTCATCATCATGACGAGACATTTATATCAGACGCTGCAAAAATACGGCTAGGAGGATCTTTAAGGATCCAAACCACCCAAATAATGGCATTTTCTCCCTGCTATGATCAGGAAGAAGGTTCTGGATACACCAGACAAGCACTGAGAGGCTCAGGATGAGCTCAGACCACTAGGATCCTAAATGATGACTAAGACTGACCCTTCAGATTATTATTATTATTATTGCTTATTTACTTCCATCACTATTAAGATCCTCTTTTTTCTTAATTATTTACCCACATTATTTCCATAATAACCACATTTTCTTTTATATCATGCTGTTTTACACTATTTTAATTAAACTAATTGTATGAGCTTACTGAAATACATATGATTAAACGTACTACGATTGTACATGTATGATTATATGTGACAGTTGAACTCGGCTTGAATTTGAATATATGTCGTGCGGAGCAGAAAGTTGTGAGCTGCAAACGAAGAGAAAATAAACATCCAGCAATTTTCACAGCGTGAAATAAGTTTGTAGTATGTGTCTGTTGTTAATTTGATTGCATTCTTTTACTTCTTCATTTTCTTCTGGCTCTCATTATTGTAATTTATCATTATTATGGTGACGAACATTCTGGATTTAATTGGCTCTCTTGTTTCTTCTAAGCAACAGAGTCATCAGGACACGAGAGGAAAAAGTAATAAGGAATTAGCTTTAAATGGATTAAAGAAATATTTTAGTGTGTTGGCACCTCTTACCATGTTGTCTTTGCTTATCCCTGGAGAAAGTGCTGACAGCTGGAGTGATGTCTCCTATTTTGTTTGGCAAAAACTGCTCCCCTGGTGGTTCACAGGATCTAAGCTTAGTTTCAATGTCCACAGATTATTCACAGGAGTCACTGTGAGATGCAAAATCGAAAAGGACTGGGAGCTAAGAGAGATGAAAATAAAGGTTAAATCATCAGATTTCTTTCTTCAGAGTTTGTGTTGGACCCTTAAAGTCAAATGAGAAGAGGTGACAATAACATCTGTCTGTGTAACGTCCATCGACAACAGTTGCACAAACTAAATGTGTTGCGGACTCCTCGATGATCATCGCCGCATTGTTGGCTGATGCCACCGCGATAATGATATGCTGCCACGCCTTTAAAAAATCCAACCTAAATGTTGTCCATCATGCACAGCTCAACTCCCTCCCAGAGCTCTTCAATCTGGAGTTATCAATATAAATAATTAATAAATAAATGAATAAATAATAATAATAAATAAATATAAACAATACATTTAAACAATATAATGACAATAAATGTATTTTTATATAGCACTTTAAATGTTTTTTTACATGGTCTCCAGTGACAACAACTCACACTGAGTTTTTTTGAACTTGTAGGATGTTTCATATTTATATTCACATATTCTTCAATGCATTGTATATGCAATTGCTTTTTCCACCCCAGGAGCTACCAATAAACGTAGAAAACAATATGTTTAAGCTGAGTGGATCAGCACTGCTCAGATAAGCACAGATATGAAAGTCAGCAGTGTTAGTGCTCCTTCTGTCCTTTAACTCCTCCTCTGAGACCTTTTAATTGGCAAGCAGCTGCTGCAAGCGATTGAACTTCAAGACAGCAGACGGTAGTTTCCACAGGAGATACTGACCACCACCAAGTGGCATCGACATGGTGCCTGGGAGCGATGGACGGAGCTGGTTGGAGAGATAAACAGGGGTAGGTTTTATTAGGGTGTTTCCTGCCATTGAACATGTGTATGAGTCTCATTTAAAGGTCTAAACTCAGACCTGTGGAGTCTCAACCTCAGATGGAGACTATTATAAATGTATTTTTTATTTATAGACTATCCGAATGTTGGTCAATATGTTGGTTGACCACTTTATTCCAGGCTGAAATCTCTTCACAGTTGTTGGATTTATTGCTATGAAGATTCTTTTTGCAGAAGTTCATGGTTCACATTAGTGCTTTTGAATGAAATACCTCGAGAACTATTGCATGGTTATGAGTCATGTTAGTGGAACACCTGTTCAGGACTGAAGCACCATCCAGTATATATGAATAGCAGCTCTGTTACATGTGTAACTTTTGGCAAATACCTCTGCAGTGATGGAGTGCTCTGATTACATCTACTCCTCACTATCCAGCACACTTGACTTAATACATTATGTTTACTGTCCCAACCAATCAATGAAAGACACAGCCAACATGGTCCAAGATTACTTGGACACAGACATTCCATATAATTTGAGTTCTACAAAGATTCACCCTCAGTACAGTTGTCATGAACGGGGAAATTAGCTATAGAGACCAAAACTGTTTTTTTGTACCAGGCTGTAAACATGTTTATTTCTGCTGTGAAGTTGGACATTTTAACATGGGGACTTATGGAGACTGACTCATTTCTGGAGCCAGCCTCAAGTGGACGTTTGAGGAACTGCAGTTTTTGCCACTTTCTGTGTTGGCTTCGCTTCACAGCCACGGAGGTTGTCGCTTAGGAACGATACGACAGATTCCTATCCAAAGCAGTGATAACACTAAGCTAATACTAAGCTAAACCATACACACACACTCTCACACACACTGCCATCTAAAGCTAATTGTTCAATATAGTGCCCCAAAACACTTTGAATGGACTCAGAAATATCAAAATAAATTTCTTACAGCAGTCATAGTAATGATACATTTCTTGTATGATCAGGCATTACTTTTCACAAACTGGTGAATCACAAACAGAGGCAGCAGCATTTCCATCCAGCTGTTCATGAGCTTCCATGATTCCAGTGGCACATGTGCATTTTTAATATTATTATCTGTATGATTTCAGGCCAGCACAGGACCTCAGCCCATCTATAATCTTTGACGTAATTTTCAATATAACCATTCATTTCAACAATTATGTGAGTCACTTAGTCATCATGGTAGAACGGTTAAACATAACTGAGGTAATGACTTGGTGATTTTGTTCTGTGAAGCATGCGGCAGTCCGGCGTCATGTCAAGGCAGGTGGTCGGCAGTATTCATGAGGGTGCAGGTGTTTGACTAAAGGAAGGATGAGACAATAAAAACATCACACATATTTTAACAGTGCTGTTTGAAGCACTTTTCATTACATTTCTGATGACGGCCTTTGAGTATTGTCTAAATATCATCAAATACTGTGAGTCGGAAGAAATCTGATCATTTGCTTCCTTTCCAACAGACAAGAAGAACGATAAAACACCATACTTTTACATGGATTAAACAGACAAGATATAAAACATTGATCAGTGAGGTTTAGGCGCACCTTATGACGGAACCAGAATGGTGTCCCCATTTTTAGTCTTTATGCTAAGCTAAGCTAAGCTAAATGACTGCTGATGGTAGAGTAATATTTACCACATAGATGGGTAGCCATCCCTCAGCATAAAAGTGAAATATCCTAAAATGTCAGACTATTCCTTCAAACTGAAGCCGCACACACAACACCACAGGTCCACTTGATGCAAATGTGTGGCTGCTGGTGAGAACAGTTGAGACTTTAGGAGCCCAAATGATAGTTTGGGACAACACAACATGTTTCCTGCTGAAATAAATAGTAGAAAATAAATGTAAAGTTTATTATTAACAGGTTGTTTTTAACAATGGTGCATAAATTCATGTTCCGTACAGGATAAAACCGTCTGAGTTTTCATCTAGTGTTATCAGGTAAAGAATTCAATTTTGACCAATTTCTGACCAAAAGCCTGTAAAAGGATATTTCAATCACCTGTACTTATCTTTAGATGAAAGATGCTATTCATGACATTCAGAACCACTAGATGAGGCAGCAACAGATGGACGTGTAGGCCACACCTCTGGAGACAGAGTAGAGGTGCAGCCTATCGACAGCTTCCCTTTACTGCACCACGACCTACTTGATGTTGAGACAGCCCATCTGACTGAGGATTACACAATCAAAATTGTCAGTGGCTACAATGGAAATAATCAGATGAAAATCAAGTCATAAAGAGCCAGGTTTGAATCAAAAATACAAATGACATGGCAAAGTTTATACAGAGTTTGTAAAGTTTCACAGCCGCATGAAGCTGATTGAGAGAGTGCCGAGAGTGTGAAGAGCTGTCATCAAAGCTAAAGATGACTTTGTTCACTACATCATTTTTTTATGGTTTTGAGTTCTTCAGTGTTAAAAGTGTTTATCTGCAAAGTATAAAACAATAAAAATAGAAGATAAAAAAAGAAAGAAACTTTTAAATTGGTACTGTTTATATATACACTGTATAATATACTACATATATATATATATATATATATATAATATACAATATACAATGCTTTAATATTAGTATATTTGCTTTTCAAGAGTTCATGACGTAGAACTGATCCCTCTTTGATTCTCAATAGTTCCTGATTACCAAAGGAGTCTGATTGCAGATAATCTTTCCAGGGAGAAACAACACAATCCAACCACTGTCATTAGATTAAAGACGTGAATACAAAAATGACTAATCAGTGGTCAGCACAGTATTCTAATGGCTGCCCCAGTTAAAGATGACTGATTGAGGGTCAGCTCCATGACCCTGAACTAAAATGGGCAGATGGCTAACTGAACATATTGATGAGACATACATGGATGTATGTTTGACAGAGGGTGTCATTTTTCATTAAAATACATTTAGAGATAATGTACTTTGACAATAAGGAACATATCACAGGTTCTTTAGAGAACATCTCCGCACCCTCGAAACACAACAGGCAGCACATTACTGTCCTGATGTGTTCTCATTTTATGGCAGCATGGTGTACTTCCTTACAGTTTCATCAGGCAAAGATCATTTATATAAAATGAATATGATGATGTTTGATAACATAAATAGCAGTGTTGTAGTGAAGACCACCTAAACCGAGACCAAGTTCTGACCAAGATCAGAGTGCATCGAGACCAAGATGTCTTGACTTTGATGGGTTGAGGACAAGTCAAGACCAAGACCACACAGTACATAGCATACTTAGACAAGTGGAGCCACTGACTAGGACAAATTCTGATTGAACCGAGCACTTGAAATATGTCAGTATCTGATATATTAATACAGGGCCTCTGAGGTTGTGTCCTGAGGTATAAGTAATGTTGTGGTGTGTGTCTCTGTGTGTATCTGATCCACTTCTGTGAATGTGCATCAAAGTCTAATTTCCTCCATTGGTTAGCCCTGACCCTGGTATGGAATTGAGTTCCTTGGCAAGGTGAAGAGTGAGCAAAGGCTGATCCCTGGACAGCTGTTTGTGTACACAGATAAGCCTGTGTGAAAGCAAACTGTATTTGTGGTACCTGCAAGATGGATCGTTTGATGGATTGGAAAGTATAAAAGATGAAACTGTTATTGGAGAATCCATCTGTCATGTGTGACATGCTGCTGATATTTAAAAAGGCTGGCTGTTCTGTGAGGCTGTACTTAGGCACACAGTCATTTCAGAGAGTTAGGTCACAGTTAGGTCAGAAACCTCGAGCATAACCCGACTCATCGGTGGGCAGCCATCTACCGCTACCATGGTAACATGCTCACAATGAAAATGCTAATATTCTGATATTTAGAAGGCGATGTTAGCATGTTAGCATTAATAATCAAGTTCAATTCTGTTCGATTAAATTTTATTCATCATCATAACAGTTATCTCATGACTCTTTCCATACAGAGCAAGTCTAGACCGCACTCTTTATAATATCTACAAAGACCCAACAATTCCCACCATGAGCAAGCACTTGGAGACAGTGGCAGGGAAAAACTTCCTTCCTCCTTAACAAGCAGACATCTCAAGCAAAACCAGCTCACTGGTGCATAGCCATCAACCGCTAACATGCAGAGACAATACTGACATTCTGGTGTTTAGAAGGCGACGTATACCCTTTTCAACATCTTATCTTAGCACGTTAGCATACCGATATTTGATAATCAGCACTGAACACAAATCACAGCTGAAGGCCAGAGTGGCTGAACATTTGCCGTAGCGAGTGCACCCCCTCTGCAACCTTTATCTGTTACACTGTCTACTTGGGATCAAAGGTTATGGCTTCAGGGTGAATATGAAATGTCAGCAGTTCAACCAGTTAAACACAAGAGTGATTCTTGGTTTTCAGATTGTTTAATTTCAGGCATCAAGGCAGGTCTGAAGAGGTGATAGTATCTAAAATCCCCCTTTGCTACCCTCAGATTTTCCCTGGAACCAATCTAGGAACTGTACTAAACATTAGAAGGAGGTGAGTCTGGAGAATCACAGAAATACCCTAAAAGTTCTAAAAGTTCTGTTGCTTCCAACACAGCAGTGTATTCTCGTCAAAGACTGTTGCTGCAGTCATTATTTAAAGTATAAATTCATCAGGCTCCTGGACCAAGCACCTGCAGAATGACACAAACAAAGCATGACTACATCACAGCCGAAAATCAAATTGCACCTGGAAGAAGGTGACACAAACCATAAAGTTGAGACAGAACATGGTGTAGACTCAGACAGGTCTGAGATTAAAAAGTACAACCCCGTCTGTGTTATTTGTGATTCAGTTTGTGGTCTTCTAAAATAAAACATATCCTGCCTTCGCCTGTGGCCGTTTTATTCTCCTCCCTGGGTTTCACTGACCTGATAGCTCAAACAAACACACTGGAGTGTCATACATCAGCTTTCACGCCCCAATCTGTTCATTCATACCACATCTAGCTGCTTAACGAGCCTCTCCATCAATCATGTGGACAAAAGAGAAATCCCATGTGAGTAAGAGAAGACAAACTAATCAACACGTCCATCCATCACTGTTTGGGAAGTGGTCAGTCAGCTTGAGATAGGGTGAACTTTATTCACTGTCTGCCACATCACGTCTGAGTCAGACAAGGAAAGACAAAAAAGTGTCCTGCAGGATGTATCCACTTTAAAGTGAGGCTGGAGGAAGTGGGGAGGAGCGAGCAGAGGGACTTTATAAGAGCAAACGGAGACCTTCACTCAGGACAAACGCGCAAAGTGCAGAAACCAAAACGCACATTTTTACGCACTCAGTCTGAAGTTACTTGGCTGCTGCATGCGTCCAAACCGGGGACGTTTTTCTTGACAATCTGCAAAAAACTTTTATTTTGGCAGTCTTAGGTGACGATGGAGGCTCTGAAGTTTGCAGCTGTGTTGTTGGTGGTCGTGTTCGTGCAGGTTTTCGGCGCGCTGGGGACTCCGCTCTCCAGCGAAGATGAAGACAGAGAGGTTTGGACGGTGGAGAACTGGCAGGTAAATGCTTGGAGGATGTTTATTTGAAGTTTTGGTTCTGCACAGCGGAGTACGTTTGCATGTTTTGAGAACATGATCTGTCTGTGGCACAAAAACATCTTTTACGCACATGTGTGGAAGTCAATCGTAAAAATCCATTTTGCTTTTTAACTCCTCTGATGTTAACTAATTTTGCACCAAATGAGGACTTTTCTGTAAATTCTGTCTTCTAAAGTATATTATACGATTGCCACTTCTCTCCAGCATCAGCTATTCAGCTGTGGGAACCTCTCTTCTGTAGTTTTACGCGCTTTCAGCACTGCGGAGAGCGACACCCAGTCAGTGCCATCAGATATTGGCCGGATGATAGTTTGTTACCTTACCTCCTAAATGTTAGGAGGTATAAGAAGATCAACCACTTAGCAATAGTAATAAAAACAACCTATAACAGCTACAAGAGCTTAAAAAAAGTCTAATTTTTCATCAACTTAGAAAAGCAATAAACTAATGTGAAATAAATGATCCTGCTTCCAAAATTAGGCAATTTAATGAAAACAATGCAAAAGCTGTGTAAACTGTTGTATTATTAATACATAATATTGAGTTTTGTTGCTTTAGACCTCATATTTGATTTAAAAAAAATCAATATTGAACATACATCTGTACTTTACTACCTAATTCTAACATCTTTTTTGGAGAATACTACACATGAAACATGCAGAGGCTGTCATACAGTGTGTTGGGAGAAGTCAGAAGAAAGGAAGGTGACATATTATAAAGACAGACAAAGTCTGTGTAGGGGTCGAGGTGGATGAACAGTCAGGCACAGGACTTTCTTCTGTTCTAGTCACCAAAAGTCAATGCCGATTCATGATTTTTTTGTTGTATTAACCACGTTAGAAAGCGCTGAAGGCAGAAAGCGTGCTGCCAGAAAGCCTTTCTTCTCCCATGCACCAGCCTCAGCCTCCAGCCTCAGCGTAATCAGTTCACTAGTTTTTGCTCATTATTGCACACTTGGATAACTGAAGACAGAGCAGTGTTAGGACATTTTTCGCCTCTTCTCTGGAAAGTTTAAAGATTTTACTCAATGAGTTAAACTGAAACTGTAAACGTGAGGAACGAGGGCACAGAGGTGTGATTTTAAAGAGCGAGTCCTCCTCGTTCACAGATGCACAGTGAAAATTATGCCCTTACATATATTAATGTATCTTTCATTCATTTTAATACATTTAAATGAACTCATTAAAGTTAGGATGTACCTTAATGAGTGCTGCCCACTTTCAAAACCATGACAACAGCAGATCTCCCAGTCCAGTGGATGATTTACAGGAGTAATAACTTGAACGTCAGGGTCATACATTTCTGAAGCAAACCTGCAATGACTCACAACTGCCTTTACTGTGTGTGCGTGTGTGTGTGTGTGTTGGCAGGGCTACCCACTAGAGAGAGGACTAACAATCCGCCTGGCAGACCTCATCAAGCGGTCTAAATCACAGCAGTTCCACGGCCTGATGGGAAGAAGCTCGGGTAAACAAACAGAGGTCTTTTAGTTATGCCGCTCCAGCAGCGTGAAATCCGCCTCGGAGAAATTTGATTGTGGAGGAGCTAGTCGTCACCTTAGAATTCCTTTCAGAGCAGACTGAAGGAATTGGAGGAAGTCACGCCAGGCTGGAGATGCTTTTGAGTTACATGCCTTTGTGTGATCCAGGATACGACACAACCCGTGTCTTACTTTCTGTATCCACGCTGTAGTCTGACATCTTGTTGTCTGTATATATGTCCGTAACGATGTCTTAATGTGCTCACAAGATTTTTAATCTCAATGAGGTTTCAGGTTAAATACATTTCATAACAAAATAAAATTTTATAGTTGATCTGTAGTATTTTCATCATTGCAATATTGTACTTTTGTATTTTTCTTACCTCTGGTCATCTCTGTAATATTCCTACTGAAACTTGTAGATTTCCTGTCATACCTTACACCTGTTAAAGCTTTCTATCCTTCCTTAATTTCAGGCGCATCTCAACCTGTGAGACTGGGCAGGAAAAGTGAGTATAGTTACACCAAAAGATATCTATGAGTGCTTTTTCAGATTATCACCAGTTTTAAGATCATCTGGTTTCTTTGGATCTTGATGACAATCTGTCCTCTCTCTCTTTCTGTCTCCTCATCAGGAAATAAAGGGGAGATGTTTGTCGGACTCATGGGCAAAAGGAGTTTAAGCGGAGGTAATGTAAACTCCTCATTTTAAATTTACGTGATGTTTAATGGCATAATAATTATCCTCTGTTTTCAACCAGTACTGCTTTGTTTTGAAAAATATGTGAAAAATATCATCTTCATGCCTGTGTTGAGTTCTTTGTGTCGTCTCTTGAGTCTAATATTTAGATTTATTTTCTCTCTGTCTCTTTCCCAGATATGGACGAGGAATGGAAGTCTGACTCCTACTAAAGATCAAAAAATGAAACAAAAAATAACCTTAACGACCATGATCAGATTGGATGTCCAGTTCAGTCCTACCTTGTTGATCAACAGGACGTAGAGTGTTACAGTCTGACCGGGACAGACGATCTGAACACTTGTTGCAATTAACTGAAATGAATTTAAGCTGCTGCAGATCACTTACATAATCACCTCTCCATCACTTTTGAGCTATAATCTATATTGCTATTGATACTATTTAAAACTATATACGTGTAACCCTTGTGTCTTTTCAAAGAGTTTGCATATTTCAATTAAATCCATTAAAGCTGAGAACGTTTGCTAAGTGTCTTTATTCTGTGCTGCAACTGTGCTGAAGAACGATGCTGTTGGACTGGAAAGTTACACAGCGGTGTATGGAGACTCATTGGGATGGATGAATATTTACGTATTTTTAAGTGAAGAGAAACAAGTCTTATTTTAGTTCTTGCCCCAGATACATCCCAGTTTGATCTAAAGTGAAGTAAAGTGAAACCATTCCATAATAACCAATAAATACCAACACAGACAAAAGCGGTCCCTTCTTTTTGTGTGAAGAAGTACAGCTACATTCAGAAAACATTCACAGTTAACGAGCCATCAATTTACAAAACAGCTGATGAACGTCCTGAAACACAAGTGCAACAGTTTGTCTCAGTTTGAAGAAGCAGCAGGATCAGGCACATCTTCACTTTAAGTGCCTATAGATAAAACACTAGATCCTACATTTCCCATAATGCTACTCAACAGCATCTCTTTGTTAGCCCCACCCTGCCTTATAAACACCTGCACACACTCCATGTCCGTAGTTTTTAACGCAAGCCCTTTGGTCATCTCCGAGCACAGGCTGCGATAACCCCACATACATCGCTGTACATCACAACGGGTTGTAGATCTGCGAGGACGTTTCACCTCTCGTCCAAGAGGCTTCTTCCGTTGTGACTGACTAGAGGGGAAACCCAGGTATTTATCCTTGGCAGGCAGCTGTTTCCACATGGTTCGTTAGTGCTCCTTGTTGTTGTCTGAGTTGTTAAGGTCTCCTGAGCTCCGGTGTGGACGATGGTCTTTGGAGTCACTTGAGACCAAGTGTGAATTATTGCTAGTGTCCTGTAGGTAGGCGATAAGCGGTGTCTGAGACCTCCTCCACTGTTGAGTGATGGTTTCTCTACTGTACTTTTACATAGATATCCTCCTTCACTACTCTTTCAAGCCACCTGTACTCCCCATACAAAATGCAAACATTATCACATATCATTATCAAAGAGTGCCTCTTGTCCCTGAAGTGTAGGAAAACTGCTGAGTCTAGTCCTGATGAGTTCACCCCAAGTAGCAACCTCCCTGGCTGTGACGTGAAACCAACACAGAAGTGTCAAAAACTAACTAACTAACTAACTAACTAGTCTCCATAAGTCCCCATGTTAAAATGTTCAACTTCACAGCAGAAATAAACATGTTTACAGCCTGGTACAAAAAACAGTTTTGGTCTCTGTAGCTAATTTCCCTGTTCATGACAACTGTACTGAGGGTGAATTTATATACAACTCACCTGTTCAAATGATATTAAGGATTAAAGTTATGCAGCATTAAGAGTGGATACTTGATTGACAGGTGGTTGCTGTTACAGGTTGCCTGTTTGAGCGACCAGGCTTCATTCACCCCGCTTCATCTCCACTGATGATCAACGTCTTTGCCCATTTTTAGACTAGCCAGGAAGCGACAGAGGCAGGACAGCCAAGATGTTTTCTGGGTGTGAAGAGTGCTGTATTTGGGGTGTACCAGTTTCTGTCTGTGTTGCTGGGTCTAAAGAACACTGGGATTCTATGTTGTGGAGTTTTTTAGTCACATAAGAACTCACAATGTTGCTGCGTTCATCCCTTTCTTTTCTTCATCAACCTGTCTGTCCTTGTCTTAGTGTCTTTCCTGGATCTTGTGGCCATTTTCCCAAAGATCCAGTTTGGGTACCCACAAAGTTTGAGTGCATCCCTCCAAGGTTGGTGCTCCTTTTCTTGGGTTTGGACACCCGTTGGCACTTTATCATACCTGTGTTGTAGGGTTCTGATAACACCTAGTTTGTGCTTTCGATGAGAGTCAAAGTCTTTCCAGTAAACCCCACGCTGTAAAATATGTCTGTAGACATACTGCAAACCATGACAGTAAAAGACCGTAAAATACATCATGACACATGACACAGCCATGTTTTAAAACCATTATTTATACGCTATATTGAAGGAATTTATACAAAATAAAATGGTAGACTGTTAACTGTACAATAAAACACTGGAATATTTAAAGGCATATTTTACGGTCTTTTACTGTCATGGTTCGGACTGTAAAATCTACAGACATTTTAAAATATGGATTAAAATGCCAACCCTAACGTGAAATCAACATTACTTACCGTAATATTAGAAAAGGTTATACTGTATTCATTACGGTAAAATTCTGGCAACCACAGCTGCCAGTTTTTTACCGTAAAAACAACTTGTTTTTTTTACAGTGCACACTGGGGAAACAGCTACACCGCACACACACACAACACATCAGACAAATCTCGCCATGTGTTTCACAATTTTCATTTATTGAGGAGGAAGGAAGGGGAGGAGAAGCAAGTACAAAAGCACAACTGAGCTACATATCAGCGCCTCGCTACTTTTGTCTGTCTCTGCTTTCAGTGCGTTGTTTAAATAGGAAGCAGGGTGCGGTGAAGTGCTGCAGTACTACAACAACTCACTGGTGAAAGGTGAAGGAATGCCTCTGGGTTCTCTAAGTAACTGTGACATTATTCAGACGTGTTAATAACCAGCAAGGTGCTACCCATCTATAGCTGCCACTGGCAAAGAAAAACTGCAAGACACCAGGAACAAAAAATAAATGAGAGAGAAAAAACAAACAATTTTCACATTAAATACGATCGATCTGTGATGTCTAACACATTCCAGACAAAGTGTTGTCATTTATGGTTTAATGGGTCCTTTCAACTCAAAAACAGATCATTTCTCTGCAACTGTGAAGAGAAAATAGCCTCTCTTTTTTCATTGTATGTTAAATGTAAAAGTACAAATCTCACCTATGCAAGTAATATCTCAACACAACTAAAACTGAAGTACAGTCGAGAACTAAATTAGCCCAGTCGTCATCAAGAGTTATGTTTTTATGACGTATTTTTCTTTCAAAAAGTAAGTGCACTTTCCTGTAAATGCACTTATGAATTGGCAAAAAAAGAAGAAGAAGAAACTGTACACTGATGAGATATGGGTAATTTTGGTTAGTAGCACATTGCAGAGGTTTATTGAGGAAAGGTGCTAAAAGGATAAATGTAGTCCTGTTTGTATTGATTGGTAAGTCTGTCAGTCAGTGACGTGACTCCTGAACCTCTTTATGTAAGACCCAAAAGAAGGCAGGAGAAGCATCCACAGGGTTAGAGAAAATACACAACATGTAAAACAGATAAATAAAATCCACAGATGGTAGAAAGAAAAACATCACGAGACAACACAAAGAAAAACATCTTCAACCTTACAGAATTTAAAGGCAACATCTTCTTGTGACGCGAGAAAAGCGAATGTAACTCGGGGCTGTGAGGGAGGAAGATTCCTCCACGCCGAAATGAAACTGACACAAAAGCTACAAAACAAAATAGCATTAGAGAATAAAAATAGCTGATTCAATCGGACATCGTTGGCCACACACCTCCAGTTTCACAACCAACTGCTGTCCAAGCTTATGAACAACGATTAAAGGAACGGTTCAACGTCTTGGGGAAATACACTTATTTGCTTTCTTGCTAAGAGTTAAATGAACGGACTGACACCACTCGCATGTCTGGACAGTAAATATGTAGCTACTGCAAATAGCTGGTTATCTTAGCTTAGCATAACTAATGGAAACAGCTGACCTAGCTCTGTACAAAGGTGAACTCCACCTACAAGTACCTTGAAAGCTCAATCTGTACAAAAAAGACGACAACATGTTTTACTGGGGGTTATGTGCTGAAGCCAGTCTAGCTGTTCCCAGTCTTTGTGCTAAGCTAAGCTAAGCTAACCAACCTCTGGCTATGACTTTGTATTTAACACACAGACACCAGAGTGGTGTCGATCTTCTCATTCGACTCTTGGCGAATATGTGTATTACCCACAATGCCAAACTATCCTTTAAACATATCTTATGTTAAATGCTGATTACAAAAATAACGCGTTGATCCAAATCAATAAATATGGAGATTGTCAATAAAATGAAACATGTTTTCAAAACAAACACTAGAAAAATGACTCCCATCGACATTCTTTGCTAGTCTTACACAAAAAGGTTGTGCTTGTATTTTTATGCTGCAGTGATGTATCAACTGCAGCAGCAGTTTTTGTGCACGAGTGACGTGTTTTGATTCAGTCATGTGTCACTTTTGATTACTGGACATGTTTGAAATGAAAATGACTGAGTCATTGTTTTTATTGATGGGGGTGATGAAAGTCTTGGAGTCTCTCTCCTGTACCTTTCAAGAGCTTCTATACACATTCAATTCTACATAAAACTTTGAGATAAATATTTATATTCACACGGAAGCTGCTCCTATGGAGCAGACGTTCCTCTACCAGACTTTGTCTTTTACGTTCTACACAGTTAACATATTTTTTAAGAATATAAATAGCATATTTTTTTTTTAAAAATCTAGTAAAAAACAAAAACACTTGCTTGGCTGAACACAGCTACATAGTTTCACACATTGACACAGAATAAAATAATAAAAAAAGAAAAACAAAAGAAGCTTAAAATGGGCCGTTCTAGCTTTTGTACAGTGGTAAACCTTAGAGGTAGAAAAAGTATAAAATATCATTGAGAACTTTAACAAAACCACCAAAAAGAAAGGACACAGAGAGCTCCCATCAGCTGAGCTCCCTCGTGTACCTTCACTGTTGAGAATCCAGCTGTAGACATTAAACAACACAGCCGTCACTACGATAGAAGATGGGAAAAAAAAAAGAGGAGACAGGTGGTAACGAAACACACCCAGGTAAGTCCGATCCTGGTGACATAACACGGTCCAAACATAGCCAATGGCAGCTATAGCTTCCTGACTACCCGCTTGACTGATGTGACGGGTTAAATAATGGACACGATGTGTGTGTGTGTGTGTGTGAGATGAGGAGTTATTGATTAGCTCTGGGTTCAAACAGTCACTGTCAATGTCAGAAAAATGTTTGTCCACTCACACCTCTTTCTCACACTAAAAGGTACCTCTGCAAACCATTTTAAAAGTCTGCGCTTGATGGGGTGCATCATATAAAGCAGTTAATGTGAGGTCATATTTTGTTCACAGGGACTATTAAACATATTAATATTTTTTTTATCCCTTTCCATTTCCTCCTAACTCTCATAGAAAAAAATCGAATTCTCTAGTCTGTGTTGGAACTCGCTGTTTACACGTGCCGCCTGTTAAACAGAGGTCAAGACTCCTATTTCTAGAAACTTCATGCGCCCGGGCCACGTCCAAGTTTAATCGCAGCCAGCTGGTCAGTGTCAGTGCCAAAACACGTGGAGTGAGTTGATGTCCTGCCGGACCTGCGTTGTGTCTCGAGAACAGAGCGAGACGCGGCGCGTGTTGAACACCGGCTGTCGCAGATTGGATTAGCGGGCGAGTCTGGTGCTCCGCGCTAGTCAAGTGTCTGGGAGGAAACGCGCTAACGACGCAGAATTACTTTCACTTTTCACATGACAGATGAGGTTGAGGAGATGTCAGCAGTGAATGTACATAGACATCGCAACGCTAATTACTTTTGTTATTATTTTAGTCATACTTCATGTTGGACAAGAGCCTGAAACTCCTGCGTGTCTTCCATGGAAACATTCAATAATGTTTAATATTAAATACACACCAAATAGACATGAAATAAATAATCACATGAATAAAAAGTCACTTTTCTCTAATTCTGACTGCCGCTTGGTACCCAGATTTGATCGTTTCATATAATTTATTCCTGTATTTTCTTCCTTCTGTGTCCCGCTGAAGTTTTGTGCATCCTATCAGTGAGTAAATGTTGTATTTGTTGGACTGGAGTCGGTTTCCCAAGCCGTGACAGTGACTGCTGAACCCAGAGTAACGTCTGACTCTCTGAGTGACTGACTGTGCTGTAGCCGCTGAAAGAGTTTTGTACAAGAGTGTGTGTGTGTGTGTGTGTGTTTAGGCTCAGAGTCTGTGAGCATGCCAGTGTACGGAAGAGGGTCTGTCTGTGTATGTGTGTTTTGGGTTAGGAGTGTGAAAGGAAGCTCCTCTACGTCCCTTTAGGCGGCGTCCATTTTAAGGCTGCGGGGTCGATGGTCTTGCCATTACCGCGTTTAGTCTCCTTTGCCTTCCAGTCGTCGATGAGGTCCTATAGAAAGAAAATGCACCTTAGTTGGCTGGAATGTGCCTGTTTTCAGTACGTGGTAATAAGAGCTGGAAACTTAATTTGTTTCCCACCTGTCTCTTTAAAACCAAGTGTTTTCCTTTCCAGTATTTCAGCATCTGGAGGGACTGCAGCGTGCTGACGATATCCACTGGGTTCACTGCCGTCTCCTGACTGATCTCTGCAACACGAGAGCGGGACAAAGGGAGGTCAGGGTGACGGGCTGAGGGCTGTCTGGTGTCCACAGCCAAGCTAGCTGCTCTGTGAGGCTGAAGCTTTCTGATCTTCTGACCGCTCAAAGCGCTTTTACACATCTCATTCACCCGTTCACACACATTCGTGCACTGATTGCATTAGCTGCCATGCATCAGTTTTTAGGAGCTAATCATTCAATTCATACACACCAATGATGCAGCCTTCAGGGGCGATTTGGGGTTCAGTATCTTTCCCAATTGCAATCATCTGATTGGTGGACAACCTGCTCTACTTCCTGAGCTGGTTAGCTTAGCTTTGGATAAAGACTGGAATCAGGATGGAACAGTTGGCTTGATTCTGTCTGAAGGCGTAAAAGTGTAAAAACGACAAGACAAAGATATGACACAACTTTACTATTACTATTATTTCTTGGCTGGTGACTTTGACTGGAGAGTTATCTAACTCTCAACACGAGAGCAAATAAGCACATTTCCCAAAATGTCAAACTACTGCTTAAAAATGCTGACAACATGACGCTGATGGGAATGTCGTTAGTTTTGCATGTATTTGGTAATAAACCAAAGCACTCGTGGAATTAGATGAAATATTTGAGCTGATTAGAAACATTAAGGGATCACCAGCGTTATTTCAGTTCATCCTGTTTCGCTGCAGCAACAAAAAAAATCAGCAGCTGAAGATTCTAAAATTTTAGATACAGCACGACCGCCGTCATTGCTCTTCATAAAATGTGCAAACACAGCAGTGCAGGTCAAACTAATCAAAAGGTTTGTGATGACAAAACTAGTCTGGACAATGTTTGCTAATGTGTCCAGGCGCAGCAGAGAATGGCAGAGGCAGAGCGATCCAATCACGGCAGTAGAGTGAGAACATCTTGAACGCAGACTGAGATGACTGAGAAGTTTTTTTCCCTACATTCAGAATAAAATGCAGAAATGTAGAAAGAAACGAGCTGAAAAGAAAAGGAGGACAAAAAGAGGCTCACACAGGCGGGAACAGAGTGTTATCACTCAACTACTCTCGTTCTTCACACAGTCATGGTTGCTGCCTGACCTTTTTTTTTTTTTATTTGAGGCTTACACGATCTCTTTATTTAATGTGACAAAAAGATTTTTGAATTGCGGTGAATTAAAGTTATCTGTGAACAGCAACTCGTCGAAAACTAAGAGCAATATTGTGTTTTCAGCTGGAGTTGTCAGCTGAAATGATCTAAATTGATGATCTCCACTTTGCATACTGTGGCATGTATAATTAGTGCTGTCATATTCATAATGGGTCAGTGGTCAGCTAAGACGTTAAATACTTAAAACTCGGAAAATGAACACGGTCACGACTTAACTCCATTTAGTTTGAGAAACCAGGCTGACACCTGGAGATCACAATCGTTGTCATGAACGGCCAAGATCAGCGCAACCGGCCACAACGCTAACTGAACATTTCACAGCTGTGCTTAGATGTTACATCATCATCATCATCATTCATATGAATGCAGAATCTGTAGGCAAGAGATTTTGGCACTGGAAGCACCAGAAGTCCTGGTTTGTGTTTGTGTGTTTTTTGGTTGCACCAGGTCATGTAGAGAGCAGAAGAGGTGGAACACACAGACAGAAATGCAAATCTACTCAGAACCCGTTAGCCGACAATGATTTTGTTTTTTATTGTCTTTTTTACGTTCATGTGCAGATATCTGTTCAACAGAAATTCTTGCCTATCAAGTTGCTAATTGGACTACAGATGAAGTCTTGTCTCTGTGATCCGTTCTGGTGGCTACAGAGGAAGTCCAGAAACACTGGCTGTTGTCCCCAGAGGAGAAATCCTTGTCAGACAATAGTCGATGGGTTTCACAGTTAGTGGCAGAAACGCAAAATAAAAAGTAGCAAAAATAAAAGGCAAAAAAGACGGAAATCATGGGTGTTAACAATCGCAATATAAAATATGCCTTTTTTAAACTAGTGTAGGAGGAAGGAAATGCATTTATTACATTTACATTCTCACACTTAATGTTCAGGGGCACATTTATTTCTCAGTAAGACGCCTCTGAATGCCACATTTAGACGGCATTGCAAGAAAAAGCACTGCTAAATAGACTTGTATTTTAATGGCTCCTTTCTGACTACTGACCACTCAAAGAGCTTTTACAACGCTTGTCACATTCACCCATTCACACACACGCTCGTACGCTCACACAGCCAGGAGTGCTACACACACATTCACACACTTGATGTCACAGCCATCAGATGAGGGTTGAGTATCTCCTCCGATTACTGGATGACCCACTCTACCGCCTGAGCCACAGCAGCCCCTGATGTCACCTGCTGGTGTGTTCAAAGACGCTTACATCAGCAGTTTAAAACGAGGACGTCACAACAAACACTGTACCATTACCAACTTTTAGGCGTGCTAGCTGCACGGCTCCAGACCGAAACATCTCAACAACTACGGGATGGAATGCTGTGAAACATTCATGGTGCCCAGAGGATGAATCATAATGTGACTTATGAATCGTCATAACTCTGAATGTGACTTTTCTGTTTTTGACCAAACGGCTGTAAAGCTAATGACATGTTCGCTATGCTAACATGCTAAACTAAGATGGTGAACATTAAACCTGCTTAACATTGCTATCATTCTTGTTAACGCTGTGTGACTTACAGGCTTGTTTTCGTCTTCATCACAGTCACGGGTTTTTGGATACAGCCAGCAGAAACAGAAAATGACTCAGCGGGATGTTCCCTCAGCGCTCTGAATGTTTGGGATGACCCAGTTTGGCATGACTTTGAGTTTTGAGTGCATCACCTGAACACCGACTTGGGCTGGCCTCAGTGCTCTCTGATCCATTCACGAATCTCGACACACGTGAATGCACGTATGCACATTTAAACACGCACACTATCGAAAACTGTTAGCTTCTCCGTGGCTCTTTGTGCTCCAAATATATCCTGTCTCTCTTGAGCATTTTGTTCTGACCTTTGATGGAGATCTCCTTGCCCTGAAAGTTGTTCAGGTAGCGCAGCAGCACCTCCTTCCAGTAACTCCGGTAGCTGATAAGGCCCAAGTCAGACAGGGGGCGCTCGGGTGAACCCACCTTCTCCTCCACCTTGGACAACAGGTAACCTTAGAGGACAGATCAGAGCATTTTGTTGGCTACACTCTTCCTGAAGCACTTTCTAAATAAGAAATTCTAAATAAGAAATGAGGACACAGAAATACAATGTAATAAAAAAATGAATGATTCTCATAGCTAGATAAAATAACAACAGCATGCACGGGTTTCCTCAGATGAGCAAGTGCTTTCAGACAGCCTCCTAAATCTGCTGCTGTTGTTCTGTGCACAATCCCTTTGGCCAGTGTTTACGAGTGGACTAAAACACACACAGAGGAATACACACACAGTTTGCCAGCACTCACTGAAGTCTATGAGCATCTTGCCGTAGCCCTGCCTCATGTACTGTGGCATGGTGAGGATGCAGGAAACGTTGTAGTTCAGGAAAGAGTTCTTCTCCTGTGGAAGGACGATATCAAAACTGTAAACACAAACTCCCATGCCTTTTTATCACTACTAATATTTTTGAATTGGAGGTTACTGATATTTATACAGGAAGAGGATATATGCTCACGTCCTTTTCATACCTTGAAACTGAGTGAAGAAAAACTCAGACGTGTACACACAGAATTAAATATTAAATCCTGTCCCGGGGGCATATGCAATAATCAAAATATGAGTTCAGAACCACCTAATCGGTGTTTGTGCACATCAACAGTTCACTCTCAAACCAACATGACAAATATTACATACTGTACACACTTTTATCAGAACATGCTGAGCTCGTACTGTTTAAATTCAGCTTCAGCAGAAGGAAAACAAACTTTCTAAAGGATTATACAGGCGTTGTTCCACTGCATCTCAAAATGAAAATCACTATCTGATCCAGTGAGGAATCAGGACATTTTGGAAAGTTGCTTAATATTTCCTAACTTCCAAAAGGTTTTTTTTGTAGTAGGTTACCTTGGAGAAGTATCCGACTAGATGGCACCCTGTGTTGTCAGCTTCTGTCATGACGTAGAAGAGGAAAGGTTCGACGTCGTAATACAGAGTCTTGTGGTCCAGGAAGAGTTTCGCCAGCAGACACAAGTTCTGACAGTAAATCTGTAAAGAAGAGCGTCAGAGACATTGTAGTTTATTAAAGCTTACAAGAAACACAACTAGTTAATCTCTCTCTCTCACACACACACACACACACACAGATGTGGATCTCATTAGGTAGAGGAGTCTTTCAGCCCCAACAATCAGTTAAAAAAGGTCAGACATGCTTCGAGCTGAAGACGTGGCGCCACAGAAAACCAACTACGAGTGCTGTTTTTTACATTCACAGCCAATCAGAGGAAAGGGCCCTGAAGGCAGCATCACGTCTCTTTAATACTGTTCATAACCTCATTTACCAATTATGTCCATGCAATGTAACGCACTATAAACATAGTTATGTTACAGTTATACTGTACTAACTAGCAATTTTAGTTATAAGCATTCATAATGATTGTTAAAAAATAAAAATTAATTATGACAATAAATCATGACCCAGTATTTAGCATTTTATAATGACCTATAACAAGTATCAGCTGATCATATATATATATTATTTATTATTTATTTAGATTTATATTATGTGATTATAATGCATTACAGACATGGGCATCATAATATGTTATTATTATTGTTATAAAGTACTATGGATATTAGTGCGTAGGTTAGGTATAGGTAAATACTAAGGGTAAATGCGACTTTAAATAAAATATACAACTAAAACACATTTCATGCAAAATAAATATTTTTTTTTAGATTTCCTTTATGCCACAGCAACTTATACAGTTCAGGAAATCTCTGCACCAGCTGCCTCGTGCAGAGCTCTGTTCAGGGTTACGCCCTCTGTCGCACTCCACAGTATGACATCACCTGCTGTATGACATTCTGTCATCCACCTCCGTAACTGTCACGACAACTTCTGCCTCCCATCTAAGACATGAGCCGCTTCGCTTCGGAAGGATGTTTTTTAATATCTAATTTCATGTCAAATCATCCTGTCAGATGACAGATCATGGGCAGCTGTATTAATCTTTTCTACTTGTTTCCAGTTTCCAAATACGATTACTGACACTGCTACATATGATTTATGAAAACAGAGCATCGATTATTCTAAAGAACAACATCAACAACATTTCTGACGTGTCTGTGCAGTTACGAGAGTTTGCGGAGTCTGACTGGAAAGATGCAAGTTAAAAACGCAGCGCTCTTTTACCTTGTTCTTCTTTCCATCCACCTCAAAGACAGAGATGTTCCCCTTCCTGTAGATCTCGTCACCTGGAGGGTGCTTCCACACACACTTAGCCTTTACACAATGGAGACAAGAGGAAACAGTTATTTCACTTTTAGTTTCACATCGTGGTCGTGCTGGGCCTAAAATATACATTTTTCAGGTTCAGTTCATCTCTAGACTGTGCTTAGGCTTAAAGGGGTGCTCCAGTAATAGGAAGAGGGACTCACAGGACACAAAGAATGGTCAAAAGCAAAGCACAAGAGGTAAAGTTGTTCTGACTTCTAATCCTTTGTATGAGCCAAGCTCTAAAACAGACTCTCTTTAACAGACTTTTATGTGTAAAATCGTGGCATGGCCTCTTTACGCCACCTGTTTTTATCCTGGTGGGCTGTTTTTCTTGATGTCGATGTTTTTAATTCTCTTTTTAATATTTAATTGCAAACAGTCCAATAAAGATAACAGTGTTGTGGCCATATGTTTGACATCCTAGCTCCAAACCACTGAGTCACTCAGCAGAGCACCGCGTCCTCTACTCGTTTCTCTCACTCCAATATAGAGACGATGTGAAGTGCATCAGAATCTAAATAGAGTCTGCAAGGTTCAGGAATACAATTATGAATAGCCTTAGGCACAGACACAGTGAGGTTATACTATGAACTAAGGCAATAGCCCAGACTCATTTTGTGCCACAGTCCATTTTGACTTTAATGCTTCAGCGTCACTTACTGGAGGCTTCTATCTATATTTCTGCTTCTTGATCAGAGACATTTTACTAAGATGAAGAACCACTTTCTAACCACACCTGGAAGAATTTGAAGCATTGTGTTTTCCCTTAGCGAAGCGTGAGGTGATTGAGAGAGCAAGAAAACCGATCATCAAAAAACAACTGAAACTTTCAAGAACATCCTAACACATTATAAAGTGTATAGCTATGGAGTCCACAATCTGTAAACCTTAAGAGTAAAAACTATTTTTCTGCAGGTCTAACATTAAATAACCAATAAAACCTTTTGGTACCACGGCATTATCAACATTTCTGAACTGAATTTCAGATTATTTATTTCTGTTTTGAACGTGGAGCTCTCGAAATTTGTGAAACTATTCATCAAACTCATTCATCAAAATTAGGAGACAGACATGAAGTGTGCAGCAGTTTGGTGTATAACATTAGCTCTATTCTGTATTCTTCTGACACTGGACAGGCAGATGAGTCAAATATAGTTTCACCAGGAGGAACTGCAAGTAAGGTTTTAAATGAACAAACAACAAACAAAAACTGCACAATTCACTGCATTGTCCTGAATTTCTTCCAGTGGGCTCTATTACAGAATACGGCTGAAATGGAATACAATATTCATAATTGTGTTTTTAGTTATTAATCGCCTGAAAATCTGAATCATTATGTGGCTCCACCATGTTGAACCATCGTTTTCCTACAGTGGTCTTGGCAGACAAACTGGCTCTACCTCTGGCCTTTCATTCTTTGTGTGTTTCGTGGTCACTGCAGTTTTTCCTTCACACTAGGAAGCCGAGGAGGTTGCAATCAGCAACTACACTGCTACATGCCACTAAATCCCACACACTGGTCCTTTAAGTCAGAGTTTCTAACTGTTTAAACCCAGAACCTCCTTGCTGTGAGGTGACAGTGCTAACCACTGCACCACTGTGCTGCCTCCAAACATGATCTAGTTGATAATAATGTGAAAAGGAGACATGTTTTTAGATAAACCGTTAAATACAATGAAGTGTTTAAGACATTAACTGTCCCTCATTTACTCATTCAATTTTGTTGACATCTGTTGATTATCATTATCTTGCATCACAGTTCTTTTCCATCTTTTGAACATGACACGTTGCATTGTGGCTACATCTGACAGATGTCACACACAGCTGGACCTGCAGATGTCCCCCAAACTAGAAAAAAACTGCTTTACCATATGCCTGCGCAGGATGGTCTGGCTCTTCATATACTTAAGGCAGAACTCGCACATGTAGAGCCTCCCCAGGCGGGCGTATTCCTCTGGATACGGAGAGTGGTACCAGGTGTCCAGCTCGTAGCGACCGAACACAATGGTTTTTATCATGTTGCTGCCTTCCGACACCTGGCCGGCCAGCCGGAGCTTCTCCTGTTACAGGTCAGGACAGGAGGAAGGGAGATGGGGTAATGGTGAAAAGGTACAAAGAGGGCAAGAAGAGAGGGCAGACGAGCAGGCAGAGGAAAGAGAGGAGAAAGAAGAGAGAGTTATTCAGGGAAGAGGATCAGTTGAACCAAAGATCACAGTTAGGAAAGATCACAGCAAAACCTCAGTGGAGGCAACCGGCCACGAAAAACAAAAACATAAAACAATAAAAAGAAAAACTAGAATGAGGAACAAGTAGTAGTAGTATTTGTGTGAAAGTAGTGCACTTTCGGTTCCACCTCACTTTCAAACTCTCAGGTGTAAACATACTTCAAGGCCTTGAATTGGGAGCGAGTGAATTTAAGATCATCAAGGTAAGCTAAATATAAGAAAAAGAAGCTGCGTTACCTGACGCAACGATAACTTTACTCTGACAAAGTGTCACTGTTCACTGATGGATTATGTTTTCCAAGAGGGTTTTTATTCACCAGTGAACAGCAGCTCGAAAAGCCTGCAGTTCATCTGACAGACCGAAAGTTTGCTTAGGAAAAATGTAGGCAGTGTTCAGTGTTTGTAGTTAAAGGTGGGGTGAGAGATTTAGGGCAATGTGATTCTACTCCAGTACACTTAAATTCAATGTATATCTCCTCACAGTCTGCCTGTGTGTGTGATGGTTGTACACAGCGCTGGCTCTGTATATGGATTGGACCGAGCCACACAACATTAACTTTATATTCCAGCCAGGATTTGTGTGTTCTAACATTACTTGCCCACAGAGCTCATTTTCCAGTTTTCCAAGATATGCTGTTGTGATATTAGCGATGGTCGCAGGAGAGTTATCTGGAGCTGCTGTGTTTGCTCTGAGAAACTGGACGTTAGCTGCACAGCTACATGACTAACATACATTACTTGCTGTGTTGTTGTTCATACTCTATCATGGGAGTTGTCATGGATTTCTCCAGAATCACTTACCCCACCTTTAGCCGACCAAACACACAAAAGCATCTGTGTGATTGTTTGAAGTGAACCTGATTGAAAACAGCAATACCTTTTCATCTGAATGTGTCACAAAGTAAGAAAAAAAAAAAAAACACAGAATAACAGGAAGTCATTGTCCAAACTACCAAAAATATCTCAGACTCCTCCTGTGGCTGCAGAGGAGGGTTTGCTGACTGAAACAGAGAAGAAGAGGAATAATGCAGAAAGAGGAGGGGACAAAAACGAAACGGGGGGGGGGGGAGAAAAGAGTAAGGGAGGGATGTGATGATGAGTTTTCTCTCTTACAAGATCGTCCGAGGCACGTGCCTGCGCTTTCCTGAACAGCTCAAGGTCGTAGTCGCTGGTGATGTTCTCCAGCAGCGGCTCCCTGCTTGCTCCGTGACTCTGACGGTGATCCTGGCAATGGGGGGGGGGGCGGGCCGGAGGAAGAAGGTTGAAAAACTTTCAAAATATAATATGGAAGAGGTGAGTACGTGAAGGCCACACATCCATTTCTCAACCACTTACCATGTACTTTTCCTTCTGCTCCTTATTGAGGCTAGTGTTCCTCTTCCTCCTCAGCTCCGTCACCTTCTCCTTGTAGCGCAGCTGACGCTCTGTAGGGGCCTGAGAACACAAAGACACACACACACACTCACACAAAGAAGACTGGGCACTTTCATTTTCACCCCTTTACCTTTTGAGGAGTGACAACGATCACAAAAACAGATCACTACATTAAATGTGAGGATAACTTGTAAAGATTTAAATAATATGTATATAATATATAAAGAAAAAACTTGCTACATGATATCCACGGCATTGTAAAATGTTAAAATGAACACAAAATTGGAATTCATAAAATATTCATAATTGTAAGTTAACCAATTTTATAATTGATACGGGCGTCCCACAGTGATCTACACTTGGGTCACTTATGTAATCTGTATATAAATAATTTGCCTTCTGTTGGAAGAGATTCGGCCATGTGCATATGGAGTGATCCAGAATACACGTGGTCGCACAGATAGCAACCTGCTTTCCAATGCAATAAACCATATTACACTGAGGCTAAACTAATCACATTCTAAGTTGATTGAAACAGAATCGGGGCCACGTAGCACTCCTGATCTAGATATATTCAGTGTCTGGATCTACTCTAATTTGTCATTTAGACCTCATGTGAAAAAATAAGCCAGAGAGCTGGGTTTAATTTGACTCACTCTCCAGTTCTAAGAATCACAATGATCTCTTAAACAGCTCATTTCTATGGGAATTTCTTGATCATCCCGCATTTTACAATGTTGTCTGACAAGCTGGGAACGAGCTAACAACAAAATTCATATAAATATACACATTTATATGAGAAAATCAGTTCTCTGCATTAGTTATTCATGTCCTTTCATGTTATCTTGTCTCCTGACTTGTTAAGTATCACTTGCAGCTAACAACAATGTGTTATATTGTGGAGTTACTTTTTAGTGGATGCGTACTGTGCTATTTTGTGTTTATTAACTTTTGCACATGATTTTTATAAGATATTTTATTATGTTCTGGGGAGCTGTTTTAATATCTGGCCAGGAACACCAGATGAAAGCTTGCCTTTTAGGCTAACATTAGCTTATTTACAGTTTTTTTTTTTTATCTCTGATGAGCCCTGTTCCTGTCAGATAAGCTGATTACTACATCAGAGGAGTCCTTTCAGACTCACTGCGACTCAACACACAGCAGCCCTTCATCACTTTGCCTCTGCTCCTGCTACACTGATGAATCACAGCGTGATCTCTAACCTGAGCTATCACTGCTTTAAGAGTAACACTGCAGTATGTGGGAATCCCCCTACACACACGCACACATACACATATACACACACACACACAGAGTTGTTGAAGAGAATATAGGTTCATACATGTGTACCCGTGTCTGTCTGTTTTAGGTGTGAGCTGGTGTCACCATGCTTTACAAGTGTGCATGTTTACATCTATATGTAAGTGTGCTTGCATGTTACCTGGCTTCTTGTGGAGTGTCTGTTCTCATCCTGGCGGTGCGACAGTGTCCTCTCCTCAGTATGTTTCTCGCGTGTCGATGCCTTACCCTAACAAAACATCAACACTGTCTACCACCAGCGACTCACAACCACCCCCCGCAGCAGAAACATCACAGCAACCACCTCCTCTATTCCTGGAGTCTTCACAGCTTGACAACTTCAGTTAGAGTCTGTTGGTTTCCTTCAGTTCCATGCACTGGACTTTCAGTCTCAGTGTGATGGCTGAGGTATTGCTTTAACTAATCAGTAAAATTAGGAATGCTACATAGTAGCAACTGAAGAAACAAAATTTAACACATTTTTACTCCAATGTGACAGATAGTTGTCAGAAAAACAGAACAAAATAAAATAAGGAGAAATTGTGAACACATGAAATGGTGAGAGGATTTAAAAATAGCATTCAGTGTCATGGCTTCACACTCGCTTCTTACCCTGGAATCCCTGTTGATATGTATTTGTGTGTGTGTACCTTGCATTCATCAGCAGAGAGATTGTGGTAGAGTGGACATCCCGATATGGAGAAATGTCTCTCATGTCTCCCTGTTAGGTGACCTGAGAGTAAAAGAGAAAAAGAAAGGGGAGGGAGACAAATGAAAAGAGAGGTCAGGGTTGGAAGATTGGAGAAGAACATCTGATCCAGTGCAAATTGTTGGGAGTTTTTGTGCCCCTCACCCAATGAGTTGCACCCAGGTGTGGGACACTTCATGTTGAAGTTGTAGCTCTCGTGGAAGCGCCGTCGTTTGGGCCGGTGAGATAGGTCGTGGGCGGCGGCCTCTTTGAGCGACAGCTCTTTGGCCAATCTCTCGTCCTCCTCCTGGGAAACTACAATATCGTTGCTGGAAGACACGAGGTCGTTGCTGGGGCTGGAAACTTCGATGTCAGACTCTGAGGACGGGGCGTTGCCTGTCGGGGTGCGAGGAGGGGTCTCGTCGCGGTCTGCCCCCTGCTTCAGGTCTGCAGAGCCAATCGGGACAAAGTCTCATAAATCTATGGTTTGTCTACTTAACTAAAAGAGGGAAGTCAAAAAGTGCACACATTTCAAATTATTTTGTTACTTAGAGATGATAATCACATTAACACGCAGCATAATGGTCTAATTTTAAAGGCATGATTCAATTATGGGGAATTGAACTATTTTTGCGGCCTACTTATGGATTGGGTGCTTTTATGTCTATGTGCCCTTTGTAGGGAGTTGTCTGAGGACAAACAACACAGAATATTATGATTTGATGCACTGTACAAAGTTAGTAGACTAACTACCTTGTGTTGGACAGCAGCAGCACAACAAACGTAGCACCACTGAAAGAACATTTCAGTGAATAACAGTCAGCAGAGCCGAAATAGCCATGCATGTTTTATGATAAAGATACTGCCACAAATCTCTGTCAAGGGAAATCTCTGCAGGCTGCAGATGTGACCACATACAAGTGCAGTTAACACCTTCCAGCAGAGAAAGCCAATAGTAAAGACTGATGTTCCTGCAGCAGAAGACCAGTGTTAGCCGGTGAATGGGAGGAGTTTTGTACCCCATTTCCTTTCCTATTTTTCGCACTAGGCTATTCAAGATCCGGTCAGGGAAATGCAAACCTCCACCCCAAACAATACTGTGTGTTACACCCCAACATCATTCCCAATACCACTTATTTAAAAGGTTAACATTAAATCTGGTGTTCCACAAGGGTCAAGTTTAGGGCCCTTAATGGTTGTTATTTGCCTATCTTTGTAAACTGATATGTTAATTTGCTAACAAAGTAAACTACATATATAACGAACTTATGACAAATTAACTATCAACTTTGAGATAACTTATTTTATTTGGACCTAACTCTCAGTCTGTCACTTGGAAACTGGATAGGATAAGCACCTTGGGCAAGACAAAATTGCAATACATTTATCAGTTACAATAGAACCAAGTATCAGCTTCAGCCTCCATTTTCAAAAACTTCAATTCAGAATTTCTTTATTTGCAAAGAAGATGTAAGAAGATATTCCTCAGTGCCAAACATTTTTTACTGAATTGTGTTTCCTCTTTGAGATGACCCACACGATGACTCTGTTTTCTTTTTGGCTGTACCAGAACATCTGTTCTTTCTGTGATTCATTCCTCGTGTTTGAGTTTGTCAGAATTTTAACATTTGATGTTTCTATGTTGTGATGTGCAAACAAACTAGGTTTGTGTGACGTAGATGTGATTAAAATGTCTGTAATATAAACATTTTCATGAATTAAATTAAATGTGTATCATTGCATCACTCTTAATACTGTTTCACATTGTATGACTCAATGTTAAGGTAGATCTGCTTTAGTGGTTACAGATCACCTCCTCCTACAGTGTCTGAAGTTAGACAACAGACCAGGTCTCTGTAAGGTAATTCATTCATACCAGTGACAAAACACAAGTCGAGGATATGTACTGAGACACATTTGTATTCTTTATAATCAGGAACACACTGTGATCACAGACAGGCCTCATGACATTAGCTGAACAGCACTATAATGAATGAATGAATGAACGAATGAATGAATGAAAACACGCAGATAGACGCCCTTCCTCCTCCTACCCCTCCTGTCCACCTCATCTTCACGTCATTCCTTCTTTTCTCTGCCCTTCCTTCCAGCCTCCTTTTCAACTCTCTCATCAGCCTCCCTCTCGTCCTCTCCCTCCTTTTCATAGAATAAATGTTGAAAGCATTCCTAATGTAATGTCTGATCTAATTTCGAAGATACACAGGAAACACTACCGTTCTCACCATTAGCCTCGGTGTCTGAGCCAGATGACCTGCTCTGACGCAGTGGGTATTTTTTGGCTGCAGAGTTTATCGCCCCCTGCTGGCTGCGAGTCACCCTGCGCCCGGAGGAGAAGACAGACGCTGCCACTGCTGCTGCTGCTGCCGACTCTGCTGCTGAATCCAGGCCTTCGTCTAGACCCCCGGCTGCAGGAGAACTGCTCCGTACTGAGCTGCAGTTATCTAGAAGAGAAGAGAAGAGAAGAGAAGAGAAGAGAAGAGAAGAGAAGAGAAGAGAAGAGAAGAGAAGAGGATTACTTAATGACTACTCGATATGGATAGTTTGTAGATAGGATATGGTATCTTTCTGATTCATTTTACTGCTAATACTTTTACTTAATTTTGCATGGATTAATCGATAGATTGGTTGATTGACAAATAGAAAATAACTGGCAAATGTTCTGATAATCAACAAATTAAGAAATTTCTTAGTTCCAGCAGTAATAACAAACAGAATATCTCAGGTTTTAGATGATTAGCAGTCCCCACCAAACAATTAATCAAAAACAAAAATCAGCAGATTAAATGATAAAGACAATTATCATTAGTTGCAAAAACTGCCTACTAAAAACTTTTACAGTCTACTAAACAGATGCAATAACATTTCTTAAAGATTTCTTAAACCTGAGCACACTGTAACTGGGCAACTCCAAACAAAAATGGTAAGAAGAAGACAGAGTTACTTGTTGCGTGTGGCCTCAATGGTTATGAAGACACTAATCCCACCATAGAAAAACACTGAACCTCTGAATCCACTTCTTCTTCTCGAGGAAAACTAGCCTTTGTGCTGTTTCTTAGTCTGTATGATCACTGCGATGGCGTGGCTAACGTCTCTCAGTAACAAAAAGCAGAGGAAATAGTGTCAGCCTTTCTTTCCCAGCTGTAAATCCCCTCTGGCAGCCACAGCAGAAAGAGGTCACACAGGGGGTGGGAGTAGAGTTTATGCGTTTGTGGTGGGGGGAAGGTCAGCCTGTCTGAACCCATTCAGGCTTCCAGGCTTCCCACATATAATAGCTACTGCTGTTAAAGTGAGGGAGGTTGAGCCTCTGTGAGGTCCACGAATTAACACATCCTGTCTCACTCAAATACACGTGTAGAACTGTCTGGACAGAACACACAACTTTATATAATAAACAGCTTTAATTATATGTTTGACAAGAAAACTGTACTCTGAACTTTCAGCCAAAAAGGCAAGGAAAGGTCTTCCTAAAGTTCACTGTTGCCATGGCAATGGTACGATAAATGGGTGTAATTACACTAAGGTTCTCCCTATGACATGTGATGCTTTGCAGCAATGAAATGCTAATACAATTGCACTGTATGGGTGTCATTTTGATATACTGTAACAAATGATAATGCTTATGTTTAAGTCCCTGTTAGCAGTAGAATGTTACACTGAGCCTGTAAACACAGGGTAACAGAGCTGCTCTGTATCCTATTATATATGCAAGGAGGGAGGCCAAGTAAACCTGCAAGTCATGGGCCAAATGTCATATCATTATAAACATATGAGAACTCATATAACTCATGCTATCATTCATTCATTATGCCTCAAACACAATACAACTATTTCCAACACTACTAATATATGTTAGACCATTATGAGACAACAGAAACGTTAGCATGTAGGCTGTGTATGTATGTCTGAATTCATTTCTATGCTAAAGTCCCTCATACTGTTCCTTATTTTACAGCTTCTCGTCCCAAAGGCTTTATTGTTTTGCCTTTGTACGACATAATTAGTTTATGTGTTCTTTTATACTTCTCATAACGTCATATTTTTTAAAAATAAACCTGAAATGTTTACCTTGTGAGCTCTGGCTGAGTCGCAGTGACGCGCGAGTCAAGCGCGTGCTGCTGCGCCTGCGCGTGCTCTCGGAAGCTTCGGCGTGCTCGAGGTCGGCGGAAAAATCCGAGTCCTCCGTCCCATCCGAGCTGCTGCCGGCTGTCCTCTGGAAACGAAACGACAAGTCAACAGTAAAATCTGCGTTATTTCACCACAAAGTCTGGACCGTCTCAGTCCCAGTTATAGACAACATGTGAGACTAACTCAACTAAACATGTGTGTGTTGTTGTTTTGTTTTGTTTTGTTTTTACCAGCGGATAATTCAATAAAGATCCCATGCTGGGGGAGGAGCATCAACCCCTCCACATCTCCTCCGGATCCCGCACCTCCTCTGGACTTGTCAATAAATACTCAAAATTAGCCTAAACGGCATCACTATGGGTGAAACCACTTAATTAAACCGACTGCATCTAATTGTACCAATCCCAATTTGATACAACGCCTGTGGACACCTTCCGCGTGAATTTTCAGCTTATTTACAGTCACTTAAGTCGACGAAATGTTTAAAAGGACTGTATTCAAGAGCGTCTGACAACTCAGTACAACAAACCTAGTGATAAAATGTCGCAAAAAAACTGCTGCAGAATATGTCGAAATTGCAGGCTGCCTAGCTGTCTGCCGCACGGGATGAATGGGGTGATGCTGGGGGCGTATGTGGGCTCAAAATCCGGCTGAGTGGGGGGTGGGGATAGGGTACTCAAGTGGTAGCCACCATGTCATTTGCATTGAACAAATAACATATTGGGGCCCACTTCCGTCCTCTGAAATAACAGCCAATATGTGATACTACAGGGCCACCTACCACTTTATATAATGGAGGAATAATAATGCAAATTCCATTCATTGCGCCTATTATTTGACTCACAACCACAGTTATTTCGTTTTGTAATTCATCCATCTGTCAAATTTAATTCACACAGCAAGAAATAACATGCAATAATACGGTACGATAAGATTTTACACACCATGAATAAAAATGCATTACAGCTATAATAATAATCTTTATAGACAGTAACAAAAATCTAAAAATAAAACGGAAAAAAAATTAAAGACAGAGAGAAATATATCTCCACACTACAGCGTGGATCAGAAGCGTGGATCAGACGCGCGCATTAAATGGAAGCGCATTTGACAACTTCATAATAAGAGGCTCGGCGCTTTACACGCGACCAATCACATTAGAGAGGGGGCGGGGTTTTAGACAGGCGAACCAATGAACGCAACGCTCGTCCCGATTCCGTCCAATCGCGGCGTTGTTTTGATGCGTTCCATACCTCGCACTCAAAGAACAGCCTGTTCCATTCCAACTGTTGTAGCTACCGTTACTGACGTTAACGAAGGTCGGTGTCTCCACGCTGTCCGCCAGCTTGTAAAAATCGGACCCGGGTCTAAATCCTAAAAGCTTTTCTTACTTAGCCAACACTTAATAAACAATAAACACACTCCCACAACTCAGCAATAAACACGAGCTAGCGTAGCTTGTAGCACAACACTAAACACAGCTCAGTTCAACATTAATATTCAACCCAAACCTACAACTTATTAGCGGCATCTTGTAGAGTCATATTTCACCTGCCAGGCGGTCAGAGCTCTTTACACACAGCCTCATGTTTACCTCTACGGTGGCTAACATTAGCTATGACGTGATGTTGTTGTGTATCTCTGCTCTAACGGCTCAGTGTCTGCCTTACCTTTCTACGCGGCATTTTCAAAGCAGTGACGTGTCGCCTCGGGTCGAAGTGTCCTCCGCGCCCTGAAATCAATTTATTTCAGGTTGTATGAATAACAACAACAACAAATCTTTCGATATGAGCCAACTCAGCTGAAAAAAGCGCATCAGTTTCTCTGCACTTCCTTGTGAGTACAGCGCAAACTCGTTAGTTTTTTTTTTTTTCCGTTGACGAAATGCCTCCGTGTGGAACACGGCGGCACTTTGACTCGGGAACTAAAAATATTCTTTTAATGCGCGCGAGCGGAACACGCGAAGGTCGATGTATTAAGTCGCTTTTATAAAGTGTTAAAATTAACGAATAGTTCTAATATGTTAATTAATAACATATTCAGAGTAAATATTACTTTTATTAAAAATCATCAGGTGTTACGCAACAGAGAGCGGAACCACCAGCTAAAACTCAATACGTGTTTAAACAAAATTTGAACTATAATAATTACGTTGTTTGTTTTAATCCAGTTTAATAAATGAACACTTGGAAACCGGACACACACCGGAAGTAAGCAGGAGTGAACCATCTTGGTCCGGGTATGTCAAAGGTAGCTCTTTCTACAGCGCATTGAGCTCAAGTCTCGAGGTTTTTCAGAGGGAGGGAGGTTAGCACGTTGCATTTTTGACGTTTGTCTCCCGAGGGTACTGTCTTACACCCGCCAGTAAATATCTTCATATATATCTTCACCCTGAACGCCATTAGGAAATCACTTCACCGCTGTAGGGAGATTTGCTTCCTCTCCGTCTGAACTTGGAACTATTATGGCTGGTAGCACCATCAAGACAGTGCACGACATCTTTCAGAGCATGGAGTCCGGACCTGCAGCAACTTCCAGCTACGCTACTGCACAGGTGAAGTTATCAGAGCCCAACAGAGCCTAAGAGCTGTTGGGCTGTAAACTGTAAAAGTAATAACAAATATTATCGTGTTATGACATTATACAAATACTTTTCGTGTGCTCACTGGAGTTAGCGTCTCCCTGTTACACTATTGGACCCATGTGAAGTTCATTAACTGTTAGCCTGACTGTAACTCACAAGGCAAACATGTGACTTTAGACTGTACACTGGTTACTTATGGAATGTCAAGCGTGAAGCCAGATGTTTGGACGGATGTTACCACTCAAGGGAAATGTCACCCACACCCAGTCAGTGTCACAGCAGAGCATTAAAGGCTTCCTGATGTAAGAGGTGGTCAGATCATTTGTTAGTGATGTATAAAGACCTCAGTGCGGTCATTAAACGTGTTCTCACAGTGTTCTCATCCTCCCTGTAGTCTGTCTTTCTGTACGTGTGCAGTATTACAGTGTGATATCAGAGCAGCTTCACTTTGGTCCACGTTCAGAGAGAGAAGGTCAGCTCTGCACTTTGCTCCTGTCTCTGTAAATAGTTGACACACTCCGTCTCCTTTTATCGGTCGCTGTCCAGCAGAGGTGGCGTCTTCCTGACCAATAAAATGTGAGCGTCGGCCTCATTCAGAGGCATTATGGGAAGAAGGGTTCATCGTTGAGATGCATTATCTTTTCTCTGAGCTCTGTTTACTTTCTCTTGTGATAAATATGACTGCTGTGTACCTGAAGACTACCACAACGTGTGTTTATTATGTTACTATGATAACCAGCAACAATGAGCTGTCATGTCACTTTGTTGTACTGCTTTGAGGCTGTTACATGTTTTCTTTTATCATTTATATATTTGGAAACATAACATAATATGTAGTTAATATACATGTGACCTTGCAGGACTCTTGTCTGAAAGGCATTCCAGAAGTGTATGCTGTATACACACTGCTTGCATAGATACACTACATGCCTTACTAATCACATCTTAATGTGATTTGTTCAGGTCTTTATGTCTTTACTGCAGTTTGGGTGTACTTTCAGAGATGCCTACTAGCATTGCAAAAGCCTCAGAGAGTTTTTCGGCTTCCTGCATATTGACTGTTTCCTTCTTCTCCATCAGGCCTGGCTGGAACACCATTCCCGTTCTCTGGGTCTCTTCTTCGATGGCAAGTTTGTCCGTCCGGCAGACAGTCAGAGTCACTCCCTGCGTGATTCTAAAGGTGAGAGCAGCATGAAGGTAAACACTCCACAGCTTCCACTCAGCCCTGCTTCAGTATCACCATGTTTTTTCACTCTCCAGGTGGTAATGTGTGCAGCACAGTGTGCGCCGCGGACGACGATGTCTCCCATTGCGCCTCCTCTGCCGTTAACGGCTACAAGGCCTGGAGCAGCCTGACCTGCCACCAGAGGGCCAAAGTGCTGCTCAGGTGCGACACACTCACCTTTACACATATCATCAACCTCAGCGCCGACTGTTTTAACCACTGTCTTAATGTGGACGTTAATGTGTGTGCTCTCCGCTAACAGGATGGTGAGCGCTCTCGGGCAGCACGGGCAGTGTGTGTCGGAGCTGTGCGATCTGTGCGGGGCCTCCTGCTCGCCCTCCGCCCTCGTCAGACTGCTGCAGTACTACGGCAGCTGGGCTCAGCTCAGAGATACTCTCATCACCAGCTGGACACCGCTGGGTGAGGTTGACGGGGTGGTGTTCATATTAGAAGTGTTAATTATTTAGAAGTGAGTTTAATGAGTTTGATTGTGTTTGTTTGTTTTCCAGGTGTGGTGACTGTAGTTGTCTCTGATGACTGCTCTCTGTATTCCCTCATGCTCAAAGTCTTACCAGCACTGGCCATGGGTAACACACACACACACCTGGCACATTTAATAACAGGCTAACCGTTTCAGCGTGTCCGTTCTCAGAGGTTTTGTGAGTTCTGACTGAGTCCTTCCTTCTTCTAGGTAACTCTGTCATCGTTGTCCCTGGTCGGAGCACCGCACCTCCAGCACTCCTGCTCGCACAGCTTTTCATTGGAGCAGGACTTCCTCCTGGAGCTTTGAATATTTTAACAGGAAGCAACGTGTCACTGGGTGCCAAAGTGGCCCAGAGCCCCAGCATCAGCTATGTCACCTACTGCGGTAACAAGCAGGTGCATTTCGTGGCGTTCGTCGAGAACCTCCCCGTGGTTTTCTTTAGAAAGTTAAAACAACGTTTCTCCTCTCTTTCAGGATGGGGTGATGCTGTGTAAGGCCACAGCAGGGATGGGTATTCCTGTTTCAGTGTCTCCCTGCGTCGGCGCCACGTGTCCCTTCATCATCTTTGAGTCGGCTGACATTGACAGCGCGGTGGAGGGAGTGATGGAGGCCGCCTTCAGGAAGAAAAAAGAGGTGATTCATGCAAAAAGTATCTCCTAAAGAAGGATGGAGGGCCTCCCATCACATCATTGTCTCTTCAACAATCTTCTTCTCCTCTCTCCCCCTCAGATCCACTGGGTGTTATGCGTCCAGGAGAGTGTGCTGGACAGTGTCGTGGCCCGTCTCAAGCTGCGTATGGCGGGGATGAAGTGTGTGGCCCTGCAGAGTGATGAAGACAGGGCCCAGGTGGATGCCACAGTACAGGAAGCTCAGCAGCAGGGGGCCACGGTCAGTCAGAACCACAGAAGAAAAGCTGTGCTCAGCTGCAGTGACATTTAAAACAAGTGACTGTTCACACTAAGGGTGTGCTCCAATACCCATAATAACACTACACTATTTACTATGCCAGAAAAAATATTTAATATGTCCCAATACATAAAAATACCAGGATGGCGTATGTCATCTATTCACATTTTGAAGTATGCAAAGTGCTCGTTTGGCTGGCTGTTTGAACCCACAATCCTCTGTGCAGTGGATGATTTAACGCATTCAATGCATTTCATTCAATTCAAACGTGAATATAATACTGCAATGTATGTAACATTACATACCTTACACAGTAACAGCAGCAGAGCTCTCTAGGTTGACCTCTGTCTCTGGTGAGCTCAGCAAATGACATTTTGTTGCATCTGCCAAGGAAATGTTAAGTAATGTATAAGTCATTTTCTTTTATCATATTAAATTTTGCACTACGGACTGCAACACATGTCAACACACAGGAGGGTCAAAGTTCAAGGAGCACTGTTAATGATAAAGTAGTATGTTTGAATTGTATGCACACTGCATGCAACAGCCTAAAAGTAAATAGAAGAAGTGCATATGTTAGAATGCAACTTGTGACTATAACTTACTACAATGTCATCAAGTAACTAATTTACTTTATATTAATTATATCAACATATAATTATCACCCTAATTATAAGTTTACTGTATCATCTTTAGAGTGTTAGCTTTAGCATAAAGTAAATAACATAACCTAAAAAACTAAACTAAAGCACCAGCTACTTAGCTGAGGCTAACTCTCCTCATAGATCTAAACCAGCCAATGCCCATAATGAAAGCTAACGCTAATAAGTTAGCTATTTAGCCTAGCATGTCTCTTGTCTTCACAAGGACCACAGTGGAAATATCTCAGACTTAATTGTGTTATTCTTGATAAATTATAATAATATTTTATAGAAGTGCGTGATTTAATGTCACCTTTCTCATAACATCAATTAAATTAAATTGAACTAAAGTAAAAAGTAGCGTTAGCTGGCTAACTTTGTTAGCACTAGCGTCGTGGCTGAAATGTTTTAGTTACTGATACGAGAGTTTATACAATGATATTACAAAAGTATGCAGTGTAGGAATGATAACTATGGAAGAATTATCCTATCTTTATTCAAGGACACAGGACAATATTTGAGTGCGAGCGAAATGTTTGTGTCCAAGAAGAAGAAATGTGAGCACAAGCATGTGATTTTTGAGTCCAAGCACACATTTTGAAAGAAAGCAGCAGAAATCTGAGTGCGAGCACAAAATGTGAGCACGAGAAGGAGAAATCATGCTCTCAAACTGAAAATCTACGCTCTTGAATAAAGATAGGATAATTCTTCCATAGATAACTGTCACATGCACTGTTGTCATTTTATGACCATAGTAGGCTTTAGCTAGGTTGCTTGCTGACAAAGCTGGAAATGTGGGGAGGAAAGGGGAAATGTCATGGTGGGAAAATACAAAAATTGTTAAATGTGTGTGAAGACCAAAAAAAATTAAAATGTTTGGGTTTCTTACTGAATGGAAACTATTATTTTTCTCTCTCTGATCCTCAGTTGGTTCAGTCTTGTGCTGCCCCACCTTCGGGTGCCCAGTACCCTCCGACGGTGCTCTGCGGGGCAGCCCCCTCCTCTCCGTTTGTAGTCGACCCCTCTCCTGGACCGCTGCTGCCTCTCATGACCTTCAGAAGCAACACAGAAGCAGTGACCCTCGGTAAGGAAACCTCTGTGGACGTAGATGCTTGACAGAAGAAAGTTACAGATGCACAGTTATCTTTTCAGTTTTTTAGATTTATCTTATGGGAGTTTAAAAGACTTCTCATCACAGAGAGTGAGATAAAAAGCCTCATGTATGAGGCTGTAGTGGCCACCACACTGCATTCACATTGATTTTTCCACAATAAAGTTTTGTATTTTAATATTGAATCTCACTTGAACCTCAGTAACAGTATCTGTTCTCCACAGGGAACCACAGTCCTCATGGCCAGGCAGCCTCCATCTGGACTGAAGACCTCACCCTGGCTCTGGAGACAGCTAAAAGGTACACACATTCACACACTTCTTATTTTCATCTTCCTCTTCTTCTGCTGTTTGTTTTAGTTTTTCATCAAGAGTCTGTGACTCCCTCCTGACATATTCGTCATCTTCTTCTCTCCTCAGTATGTCAGTGGGCTCAGTGTGGGTGAACTCCCATTCAGTGTCTGACCCCTGTCTGCCGGTCTCTGGTCACAAAGACAGCGGCACCTGCACTGACGGAGGACAGGAAGTGAGTTTCAGTAGTTTATCTCACAGTTTAAGACACCTAACTCTGACCACTCTTTGCTCCATTCTGTCAGTTTTGGCACGCTGTATAAACCAGCTGCTGCAGTGGTCAATCAAACACCACAGTCTTACTAACCACGATGCAGATGAGTTTATGTTTATAGGTCATGTGACCTCTCTCTGCTTTCGGACAGGGTCTGTACCAGTTTCTACGCCCGCCCTCTTCTTCTCCTCCTCTTCCTCGCTCCTCTCCTGTCTCCATGGACTACTCAAAGTTTGGAACAGCACTAACTCCAGTAGTCATTCCTGATGATGCAGATGCTGCCAGGTGGGTTTGTAATGTTCTCTTCACTGTACGTCGTGTTTAGGAGGTATCACAGGGCATCATTGCTGTGTGACATTATAATTATTAGTTTATTTAAATATTGCATACAGTAGGGGTTTAAGGAGATGCCATCCTCCTTCTGTCAGTTGTTCTGTACTTGTCTGTCTACATGCATCACTCACTTCCTCCCTCCTCTCCCCTCAGTGCTCCTAAGTACTACCAGCAGTTTGTCGGTGGTAAGGCATGTAAGTCAGTGTCTGGATGCAGTGTGGCCGTGCACTCCCCAGGGGGCGGCAGTGTGTTAGCCTATTGTCCAGACGGAGGCCGTAAAGACGTCCGCAACGCCGTGGAGGCTGCTGCGAAAGTTCAGCCTGGGTGAGAGCACACACGTCAAGTCCAGCCAAAGAACACAAATGAGTCAATGTTGTGTTTTTAAAGTCACAAACTCAACACAAGGACACATTTACACACCCAGTGTGAAGAGAGCTGATACTTTTTTTTGAAATTCTCTTTTTTATTTGGGTATATTAAGTTACAGTCCAAGTCCCAGTCGTATTTTGTGTTTTCTTTTGTATAAGTGCTGACAGACGATCTAATTTATCCAGATGGTTCATGTGGATTTTGAAGTAACTGATAAACATTCTTATGCGAGCCTACAATGGCATGTAAGCAAAGAAACTTTAAATGTTCATTTTGAGAAAAGAGTTTGGTGTTATGTGGTATAGAGACTTTATTTGTCTAAAAACACACATTTTATTGACCCACTGAAATGACCAACCGTCGGTGGCCAGGATTAAACCATAAACTACACTGAAAAGCTTCTGTGCACTCTCATTTTCCAAATTAAAATGGAACATTTACTGTTACTGAGCTTTAAAATTAGAGGTGAAATTTGGCCTCCATAAAAGACGTTTATTCAGACATGAACACAGTCCAGACAGGCGTCAAGGTATTTCACAACTCACTGGGCTGTTTGTGTTTATCACCAGTCAAAGTCAAACTTGACACAAATTTGCTGAGTCATACTTGATATATCAACAAAGGCCATCAGTATCAACAAAGTCCATTACAACTTTGATTAATCCAATAAACATAATCTTGTCAATACATTCATTGTATTAAAAGAACAGTTCACGCTCATCACAGTTTTCCTGCAGGACATTTATGCTTTTAATTGTGCGCTGTCATTCCCAGTTTATTTTCATAATCATTTTATTTCTTTTGACATCCTTGTCTCCTCTAGCTGGATGAAAAAGAGTCCGTCTGCACGCGCTCAGTCACTCTACTCTCTGGCCAAGGGCCTGGAGGCGAAGAGGCGGGATTTAGCTGTGTCAATCAGTGTTCAGACCGGCCTCTCAATGGACGAGGCTGAGAAGGAGGTGGAGCTCAGCATCGCCAGGCTCAGTGATTGGGCAGCTTACTGTGACAAAGTGTTAGGAGGAGCTTTGGTGAGTGAAGGCTTTTTTTAATATTATACAAAGTTTATAAAAAACATAAACAATAATGAACAAATAAGATGACTGTCAGGAAGACTCTTACGTCTCTGTCGCTCTCCTTTAGCCTGTGCCTCAGTCGGGCTCTGCTCTTGCCCTCCCCGAAGCCCTGGGAGTCGTGGGGGTTGTCCTTCCTGACAAGAATCCCCTCCTTTCTGTGGTAACACTGCTCGGGGCAGCCATCGCCACTGGGAACGCCATCATCATGGCCCCCAGTCAGAAGTATCCACTACCAGCCTTAGCGTTCATTCAGGTGAGTGTTGACATATTAAATGGGACATGCACTAAGTCAGCAGTCAACAGTCATAGCGAATAAGTGTTATCTTAATGAACCAACTCGGCAGTGGATGGAAATACACATTAATTCACATTTCTGTTTGGTTAAAATGGGTTTTAAATTTGGATGGAAACCTGTCCGTTAGGTCAGTTTGCTGAGATCATAAGGTTTGACAGACAAGTATAGCACAGTGTCGTCTGCATAGAAGTATATATAAAAATTAGTATATTATAAAGATTCGGTGATGAATGAATGATCAGTGAAATAAAATGGTGCCAAGAACAGTCTCTTAAGGTATACCATAGTCAAAATGGCTGCATCAGACCTATCACTAACTAAGAACATCATTAACTACCACTGAGAACACCTGTCCACACCTGTCCACACCTGTCTACACCTCTCTACACCTGTCTACACCTGGCTAAGTATCTGTAAACACTGATTTTATCTTTCCTTTTCCGCCTCCTCCTCAGGTGCTCCAGTCTTCAGACCTGCCAGCAGGTTTAGTAAATATCATTACAGGAAGCAGAGACCAAATGACAGCAGCTCTGGCTAATCACAGCGTCATCAAGGCCATCTGGTACTGGGGCAGTGCTGAGGTGAGGACTAAACACCAACACGTACACCAGTGTTCACATTTTGTCAGGAAAGCAGGATCTGATTGAAGTCCTCGCTCAGTCATGCCACATATTATCATCCTCACCCCTGCTGTCTGATTTCCTCTGTAGGGCTGTCAGTACCTCCAGCACACCTGCACCAGCCCTCTGAAAATCCTGCGCCTGTCCTGCCAAAAGGACGAGGAGGGGAAAGATGGAGGGAGGGACTGGACTCAGTCTCATCCCTCACTCCTGGAGGAGATGTGGAGAAATGCCGTCCAGTGGAAGAGCGTGTGGATTCCCACTGCATAAGAAGACAGAGGGAAGAAGGATGAAAGACTTCAGCCTGTAGAGTTAAACTGCTAACTGCAGGATGTAGACTTAAAAGGAAGAATGAAAAAAATTAACTGTTAAGATGTGAAATTATCGTTGAACAAACAACAAATACCCCATGGTTACTGACTGCTCGCTAAGGCCAACCCTCTTTGATTACATTTGCTATGCCTGTCAAGTGTTACGAGGCAGGAGGCTTGAGCTGGTGACTGTTAATTCTGCCAGCTGATCTACCAATACACTATACTAACTCTTGGTCATCAGTAAGTAGGATAAATAGTTGGATTGCCACCTACACTGAAGCAGTTAAACACCGCTTAATCCATTTCTTACACCTGCTGCTTCCCTTTGAAAAGTCAGACAGCCATGCTTACTTATAGTTACTATAGTGATTTGAGGGAAGCGATTTGTCAAGTTAAAGGTCCAGTGTGTTGGATTTAGTAGCATTTAGCAGTGAAGCAGATTGCAACCAGCTGAATACTGATACCCCTCAGGAGAAGCTATGGTAGCTCCAAAAACTTGCAAAAAACATGAAAGGCTCCAAAATGAGTCAGTTTTTGGTTTGTCCACTCTGGCCTATGGTAGGAATACGATAGAGCCCCTTAAATATGATACACCGGACCTTTAGAGTGTTTGTTCTGTTCCACAATTTATCCAGGAGTGAGTGGATGAGTCAGTGGTTGGTTGAGTGAGTGGTTTATTAAGGTGAAGTATTCTTGGATCAGAAATGAACCATATACTGTATATGTATATAACTCGAAGCAGCAAGTTATATACATGTCAGTCCACACAAATGTTAGAGCCAAGAAAATTTCCAAATATGCAGTACGGCCATACATTTAACAGGTCGTATTTTCAATTACTTCCACATGGTTTCATCAGCCCTAAAGGTCAAATGAACCAGATGAAGTAAATTAATATGCGTTAAAATATGAAACCGATCCTATCATCTCTTCTTTGATTTAATTCCCTCCAAGAGAATCAAAATGCTCCTGAAATCTGTATGCTGTCAGACTGAAGCAAACGCCTTCACTGGTTTCAACAGAATGACAGTGACTATTAACAATGGTGCATTCAGGGACAGAAGGAAGTGAAAGCTACAGATCAGACAACAGAGATTTCTGAAATCTGTTGCCTCAGTCCAGACTTTTTAAATCCATCGATTCCGCTGAGCTGACTGGAAATTGAGATAATCAAGTTGAGTTGACATCAGCCAAGACTGACAATGAGAAAACAAGAGATTATATACATAACATATTAACATATTTAATTTGAGGTTATGGCAGGTGAAGCCCAACACCTCTGCATTGCTGATGTATTCATGTATTGTGTTTATTACATGTTGCTTCTTTATGATGGCATGTAGGTCATTCTTTTCACCTCGTCAAACTAGCAAGGCAGTATGCACACAGAACCATGTGGACCTGACACTGACGAGATGACTTTCTACCTATAACTTCTGCCTTATGTTCATTTTCTTCCTCTTAGGCATCAGATCTTTGCTTGGTTTTTTACAAATATCTTGATTTTTAAGGTCAGCATTTGTTTTTCCAGGCCAACTTGAATTTAGCAGAGCGCTCCCTACAGATATTTGGGAGTGACAAAGTATCAGTGAGACATGGTAGAATGTATCATTGTTCCAATAAAATGTCTTAGCTGAAGTAAGAATTTCTTTGGTACTTTTTTACTAAAAACACGTCCCTTTTTCACCACTGCCTTAGAGTTCTGTCGATGACTGAGCAAAAATCAGGTCAATCTTGTGTCAACTCAATCCCAATAACGTAATGCTAATGTACTGTATATGTTGTTACTGTACAATAATAGTGTAGCTTTTAGCCATGGAAGTATACATTCCGAAGATTCCCAGTGAAATCTACTTTGTTTCCATGTTCAAGTTAACATTGTTAAAAAAAAAACAGTTAATTAAATCTGTTTCCAGAGGATGACACTGTGAGTCTTACTGTCAAAAAAAAAACATAATTAAAAGATAATTTAATGAATTCACACACTCTCTTGTCGTTTTTGAATCAGAATAACTTTGTCATAGTCAACATGGAAAATGTTATACCATCTTATCCTGAACCTGTTAGCACCTAGCTCAAAGCGTCACCATATAGTACAGCGTCAGAGTGTTGACAGTGGATTACAGCTCTGTAACTGTAGTTTCACTGATTTATCCAGAGAGGTTTAACAGCAGCTCCCTGCTACAAATTTGTAATTACACTTGCACACGGTCATGTCTCGATGGTGCTCGGTAGTCAACCTAAAGTTGTTCACTAGTTGGCCTAGACTGTTTCCTCAGTAGACATTTGACTCAGACAGAGGTGTTGATCATCAGCTGCTGATTAAGTTTGATTGAGTGATTAAAGACAAATAGGGTCAATCTATACCTATACTATATATCATATATATATCATATATCATATCTTGTACATATATTTATACATGTGTACATATTATATATTGCAGTTATGTATGTATGCACACCTTGCACAGGCTAAATATGTGACACATTTCTATGTGTACATATATTATTATTATTGTTGTTGTTGTTGTTGTTGTTGTTGTTGTTGTTGTTATTGTATACTGTTACTATTACTATATATTATAAATATCAAATCAAATAAAATTTTATTTGTATAGCCCAAAGTCACAAAGTACATTTGCCTCGGAGGGCTTTACAATCTGTACAGGGAGTGACACCCTCTGTCCTTAGACCCTCGGTTCGAGTGAGGAAAAACTTGCCCACAAAAAACCTTTTAACAGGGAAAAAAGGTGGAAGAAACCTCAGGAAGAGCCACAGAGGAGGGATCCCTCTCCCAGTGGGAACCTGTGATAGAGATAGAGAGACACAGATGCACAGCAGCAGTAAATCATAAACTAACTATAAACTGTAATGGAGATATGGTAACAATAATGACAGTAATAATATATGTAGTGGACGTCATGCAGGACCACAGCAGCAGCCACGATCCATGAAAACCTGTTTATCTATCTATCTATCTATCTATCTATCTATCTATCTATCTATCTATCTATCTATCTATCTATCTATCTATCTATCTATCTATCTATCTATCTATCTATCTATCTATCTATCTATCTATCTATCTATCTATCTATCTATCTATCTATCTATCTATTTCAGCTCAACTGGCGGAGCTCGTACACCAGAGAGCAGACAAAGAAGATCATTACCAGAAGTACATTAACATAGTTGGAGTTCACACATTGTGTAGTGTAAACAGGAGAGGTTAAAATTCAAACACCTCTGCTTTAAACTGATACAAATCATGAGAATAGAAGTTCCCTGATAGCGTCACGCAACAAAGCGAGTTTAACACATGAAAATGAAATGTACACCAGTGTACTTCAGGTCAGAGGAAAACTTACACACAGGGAAGTGATAATGATGAATTTTGTCTTTAAAATGTGAACTGAGGAAACTAAATATTAAAAAGAATAATTTCAAGTTCAATGTAAATCTTATAAACCCGAGCAGGTTTGGTAAAGTTTAAAAGTTTTCAAAGGTCCACCGTGTAACATTTAGATTAAGATGTATTGGCAGAAACTGAATATAATATTCACTTATATGTTTACATTTTTATTATGTTTTCATCAGTGTATCATATGAAAATCATTTGTTTTCATTCCTTTAGAATGATGGTGAACTGCCATGTTTGTCCATGAACCCACAAATCAAACACTGGCTTTAGAGAGGGCCTTTTTGTTGGTTTCACAATGCACACTTAAATGCACACTTGGAAGAGGCGACCAGTATATAGTTGATTTAGTTGATTTAAATGCCACACGCTGGATCAGTAACTTTGTCATGTAACTAATGAAAAAAGCAGTGCAGTGCAGTGATGGGACTCGACACACTTTTCGTACAGTTTTCAGTAAATCTTGTCCAGTTATTTGTTCCTTTTTTTAACTTTCTTGTTCCTTTTTTATCCTTCCAAACTGGTTCCAGCCAGCAGAGCAGTGAGTCAAACATTTCCTCGGTCACAAGGTTCCTCCCTCCTCCTGCTTCAACCACGACCAAAACAGAACAAAGTAAAAGGAAGCATGGCCTTGAGACTGTGGTATGCTGAGTCACAACAATGACACAGCACAATCTTCAGTTGGACTTTTGCACAAGACTGAACCTGTTACGTGACAGAGCACCAAAACTGCCGAGTCACTTTTATGCAAGTATAAGAATGTGGGATATAAAATGAGTACAGACACAGTTTGCCCTGTAATTAGAAGTACTTAACCTGCTGGAAATTCAGTTTTACTGCCTCTAGTTTATGGAAGAGCTGGTAAATGTATAACAGTTTATTATAGACTGTGTGTACTGACCAGACTGACATACAGTACATTAACCCATCGCTATAGTCCTTCTTACATTTGTCTGTATTCAGTTCACTATTTCAAGAAGCAACCCTGAGATATGTTAGGTATGAACATGGCCATAGATTTTGCCTACAGTGATAACGTATTTTACTAACATTAACATTTTTTTCATGCACATTAAAAGCTTTAATACAAGAGTGATGTAATTTTAGTGAAGTTGTACACCAAGAAAGAGAAGAGCCATGTGCTTCTACAGATGACAACCAGGAATAAGACAAGATGGGGATAAAAAGGGTTGTGGTGCGTCAAAGGACCAAATAACAGTCAGTGTGTCAAAGTTAGCAGATATATAACCCTGAAAGACACAACCAAACGGATCAGCAGGTTGGCACAAAAGCAGTTAAGAAGTCCTGTCCTGCTGCTATAGCTAACTGGAAAAATAACATGAATGTCCGCGGGCAAGGACGTTACCAGACAAATCCTGACTGGAATAGCTGGAATAGCAAGTTATTGTTGTGTCTCTATTTGTCCCCCATTAACATAGCCAGGGATGTGTACAACTACCACATTTTCTTTCAATACACACACACACACACACACACACACAGGGTAAAACTAAAGGAGTTATTCACTGAATTTGAAAAGAAGTGTATGCAACTAGAATCGCATTATCTAGAATCACTTTTAAAGGGCGTCTCTTTGGACTGCAGCCATGCCTGCCACGCTACATTTTCATGAAGATTAACACCCATCAATCAGGAGTGTGTTACTCAATCAGCCAGACATCTAAAAACAAAAAACAGAGACTTTTAGCGGATTTAGTGGCAGCCCTCTTCTTTAGCCCACACTATAAAGATTCTTACTATCGTTTTAGCTGACACATAACTGCTACGGTTTGATCACAGAGGTTGAACAAAACACTGACTGTCCCCTAAAGTCCACCTGGGCAAGGCACTTGAGACAAAGCTCAGTTATACGAGTGGAAAAGTACAGGCTTACAGTGCTGTGTCAGTCCATTAAAGTCTGATAAGGCTGATAATATTAAAGCTAAGCAGAATGTTTAAGTTTCCATGAGTGCAAACCTCAGCCCAGATCTCAATGTAAGAACTTTGAATATTAGGAGCTGATGTGCCACGGAAAGAATTAATAATTAACACAGCATGAAGATTATTGTGAATTCAAGTTCCATACAGTTCACTGTGGTTAACAAAAAACATTATCCATGTGTTCCAAAGCATCAGTGTAAGGCACATTCATGTCACTTATCTGGGTCCCACATTGTTGTTATTGTGAGTACATGAATTTATAGTGTACTTTTTTTTTGTAATGGTCCCATCCGTCCATTTCCTAAACTGCATATCCTGCTCAGTCATGGATACAGACTCATTCAGCCTTACGGTCAATTCAGTCTTTATGAAGGAAGCTCACGCTGACACAGTGAAGAAATACAGATGTTTGTTGAAGTGCTTGCACTTGTCTTTCCCTCCATTTATTTACCGCTTAGTGGATCATTATCTAAAGTATAATATAACGATATAAGTATCTAAAAAAGTTAATAAGACTACATTGTTACACCACTGACAATTAAGTTTCATGAAAGAGTCTTTTTCCATCAGGACTGAGACTCTTCTTGGAGCAGTTTCACAAATGATAAACTCTCAGACAAAGTGTAAATACAGCACTTTTCCTGGTCCCCATGTCATTTGAGCAATGATAGGACTTTTCAGCGTGTCTCGCAACAGTGCTGTGGTATTGAGTAATACAATAAGAAGCACCTTGGTTGAAAACACGTTATCAGCAGTTTTTTTAGATGTCGTGGTGTATTTATGAGGTAAAACAAGGTCAGTGTATAGCAGCTCCGTAGGCCCAAAGTTAACGACAAGATAAAGTTCTACAAATTGTCTAAAGGTTTGGGGAGTGTTAAACAACAATCCTGTGCCAAGTCAGCAGCTTCAAGAACACTATAACCCCACAGACACTCTGAAACTACATAGGAACACGTTATTATACAATAGTAAATCATTTTATTTTTGTTATTTGGCAGCATTACTGACTCCAAGATACTTGTGTTCATGTGTTTTGACATGAGAAAAAGTTTGGACACACTTTCTAATGCAATATGACCTGGTGTCTGCCTTTTGTACTTAAAATAATTTTTTAATAAATTATTTTATGTTGTTTGTATGTAAAAGAAAAAAAAATTACACAGAAATTATACACTTAAAACTAACATGTTTTTCTATGTTTGTTGAATATCAATTTAAAAATAATGTAGTTTATATCTTGTAATCTCTTGTTTGTCTCTTGTAATAGAAATACTTCGTCACTGTAGGTAAATAAAGGAATAAAGGGCGGTTGAACCTGGATTTCCACGAATAAGGACGAAAAAAGTGCAACCTCATCTCTTGTCTCATAACTTAGCCTTTGTCATGTCATGTGCCATCTGAGCTCAGTGATTGGCGGAAACGCGCGGAGTGACGTTACGCGCGTCACGAGGTGACGCCGCGGAGTATAAATACACCGAGCCGTTTCTCTACCATTTCACACCGGGGAAGAAAACCTTGAGGAGTTCTTGCTTCAACAGTGCTTGAACGGAACTTCTTCTTTCGTCCCTCTTGTTTTTTTGCCTTCTGGACACGAAAAACCTTTTTACTTAAACACTACTGAAAAAGTCGCCTTAAAGCTCTATTTTTGTACCGTTTTGTTAAGAAAAAGCACAAGAAACGCCAGCCAAAATGGACTCCCAAGTGCGTCAGAACTACCACCGCGAATGCGAAGCCGCTATCAACAGGATGGTCAACATGGAGCTGTTCGCCTCCTACACCTACACTTCAATGGTGAGTATTATATTCAATAACACATATTAATGTATACAAATTATATCGTTGTGCTTCTGTGTGACGTGGTTTACACACATTAGCACAATGACAGGTCGTAAATTGAGTAATATTAAATACAACAGCGGAGCAAATGTGTGTATATTGTCTGTATAGCTGTTATTTAAAGCAGTAATGCAACATTTTAACATTAGCTTCCTGTTTCTGCTTGTCTTGGTTGTTTATCACTGACTGGGCAGGTTGCCAGATAAGTAGTCTCATAACCCCCACCCCCCTCACTGAAGAAAAACTGCTGTGTCATGCTTATGCTGCCTGTTTTGGGGGCGTTTTTAACACTCCTCGTCTCATGACTGTATCAAACCAACCAGACTTTACAAAGTCATGACTCATGTCTCTGACCACTGCCTAGTTGAATAACCGTTTGTCACAAACTGTTTTGTTTTTTTGGCAAATAATGATGGGTGATGTCTCCTAATGACTGTTTTCATCCTCCTTGTCCCCCTCGCAGGCCTTTTACTTCTCCCGTGACGACGTGGCCCTTCCAGGCTTCAGCCACTTCTTCAAGGAGAACAGCGACGAGGAGAGGGAGCATGCCCAGAAGCTGCTGTCCTTCCAGAACAAGAGAGGAGGACGCATCTTCCTCCAGGATGTCAAGGTCAGTACAGACCGGAGAGCTGACCCTGCTGTGACACGTCTCACCACAGCCTGTGTGTCTGGTACACGACACACATGTTGTTGTGACGCCTGCTCCCTAAATCAGGCCTGAACTATTAAATAGTTCCTCAGTAATTATTATCTAATGACAGTGCTAATCCCCTGCAGCAGTACTAGTGACTCAGATTATTGTGCCCTGCGTACACAAGGCCTAATTATTGTTCAGTCTGCTATAATTGAATGTTTTCCTTCTGCAGAAACCGGAGCGCGATGAGTGGGGCAGCGGGCTGGAGGCCATGCAGTGCGCCCTGCAGCTGGAGAAGAACGTCAACCAGGCTCTGCTGGACTTGCACAAGCTGGCCTCTGAGCACGTAGACCCTCATGTAAGTCCTAAAGACTGTATTAATCTTAGAGCGTTGCGAAAAAGACTGTCTTGGGTAACATTGTCTAACACTTGTCCTCTCCTCCTGTCCTCAGCTGTGTGACTTCCTGGAGAGCCACTACCTGAACGAGCAGGTGGAGGCCATCAAGAAGCTGGGCGACTACATTTCCAACCTCACCCGCATGGACGCCCACACCAACAAGATGGCAGAGTACCTGTTTGACAAGCACTCCCTTGGGGGCAAGAGCTAAACGCTCTACTCCGAGGATGGAGCCTGGGATGAAAATCTAATAACGGAGCGCAGGCTTTAAAGTTAACACCTTCCGCTCCAGCTGTTCATTCACTGAGCATACATTTAATATCTTTGACCTATGAAGTTGATAAGTTCTCGTCTGTTCTGGTAGTGTCACTGTTTCTATGTCTAATAGAAGGTTGATTATCAGGTGGTTTACCTGTAAACCCCTTTTGTGGCATTTAACAATCGTGGCTGTTTCTGATCTGTTCTTAATCTGAATAAACATTTTGAGCTGGACTTTGGTGTATGCCTCCATCTGTCACATGACCTGTTCATACTGACCTCAGATCTGTGGTTAATGTTACAATGAATCATGAAGGCAGATAACTAGCTTTAAAGGGACATTTTGGCGTTAGTGTAAGTAACTCCTAAAATGCAGCACATAACAAACTTTTCAGCTAAAATGATGTATGCCCATTCACATTAACACTTGTATCAACAAGCAACACTGTTTATTAACCAGAACCTGTCTGGTTTCTAACAGCAGGGTGAGGACATTGTCATCCCATCTTCTATTTTCTTTGACTGAATATTTAAAAAATCATGCAAACAGCACTTTACCTGTTCATTGCTGTCATTGTCCCCAACATAATGCTGATAATTAAGAGTTTAAATTAGAGGCCTGCATTGTCACCAACGTACAATAGCTTACATCTGGTTAGAATAAGTCCACCTCTGACAGATTATGGTGTTGAAGGCTAAAATCTGTGAGCAGTTTGTTTATTTCCAACCACAAGCTGAAGCTGTTGATGACTATGGAGGAAGATGTAAAAGTAGAAATCCTGTGTGAGTAAAGGTAATGTTTTAGTACAAACATATTGACATCAGAATGAAGGACCAAATGTAGAAAATAAGAAAAAAAAAAAAATGATACAATATATACATTTTGGTCAATATCGCCTCTGAGAGCAAATATATAGTGTTGGAAATTAGACCTAATGATATGTGGAAGACTGCAGTCACATGCACATTATAGACTACTGACTTCACATAGTCACTGTTATTTGCATGTTGTTTATTTGGACTCTTCTTGTCATGCCAGTCTGTAAAGGTTTCTGTGTGTCCGGGGTTACCTTACCCGTCCTGTGGTGGATCCATCTCTCTCCCGCTCCTTGTACTGAGGAAGCTGGTTATCAGCTGTCAGCCGGAAGATGATGTGTGGACTGTAGCAGGCCAGATTAGAAATAGAAATATGTATCATGTGAACAAATAATAAACGATGACGCAAATTAGCCACAAAATAATGATAATAATAAAAATAATAATTATTATTATTATTATTTAAAAAGTTCTTTGACAGACAGGCACAAACAGGATACTCAGGCAAAATAGCAGCAGAAGAACCAACAACATTTAAAAGACGAGACAATATAAAATAATTAAACATTTAAAAAAGTTTAACAATACATAAAAATGAGATAAAAATGTAATGATAAATTAAATAAAGCAACCCTCTGCGCTGATCCCTTTCTGGTTACCAACATCTACCACGTGCTCCTTCATGTACGGCTATTACAGCCACGCTAGCTGCATCAATGAAGACAAGACTAAAGTAAACTAAAACAAAAACAGACACAGAAAATGATTCGAGGGCAGGTCAATACAACAAATAAATAAAATAAGCACTGCGTTAAAGAGATCATTTGTTAACAAATAAAAGGATTAAAAGTAATAATAGCAAAATAAAATACATCCAAAAATAAGAAGAAGTACTTGTCTGCCAATCATAATATTGGTTTGGACATAGCTTTTAATATGTTTATCCTGTCCTGTCAGAACTGAATGATCACCCAAAACAAATAATCTAGGACTAAATGGAATTTGCATCTCTGTAATCTCACATAGATTATGATAAATATTGGTGCAGAATTGTTGCACTTTGTCACATGACCATAAAACATGAACTAAAGTACCTTCCTCAGACTTGCATCGCCAACAATTTGACGTGGGTAATAATCCTAATCTAAATAATCTGGAAGGAGTCCAATAAAAACGATGTAGAATTTTATCTAGGAGTTCTGCATTGTGGGGAACCGATGCAGCAGACCCAAAAATCCCCCCTAACATATGTCGGAGTTGCAGGTACCTAAAAAAGTGGGATGTAGGGATACTGAACCGCTGCACCATTGGGAATTTACCAATTTGTAATTAAATAAATAAAGCAACATTAAAATATAGAATGATAAAAATGAGTAGAAAACACACAATGCGAACGACCCATACACATTCACACTCCACATTTTAGTAAAAAACAAGAAGAAATAAGAAAAATTAATTAAAAAAAAAAAAAAAATCTTAAAAAAAAAAAAAGACAACATTACTTAAAAGCAAGTCTATAAAAATGTTTCAAGAAGTGATTTAAAAGAATTCACTGATTCTGCGAGCCTTATGTCCTCAGGCAGGGCATTCCAAAGTCCAGGGGCCCTGATAGCAAACACCCGAATTATGATATTGTATCGTAGTGATGCAGATTTCCAAACAATAATCAGTTTACCAAAACCAACTGACACACTGAGATGGGGACCTGAGGCATTTTTCCATCTTCCTCTTCACTTCAATGTTGCAGCTTGTCAAGGGGATCAAAAATGATTTTACATCAAATATAATAACACATCATAATTTACTTGTTGGTTATATTTTATAATATTATTCTAAAAGTAACTGAAATAATTGAAATAAATGAAAATAAATACAATATTCCCATATCATATCTGTCTCATATCACAAGCCTCAAGGTGCTTTACAGTGTGTACACCTTCTATAATACTATTGAGATAAACAATAATCTAAGTATGAAAACATATTCATGGTCAGCATAATATTTCTGCTTATTTATAAGTAGTGTGGGAACGTCCGCAGAGCTTATGGTGATATTGTTTGAGTTGTTTTCAGATAAATAGTTTAAAGCATCAAAGCCATCTGCTGGAGACGTTCAGTAGACATGTTGAAGGAAAGAGACCCAAACATTTTTATGAACAATTTAAAAATATAACATTATAAGAGGTTCAAATACATTATACACTATATCCCACACTGATGACCCTCACACAGTGCTGTCCATGTCTCAGAGGCCCTGACCTTCACTCAAATCTAACCCGTAGGGTGAAGGGTGACGGACAGCTCTGTCGGGTTGGTCGCTGTCCAGCGTGCTGAAGCCTGCAGGGCGACTTAACTGAAAGCGCTGAATGAACTCCAATTACAACAAGAGCCAATCACAGAAGAGAGAGAGTTTTGCACTTTGCAGTCCTGCTCAGGCTCTTTTTCATTCAGATTATTTATGGAACACGCAACAACTGTAATGGTTCTAATGCTAACATATCATTTAGACTGGTAGCTGGCAAATCTGATAAATCAGTTAGAACATCTACAAGTACGTAGTTAGACTTAACACAACTTAAAGATGACTGATGAAGATGAATGAAGACTTAGACTTTTTTTTTTTGCAGTGGAGGTGGACAGTAAGTAGTTGGCAGTCAGGGATATTGTGGAGATTAACACAGAATGGGGGAGGGGAGAGAGAGAGAGAGAGAGAGAGAGAGAGCGAGATAGAGAGAGGGGGGGGGGTTACATGCAGTGACTTCTCATCAGTCTGTCGTGGATTTGTCTGGAGGACGTTTGGATGCAAAACAATAAAATAAGATAAAACCCAAAGAACCACGAGAGACTAACACGGTGAGTTACAAGCTGTTTTTATGTTGTATTACAGTTTATACAGAATTATTCATTAGTTAATTTGTTCCCATAGACAAATGGATGTTTTAAAATAGATTTATTTTAGACAAGCAGTTGAAAAACTTCACTCTTTTTAATTTACAATAAATGTGAAACAGAAAATGAAGCAAACTTTTAACCTGTGGTAACATTTAATAAGCTGGAAACAGTCAAGTGTTTGGTGCTTTCACCTGAAAATGACACGATCATGAAACTCGTCATGAATAATCCTCTGTAGGTTTGTTAATGACTCATTTCAGCTGCAGTTTGTTCACCTTACTTTGCTGTTCTCTGCTCATCTCAGCTGTGAAACCTGTAGATCCGTTAAGAAGCAGCTCTGGTCACAGGACGCACAAAGTTAATGTTAATTAGATTTGATAGTTTAATGCTGAATTTGATGTCTCTTCATCATTTAAAGAAAGCATTTCACTGAGAAAGTCCCTGCATGACACAAACATTTAGTTTTACACGTAGTGGAGGATGTTTTCCAAAAGAGGGAAAGATTAGTTTAAGTGGATTATAGCAGGCTAATGCACGTCTATTTGTGTTCACGTGCAATCACCCACAATGCACCTCCACGATACCTACTGTATGTTTACCTCTGCAGCCTAAATGAAGTATTATAACCGTTAACTGAGCAGAGTTTGAGTGAATGGACACTGGATGGTTGCTGGCTGCTGTGGTGCAGATGTTTGTTGAGTTTTGTGGGTTTTGCACAAAACTGCAGATCTACAACAAACTGTAGAAGACTGCAGTGGTATTTTCTTGCAGGCTCATCGTGCAGTAGAAGTAAAAGGTTTTTGGGGCATTTTTTCACCTTTATCGATCAGCAGAATCAGAGACAATGAAATGGTAGAGAGGTATGACAGCATCGGCTGGGACCATGTAGCTATGTGGAAATGCGCTGTAATCTTTTGGCTACCAAGACGTCCCTAATCATGACCACATCTACCTTTCAAATGTATAAAATTGTCTCTCAGACCTTCTGTGTAAAGATGTTACAATGCAGGCACAATGCAAATGGTCCAAACAGCATTGTTGCAATGTTATATGTAATATGTATATATATATATATATGTATGTAACCTTAATGTTGTTCGGCTGTACCATGTTTTTACCCCAAGAAGAAAAAAACTTCACTTACAAACTTACAAATGTTGCAGTGGTCCTTTTCTCTGTCATGCTGCTAAAAGTGTGGTTTGGATTTTGATATTTTCGAGCTGTCCACAAATCCCACAGTTACTAGTGTGCGCATGTAAATACCTCCAGCAGTTGTGTCAGAAGCCTTAATGACGCCTCAGGTTCAGTTCAGAGTTTTCGAGCTTTTAGATAAAATCCCACCGCCGGCTGTTCACCTCCAATCTGTGTGTGTGCAGATCAGAGCAGAGAGCCTTTAAAAGACAAAAAAAAAAAAACAACAACTCAAGATCTGGATTCAAGATTCATCCTAATCTACAACAGCTGTTCGAAGTATCAGGGTTGACCTATGCCCAGGCCTCATATACATTTATGCTCATTTCTCAACATTTCATTCAATGAATTAAGTACACAGAATGCATGAGTATGAAGATTTTTTCTACTTCATTTTCTGTTGAATGATTGACTAATTGTTTCAACTCTAAACTTCCTAATTATAACTTTAAATTTTCGCGTACTGCACTTAAAAACAGATAATCTCATTAAACCTCTGAGAACTCTTGTATTGTACCCACCTGTGACTTGTGGTCACAGTAAATATAAATTCCCACAGCATGGCTTCTAGAGACAGTGTGTGAGCCTTGCTGTATGGTGTTAGCATGCCATCATTCGTTAATTAGCACTAAACACAATCAAAACATTTGGTCATACACCAAAGTACCGACTAGAGTTAAAGAAAAACTGTCATAGCAATCCATCCATGCTATCCATCCAAGCTATGTCGCTAAAAGTAAAAATGTTAACCTCATGGTGGCGCTAGAGGAAAAATCTATAGGCAAGAGTCACTGGGGACAATGCATGTCCACAAAATTTCAGAGATATTTCAGTCTGGACTAAAGTGGTAGACAAACCAACACACTGTTGTTGCCGTCCATAGAGCTAATCTGCTAACATGGCTAAAAATGGCTAGAAAACTACAATCAGAGGTGAACACATGACCGAGGCTGTCAGTGGTCAGGAAAGTCATTTTGCTTTTGTACTCTAAGACTGTGAGACTGTGATTTAGTAAGCGGACCTTTCAACTTCAAGTCCCTATACTGTAAATTGATCAAAAGTGAACATCCATGCACAGGGGTGATAAAGTGTGGGGCACACACACTTTTCTTCAGCTCTAATCAGTAAAATATCACCCACTGAATGTTTGAAGTCTTTTCTGTCAGCTCTCACACGGCCAACTTCGGTGACTGTCGCGCATTTTATTGTTCATAATGTGAGTTTTGTTGAATATGTCAGACATTGTTCGTGTTCATATAAAAGGCTGTTGTCTTATTTTGACATGTGTCACTTCTGACATCAGTTGTTTTATATTTTAGCTTTAACTTCAAATTGAATTTTAAAGCAGCTATTGTTTGTGGAGCAGACATCTTGCTCACACTAAATGTCACTCTTCTATTTTTTGGTTTCACCATCCTACAGTCTCTGGACTGACACATGTACTGCTGCATCAACACGACCAGGTTTCCAACTAACTGACATCAGTTTTTGGCAGCTGTCCAGACTAATTCTGCTGTGACCCAGATAACAACTGTGGTCATCATCCTGATTTTGGGGTGTTCTGAACTTGAGCAAAAATGTCATTATGCAACACACAGAGTCCTGGCAGAAAGCTGAATGAAACAGAACTCAGCCAGTGCTTTTATCTAAAGTACATAGAGAATCATCACAGGCTTAAGACTGAAATCAAATATTCATTCACTTCTGATGTGATTGAGGTCCCATCCCAACATTAAATATGCATTTCTTTTCTATTTTCTAAAATGCATCAAACCGCACATATGTATATATCTCATGGTTAATGTGTGTTCACTTCAGAATTTTCAGTCTAAATTAATGATTGTTTCAGAGGTACTCAGACAGTTCTGTGCAGACAGCACTGCATAGACTATTTGTAATCACTGGCCTCGAAAAACGATTACAGTATTCATTAATAATACTACTAATATAGACATATTTGTTACTCCACAAACTTGGATTTGCCTATGCATAAATATGCAAAATATTACTCACAGTAATTGAAACAAAACCTGTACTGTATCAGTCAAACCCAAAACAACAAGGTTGTAGTGGAGAGTAAAAATACCAAAGCTTTCACCCAGCTACAGACACAGAGTCACACAGAAAGACTTTCAACACAAATGACAGGCGTAAATACAAAGGAACACAAACAAAGACTCACAACTACAGTAAGCCAGAACAAAGAACCAAAACCGGGAACACAGGCAAACCCCAGAAAACCAAAAACACAGCACAGACATCTAGCAGAGACATCTAACGGACAGACAAGGAAACAAAGGAAACACAGGAACTAAACAGACACCCAGGTGAAACTAATCAGGGACGGGTGCAGAATCAAAAACAGGCGGGAAAACAAGGCAGGAAGTAGAAGTAAGCAGCATGACAGTAAGACAAGACACAGGGTAGAACTACAAAATAAAACAGGAAACACAGAACAAATCCTAAACTGTTACACTACCAGCACATCTAAAGCTCACTGATCAACATTCTATTGTTAAATCTGTACAAAAATCTAAGTGTAAAAACAACAATTTACCATTTTACTACAGATTATGTGTCATTGTGGCTATTTTTGGTCTGAGCAGTTGTCAGGTAGATAACAAAGACTTCAGTGAGTTAGTGTGCCGGGCCAAGAAATGTTGTTACCTTTTGGCAGAGCTTAGCCTTGAGTAGCTGTTTAGCCCCCGTTTTCAATCTCTGTGCTGTGCTAAGCTAACCAGTTGCCGGCTTCATATTTACCATACAGACATGAGAGTGGTACGAATCTCATCTAACTCTAAAAAAGTGAATAAGCGTATTTGAACTGTTGCTTTAAGGTTTTTCATTTAGTTGGAGGTCAACAGTGGCGTATTAACCAATCTATCAACACACACACACACACACAGACTGAAGCCTCCCTCTCTAATCCTCTACTTGTGCAATCCAGGGAGCTCACAGAGCTCACCACCTAAACCAGATCTCATTATGGCGATATGATATGTATGATATGTGTGTATGTCTTTACTGCAGCTGAGGGAATAACGACAGGCAGAGGGGGACAACAGAGGAGAGTAATAAAGGAGAGATGATGTTGGGATGAGTAGAAAGGGGAGGAGACCCACGGAGGCAAACTGTCCTTAATTTGTCTAAACCGAGGGATTTTTGGATTACCTTCGGCAATTAATCTCGTTACATTGCCGTGGCAACACAGGGATGTCTGCTGTGGGCGTGGCCTATGTATGTGCGTTTAAATGTCAGCGTACCTGACAGGCTGAGCTGTCATTAAGAGAGTGTCATGATCAGCAGAAAATGATATTGTGTCTTTATTTTATTGCTTTGTCACAGGGCCGTGGGCAGAGGTTGACCCAGCTTTGTGTTTGCACTGAATCCACCTTTTAAGCCTGATATGAGATGGATTCACAGAGTGCCTCATTAAAGGATAAAACTGATATGAACTAAAGCAAACAATAAAACAAAGCAGGAATATATCACTTGGATAAACTGAATTTCAATCTTCTGTCACAGTAGAAGTTTGGTAGTATTGATAGAATTTAGTACACTAAATATTAATACTTAGTATTTAGCTGCTTTTGTTTCAGGGTCCTGGTAATGTTCGCCACACTGACATGACTTCCTGGGAAACTTGAACAGAATCATCCTTAATGTTATTAGTAACACCACTGCTTACAAGTCAAGTCAGACTTTCTGCTGTGAAAAAGGTCTGAGAGCCAGTGAAATGTTTTGACATACGTATACTATATATGAGGATATATATGTGTGTGTATGTGTGTGTTCATCCATCGGTTTTGCCGTTACAAAGTCAGAGGGATTATTATGTGCAAGCAACAAGCCTCAGCTGAGTTTTGCTCTTTGTGAAGCAGAGATGAAGGAAAGGTAAAGAAGCAAGAGAGGAGGAAGGAAGCAACAAGGGGAAGTAGGGAGAGGAAAAGAAACAATGCAAGAAAGGAAGAGGGGCATAATATACTCAACTCCTCTGGTTACTGTTGACCAAAAAGACATCCGGCCAGGTTGTTTGTTAACTAGTCTGCTAACGAGCAAGTCGCTGACCATTTGTTGTCTTTGATTTTCACAGAGCAGCGATGCGATTGGTCAGTGTGGAGGCGGCGAGGGTCCGCAGGGCGGCCGAGGAGGAGAGAGAGAGGGAGAGGGAGAGGGAGAGGGAACCTCCACCTCACCAACCCCCCTCACACCACTCCAACCACCAGTTCAACAGCATGAAGAACAAGTTCTACAATGAGCACACGCACCTGCCAAGTGAGCACACACACACACACACGTATAATGGACAAAAGTATTTGGCCACACCTGTCTTGTTGGATGAGGGACAATGGTATGGAGCTGTTTTTCAGGGTTTGGGCTAGGCCCCTAATCTCCAGTAAAGGTCCATGTTAATGCTTCAGCATACCAAGACATTTTGGACAATGCTATGCTTCCATCTTTGTGGCAACAGTTTGGGGAAGGCCCTTTTCTGTTCCAACATGACTGTGCCCCAGCGCACAAGGAAAGGTCCATGCAGACATGGTTTGATGAGTTCGGTGTGGAAGAACTTAACTGGCCTGCACAGAGCCCTGACCTCAACCCCATCGAGCACCATTGGGATGAACTGGAACCGAGATTGCAAGCCAGGCCTTCTCATCCCAACATCAGTGCCTGACCTCATAAATACTCTAGAGGATGAATGGGAACAAATTCCCACAAAAACACTCGAAACACAACGAAATCTTAATCGTAAATCATAAAAAGCCTTCCGAGAAGAGTGGAAGCTGTTGCAAAAGGGGGACCAACTCCATATTAAAGTCTATGTATTTGGTGTCTTGTCAAAAGCTGAAGCCTGGGAGTGCCCCCCCATTGCTCGATTTTGGCAGGGTGTGGCCGTTGAGCCGACGGCACTCATATGGGAGACAGTACCTGTGACCATACCAGTGTTATTATTAAATGATCTTTCGGCACTTCGAGTCCCTGAATGTCAGAAACGTGTAATGTTGGCAGGTTTAACAGCTGCTAAGAAAATGATCGCAGTACACTGGAAGCCGAGCTGAAGTCTGGCGCACTCAAACAGTCTGTGTACATAGCATCATCTAACCATCCTGTCATCTCATTTTCTTTCTGTCCTCTCTCATTTCATCATGTGACCCCCTCCGCTCTTCCCTCCAAGATCATAAACTCAAGAGTAAGTCCATCTCTTGTCTTGCACCATTCTGTTTTCCCTGATATAAAGAACAATATGTGTCAAGTCTTCTACGTTTTCAGTGGTGAAACATAGCTCTAAGCCTAACCATGACACCAGCTTACGCTGTTTAAAAAGTTCTTACCAACTTGCCTTTCTCCGTCCTCACCCCTTGTTCTCCAGTGCCCATGTGGGCTATAGGAGCCATTGTGGTCGTGGTCCTTGCCCTTATTGCCTGCATGGGATTCTGCATTTACAAGAAGTGCATCAACAAGACCAAGAAGCCCAAGAAGGTCCGTGAGAGGAAGGGAGGACGAGGGCGCAGGAAGAAGGACAAGGATGGAGAGGAAGGAGACGATAAGAAGGTCAGAAAAGATGAGGATTTTATGTATCATGAGTTGGGAATCCTCCTATCAAGGTTTCTACCACACAGCTTTTCTAAATTAGGAGAGTTTATATGATTTCACTGGTCTAAAATTCAACAGATGAATGTATGGTGGCAGCAGTAGCTCAGTCTGTATGGACTTGGTTTGGGAACTGGACAGCAGCTAGATCAAGTCCAGCCTGGAGCACAATGTGGAGTGTTGACTGGTAGCTGGAGAGGTGCCAGTTCACCTCCTGGTGACTGCTGAGGTGCACTAAATGCTCCCAGGGCACCGTTACGTGGCTACACATCACTCTACCATCAATATACCACCAATGTACATTTTGACATTTTGAGTAGTGCTTTCTTTCCAAGAATTCTACTCTCATGTCTGTACAGAGAGTCATATGTAGCCGGTTAGCTTAGCTTAGCACAAAGACTGAAAACACAATCACACTTGACTATAGCTAAACATATTTCTCAAAATGTTGAACTACTCCTTTAAGGATATCTCAAAAGATGCCACTGTGCATAACGACTCCATTAATGAAAATTCCTAATAATGTTCCCTAGAGGAAGGATATATAAACTGAAATCAGTGTTTAGCAGACTGCAGCAAATCACAGGAGCTTGAATGTGAACTATGTGATCTTAATAACATTGTCTGTTAACTGCTAACCATGCTCTGTGTCTTCCAGGAAGGAGAGGAAGGGAAGCAAGAGGAGGAGAAGGAGTTCTTTGGCAAACTGGAGTACACACTGGACTATAACTTTACTGATAACCAGGTACACACACCTACTCAATATCCAACCTCCTGAAGACAAAAATAATGAATGAGCTTAACAATAGAAGGAAAGATGATGTCCTTTATTCTGAAAAGCTAGCACTGCTTCAGGATTTGGGACCCCACAGTTAAACTGATCTCCTCCTCCTCCTTCTCCAGCTTATAGTCGGGATCCTCCAGGCTCAGGACCTTGCAGCCATGGACATGGGCGGGACGTCAGATCCCTATGTCAAAGTCTACATGCTGCCGGACAAGAAGAAGAAGTTTGAGACCAAAGTCCAGCGCAAGAACCTCTGTCCCGTCTTCAATGAGACCTTCACCTTTAAGGTCTGTACATCGATGCTGGAGACCATGTTGAGCATTAAAATGAAAATGCGTCTAAAGCACTGCAGGGCTAACCTTTTCGTTCTCATACCATCCTTCTACAGATACCGTACACTGAGTTAGGTGGCCAGACTCTGGTGCTGCAGGTGTTTGACTTTGACCGCTTTGGTAAACATGACGTGATCGGCGAGATCAAGATCCCCATGAACTCTATTGACCTTGGACAGCCAATACATGAATGGAAGGATCTGGTTGGAGGAGAGAAAGAGGAGGTACATGATTGTTTTGGGAATCCAATGAAACATATATTAGAGATAACAGTCATTACCAACTTTTAAATATATACATATATATTTTGTCCCTGATAGCAAGAGAAGCTTGGTGATGTCTGCATTTCCCTTCGTTACGTGCCCACGGCTGGCAAGCTAACGATTAACATCATGGAAGCCAAGAACCTGAAGAAGATGGATGTTGGTGGACTGTCAGGTGAACACACACACTTGCTTGCATGCTTGTGCTAAAGACTGGTAATGGATGTCAGCTGTGCTTTTCGTGCTACTTCCTCTGATCCACTCTCTGATTCCACCTCTCTCAGATCCCTTTGTTAAGGTGGTGCTGCAGCACAACGGGAAGCGACTGAAGAAGAAGAAGACGTCAGTCAAACAGAACACTCTGAATCCTTACTTCAATGAGAGCTTTAGCTTTGAGATCCCCTTCTCCCAGATCCAGGTTTGTAAAGTGTTGCCACGGTAACTATTTACAAGACTAGTCCACAGCAACTAGTCAACTGCTTCCTGATAGTGCTGTGTTTTTGACCACCTTACACCAAATTATCAGGATGCAACTCGAGCAAAACTTTCTGGATTTTATACTGAAACTTGAAATTCGTCTGCGACAGTACAATTGCTTGAAAAGGTGTTTGGTGTAAGGTCACCTGAGAGATGCATGGCCTTCAGCTACTGGTGAAACAATTTGAACCAGCAATCATAAATAAACTAAAGACTGTCTCATTTTCATTCAACTTGACTGAAATATACACATACAGAAGAATTAACTAACTGTAGCTTCTCCTCCTCTGCTGTCTCCATGTACAGAAAGTCCAGGTGGTGTTCACCGTGTATGACTACGACAAGCTGGGCAGCAACGATCCCATCGGCAAGTTTTGGATCGGCTACGGAGCCTCAGGCGTCGGCCTGCGCCACTGGTCAGACATGCTGGCCAATCCCAGGCGTCCGGTGGCCCAGTGGCACACACTGCTGCCAGAGGAGGAGGTGGATGCTGCTCTGAAGGCCCCAATCCGTTAAACACACACACATATATGTACAGTATATATACACACCGTATACATAGGAGAGGTGTCATTTGCAAGCACACAACTGTAGATTTTCTAACCTCTGAGTAGTCATATTTAACGTGCTTCACTCATTTTGTAATATTTCATTTTGGGAACTCTTTATACGACTACATGTGTGCTTTATATTGTTTTGAACACATACTAGAGAAATAACAAGAACCTGCAAAGCACTCACATTTATGCAAACTTACAGTGTACATAGTGCAGCTAATGTTTGTGCACTCACCTCCCCTGTTCGTTTATTAAAGGGTCACTCCAGCAGTTTATTATTATGGTATTAGTAAAGCTTGAAGCAGACTATCCTGACCTTTAGCCTCTAAAAACTCTCGCTACAAGTCTGGAATGGACGTCTCAAGCCCAATGTGACCATGATGACATCATCAGGGTTAGTTCCCCAGATGTTTAAAACTTTCTCCACAGTAACAGGGGGACATAACACATCTGTTTTCATAAGCCTAAGCAGTTCTTCGTATGAATTCATGTGTAAAATTGGTGTGTAATATTTATTTTCTGAGCTGGACCTCCTGACATGTACAACCCTGATTCCAAAAAAAACAAAAAAACATTGGGACGCTGTGCAAAATGTGGACTCAGACCAGAGGAAATTTTTCTACTTTCTGTCAGTCCAGCCCAGATGAGCTCATGGACAAACTATTTATTCACAGCAGTTCTCTGAAGCGTTCCTGAGCTCTTGTAGTAACGTCCTTTATACAATCATGCAAGTTTTTGATTCAGTGCCACCTGAAGGGTCGAAGGTCACACTGAAGAACATTCAGTGTTGGTTTTGGGGCTTGTCCCTTATGTGCAGAGATTTCTCTGGATTCTCTGAATCTTATAATAACATCATAGATTGTAGGTGGTGAAATCCATAAATTCATTGAACTAATGTTAATAAGAAACATTGTTCCTCGCCTCATCCTTCAAGGGCGCCACTTACATACCCCATCATGATCCTATCACCTGTTAATGAAGCTGTTTTTTCACTCACTCTTATGTTGCTCCTGTCCGAACCACCATCATCATCTCATCAGATCAAATCATCTCATCCTGTTCTTATTTTATAAATCGTCCCAACTTGGATTTGGGGTTATAATCAAAGTCCTGGTTGTCTCAAGATAAATAGATACTTTTTCAGTACTGTAGTGTCGTCAAATTAGTTTTGATACTATTAACACGTCAGTTCTTTCTGTTGAAGTGATTCTGTGCTGTCACAGAGCTGAAGTTATCTTTTCTCTCTCTCCTCTGGTTTACCCTGATTTGTTGTTTTTCATCCAAACAGTCTAAACTTGATTTTTTTTTTTTTTTTTTTGTGAAACGTGTTTGTTGTGTAGTTACATGTTTTTACTGATCATTGGTTTGTCTCTTTGTGCTTGTGTTTGAATGAGATTGGAGTGTCTGGCGAGTGTGCGCATTGATCCGTGTGTCTTTGTGTGTGTGTGTTATATCATAAAAATGGAAAGCTGTTTGTGGTTTCACTTTGGATGCGATACCATGTGATTGTAAATAAAAAAAACTGAACGAATAAAAGGTTTCCGAACAACGACAGATGGTTCGATGGATTGATTTACTTGTGAACACAAAGGCTATAAGAGAACACGATATCCTTTCATTTGCACACACGCACACACACACACACACATTTGTGGTCAAAGATCTGCAGCCTTTAGACTAAATACAGAAGAAGAACTGAAACACTGACTCTCATCCTTCAATCTGTGAATTAAAGCACAAGTGTGTGTGTGTGTGTGTGTGTGTGCTGGTTCTATGCAGTGGGTGACAGACTGGATTAACAGTTTGTCCTCTTTAGTCCTTGTCTCACGCAGTGATCCAAACATGTGAGGCAGGAATTAGAGAGGAGTCGGGCGGGGCCACACAGGAATAACACAGATACCACAGACAGGTCTGTCTGTCTGTCTGTCCTCCAGCTGAAAGTCTGATGTCTTATTTTATTGGTTGTAAGCTTTATTTCATCCTGATAGATTTAAAAGAAAAATTATATTTCATCCAAAAAGGACAAATACGGTTAATGATGTTCCTTTAAAATCAGTTGTCATGAAGATTTCTTAAAGGTCCAGCGTGTAGCATTTAGTGGCACCTAGCAGTAAAGTTGCAGACTGCAGCAAAATGAATATTCTCCCACGTCGTTAAGGCAACAAAACACAACAATTCTTATACACAGGTGATTATACACTAATAAAAACATACTAATGAATATTGTATTCCATTACTGCAAAGAAATATTCCTCAATCTTACCTTACAAGCTGGACCTTTAAAGTAAACAGCTGCCGCAGTGGACATTTAGAAAATATATTGAAATTAGAAAGCGCAGGGTCAAAAATTACTTGTTTTTGTGACATGGCATGTAATGTACTAATTTTTAAATACATATAACGACAATATATTACTGTACTAAAATAAACATATATTGATTTTAGTAAATAACCCAAAACAAGTGGAAAAAATGACATATACTGTGAGTCAAAAATGATTTCCTGACTTAACTGATGATCAAAAATGAAGATATAGATATTAACTATATTTTGGGTTAAAAGATAGACATAAAAATAACATGGGTAAAATATTGGTGGGTTAAATAAGCGTCTGGATGAATAACTCCAGTACCACTCCTGTGATCTGGATAAATCAAACTCAATATGCCAATTCTATTTTGACCCAGTGATTAATATGTCAAATCTTTTTACCCAGCTGATGAGGTTTCATGTTCATCAGGATGCAATGACCATGTTTACCCACCCAGGGGAGCAGTCTGATTTTAAGAGAAACATTCCTACAAATTACAACTCTGGACTGCTTGGTGGAGTTCTGTGCCATTAAAGCTACTTAAAGTCTCCTCCTCCACACTGACTGAAATTACCTGATAAATAATTAAATTCATATATTAAGATTAATTGCTGATTTTGCACAGCTACAGGGCACAGATCACATTCTTGTATCTGTAGAGACTCTGATGAGAGTCTGAAGAGAGACTCAGGCTGTTTCATGTGGAAGCTGACATGAACTCTGAAATCCACCATAAAGCTACAAGCCTCATGTCCACTGTCCCTGTCATGGGTGTCAAACTATATATTGTGGTGTTTAAAGTGGCATGTGTGAACCCCCCCCCCGATACACAGTCTAACTTGGTCTGGTATGACCAGTAGCTTAAGGTTGCTAATGTTATCTAACTGTAGCTGGAGTATGTTTCACTTTCACTATGTGTTACAAATCAAAAAGGAAAAGTGAAATGAAATATAAACTCACACGAGTCCCATGAGGATGACTGTTCTATTAGAGCCGGAGGCGAGTAATAACTTATTAACCATGCTCCTTATTATGTTTCACTTTATTCTTCCAAGCAGCGTTTTGACTCACGGGATGTGGTCTGCATGACAAAGCACAAACACAGCACCAGAACCTGCATGTAGCTGACATTACAATGCTCAGAGAACCACTTTCAGGATGTGGTTACGTTATTAAAGGAACCAGGAAAAAAACTATTTATGGCTGTAATTTTTTCTGGAAGCGGAACATGACAGCGTTTCCACAACATCCTGTCTAATTTTTAGGAAGAGGAGGAGGAGGAGGAAATTTATTCCAGAAGGTTGGCGTCTCCTCTCAGACATCTAACAAATAAATTAGACCAAGACTGATCTTCAGTTAGGGGAGCAATCTCTGAATGGCACTCATTATCTCTCACCTGTGGTAAAAGCAGACTGCTGTGGACGAATGTATAAAAGCATCACTCAGTCCAGGTCTGTCTTGTTCCCTGATGTCACCTCATAACATACCTGAAGCTAAAAGCAGACAGTGACCTATCCTGGTGTTGTGATCGTCACACATTAGACTTTGTCTTTTTGTATTTGCTCGAATAGAAATGAAACTGAGAGACAATCAGCTCAAAATTGAGTGGATGTTGTTTTAATTATTAATACATCTTAACGAGAAACATTCAATATCTGTCACACAGGAAAGGTCTACAGAGCGGCTCTGACACTACAAAGACCAGAGAGAGAGGAAATGTGCGATTCCTCCATTTCTATACTGCCTCCACTATTTTGTTATCAGTGTCTTTTATTTTTTTAATTTCGCCTCTCTTTTCTCTTCCTTTACTTCCAGCGACCGCCCACCTTCCCTTTGCCGTGGACCTTTTTACTGCAGGAGAGACAGGAGGGAAGAGAAAGAAAGTAAGGAAGGATGGAACAGGTAGAAACACATGACCCGCAGACAGAACAGAAAGAAAAGTAACTACTCACAACTTCTGAGCATGTTGGATTCTGTTCAGCAGCACGATGATCTGCAGGAGACAAACGAAAAGACATCAGAGGGGACGGATGAATAAAAATAATTATCAGTAATAATGGAGAACCCAAAGATGTTGAATTTACAGTGACATGAAACACCTCCTGTTATTTTCCTGACTGTTTTCTACCTCGTATTTCTGGTGTTTCATGTGCTCCATGTAGTCAAACTTCTCAGACTCCAGCTGGTAGATCCAGTTCCACATCTCCTGAGCCCGTTGCCTTGGAAACGCAAAGGGGATATTTGTTTTTTAATGGTCATGGTAATATGGATCTCCACAACTGCTACTAAGTTAGCTTTTAATCAACGCATGTATGATTGGCTAGTGGGTCTTACTTTGTAATTTTATAATTGTAACTGTTTATTCGACAGCCCCCTCAATAATTACTCAATAATTGCGTCACCTGTAAAGCGATCTGTTCTCACATGAAGTTTGCAGTTATAAAAGTGGCAATGACTGTGTTCTGAGTTTGTCAGACCAAAGAAGAAAGTGTTATTAAACACCCAGCCAAATTTGAATGATTAAAAATTTAGATTATGAAATTAGGTGTCAAAATCAGGTAAAAATGTATCAGATGAGTTCAGAAAATGACATGACTAACTTTGAAACACTCTGAGCCAGATGAATTCATCTCTATCTCTCTGCTAGGGGTGCAGGGGTATGCTCAGGGTGGCCTCAGCGTGTCATCGAGCCACCCTTTAAGGACCGCCCACAAAATCCTGGACTGAAAACTGTTGAAAAACTGTTTGAACCTCTAACTCCACATTTCACTAATATATCGTTCAAAGTCTTTTCATGTTTTCAGCAACTATTTTCCAACATATTTAATAATATATCAGAGTTGCCTTTACACTGACTTTAACCTCTGAGGGCAATTTCAATTTCAGAGTTTCTGGTGTAGCCAGCTGGAAAAATGGATAATGGATATCCGGTTCATGATATATGAGAATGATAAGACACATTTCTGCTGACCTCTATGTTCAGATATCTGCCTATGAACGTAGTTTACCTTAAAAAGATGATAGCCAGTAGGTTTCCGAGACTGCATTTCAGTCAGTGGGTTCTGTCTCTTTTACTCTACACCAAAGCCTGCTCAGTCTTGGTTCCTCAGACTTTTCAGATTCTGCATTCATATGCAGGTATCCGTTTATCGAAATGCATGTCTAGCAGGTGACCTTTTCAAATTTTTTGTTGGCTGAAATGACAAATGTAGCTAAGCGTGTTTTTTTAATCAGCTGTAGCCAGCTTGCTAATAAAGCTAATGTTAGCTTCATAAGTTGATGGAACTTGCTCTCTCTGGCTCGTAAAATGAGAACCCTGTAAAAGTGCCTTCAATATGCACTAGATGACACACAAGCTGCATGACTTTGTGCTAATCACGGAAGCTAAAGTTGCATGTCCGAGGTAAATCCTCACCAGCAGATGGTAATGCTGCTAACATTAGCCCACACTGATATATGTGAAGTAGCAACCAGTACTCACTTCCACACAGTGAAATACCACACATTGGATGTACTATGCTGGCCTTGGAAGTAACATTAGGTTTGATGACTGTTTCAAAGCTATGATTGGACAATCACTGTTTGGAGGAGGGCTTTACTGAACAGTCAATAGGTAAAGGCCATCTTGAATGTGTCCTCGCTCTTTGATAACAAACATCTACAATAGGATATAAGTCTATCCACTTTAAAGCTGATATAATGGTGTAACGTCATTGGTCAGCTGTCTGAAACACAAATGGACGGTCACCTGAGGCCGTCCTCTCTCAGACTTTCGATGCCCAGCGGCTGCCGTCTCTCAGCCAGAGTCTTCTTCTTGATCTCTTTGCCTGTTAGACGCTTGCCCCTCCTCGACTCAGCCTGGAACAGGACACACACACATTCAGTACACAGTCATCCTCTCTATCATCATCTCCTCATCATCATCATCATTTTAACAGTTGTCTCTACTGGTGTTTGACCTTGGCCAGGAAGCCTCCAAAGTTTGCTCCCATGCCAGACAGCACTTTCTTCTTCTTGGCCTCATCGTCGGCCTTCTTCTTGGCTTCCTCTTCCTCTTTTCTGTGGCGTTCCTCCTGACAGATAAAGAAGGATGGAGTGGTGAAAGTGGTTTCACATGGTTAGAGAAAATAGACAAATGATTGTATAACAATACATTTAGTCATCAAGTATGAACACTTTATGATTTGTGCAATTACTGTAATATTCTAGGGCACAGTGTGTCCTCCAGATACAACTTACAAGCCTGTTGGAGCCTGTTTATAGCTTCAGTAAAGTATACTACATTAGAGTGCGTGATACATTTGTACATTTGTGTAGGAGTGTTTGTGTTACCGCAATCCTGTTCTGTCTGTCCTTCTCCTTCTCTGCTCTGACTCTCTGGATCTCAGCTCTCTCTGACCGACGACGCTCCTGATGGGGAAAAAAAAAAGCCATAAACATACTTATTAAACATGAAGCAACATTTGGATTAAAAAGAGATTAGAGAGAAAACTTTTGGAAAATCCGATTTTTTTTTAACTTGTTTAAAGAAGTTTTATTATTTTGAATTGTTCCAGATGGCTTCCAGACTATCAACTCAATGAACTCTTGTACATAAGACCAGAGATTTGTCAGATCTTCTTGATCCCTCGGGTGATAGAACTCTGTCCCTATCCAGCTGAATAGTATGATGTGACTGTGTGTAACTACTTAAAAGACAAGCCAGTTTTTAATACTCTTTTCTCACTCAGGAATCTTTCCTAAAAATTCCTCCACAAAGGCGACAAAATTTGTTACTTTATTAGCACGAAGACTGATTCTTCTCCACTGGAAGTCTCCTCAGACCCCGAGATGGATTCAGTGGCTGAGGAGGTAGCTTAAGCGGCATCTTAAGCTAGAGAATTTGAGACATGGCCCCTCTGATAAATTTGATCGAATTTGGAAACCATTTATCGAGTATATTAGAGCTAAGCTTTAACCCCTTCCTTTTACCCCTTGAATCAGATCGTAACACTGCGATAGAAAGTGTTAGCATCTAAGTGCGAAACTTACGATTCGTTCCTTGAGGCCGATGAGTTCTTCCTCATCCTTCTTCCTCTGCTCGAAGTGGACGTCGATTAGAGTATGCAGCTCCAGTAAGTCCTTCTCCATACGCTTTCTGTGGATGTCCTGATGGAACAAGTGTTCATTGAATGAGGCTAAGCTGATGAAGTGGTACGTCCATGAAAATGTCATTAAACATAAAAATAGTTAAAAAGAAGTGAGCGAGTATGAAGTATAGTGAGTAGAGATGTTGGAAGGAGCCATTTAGAGCACTGTAAGTCAGAAGGAGGATTTTAAAAACAGATAATATCTTCTATAATCAAACTTCATTCATCTTTTTTTAAGGTTCATTCTTGAGATGTGTCTTAAGAGTAAGATTTCAGTCTTTTGGATATTCAAATACAGGAAGATAAAATCACACACACACACACACACAATGATTATTATAGTGTTACTGTGAACACTCTACTGTGTTCTGCCAGAAAGACCGGGTCCGCTTGGGCAACAGAAGCAGTTTTTCCCTCAAGCTACAACACTAATTGTTGAGATTCCTTGATGATGACTTGTCACAGCTGCTTACATCAAAATCCACTCTCTCCCCCTCCGGAATCTTTGGAGGGGCAAGTTGAGGCACCATGGGCCTTAAGAAACAAAGACAAAAACACAAAATGACAAAAATTCTGAGAAAGAGAGACAGATTAAGGGGAATGTGACCCTATTCTGAACGTACTTTGGTTTGGGGCGCTCCTCCTCTGTTGATGAAAGGAAGAAAGATAAAGGGGGAAAAGATCAGTGAATGAAATGTTTCTCTCAAAACGTGTGAAAAGACAGGTTTGAAAATCTGTTAATAAAGCTATTAAAGTGACAGCAAGCATGGGACTGAGAAAAGAAAATGCAACAACAAATGAAGTCATTTTTTTTTATTAGTTTATCACCAAAACACTTCCCCTTTACCAATCCAGGCTGATCTTCTACACTGTTAAATTTACACATTTGTCCAAATAAATCAGTGAGATTATAACCTGAAAGGTACAGAGTTTTAATTATCTAGTAGACTCCATGAAGTAGAGATTTTCATGTTTTGTTTCCTACATGAGTGAGTTTTGCAATATTGCTGTTAAAAATTTGAGTCTGGTGGGATTCAAAGGAGTAGAGGTAAACATGTTAGAATTAGCTAACATGGTGTTTGAGGAGAGGAGAGTTTTAAAGGAGTTTTAACCCTTTAAAAGGAACCACACGTCTACTATTTCTCACCTTCCTCCTGGGCATCTTGATCTGACGGATCAGCAACATAAAGACACAATGAAAGACGGAAGGAGGGTAACAGAAATAACACATAAAGCAACAAGTGATGTGGGTGAAAAGCACAACAGACGGAAAAGGTAAGGTGGGGGAGAGAGGGAGCAAGAAAGGAAGGAAGGAAAGATGGTGAGAAAGAAGAAGAAAGAAGACAGTCGAAAGGAGGACAAAATACACAAAGAAGTGAGACATGAAGACCGCAGAGATGATCGAGATGAATGGAAAAAGACAGAGTCAGACAGGACAGGAAGAGGTGTGGTACAATCGAAAGAAGTCCCGAGTTATTATCTGATACTGCGTAGGCAGCAAGCTCGAAGAAATAGTTAGACATTTTGGAAAATATGCTTTTTGACTTTCTTGCCGAGTGATGAATGCAAAGATTGAACCACTCTTACACGTGTGTACTTCATATGTAGCTAGTGCCAGCAGTTGGTTAGCTTAGCTTAGCACAAAGACTGGAAATGGGAGGGAACAGTTAGTCTGGTTCTGTCCAAAAGTAACAAAGTCCTGCTACTAGCAACTGTAAGGCTTGATAATTAACACAACTTTAGAGTTGCTGGTATCTAGCAAGCTATGCTAAGCTAAGCTAAGCTAAGCTAATGTTACCATTAAAACATGGAGAGTGTTGGAGCATCAATCTTCTCATCTAATTCTCGGCAAGAAAGTTTTAAAAAAGCGCATTTCCAAAAAAATGCTTAGCTATTACTTTAAAACTATCATTTCCCATCATGCAGCGAGAGCCACACCATTCACTGGTGCTCATATGTACCACCCACTGTGGCTGCAGGGAAATGCAGTTTTGTGGAACATTCTGCGAACATTCGTCATTACACAATGCACATATGGATCATTTTGATCGATCCATTTGATCTTGAGATTGGAGTTTTACTGATACAAACACACCAATCTAATTGGTTTAGTTAAATCCTAATGGGCATGGCCAAAGCATCACAATCTGTTAAGCCTCCTCACGTGGTCGTGAATGCAGAGAAAACCATTGCCAGCCCTAAAACTCACATCTGTTATGTGCATATGTGTACTCGTGAATGCCAGAATGCGTAGAGTGGTTGTAGCTGTAGAAACGAATGAGACATTGTACAACTTTTAAAGGTTAAACACGCCCTTAAGCAGAAGCTGCATACCAATGTGATATTTCTATAGTCTTTAACTGGTGACTAACTAAGCTCCGAAGCACTCAGGCTGCCCCTCAGGCTGGGGAGAGAACCACACACCTAGCTCAGCATACCTCTAAATGCTACAAGAAAAGTTACACATAGGGATGTTGGCAGCAGCCCAACACTCTGTCACATCAGCTTTACAGTCAAGCAACCTGTCTTGTAGCATTTAGATGTTTGCTCAGCTAAGTGTGTCGTCCCCTGAACTGACAGTCGTGAGTCCGGGTCTCTCAGCTTTCTGTAACGCTTCTTTGTGATGACTGAATTAACTTATCATATGATGTGCTTGTTAGCTATCTGGCAGACTGATGTCTTCGTGTCTCATGTCCAGGCTAGGAGCAATTACTTAAATCTCTGTTTTATCATTTATTCTTAAAGATACATTAAGTGTCCGTTTGGGCTCCTGGGAGCAGTACCAGTTGGGGGAAAAGAAAGCTGACATATCGTACTAAAAGATTGTAAAAAACAGCTGCCTACATCTGCTGGAGATGAGGTTGATGAGAGCCACAGCCAAACACTCTGTGAAGCTGAGAGGGATTTCAGAGTTGGTGGTCATTCTCTGTAGATTTCTCACTACAATCCTTTCACATTACACATCATCATTTGATCCATTACAAACACTAAAAGATGTTAGAGACAGCTTTAGAGCTTAGAGTAAAACATGACAAACACTGGCTGCCGTAGCAGACAATGTGGGGAAAATGCTGTCAAAAGTTCACAACAAAAGCATGATAACAATGGAGATATGCTCAGGTATGACATATGACTTTATCCTTTCATTTGGAAAAGTACTGTACGAGTAATGATGACTTGATTCACCATTTATATTTGGTAAAAGGTAAAAGATCTTTTTGGTCCAGGTGCAGAATCCCATAAATGTCAAAAATATATCTAAATACACACAACTGGTTTTTAGGGCTCGCTCTAAATGGTGTCTCGTGTAACTGTCATCATCTTACCTTGATACTCTTGCTGCTCTGATAGCCCAAACCAGCAGTGTCAGTGTCCCCAATGGGAAAGCGGGACAGAGAGGAAGTTGATAGATAACAGTTAGTGCAGTGACAGGGCAATGACTCAACTCTTTAAGAGCTTCTTCACTGAAAGACACATATCTCATGAAAGACACGTCTTACGCAACACATTTAACCAAGTTTGATCTCCAGACTTCCTTTGCAACAAACATCTGCTTTGCATTCTGAGTCTTCTTAATCCTACCTCCTACATCCTCCTCTGCCTCCTCCTGCTCAGGCTCGGGCTCAGGCTCCTGCTCCTCTTCAACCTCTGAGAAAAGGACACCCAGAGACATGTCTCATACAAATCTTCATCACTGTTGTTCATTTTGTTAATGTGGACACATCCAAGTGAAAAACTTACCATCTGTCTGTTCCCTGGAGAGGTGAGGAAAATGAACAGAGGAACATAGTTTCAGTTAATGTCACAGCTCGTGCATTTACACTGAAGTGAACAAGTGATGTCAGATGATAAGCAGTACTCACTCGTACTCCTCTTCTACATCTGACATGGCTGCAAGAGAAATCAGGAGAGAAGTGAAGCAATGAAATATTCAGATGATTCAAATTAAACCTGAAGCTGTCTTGAAACGTTTTCGTAATCAATTAGTCAGTGGATCAATTACTATTTTGATATTCAACTTAATTGTATGCAAATACAAATGAATTTACATTGTGACTTAAACATCACAGGGTTTTAGACTGTGGGTCTGAAAAAACAAGATATATGAAGGATGAGTTCAGAAAATGACACGACTAACTTTGAAACACTCTGAGCGAGATGAATTCATCTCTATCTCTCTGCTAGGGGTGCAGGGGTATGCTCAGGGTGGCCTCAGCGTGTCATCGAGCCACCCTTTAAGGACCGCCCACAAAATCCTGGTCTGAACTCCACATTTCAGTAATATATCAAAGTTCAAAGTTTTCAGCAACTATTTTCCAACATATTTAATTTTGAAAGAAATCTCAGAATTGTCTTTAAATCAATTACTTTCAAACATTGTTTGAATGTCCTTCTAAGTTTTGTTAATTTGAGGATCTTTGACCAGATTGGATTCTTTTGTAATAATAACAATCAAGTGAACTTCCCAATGTGGTATCATTAAGGTCTTATCTGTATCTTGTTTTATCATGGTAACTTTAGCCATGCTAGCAGGCTCTAGGGATGGCCATGTGTAAATATCTCAAAAACTGTTGGATGGACAGGAAAACATTGATGGTCCACAGAGGATGAATCCTACTGACTTTGGTCATTGGCTAACTTTTAAGTCTGTAGCCAGGTCTCCATCCAAGTTTAGCTCAGATTTTAACAGAATTTAACACTTCCATTAAACGTGATTCAGACAGACTCAAACAAAGTTTAAAGGTCCAGTGTGTAAGATTATGGCTGTTGGTTTTCATTTTTGTTATGTGGTTATGGTGCTTGCCCAACGAAGTCTTAGAGACATAATAGGTGTGTTGGTAACATCATAACTGATTATTAAAATAAGATACTAGACAACTGGATCAAGGCGTCAAGGCCTGGCCATGCATAAGTACATGAGTGAGTCATCATCACTAAAGCACAAGTGGCCTCAGTCCTAATTCTCCTGTGATTAATCACTTTGGAGATTGAAAAACACACACAAGCACAGAGAGAAACAATGCAATACCGAGATGGTTTCAGCTATAAATTGTCCCTGCGAGCTGCCATTGTCCATGCACAGACAGACAGACGTACGCGGTGGGTGTGCTGCGCTGACACCTTCCTGGCAGGGGACGCATGGCAGATTGATGGAGCGTCAACAGGTGAGAATGTAGCAAGGGTTAAACACAGAAAGACCACGAGAGATAGGGTTTCTCTCACTTTCTACTCCCCCTCCATCAATCACTTTCCCTGCACTTTGGTCCTCACTCACCCTTTCTACCACGGTTTGGATGGGACGATTTACTTTGAGACACCAAACGGGTGAAGAACGATAGTCTTCCAAGAGTCTGCAATTACTACTACAACCACTACTTATTTAGATTTTTCAGTGTAAGTGTACCGAAACTAAACATCTTAACAACTAGTTTCACAGTTTTACAAGTTCAACTGACAAGTGACTGATAAACTAAAACAATCTGTCATCAGTTTGTCTGTGCTTTGACACTTTAATATGATCGTAAAACTTCAATATCTCAAACAGCAAAAGTGGTTTGTAAATAGTGTTAAGATCTGATTTAAAACATTTCTATATCTCTCCACACACTGTCATGTCCTCCCATCTTCTCCTTCACCCTCTACCTCTCTGTCATCATGATGGATTTATAGTGACGGTAACTGTTGTTGAAAGATATGCCTTCTCTCTTCAGTCTGTTGTCGTGCCAGTTCCGGCAGCTCGGGGGGGTAACCGGACCCTGTCCGCCTTTTTCAGCGGTAAATTAATGAGTCTCCAATCTTCTGTGCACTATCATTGATCGTCTCTCTATCTATCTGAGTTTATGCAAACTCTTGCCTCTTTTCATTATCGAGCACCAGCAAAGCTGCCGGGAGTTAAACGAAGTTAAAAAAGACTCCAAATGTCTACAGCTACAGCCAGCGTCCAGACTAGGAAGAAGGGGAAACAGCTCTGTCCAAAGGGGATTGATATTTATATGATAACAATGCATCACATGATAATGTCAAAGGGTTAATCATCTCTTGAACCTGCAGCTCCACTCAACTTAACAAGTGACTTTCAGCTCATTGCTGTAGCTGTTTTTGTGTTTAGTAGAAAAGGTTAAAGGCTAGCTGGTAATAATAATTTTCAGCTAAAGTCTCCATTGTTCCAGGAGCAGCAAATAAACAACACACAAACATAAACAGTGAGCCTGAAAGATCCTGGAAGGTGGATATTGTTACTTTTGGACAGAGCTGTTTCCAGCACTTGTGCTGAGCTAACAATAGATGTATGCTGTTTAGTAGGTCATGTCAAGATGGTAACCCTAGATTAGCTAAATCCTCGTCAGACATGTGCGTGTTACAAAACCCCGTCTTCTGGGTGGACGTCCTGTGTTTGTGTTTGCAGTTCAATGCCTTGCTCAAGGGCTCTGTTGGCATAATCTTAAATGGAGAGGGACTTCGCTTTAAATCTATGAATATGTACATGAGAGATGATGGGGGGGACGAGGGGAGAAATTTTAGATGGATGAATGAGATGTGCACATTTCAACACCTCGGTCAGAACAGTCAGAAACTGCTAAATAGAGAGGCGGGGGGGGCAAGTTCCAACGGGCGACAGCCTCAAGCCTTAGCAGAGTTAATTTTAGTCAAGGGCAATGTGTGTGTGTGTGTGTGTGTGTGTGTAAAGGAGAATGGCTGTGTAACCATACCTCATCGGTGTTAAAGAGAAGCTATTGTAGCTTGTTGTCTGGCTATATTTCCTCCATCTGAAAAAGCATCCATCCAACCACAATAAACCTCTGCACAAAACTGCTGTTGGACGATTCTTTGTTACATGTGGACTTTACTAGAAAGAAGCCATCAGTTTACGCTGGTGCAACTAAACTCAAATTCCTTTCCAAAACACATGCCATGTGATTAATGGTCCGGCGGGGTAAAAAGGTCACACTTACAATGTGAGCAACAAAAGAGAGGAGTCGCTAACCTCAGCTATCAACTCCAAATATTCCACTCACACACACGCACACACACACTTTACCAACTGCATAGATTACATGTGTGTACACACAGCTGTTTTCAGTACCCTTTGATTTCCTCTGCGTTCTAAAATTAGCTAGCCTGACCTCAGCCTGTTTAGATTGCATGTGCTGCTGGTTATAGGCAAAAGAACAAAGGGTGGTAGGCCATGCACACACACACACACACTCTGTACTAAACACATCATTTGCTGTGAGTGTGTGTGTCCACATTAGCTGAATGTTTTTACAAGCTCTTTGGATGATGGATATGGACATGAGTTTGGCACAAGTGGCTGAATGAGGACATCTTTTTAGGCCAGTGTGGGTTGTGTCTGAGCTACAAAGGAAACTCCCAAGCTAGAACACAGCATGTGTAAATAATCTACACCTACATAATGAAATTATCAACACTTGCAAGCTCTGATGTTTTTACATGATATCAATCCATCCATTTTGTTTATCCATTGCATACAGCAATTTTTTGAGTAACATGAAATTAAAATATACACTTAAATGTAAAAAAAATCTCAATATTTTGTCATGTCCTTCTAGTGATATCTTTTTATTCAGAGACTGCTGGCTTTATTGGAGGTGAGGGAGGAATTACATGTGCTACTCAAAGCTACTGGACACAAAAGAAATTCCATTGGCCTCCATCATATCTGTGCAGAACATTAAATATACTTTATGGTGCGGCTACATCACTTTAGTTTACTTTAAATTACGTCACTGTTTCTTTAAAGACGTTCTTCCTTGGTGGTGCATTCAGGGATGCTCAGACACCCAAGATTTAAATCTGCTGCCGAGAAGCAGTGTACTAACAAACTATGCAATTGTAAAAAATGTTTAGCAGACTCATATGTTGAACACCCTTGAAAGTACATTGACATTCTGTTGAGTTTTTACATTCAAATCGTTGCTGGTTAAACACACAAAGAATGAAGAACTGAAAAAACTGAATACAAGCAAAGTGTCCACTGTGATGGATGATACTCCAGTGAAATTAATGACACTGATCGAAATCATTAATCATTCTGCTGCTGTGAGAGCATACATATATTAAAGGACAGACAGACCTACCTGTATGAAGGTGTGGTATCACCAGATGCAAGAGAGCAACAGACAGAGACAGACAGAATGGCTATTGTGCGGGGAGTTTTATACAGAGAGGTGGAGGGACAGTGTGTGTGTGTTGACTATGTGTGTATGCATGCTGTAAGAATTACTGAGTGTCCAAGTATACAATACAAGAATAACTGTGAGTCTGTGGGCACAAATGTGCAGATGTGTGTGTCTGTGTGTGTGTGTGTAGGGCCGGGGGCCACAGGCGGATTAAGCAGAGGCAGAAAGACGAGCACTGGCTCGCAGGATTAGGGAGAATAGAGGGATGACCTCACTGAACAAATGGAGGGGTACCACAGGTGGAGAGGGGGATGACAAAATGAAGAGGGGAGGGTGTGACATGATGAAAGAGAGAGAGAGAGAGAGAGAGAGAGAGAGAGAGAGAGAGAGCTGGCAGGGGCAGAGGCAGATTGTTCAAAGACAATGCTTATTGTACTTTCGGATATTAAAACTAATCAAACAAACTGTGGAATGGAGGCAAAGATAAAGGAATATCAAATAGTAGCAAAACACTGCAGTACCCATGAGCCCAGAGTTCTAACATCTTCGATAGGACAAGCTAGGACACAGTGCTGACAAATTATCACATTTTAATGGCAGAAATGTTGAATACTTTTGTACTACACATCAACAGATGGAGTGATGTCTAATTTTCACTCCTTTTTAGTTTTGTTACAGTCGATTAAGTCTCAATATTTGTCTCTTTTGCTGCTAAATGTTCAACCATGTTCAACAGCTAAGTCAACGCAGTCTGTTAGTGAAGTTTTCTGTGATGAACAGGTAACTTGCAGTGGATTTATCAGAGTTTATGACCTGAAAATGGCGTCCTCCTGGTTAATAAAGAGCCGTGAAACTGAAACAAAACGGTAAAGTGGCGCTCTGCAAAACCAAAACAATGAGCTAAAAGACACTAAAACCTCTGTGGAACTCATGGGAAGTGTCAGGTCAGGAAATAATTCTCCCTGGAGGTTTCAAAGAACCGTTTTTATACCTACACTTAGTCACTTGATTAATTAATTATATAAAAACATAGATTAGTGCAACTTTAATAACTGTACTCTGGGAAATAGCAATGTAACTGTCTATCTGAAAGCAGACCATTGACAATGTCTATGTCACTGGGCCTACCAACTAAGAGAGCGGAGGGAACAGACAGATGATTTGCAACATAAGGAAGAGAGCAATAAAAGAGGGGTAAGAGGGGTGAGAGAGGGAAGCGCCCAAGAGAAAAAAGAAGCTGCCGCAGCAGGCAACTAGCGGCCGTTTAACAAAAATGTGCCTGAGGGCAACAGAACTGGTTGGGACCAGTGTTGACATGTTACTGCTGCTAAATGTTCCCACAAAGTTCACCAGCTAGTCACTAACTGTTCGGTGGTGATGAGCAGGTAACACAAGCTGTGACACTGAACCAAGACGGTAAAGTGGTGCTCTGTAAAACCAAAACAATGAGCTGAAAGACACTAAAACCTCAGGTAATTGTCAGGGGGGTTGTCCTTAACAGAGCGCTTTTCTTACACTTGTTTCATTGTTGATATAAAAATATTGAATAGTGCAACTTTGTGGGAATCTTTCTTTTTTTTTTTTTTTTTTTATTAACATCCCTCCTGTAGAACATACAGTAACGATACGATCTGAGACTACACCAATGTGAGTGTCGAAGCAGATAACTGTCAACAGTGTTAATGGAAAAAATTAATGGCATTTTGAATTGAATGGTGTGAGAGCAGAGCGAGATGAACAGATGTGGATGCTTAGCAACAGGCCGAACAGTGATAAAAGAGGAGTGAGAGAGGGGAGTGGCAGACAGAGGGATGACCAGAGCAGATCTAGAAATAGACCCGTTTGCTTTTTCCATGAAAGGGGAGATTTCCAGTTCACAGAAAGCTCTCCGGATAAACTGATCATCGTTTGGCTTCAGTGAGCAGGTCTGATGTTGTGGCAATCGCTGTTTCCTACATTGTAGGTGCAGTAATGAGTAACTCCAAAGCACTCTAAGCCCTGACAATGGCTTTTGCCAATATACAGCCGTGCAATGTTAAAGGGACAGTTCACCCCAAAATGAAAAAACACAAGCTGAGTGCCATTATATTCAAGAGAAGGCACCTGAGCCCACACTAGGGGTGGCCCCATAATTTTATGTGATGTTCTTAAATATATAAATATAAATATATATATATATATATATATATATATATATATATATATATATATATATATATATATATATATATATATATATATATATATATATATATATATATATATATGCTGGCTCTTTAAATGTTTCATCTAAATAATGTAATATTGGGAGTAGATTTTGAGTTTTTCATGTTTTCTTTTTTAACCTTGGATCAGATATTTGGTCTTGACAGTACTATGTTCCCAGAAGGAATGTCAGTACGCAACTGGAAACAGGGCAGGAAATGTTGGTGTATGAAGACCAGTTGTCTGAGAGTGGATTAGCACCAGCATTCAGAAATCAGCTCTGAAAAACTTTTATTATCACAGCATTTTTGGACAAAAAAAAAAAAAAAAAGACTTCTGAAGTTTCATGAAGACACCACAGGCATGGTGACTGTAAGGATCTGTGGAAAGAAAACAGGAACACATTATGTCAAGATTCAAACGTGTGTGTGTGTGTGTGTCAGAATGTCGGTTTTAGTGGTGTTGTTTGCGATGTGTACATAATTGTTGTGTGGAGTATTATGTAACACGTGTGTGTTTTGTACCTGAGTGCTGTTGTTGTACTGTGCCACACTGCTCTCCTGGTCGATGAGGAAGGGATGGAAGATGTCGAGATGGAAGAGTGAGGGCCGAGCCGTTAACACCAGCCGGTCCTCTCCGACGTCCAGAACCAGAGAGCGAGACGACGTCTGCACAGGAGACAAGTTCACCTAGCTGAGCGTCTGACTTCACACAGACTGTCTATGAGACCATCTGAACTGTCAACATTTAAATTGTTTCTACAAAAGTATGAATGCACGTGTAATTATTAATGTTATTCTGGATTAGAGGGGAGAGAGATGTGCCTCTGTGCATCTGACTGTTTGAGCCTTGTCCTCCTTAGTTACTGTCGAGCTTCCTGTTCTCACACAGCACATACACAGTTCACTATGGAAACAGTGACAGATTTACATCAAATTCTTCGCCATTTTTTAAAAATATCTCACAAAAGTAAACAAAAACAAACAAGGGCAGATTTTGTCAGCTCAAAACACAATTGAGCTAAAGCTAAAACTCAGTTGGTCGAAAATGTTTCAAACAGTTTGCTTCACTTTTCCGAGATGATTCGACACGAGGAATAAGTTACTAGCTGAGTATGAAAGTCAAATGCAGTTTGGCCGCAGTGAAAAATCCTCGAAAACAAATAAATAACATTACAAAGCTGCTTTTGTCACTCTAAATTCTGCATTTTAATCTTGTTACAGCAACAGCCCCTCCTCTAAGGTGTGGTTTGAATGAGCCAGCAGCTGATAGTTTGGTTTCATAGTGATGCTCTTTGTCATGCATGTGAATGAATGTGTGTCGTTTCAAACTGAACCTCCAAGAGGGAGTATAAATCCACGTTTAGACATGATTATTTAGCATTTAGCATTGGTGGCTATTAGCTAACTAGTTAGTGATGACTGCAGCTGCTTCAGAGTTAGTGTTCTATCACAGTTAATGGCTGCTGGTGGCTTTTGGGGAGACTGTTTCCTACTTAAGACTTTTAATGGAAACAAAATGCATGACGGGAGAGGAAGAGGAACTGAGTAGAAGAGAAGAAGAAGATTTTGCATTTGTTTATGTATTATGTATGTGTGTATTGCATGTCTCACCACTCCTGGTAGCTTTATTTCTGCAATCAGGTACTCGGGGTCACCAGCTGGGGGCTCAACAAGGAAAGTGAACTCTGGTCTTGGGGGGGAAAGAGAAAGAGAAAGTTCTTCAGGTTATGTAGGGACAGTAGAGGAAAAGGAAACGAGGAGACTGCTGTGTAAACATGTAGAGAAGAAGAGGTGTACCTCTTGGCTGGAGCAGTGGAGCTCTCCCTGTAGGACAAGAAACACATCATCACACTCATGTTTTCAACTCATTGGAATCCAAGTACAAGTAACAAAAGTACTGTTTTCACTAAACAAAAGTAACAGTCTGTGCAATGATCTTTTGCTCTCGCCAAACCATGGGCATACCAAATGCCAACTTTTCACGTTCCTTTGGTCCACATCCGTAAACTCTTGACACATTGCTTGCACACTTTGTAAGGGGCCCATGGCTTGTCTTGATCACCGAGTTTTACTTTAAAATATGCAAAATATGCTTGTTTGACAAATGCACTGATGTTTGCCCTCTGACTTGGAATGGTAAAACTACCACAAATTTAGCAAAAGGAGTCAGGGTTGTTTAGGCATTTACGACGAGAAGTAGCAGGAGCAGACATGATCTGGAACAAAGGAAATATATACCTATGTAAATAAAACACTAAGATGGAATAGTTACAAGCTTTGAAAACTACAAAAACAGCATCAAACCAAATAGAACTTATAACGGTATGCCCATGGTTACAAGGTTAAGAGAAAAGCCAGCACAAATCCTCTTAATTCTACTATGCTAGCTTTCTGTTTGCAGTTATTGATAGTACTGACCTATTGGGAGCTGCACACACCTCTCACCGCACTCTCAATTGTGACTATACAAACAAGTTGCCACATAGCTGTAGATGAGTCCAATCGTAATCAGCTGGCAAGTCTTACTAATCAGTAGAATTTTGCTTATCTGGAGGGTAAGCTGTGGAGAAAAAACTTGACGTGCTAGAAAAAAACTGACTGCAATTTTGGAATCAGCGTGCCAATTTTAGTTTTAGTCAGCATAAAAATCGAACTCAACAGAATTTTTTTTTCAAATTGTTCCCCAGTGTAATCAATAATAAGGAGAACTGCAGAAAACTACATCTAAAACAGTGTAACGGTCAATGGTGGAGTCTGAGGTTACACTGGCAGCTGAACAACTAAAACAAAAACAACTCTTGTTATCAACTGCAGACTGTTAAACTACTCCGGCTCTTTGTTTGGGAATCTGCTTTATATACTAGTTTGACCCGCTTACTCTCAACAAGGATTTCCTAAAGAGGAAGAGACACCATTGTTTTTATATTTGAAAAGTGTCTTTGTGACCAAACTCAAAGATTTCACTGTTCTGGTTTCCTGTGTGACGTAACAGGAAACTAAGAACCCTGCGACAGGCTCCAAATGTTGATTATGTTCATGCAGACAGAGAGACAGTCAGGGCGACATACTGAGGCTTCAGCTCTTGAATCACCGGTCTGCTCTTTGTCCGGATGTTCTGCTCGCTAACAGAACCCAAAAACTTTCGGTTCTTCAGCACCTTCCAGTCTGCAGAGACACAAAGAACAAAAACAAATTTCAGTGATGGCCACCAACATGAAGGAAAGGTTACACACATGAAACACACTAACCTCTGCTTAGCTCCAGACTGTATTTGTTCTCTAAACCCTCTAAAGACACCAGAATAACAAACTGCTGGAACAAGGGATCCTTCTGTGAGACACAAATACATTTCACATTGTTAGGACATCAGGTCATTTTCATGCAGCGTTTGTAGTCCAAGTAATTCCTGATTTTTCAATTCAGAAAATGTCTTTATAAAAGATCCACTGTGTCAGATTTAGGGGGCTCCATTTACAGAATATGGCAGAAATGAAATATAATGTGCATAACTTTGCTTTCATTTGTGTATAATCCCCTTAAAATAAGAATCATTATGTTTTTGTAACTTTAGAACCAGCCTTTTATATCTACAGATACGCTGGCCTTTTTAACGTTTTTCATGTCAGATTTTCTTCTTCACACTAGAAGGGAAGGGTGAAGCAAGGGGGTTGTAATCAGAACTTAAATAGATGTCACTAAATTCTACACACAGCTGGAGATGGAAGCACAAATTAACATCATACTGTATTCACAATAGAATATTATATTTTAAAACTCACGATGTAAAATTGCAGTAGTACAGTCTTCAGACTTTATCAGAGCGTTACTGTCACTTTGTCTGTTAAGCATCATATTCTTACTCATAGACTAACCCTGTTCATAGCTGAACAGGGTTAGTCTATGCTGTTCTATTTTATGGTCCACCATAATGGTGATATTAACGTTTTTCTGAGGTGGTAAAGCGTTTGAGAAACACTGACTCGTGTAGACAAAAGCAGACTTTTCATTTCTAGAAGAAGAAGCTGTTGAATTTGACTGACTGAAACGATAACTATTGCTGCCAGATTATATCAATTATATCAGTAGCTAGCTAGCCAATAAAGCGCATTAAACGTCATCTGTTGAGTTGGTTGAAAACTCTGCATGTCTTCGGCAAAGCTGCATGTCTCACACAAAATGTGGCATCTTCAGCAGTTGATGACCCATGTACATTAATACATTGTTGCATAGATGAAAAAACAAGACACATACACACCTGGCACCTTTGGAAGAACTCTTGGTTGATGACCACATCATACGCTGTGCAACCTTGAGAGCCTAAAACAGAGAGTAAGATATGAAAAATACTTTAGTTATATTTAGTGTCAGAAACTGCACATTACTGGTAGTAAAAATAAAATGGAGCCTTAAAAGGAATGGGAACTCTTTGGGACACATGGGAACATGAGAAACCAGGACAAACCATACTGGGAGACAGTGGAGCTCTAATACTCTAAAATGCTGTGTGTGCATTCAGAACAGATTGAGACAATAAATCAACGACAAATATTCTAAGGTATTATAAACCTCAGATGCAGATATGCCCTGAACGAGGACGAAGATCTTAACGTGACTATTGAACATTTTCTGTTTTTAAACTGGACACATAAAATCTCATTAGAGGACTTGGTAATGAGATCAACCTTCTATGTAGCACCTTCATAAAGTAAAAAAAAATTGAACAGTCTTGCACACTCAGACTTTGATTTTTTTCATAGTAACCCCCCAGGCCCACTGGGTAAAAGTACAGGAAGATCAAGCGAAGTTTGCGTGACACGATCTGTCTACAGTCTCCTAACAGGGGGGAGATGGGGGAGCAACGAAATCTTTCTTGCTCTCTGCTGCTGCAGGGAATATGTCTTCACATTGAATCTAACCTAACAACAAGTACATTGACATGGTTGATGTGTTTTGTTTGTCCACTACAAGTTTATACACTTTAACATAATAATGACTGTAGAAATGAACCCTGGTGGAGCTCAGCTTGACTCATGAAGCTTTTGAGTGTGAATGATTCATTGTCTGTTGCGTAAGTCTGTTCCTGCACACTTGAAGGGACACAATGTTGCAATGAATAACATTGGAATAAAGGATTGTATCAGTTTATTTTACTAGACCGCTAGCGTGCTAGTTACTGGAGCCAGAAATATCATGACGCTGATATCTGACTTTTTACTAGCAGGTTTTCCCTGACCTCACTGTGCATCATGACAAAGACATTGCATCACAACACATGCATATGCTGTTCTCCCAGAGGAAGAGCTCATTTTACCGTTGAGTGGGTTGAAGTGGGAAACGTTTGTATTTTATTTTGAAAAATATTTGTCGGACTCAAGCAACTTTTGATCGTTAATTTATTTTTGTTTTTCAGATAAGGCTGTTTGTTTGGATTGAGTATGACAATGTTTATTTAAACAAGCCTGCCAAAAAAAGAGAGCATGTAGTGGCTTTCCCACATACTGTTGTCGATTTCTATGTGTGGCTCGCCCAGGCTCATGGGAACCCTGTAGCCGCTGGGATCTTCTGATTGGAGGAGCTCCACGAGCTCCTCTCTGGAAAGCTCTGGTGGAGGTGGGACTAAGTTCGACTGACAGATGTTGACGAAGATCTTTTGCTTGCTTTGCTCTGAGAGAGTCTTCACACAGATGCCTGGGAGGGGGAGGGGGGTGAAAGAGAAAGAGAGAACACTAAAACACTGATGTGAACAAACTGTAGCACTGTCTTCCAAATTTGAACATTTAATATAATCTGTATTGTGGAGCTACGTACCAGGCTGTGGTCGGATTAGTTTGGAGTCTGGATTTTCAGACTGCATCTTTCCCATTGTCTAAACAGAGAACAGTTGTTGTTTCGCACACATTCAAATGGATAACAGGTGTAGCAAAATGCTGTATAAGGTACTGAAAAAAAGACACTGTGTGTTTATCTGAAGGCTTATCTGAAGGAATTCTGACCCTGTTCCCAGTTTGGAAAGCTAGTCCAACAAAAATGTTGGCAGTTAATCAAAAACAACCTCTGCAAGCAGTCCTGCACAGCCTTTCTTGGACAGCAGCTAAAAATCTATTTGTTGGGGAAAATTTATTTGGTGAACTCTGTAACTATTAAACTTTGTTTTATCTATACATTGAGCTAAAAACTTGCCAAAAAAATCTTTGCTCCACACCAGAGATTTGTCAGATCTTCTTGATCCCTCAGGTGATAGAACTCTGTCCCTATCCAGCTGAATAGTATGATGTGACTCTGTTTGATGGCTTGTACTGGTTGATGTGTATACTCATTATAATCTTTTATCATTGTATTAAAACTAACTTAAAAGACAAGACAGTTTTTGAATACTTTTTTTGAATTTTCATGTTTACTACTCTGTTCCTCAGCTCTGCAAGTATCTGGGAAATGAGGAGACTTTGCTGTAATCTTGAAATTGGCAGAGATGCTGTTGATTGTTTTACACTGTTTCCTCTTTGAGTTTCAGTTTCCTGTGTGTTGATGAACAGATTCTTTTTATTTTTGTGGGACTTGTGGGACTATTTTCCAGCTCAGTTTTCCACAGAGTGGTAAACCCCTCCCATCTTTACTTCAAAGACTCGGGTACAGTCGAATAGTCAAAAAAAAGACACCCCAAGTCCTTTCCTAACCACTTTTCCCTGACCTTGATGGAAAACATCATGAAGTCAAGGAAAGATGTGAAGGATAATTCATAAAGACAACCGTAGAGCTCAGAAAATCCGACTGCACTTACACTAGACTACGTCATGACGCGGCGGAGGATGTGATCTGTGGTAAAACTACAAAACTGCAGAAGATGGACTACAAAACAAGCATCTGAGATACTCATCATGCGCTCTTATGTATTCATCTGTCAAATTGTGAATGTTTTCTCACGCTCACCCTGCTGTCCACTCACATATTTACATATAGTTATGGCAAAAGATGGATGATTAATAATCAACTTTGATGATGGTCTGCAAGGACACTGGACGTCTGTCACAGAGTTTGACCATCACACTGAATGATGTGATATTCATGTTTTACATTCATTTGAATGGTCAGGAGAACTAAAAAGCTTTTCTAGTTAGTCACAACAGAGAAAGTTTTTCATGTCATCAGGTCGTCACTTTCTCTGCTGCAGTCTGCATCACACTGTTTGTCTGGTTGTGAATGACCGAACGGTGCAGCGATTTTTAGTTGCTGCTGCAAGAATTTGTGGGACGGCATTATCTCAATCCCCTTTGTAAAGGATGGTCCAGTGTATCCTATGCTGAAGGACATAAGAAAGGATTCATGTTACTAACATGTTGCCTCTTAACCTCAGTCATTGCGAGATGCTCCACCAGCTGTTCTCTTTGACAATTTAAAAACTTTTTCAGGCTCTTGTTTCCACTGTCCAACTTCAAATGTGTTGCTGGCATCAAATTCTCAGCCAGTTTTGCTGCATCCTCTTATTTTATTTTTCGTGTGTTTGCAGTGGTTGCTGAGAAGCAAAAGTTGCGTTGTCTCATTTTCACTCAATTAACAACAAAGCAATGTTACCTGTAAGAGCAGCTGTTGATAGAGCTCCTCTTGCTGCTGTAACTCCAGCTCGGAGTTGAAGAGTGAGGAGTCAGTCGTCATGGCTACGAGCAGAAATTGTGCAGTCAATATCATCTTTCAAGTTTCAAAGACAAAATGTGAGAATTTAATGACTTATTTCGACAAAGACAAGCAGTCAAACAAGTTGGTGCTTTTTAATGTTATCCCTTTAAGGCTTAAGACAAGATAACTGCTGTCTGTTAGACTATTCAAGGTTTTAGTGGTAAGGAAGTTTATCACCGTCCAACTGGCATCACAACATTATACGGCAGTACTGTGTCAGAGTTGCACCCTGCTCTGTCTAAACTGAAGGCTCGACAATTTGAATGTGACTTTTCTGGCTGTACGTCTGTCAGGTGTAATGGAAGCTTAAGCTCCACCGTTTCATCTGGGGAGGAGGTGAAGGTGTGAGGATAAGTCTGACCTTTTATACTTACTGTAATTAATGTGCGTGTCTCTCTCCCTCTCTCTCAAACAAAAATTAAACTTCTTGTTGTCATTATTTTGCAGACTGAAGTCAGGCTCAGACGTAGAAGCTGCCTCATGAAATAAACCTTGTTTCGCTCATTTGGCCCCTTGTGAGGGTTCAGTGTTGTTCAAGCTGGCAACCTGCGTTAGCTGCAGTCTGGGGAGGGAGACTGCTCTCCAGCGTTTTGAATTTGATCTGCGGTGTCAAATCTTTCACATTGTACCTTTAAGGTCATGTCTTTGGACTGTGGGAGGAAGCCGGAGTACCCGGAGAGAACCCACACAGAAAGGCCCCTGCTGAGGTTCGAACCAGGATCCCACTTGCAACCAATAGATTTATTCACAGCGGCCCCGACATGAAATAGTAGGGTCAACCAGGTGTTACTAATAATAGTAATTTAGTGACCATTTAGTGCAGCGGAGACTTTGCAGTGAGCCAACACGCACCACAGCAGCATTCTGACATCTGTTCGACCTGAATGGAACGGAGCCTTAATTAGTATCATTGGTAACACCTGTGTTTACCTACTGTTTCATGTCAAACTGGCTGCTGTGAAAAAAAAAAGGCTATTTAAGGGCACTTGTATATATTATTAAGGACACAAGAGTTTCTCCTTAACACTACACAGTTACATTAATGGCGTGTCTGATATATTAACCGTAGCCCTCAGTCGGCTAGCTCCACAGCTTGATATTTGGAGTAAGGTTCCAAACACAGGCAGGAGTGGGCTCTCTTTCATAAAGTTTTTACTGTCAGAAACGTAGTTAGCCTCCGGTTAAAGCGCGGGAATGTCTCGTTGTCTTGGTTACATGTCTCGTTTAAGGAGCCCGTGCTCTTACTTGTTAGCATAACTTTAGCTTCCTAGCAGTGCGCGCTAGCCGGCAGGCTCCGCTCTTTGCTTTCTATATGAAATACTATCACTGCTTCTCTCTGCTGTGTGTGTGCTGTGTGTTCGCTGTGCCCCTTCTTTCAAACGCACGGACATAAAAACGTGTTTACCTCGCCACTCGTACCGGCTAACTTGCTGTGAGACGTCACGCCGGTGTCTGGGTGTTCAACACAACACGGCGACAACAACAACGCTTCCGGTATGGAAGTTCCCTTCAGAATAAAAGCCTCGCGTATGATAATAGTTTCGAGCCTCCTTTATTAGGTCTACTGTACACAGAACACTGAGCACATTTTTAAACATTAAAGATAAGAATAAAAACACTAAAACGTGAGGTGAGAGCCAAAATCTATTTGTTAAAAATACTCTTGGGGGCTGTATCACAATGAGATGGTTGAAACCGGAACCACCAATATATGGCTTAAGAAAGTATGGGAACTGTATGAGATGGAACAAATTAGATATGCAATAAGGCTACAAAGACCCACATTTATAAAGAGATGGAGCCCTGTAATGAGCCTGTTAATGCAATAATAAAGGTGTACTTTTGTCTTATTTATTATTACTTTTTATTTATTTTGTTTATTTTTTTCTTCTTGTTTTTCCTATCTTGTGTTTTTATTATGTCTTATTGACTTGTGTATTTTGTCTCATTTTATATGTGTAGGTATATATTGAAGTAGATATTAAAGCAGCTGTAAATGTGTGAAGTGTAATGTTAAAATGTAAAACTGTATGTACACTGAAAAAACGAACTTTTAGGTCTAGTAATATATATCAAGAAAACGGTCATAATATCTACATTATAATATTAAGTTTCAGTGACAACATAATTAAATTGTGAATATATACACATTTTTTCCATGTAATAAATGTACTGCAAGATAAGAGTACGATTTCTCATACATTTTCTAGTAATATTTACTCATTTCATAGTCCTTGCGCATAAACCTAAAAATATGAAATACATTTTACTCGAAAATGCAGCCCACCTGAAATCTACAGAGGGGCGTGACCGTGAGAGAGACCGAAGCACCGAGGATACACGCAGTACTGTGTGCTTGTGGAGGGGAAACAGGTAGGGGGGCCAAATATAGATCAGGGTGTAGAGCAGGGGGCTTAAACGTTTTACAGCTGATAGAGATGAAGCAAGGACACCTAATATATATTGTATAAAATTGTGTTGCAGATTAAACTTTTTCTTAGATGGCCATGCAGGCTTGTTTGACAGCACTGTCATCTGTGTTGTGTCAATTAATGTTTTGGTTGTTGTTGGTTCGTTTAACCACTTAAACCCTCAATACTTTGTAACAAATTTGTCTGTGTAATTGGGGCGAAGGCCTGGGCCTACATTAATTGGGTAGTATGGGTACCTTATTATTGTTTGTAAAAAAAATACATACGAGAAGAGAGGAAAAAGGATACGTCTGCACACTGTTCCACATGCTCCCAAAAAAATGTTTTTATCATTGTATTTTTGTGTGATCCCCCTGATTGTAATTGTTGTGTTTGGCACTTGTGAAGTGTTCTCACTCAGGTGTGATTTATAATTCCTGATTACTATACCTGCTCACTTTCTTGCTGTATTTATACCCCGCCCCTGACACATGTTCGTATTTTAAATACCTGACGCAGACCCTTGCGTGGGTCGAAGCGTTGTGAGTCTAGTGGGCCTGCGCATGTGCACACACATACACGCGATCAAAAGTTTTAGGTCATTGTTTTAATATGACACTTTTTTGTTCTTTTACAGGGTTACTGTAAGGAGGAGCTAGTGCTGTGGACAGCGTCACTTTTAGGAGGAGCCAGTGCCAGCCAGGACCATAATTGCACTGTTGGAGAACAGGTGATCACAGATTTGGTAAACAGCATTTGCCAGTTAAATCCTCTTAGTACAGCCTTTAGTGAAGAAGGTCCTCTTGGCACAGCATACCAGAGAAAAAGTTACTTCAAGGAACACTTCTCTATTGTTGAGCCAGTAGAGTACATACTTGATAGGAAAGAAGGAAAGTCATTCCAATACGTCCCAATTTTGCAATCCTTGTCAGAAATTTTGAAAGATAGTGACATTCAGGAGAAGGTGTTGACTCCAAACTATTCTCGTCTCCTAGATAGCCTAATTGCTGAGCATAGACATAGATTTTTCACTGTTTTTCCACAAGGGAAGTTGATCCCTAAACACCATTTTGTTGCACATTACCCTCAGCTTATTAAAGCATTTGGCCCACTAGTGCTCTTATCAACAATGAGGTTCAAAGCCAAGCACCACTTCTTTATAAAGATAGTGAGACAGACGTGCTGCTTCAACAACATTGTGAAGTCCATGGCAACAAAACACCGGCACATGATTGCATACCATCTCCATAGTTCGAATGTCAAAAAACCAGCTGTCTATGTATCGAGGATGACAAGAGTTCCATTTGAGTTCGTAAATGAGAACATTCAAGAATTTCTATCGCAGAGATTTCCTGAAGAGAAGACTGTTCATTTGACAAACAACGTTGACTGTCAGGGCACCAGCTATGGTATTGGCATGATGGTGGCATATGGCTCCACTGGTGGGTTGCCGGATTTTGCTGAAATACTGCAAATCATGATTGTTCGTGACAGTGTAGTGTTTGTACTAAAACTGCAGAGTGCATGGTACTGGGAGCATTTTAGATGTTTCATGTCCACAAGCACAGTCAAAGTAATTGAGCAGTCTCAACTCACTGACACATACCCATTGGCTGCCTATGCAGTGGGAGGCAATCGCAGGCAGATGTGGTGTTTCTCTGAAACACTACATCTGCTTGTCGAACTAGGTAAAGTATCATTGTAATAGCTTCTTGAACCCATTTTGTACTTTATCAAAACATTTTTGTTTTTTCCTGTCAACAGCATGCATACAAGAGGGTCGGCTGTGACCCCTTCATAGCCTATTGTGAGAAAATATTTGCTCTGTCTAATCAAATTGTCTTCTTTTTCTACTGCAGTTCTGCTTGCACATGTCTGTGATGATGTCTGCCCCCGCATAACTTTGTGTTATTATTGAAGAGACTCAGTCCACAAGTTAATCCTACCAAGTGGAATCCCTGGCACTGTAAACAAACTTTTGGCTGCAGCACATGAACATTTTCAACTCCAAGACAGTTTTACCGTGATGTACATGGACAAAGAATTTGATTGCCAGTTTTTCACTCTGCTGTCAACCAAATCAATCAAGGACAAAGACACAATCAAACTTGTGAAAAGAGAAAAACCTGTTGTTATTACTTTCACTCCTTTGGATGAGCCGGGTGCTTCCTTCCATCCAGAGCCACAGGAATCATCTTCCCTGGATGACAGTTCCTCATCTAGTTCATCCGCCAGCACCATCATTTTACCACGGTCACTGGATGTCGATCCGAACCGTGGCCAACCGACTTTGTGATACCCACCTTTTCTCCTCATGTTGAGATGTGCCTTCAATCAGGAAAGGCTTTTGAAAGTGATGGCTCTCTGCTCCAAAATCCAAGTATGAACTCTGACGTATTAGAGAAGCTTGCCAAGGAGATATTTCACTACACGGCCCCAGCACCACGAGATGCTGCCAATGCGTGCATGCTGCTTATGGGACTGGTCTACGCCCTCAATCTTGCATACCCAACAACACTGCGCTACACTTTTGAGGCATTCCAGAAACTTTTCCTTGAACTGGATGGGATCAAGCTCTCCCCAAAAGCGCACACTTTGAAGGTTAAGTTGCTGTCTTGAATGGTGCTAATACACACACATGCCCACCCATTCATCTGTTCCCTTTTTTCTTCTCTTTTTGACACTCCTTGGTTGGAAGATGGTCTTGAAATTGTTGACTCAGTGCATTATGGTTTTACTCCAAAGTGATTGTTATAGATATTGCAGTGGTACTTGTCATGTTGTCTTTCTGTAATGTGTTGCGGCACTTGTTTGCATTTGCTTCTCAAGTTAAGATGTGATGGAAAAAATGCATCATTGGTGACAATGTTGTGATTGCACAGTTTGAATGCATCAGTGTTTTAGTACGCTTTTTATAAAGACTTTTACTTTAGCACTATTTCAGATGTCATCAAAATTCAGTTGCTTCTCTTTATGTAAATTCTTTTGATTTCATACTTGCTTTGGTGATGTGAGCATCTATCACCCATACCAATAAAGCCTTTTGAAGGCTAAGCAAATAAGTGAACCTTGTGTTGGGATCTTTGTCAAATTATTTCAAAGGTGAAGACTAACCAAAAACCTAATAAAGGTTGGGGTTTTTTTAAATAAAAAAAAAGTAATCATTAAATGCATGTAAGATTTACTTAGTATTAGGATGAGAGTAACTTGATTACTGTAACTAAATAGAACTAAACTCAAATATGTAATGCAGTAAGAGTTACTTAATATCTTCAAAAATGTTAGATTTAGTGGCAAGTATATTTTACTTGATACTGGTGAGTGAATTATACTTGATATTACAGCAGTAAAATTTACTCAGTGTGAGTGCAAATAGTTACGAGGATTTTATGAAGTAAATCTTACAAGTTATTTTTTTCAGTGTATTGAATGGAATATTGTGGTGAAAATGAAAGCAGAGAGATACACTGCATGACTCACATCACATCGCTGTTGCTGCATCAGCCTGACTCATCATGTCTGCCATGCACTGTAGACGTTCACTGCAGGCTGTATTACGCAGGAGATACAATTGTGCTTATAAAATATGCTTATGAAATGTTATGCGGTAAAATGGTTTGAATCCTGAGAATGAAATAATTGTTGTGGAGAAATTGCTGAAGTCAAAGGTCAATGGTGAGGTCAGGAGGGAAGAAAGTGTTCAGGAGCCTCTGATGTCTTATGCTGTATTATTTATTGACGCTTGGCCAAGGAGAATTAGAGACACTCTCAAAGTACATCAGAAGTGCCTGAGTCCGTCTCACATTCTGCCCAACTCATCCTGGTGGATAGACTTTAAACCCCAAGACAACACCACAAATACTATACGCCCAGAATTAGTCAAAGAGAATGTCTTTACCCATGCAGGTGTTATTGTTGTTCTTGTTGTATCTCAGTTTGAATGAGGAGCAACCAACCTGGAGCAGCAGAAACCCAGCTTGGTAAAGTTTGTCAGCAGTTCAGGGTTCAGTAAATTACCAAACCTAAACATATGGATTGCAGGAGTCAGGGATCATACCACAGTATTGGCCTTAACATTTAAGATAAGATAGACTTTATTGATACCGCACTGGGGATCAGTTGTTACAGCAGTGCACACAGCACCTCTAACATTTGTCTGTGTGACAGAAGCCAGCTCTGTCATCTGATTCCTCAAAATTCCTCCAAAATAACCTCTGCCTCACCATAGATAACTTTACTCTGTCTCCCTCATCACACAGTCCTAAGCTTTGAGCTAACCACTTAACAAACCACCTAACAAACTCTGGTTGTCTTTCATCACTCTCCTTCTCTGCTGCTCAACCCTGATCCATGATGCCTTCATCAGATCCAGAATAGACCACTGCAGTAGCATTTTACATGGCACGTCATCCAAAGTACTAAATAAACTCAAATATATCCAGAACTCTGCTGCCCGCCCACTCACCCAGTCCTGCTCCCATGACCACATCATCCCTATCTTCCCCAGAAACTCCATTATCCCGAGTCCTTCTCACAAAGCCCTCCTAACAAGGCCAGCCCTAGGCATTTAGTGGCCCTAAGCAAGATTTCATTTGTGGCCCCAAAAAACTCTGAATGCAGTCAACAAATCGCATAAACTGCTGATAAACTGAATGAACACGCGCACACAGTAGAGATGGACAAATCATTCAACATCAAATCTCTGAAGCTTTGAGGCTTCACCTTTTATTTGGCTTCAGATTTGTCACATAAACTTATTTTCTAATACAAGACTTCAGCACTGAGGAACAATCAGCCTACATTCCTGATCTTATTAAAAGTCATTATAAAGTTTCAGGACACCCCTGTAACCATGGTAACTCACGGTGCCAGAGGGTAGAGAGGTAGAGACGCTGTGCTGCTGCCAGAAGAGACATTCAATGAAGCTGTTTTCATAAATATACAGTCATCCAGACTGGAGTCAGGTTTTTCACACATGTAGCACAACAGGAGATCCAGGCTAGAGTTACTTGTAGTTCTTTGTACAGTAGGACTGTTTGGTGTAGACAACATCATTGATCAGGTGTTTTTATGCAATATTGTGTTTCAGTTTGTGGATTTCCCAAGAGATGGTTACTCAATCTTTAAGATATTCAAATCCATAAACTTCAGATTGAAAGACAGATCTGAAAATTCAGTACCACCATGAAAAATTCCAGTGTACATCAAAATATATCCCACCGTATTATTTGGTCCTATGGACACATTCATTATCTTAAATTAATCCACTCCTCCCAGTTATTGTAATACGCATATTCCTCAAAGTACTGGTCGAGGTGGTGACTCAAGTCTATTAATAAATCCTAAATCTAAACTAAATTATAACTCTTTGAAAGTCTTGTTCTTAGCCTTACACTCCCAACCTGGAAAACATTACAACCAGTTCTATTTGTTATAGTGTATAGTGTTCCTTATTCAAAAATTTGATCAAAACAGATAAAGTCATTATGAGGTGAGTCTTAGTACTGTGTTTATCTCTTTATTAGATTCAATCGGCTTCTGCCAGACTCTAAATAAACCGACTCATTGTCTGAACCACACTCTTGATCTTGTTCTCTCATATGGCATTGAAATTGATCATCTAATAGTCTTTCCACAGAATCCTCTTCTGTCTGACCATTTTTTAATAACCTTTGAGTTCATATTACTGGACTATAAGCCTTTTTGCAGAAACTCCTACAGCAGATGTTTATCTGATAGTGCTGTTGCCAAATTTAAGGAAGTGCTTCCTTCAGTATTGAATTCAATGCCGTGTCTCAATGCAGCAGAGGACTTGTCTGCTTCCTTTAGCCTCTCACAGATAGATCATCTTGTTGATAGTACTACAGGCTCATTACAGACAACTCTAGACTCTATTGCACCTCTGAAAAAGAAGACAATTAAACAAAGGAGGTTAGCACCATGGTATAGCCAGCAGACTCGCAACTTAAAGCAAGAGGCACGTAAATCTGTACGCAAATGGCGTGCCACTAAACTGGAAGAATCTCGTCTAGTCTGGCAAGATAATCTCAAAACATACAGGAAGGCTCTCCGTAATGCCAGAGCAGCCTATTACTCTTCATTAATAGAGGAAAATCACTGTTGCCAGGCTGACAGCCAGTCTTAGTAGTAATGACTTCATGAGCTTCTTTAATAATAAATTATAACCATCTAAGACAAAATTCATCACCTCTTGCCCTCAACAGGCACTGATCTGCATTCTGATACAGCAAGTTTGGAAACAGCTGTAAAACCTGATATATATTTAGACTGTTTTTCGCCCATCGACCTTCATCAAATAACTTCAATGATTTCTTCATCTATGCTGTCAACCTGTCTCTTAGACCCCATCCCAACGAAGCTTGTCCTGTTGGATCTTAGTTGCGTTTGACACCATTGACCGTCAAATTCTTTTACAAAGACTTGAAAATTTAATTGACATCAAAGGAACCGCCCTAAGCTGGTTTAAGTCTTATTTCTTAGATCGATCTCAGTATGTTCAAATCAGTCACAGAGTTCCACAGGGTTCTGTGCTACGACCACTTGTGTTCAGCTTACATTTGCTTCCTTTAGGGAACATTACTCAATTAATTTTCATTGTTACGCCAGTGATAGCCAATTATATTTATCAGTAAAACCTGATAAAACCAATCAGGCTTGTTTGAAGCTAAACTGCAAACATAAAAAAGACATAAAAAAAATTGGATGACCTGCAATGTTCTGATGTTAAACTCAGAAATAAATGGCTCTCTCTCGCTCACACACACACACATACACACACACACACACACACGCACCTTTGTTCTTTCATGTAGTTTAGGCCATATTGTTTATCTGTGCTTTTATTGTCTTGTTAATAAATGTTTGTGCATATACATGCCGGTACTTAAATTATTTAATTAAAGTCATCGTTTATTCTTATATTTTGATAAGCTTGATAGCTAAAGCTAATTGGTTGTACCTTCATGGTTTGGTGTCCCTTTTAACCATTTGGAATCCCCAACATCATGTCTCCTCTGTGCTGCAGTACGTTGGGCACCAGTGTAGCATTTTCTGTTGCCATAGTTGGTTCTTCGAACAAATATCACGTAGACAGATGACCGTTTAATACTTCTTTATTTCACAATTATTAAACACACAGTGTATTTAGACGCTTGCTGCTCTCATCCTGCCATCTCTCTGTGTGTCCTCTGATCTGACCTTCCTCCCAGGTCCAGCAAACTACTGTGTTAAGAGTGTTTAGTTAACTGGAAGCATGTGTGCTAACCACCTCACCTGGCACTACTCTCTTGAGCCCTACCCACAACTCTCCACTGCAGCCGATGCACCACGCTTGCCTACACAAGCATAATAAACTGCTGTCTCAGCATGTACTCACCCCGGCCTGTGTCTTGTTTACCTTTCTTTCAACCTTCATGTACAACCTCCTGGGCTGTGTTTTTGCCTTATCTCTGTGTTTTCTGCCTCATCTATATTTCCTTCTCATTTCAGGCTTTTATACTTAAGTAATACTGCGATTATACAACAATTACCAACTTAAATAAAGTATATAATCAAGAGATATTCATGTTTTGGGGCAATTTGCTCTCAAAATAAACATTTATTTGCCCACCATTTCTGTTCTGATCTACATTTCTATGGCAATACATGGGGTGACTAATACCTGGAAAACAATCAGTCACAGCAGTAGACTCCTATATGTAATGAAACCCGGTTCACTACTCCAGCAAGTAGCCCGAGCCTTAGTAACGACCTAGCAATGGAGAAACTTTCTAGTCCTGTCAAAGTGTATGGAGATCGTGGAGTTTCCCCAAACTGAATAAATATCCAACATATAAACGCTAAACTGCTTTGCTAGTTCAGTCTTGTAGTGACTAAGATATCTGCTGAGAGATTTTTCCATGGACAGATTGGCCTCCTAACTAATATTCATTTAAAAAGCTGAAATTGTAAATTCAGATGAATTACTTTATTAAAGTTGACTTCCAGTGGACTTATTCGTATTTGTTTACATGTTATATAGATTTTCAAGCCGTGACAATGTGGAAATGGTGTGGGCATTGCAGGCAGGGTGCTGAATCTTTTGCATCCCTGTCCTTAACACCTGCTATAAGTGTTTAGTGTTATAAGAGTTTAGTGTGGGGTGAGAAAAAGTTTAATCAGTCTATGCTGACTGGTGAAAAGATGTTCAAAATTGGTTAAAAGGTGATTTGTAGATGTCTATTCAACGTTCACATATAAACCATTTTTCACCAGGAAATTTTGTATTGAAAAGTTTCTGCTTAGTGTGCAGACATTGTTATGGTGGATCATAACTGGTATATTTCGTCAAAATTTAGCATTTGAAAGCCAGTATTGCAAAAGACGGATAAATATGGTCTAAATGTGAACGTTCATTAAACTTTCACTTTTCAACCAATTTTGAACCAGTTTTGAACATAAACGTTTTTTAAACGTCTATTCAACGTAAAAATGCTCACTGTAAAATAGTTCAACATGTCAACATCTAAACCACGTCTTTTCGATGTCATGGTCCGATTATGTATGACAATTTTTAATGCAGCATTCAAAATACATTTTAATTGTTGTCATGCACTGTTAAAGTATAAAAATTGGGGGTATTGTAATGTGCATATTAAATGTTGTGTCCCTCTTTACCCATGGAAAAGTCTGATAAAGCTTTCAAAATACACAAGATCTGGAGACTGTAATCCATGCTTTTATTAATACAAGATTGGATTACTGCAAATTTATTTTGGCCTGGACCGCTCACTCCTACACCGCTTGCAGCTGGTACAGAACGCTGCTGCCCGTCTCCTCACTGGCATCACTACATTGGTTACCGGTTGCTTTTAGAATAGATTTTAAAATTTTATCGTTTGTTTTTAAAGCTCGTAATGGCTTAGCCCCCCAGTATTTAACCGAGCTTCTTCATATCCACACTCCGGCCAGAACACTGAGATCCTCTAGCCAGCTGCTACTGGTTGCCCCTAAACTAAAACTAAAAACCAAAGGTGACCGAGCCTTTGTGGCTGCGGCCCCTAGGCTCTGGAATAACTTGCCCTGGCACATCCGATCTGCTGGATCATTTTAAATTTTTTAAATCGTCCCTAAAAACACACTTTTTCTCCCTAGCTTTTAACCAAACTTAGCATTTGTTAAGATACCTAATCATGACACTTTATGCATTATGTGTAATATGTAATATGTATTTTATGTAATACTTTATGTATCATATATCATATGTATATTTGTCTCAACCTGTACAGCACTTTGGTCAACCTCAGTTGTTTTTAAATGTGCTTTATAAATAAAGTTTGAGTTGAGTTGTTAAAAAGCAAAGTAGGAAGTAACATCAACAATGACGTGTCTTATGATAAAACTGCTTAGGGCTTAATCTGTTTGAAACCACCACCACCGCTCCTCCCATGGCGCTGTCAATATCTGCCTCTGTGGCGCTGGGATGAAACCTTATGACAGCATCTAAAATATTAAGGGAAGAGCATTAAATTTATGAAATTCAAGGATTTCAATCCTCAACCCTGTGAGGTACAATCAAGTATTATACATCATTTCTTTCAAAACAACCTGAGCTTTAAGAATATTCATGCTGTGGTGGTGTCATATGAAAATAGAAAATGTGATTTGACCAAATACAGAGGGTAAAATAAAAAATGGAAAATGGATTTCACACACATATATGGTAAACACACAGCTGTTCTTTAAGGTCTTGGGGATTCAGGGTTGAAAATAATCAAGGCTCTAACTATGATAAAATTTACAATAATTGCAAAGACGGCCCACTCGCCTGGTATGTCTGGCATGAAATGGTATGCCACGTATGGAGCCACAGTACAGCCCTGACATTTATATGAGGTTAAAAAAAAAAGAAAAAAATACATGAGGTTGGTCACAGACATTTTTGTCACGTTTACTGCAGTATACACAGGTTCTCATTTGTCTCAGGCTTGCATGAAATGCATAAATTGTCATTTGGGCATTATTTAATAGGATTTGCAGGAGATTTCTTGATACGTATTGTACCGTTGACCTCAGACGATTAATCCCTTTTCCCACTGGTCATACATTCTCTTTCTATAAATTGCTGTAGGATTATAATCCCACATTCACTCCGACCCCCAGCTTGCAGCCTCCCGTGCTTTCAGTCGTGTATTTTCGATTGAAAATGGCCTGAATATTAAATTTAAAAGGCTACATCGACAGTCCAATTATGAAATTACATGCATTAGCAAGCCATCATTAAAAACACACACCTTAAAGTATTCTGGCAGAAAGTTCTGTCAAGGCCACAGCATGCAAACGTTACAAGCTAGCATGCTAACCTTACTGCTAATTTAGCATGTCCGAACAAGCGGCCTCGCCTGCATCGTGAGCAGCATAAAATGTAACAGATGGTGTCATAATTTCTTGTTGGAGCATAGGAAATACTGTACAGTAGTAAAGTGTTTTTTAATACTGGTCCTCAGGGAACACTGCCCTGCATGCCCTCCACCTAACCTGATTCAAATGATCAGCTCGTCATCAAGCTCTGCAGTGACCTGCATTTGACTCTCATTTGAATCAGGTGTGATGGAGCAGAAAACATCTAAAACATGCAGGGCAGTGGCACCCAGGACCACCAACCTCTTTTCAACCGGAAATCAACGTTGAAATTACGTTTTGTGTTTGCTGGGTATTACCAACTCATCTTCAGCCCCCCAAAAGGTGTTCCAGCCATGGCACCTGCACATTTACAGCAGTGAGCACACATCTACATCATTGAATATAATGGAACTAAGTGCCATGGAAACGCTGATGGGATCTCACAGCTTCCACAACCTAATCCTGAGAAGTTTATTGAAATGTATTTGTCACAGATGAAACCTCTTCCTGTCAACAGTGCACAGGTACAAACTGAGACAAGAAATGTCTCATATGTCTTGATGCAGGAGCAGGAAATGTAGGACCATTAGAAGAAACTGAGAACTGGCTGTGAGTAGATGTGCGTGCATGTGGCAGGAAGGGGGAGCTCTCATGGGAAACAGGAAGCTGTGAATGTGCTGCCAGGGAAGAGGGGGATCCGGTGTGGGGGTGAGCAGTGTAAAGCATTGTTTTTCAATCATGGTTCTCGGGGACCACTGCCCTGCATGTTTTTGATGTTTCCTCCTCCACCACACCTGATTCAAATGATCAGCTCGACATCAAGCTCTGCAGTGGGCTGATAATGAGCCACTCACTCACTAACCTTCTGAAGGCTGTTACCCAGTCAGACAACAACACGACAATCATAGAATCAACAAAGTCTCGGTGGTAGTGAAAGAAAAATGGTTTATTTATAACAAACAAACAAAAAAAAAAAAGATACTCTGGTGGGGTAGGATGGGACAAAGTGATTGTGCCAAAAATAATGAAATTAATATAACAAAAGTAGGACTGTCTTATCTGGAGCTAAAGAAAAGAAACACAAACAAAAAGGCCTAACTGGCTAACTAACAAAAGAACTTCTCAAAACAGTACAAAGGTGGCACAACCAATAATCCTAGTGAGGTAACAAAAAATGCCTACGTGTGTGGTAGTGTATAGGGTACCCCAACTTACCTTTAACTCTGTAAGGTTCACAAGAATAAACAAAAGCAGCACAAGCACAAGTAAAAAAAAAAAAAAGAGCAAGAGAGAGAAGGCCGGCGACATCCTCCATTTTAAGAGGCCTTCTCCTTCACCATAGGCCAGCTGGGGAGGTGGGGAGCCAATGATCAGCAGCAGCCTGCCTTCACAGGTGAGAAGTATTTGTACTGCAATCACAAAAAAAAAAACACAGGGAAGGGGGAGGAGAGACACAAAACACACACCTCGCGGCCAGGCACGTAACACCCCCACCCATATAAGTCCAAACGTAGTGTTTGGAACCAAGCTTATAGCACCTGGTATTCCCAGGCAGTTTCCCATCCAAATTCTACCCAGCCCTACTCTGCTTAGCTTCCAAGATCAGACAGGATCAGGCGTGTCCACCACATCACACCATACAACCACAATGCACGTGACAAGGCATCAGGCAGGACATTCTCAGATCCCTTTTTATGACAGATTGTGAGGTTGTAGTTCTGAGCGATTAAGGACCAACACATTAGACGTTGGTTGTGATTTTGCATCCTGGAGAGAAACACGAGAGGATTAAGATCTATGAAAACCGGAATAGGCTGCACACTGGACCTGAGATATACCTCAAAATGTTGCAGGGCAAATAGCAGTGCAAGAGCTTCTTTTTCAGTGGTAGAATAGTTGAGTTGATGTTTGTTTGAACTTTCGTGAAAAGTAACTCACAGGATGAGCAATGCCCTGGTGGTCCTCTTGCAGCAGAACAGCCCCAGCACCAACTGCACTGGCATTAACTTCAAGCTTGAAGGGCAAAGAGAAATCTGGTGCAGACAGAATAGGAGTGCAACACAGTAGACTTTTCAGACTCTCAAAAGACTGTTGACCCTCACCGGACCAACTGAATGGTTTTGAGGGACTGGTTAAGGCAGTCAGCGGAGCAGCTACAGAGCAGAAGTTTTTGCAGAATCGGCGGTAGTAGCAAGCCATCCCAAGGAAACGGTGTGATAGGTATGGGAAACGCTGTAATGGCAGAGATCTTTGCATCCACAGGACACACCTGTCCTCGGCCAACCTGCTGACCAAGATAAAGCACAGTGCCTTTTCCAAATTCACATTTGGCAAGGTTGGGTGTAAGAGAGGCACTGGACAGGTGGGTGAAGTGTAGTTATGTGACTAAGCCAGTCATCTGACTACACAACAATGTCGTCCAGGTATGCTCTGCAGTGTGAAACACCTCCCAGTACCTTACTTACTAGCCTCTGAAAAGTAGCAGGTGCGTTGCACAGACCGAAAGGCATCACAGTGTACTGGAAGAAACTGTCAGGGTCACAAAAGCTGAAATCTCAGAGGCACGTGCAGTTAAAGGAACCTGCCAGTATCCCTTTAACATGTCAAGTTTACTGACAAAGTTTGCTGGACCGATTTCATCAATGCAGTCATCAATAAGAGGTAATGGATGTGCATCAGGAACAGTTACAGCATTTACCTTGCGGAAGTCAGTACAGAATCTTGGACTTCCATCAGACTTTGTATCCAGAAGGCAAGGGGAACTCCATGGACTGTAACTTTGTACTGCAAATCCATTCTAGAGGAGATAGTCAATCTCTTTCTTCACGATTTCCCTCTTAGTGGGATTAACCCGGTTTTCATGCTGTTTTATCGGTACTGGGCTTGTCAGAACAATGTCATGAGCGATAACAGAGGTTTCAGAGGGAATGTCATGGAACAAACCAGGAAATCACAGATGAGTTTCTCAACATCACAACGCTGGTCATCAAGGAGATGAGACAAGTAGTGGGACAAATCAGACAATACTTCAGTATAAGTCTTGCCCCCTGTGGTGTAGCACTATGCATCACCAACTCATCATCTTTATCAAGAGTGCTCACCTTTGAGATGGAAGCCATAGGTGAGACAGCAGTCTGCACATCTTGATCTGTGGGTGACCTATTCTGAGTCTCTCTGGAGCAGTACCGTTTCATCATGTTGACATGACACATTCTGGACCACCGCCTGCGGTCAGGGGTTTTGATGACATACAGACCCTTTCCAAAAAATTAGAATATCCTAGAAAAGTTTACTTATTTCCATAATTCCATTAAAAAGGTTAAACTTTCATATATTATAGATTCAGGGCCCACAATCCAAACAATTTCAAGTATTTATTTGTTTATTTTTATATAATTTGGGCCTCCAGCTCATAAAACCCACAAAAACAGGAATTCAAAAAATTTGAATACTGTGAAGAAATCAGCCCAAATTTTGCAGGGCATGAATGTTTTAAACTGAGTGTCACATCCTAATCATTTACTAAACTCAAAGCACCTGCACAGGTTTCCCCAGGTGTCACTAAATTGCTTCAGTTCAGTTCAATATGGGGAAGACTGCAGACTTGACAACTGGCCAGAAGACCATCATTGATACACTCCATAGGATGGGTAAGCCACAAAAGTTCATAGCTAAGGAGGCTGGCTGTTCACAGAGTGCTGTGTCCAAGCATATCAATGGAAAGTCTAGTGGAAGGGCAAAATGTGGCAGGAGAAGATGCACCATCATAGAGATGAACATGGGCTTCAGCGGATAATCAAACAGAGAAGATTCAAGAATCTGGCAGAGATCCAGAAAGAGTGGAATGAGGCGGGAGTCACAGCTTCAAGAACCACCACATTCAGACACATCCGGGAGATGGGCTACAACTGTCGGGTTCCTCGGGTCAAGCCACTTCTGAGCCTGAGCCAACGTAGGAAGCGTCTCAACTGGGCCAAGGACTGTTGGCCAGTGGTCCAAGGTCCTCTTTTCCGATGAAAGTAAAGTGTGCTTTTCATTTGGGAATCAAGGTCCAAGGGTTTGGAGGAAGAGAGGTGAGGAACAGAACCCAAGCTGCTTGAGGTCAAGTGTGAAATATCCACAGTCAGTCATGATTTGGGGTGCAATGTCCGGTGCAGGTGTTGGTAAACTCTGCTTTCTTAAATCCAAGGTCACCGCAACAGTCTACCAGAATGTTTTAGAGGACTTCATGATTCCTTCTGCTGAGAATCTGTATGGAAATGCAGATTTCATCTTCCAGCAGGACCTGGCCTCTGCCCATACTGCCAGAAGCACCAGAACCTGGTTTAATGCCTATGCCATCACAGTGCTTGACTGGCCAGCCAACTCGCCAGACCTAAACCCCATTGAGAATCTATGGGGTATTATCAAGAGGAAAATGAGGGCCACCAGACCCAAAAACAAAGAAGAGCTGACAGCAAGCATCAAGAAAATCTGGGCTTCCATAACTCCCACGCAATGCCACAGGCTGATTGCCTCAATGCCACAGCGCATCGAGGCAGTGATTAAGGCAAAGGTATTCCCAACCAAGTATTGAACCTTGACATATCTTTTAGAAAGTACCATATTGTGATTGATTTGATGTGATCCTAATTTCTTTCTTTTTTGTTTACTGCAAAAACTGAGAAGTAAATGGTAATTTCTTCACAGTATTCAATTTTTTTGAATTCCTGTTTTCATGGGTTTTTTGAGCTGGAAGGCCAAAATATGTAAAAATAAATACTTGAAATCGCTTAAATTGTGGGCCCTGAATCTATAATCTATGAAAGTTTAACTTTTTTAATGGAATTATGGGAATAAGTAAACTTTTCTATGATATTCTAATATTTTGGAAAGGGTCTGTAGTTTGTGGTTTTCTCTACAACATAAGGACCAGAAAATTTATTTGAGAGAGTAGAGCCAGTAACAGACAAGCGAATCAGGACTTTGACACCTGGCTGAAATGAGTGGGCCTTCGCTCTTTGATCATAATGTTTCTTCAACTTCACCTGGGAAGACGTCAGGGCATCTCGAGCCAAGGAGCAGGCTAGCTGGAGGCGATCCTTGAGCTTGGCAACATACTCTGGAATACTTGTGACTCCTTTCTCTGGTGTGACCAGCTGCTCTTTACCCCGGACCTCATGTCCGAACACTAGCTCAGCGGGACTGAAACCTAGTGACTCCTGTACAGCCTCACGGGCGGCAAACAAAACAAATGGGAGACCCTCATCCCAATCCTTCTTAGACTCATGGCAGTGCTTGCGCAACATGGATTTCATGGTCTGGTGAAACCTTTCAAGTGCCACCTGGCTTTTAGGATGGTAAGGACTAGATGTTATATGGTCAATGCCTAGAGTTTTAAGCACCTGAGCAAACACCTTGGACTTGAAATTGGTGCCTTGATCTGATTGAACTACTTTGGGCAGACCAAACACTGTGAAAAATTTTACCAAAGCCTTGGTGACAACTGGAGCGGTTATTTTCCGGAGTGGGATGGCCTCTGGGAACCTGGTGGAAGCACACATCACTGTTAGGAGAAACTGATTTCCAGCCTTAGTCTTGGGCAATGGTCCCACACAATCAACAATGACTTTTTCAAATGGCTGCCTCATTACTGGAATGGGACAAAGAGGTGCAGGGGGGATAACTTGGTTTGGTTTTCCAGTAACTTGACACAGATGACAAGTACGACAATGATGAACAACAACATCAGACTTGAGTCCTGGCCAAAAGAAATGTTTAAGGACTCTGTTGTAGGCTTTGGTCACCCCCATGTGTCTTGACCACGGGTGGTCATGAGCTAATGACAGTACCTGCAAACGATAAGCCATAGGCACAACGACCTGGTATATTGCACTCCAGTTTGCATCTTCTTCCGAGGTATCGCTAACCCAGCGACGCATCAACAGGCCATCATCAAAACATAAGCCGCTTTCTTCATCTTGGTTTTTGAAAGTGTTCTATCACCTTGCTGTGCTGCAATGAATTCCTCTCGGGTGGCTGGCAGATTCATAACCTCTGGACTGGGAGAGGACCTTTACCCGACTTTCGGACTCAGCTATCACAGCATCAGGATCCTGCTCAGTAACCATAAAAGAGTCAGATAAGTCAAGACCGTATTTCTTTGACTGGGCTCTGGTTACCACACAAGCAGGAAAAGTTATCAGATTTCTGGGTTGTGTTGCCAGACTCGAGGTTCAGATCAGGTCTGTCTACTACCTCTGGGGCCGGCACAACCTTGTCTCCAGCTATGTCGTTACCAAGAATGAAATCAACACCGTTAATGGGCAAGGCAGGAAGAACAGCCACTTTAAATAATCCACTGACCAAGGGGATCTGAAGATGAACTTTGTGCAGAGCAGCCAGTATGAAACCCATTTCAACACCCCGAACAACTGCACTTGAGTGACATGACGATTCAGATGTTAAAGGTAAGATGCCCTATAGAATAATGGACTGGGCGCTTCCTGAATCCCTAAGGATGGTTACCGACTGTTGATCTGTTGGATCCCCAGTTAGTGACACAAAGCCCTCTGAAATTAAGGGTTTAAAACAGGGATCAGGTTCATCATCTTCAACATTATCTTGTGACATTTCAGTGTCTGGAAGGGAAACAGTCTTAATCAGACCCATGCCTTTTGGTTGTGATGAGCTGGAGGGAAACTATTGTTTACAACAAGACAATCAGCAATAACATGACCCTCCTTATGACAGTAGAAGCATTCACAAGAGTCACGTGGGGGTGACTGTGGTCCTTTAGCCTTTTCAAAAGGAGTGTGGCCATATTCAGGCCTCATGGGGCGAGACATTGAGAATCTGTCAGGGCGGGAAGAAGACATGAACACATTTGTGTTAAAACAAACTCATCAGCCAAGACAGTTGCTTTAGACAGGGTAGTCACCTTTTGTTCATTTAAGAAAATCACCATCTTCTCAGGCAAAGCATTCAAAGTCTTCTAACAACATCAGCTCACGATGGGATTCAAAACTGTTCCTGACATCATTAGCACTGCACCATTTGTCAAAAAGAACCCCCTTTTTTCGTGAAAATTCAACAAAGGTTTGAACACTTAACTTTTTATGATTTCTGAATTTCTGCCTGTAAGCCTCTGGCACAAGCTCATAGGCACGCAAAATCGACTCTTTCAGCACATCATATTTCAAACTATTCTCTAAGGAAAGAGACGACACAACCTCTTGTGCTTTACCGACCAGCTTGCATTGAAGAAGGATAGGCCACATGTCCTTCGGCCATTCTAGTGCAGTTGCAATTCTTTCAAACGCACTGAAATAAGAGTCAACCTCTGCCTCTCGAAACGTTGGCACCAGAGCAATATTTTTACTGACATCAAAACTTTGTTTGTGGAAAATTGTTTGTGAAGGTGGCAATCTCTCAGATGTGTGTGCCATCATCTGCGCAGAGGAAATTCTCATGGCCTCCACCTCAAGCTGTCATAACTTTACTTCTGTATCAGCCTCTATCTCTAACCTGCGAACCTGTAATTTAAGGTCATAATCTGCTTCACGCACGCTCTCCTTTTCCTGTGCCTCTAGCTGAAGACAGGCTAAACGAACCCTCAACTTGGCATCGCCACTAAACCCATGAGGGTTTCTCCCCCATCTGGGGAGAAAGGCTCAAAACGAGGCAATGTCGCAGGAGGACCCTCATGGACAGTCTTATCGCCCCGAGGTGTGGCCTGTGTAACCTGCTGTCCCCTTCATCATCTAGAACAGAGAAGCACTCGGTCTAGCCACAGAAACTCCCTCTGGAGGAACCTCAGCCCCTGACTGAACAGAGTCAACAGGGTCCGTAAAGACCTGTAACTCTATTAGCTTTTCTAGAAGTTTATTTTTGATTTCCTTTTTAACACCATACTTCTGTACAGTAATATCAAAGTGTGCTGCAATACACAACAAGTCATCCTTGCGACATAAATCAAGTTTTTCAAAACTGGGATCATCAATAAAGTCCTGCAAACTAAAGCTCATGCTCACACTCAGGAAAAAAATATCTTGGACGAGCCCCCAATTGTGTTACGTCCACTAGGACTAACCCAGTCTGACAACAACACGACAATCATAGAATCAACAAAGTCTCAGTGGTATTGAAAGAAAAATGGTTTATTTATAACAACAACAAAAAAAAAGATACTCTGGTGGGGTAGGATGGGACAAAGTGATTGTGCCAAAAATAATGAAATTAATATAACAAAAGTAGGACTGTCTTATCTGGAGCTAAAGAAAAGAAACACAAACAAAAGGCCTAACTGGGTAACTAACAAAAGACCCGTAACTCAAAACAGTACAAAGGTGGCACAACCAATAATCCTAGTGAGGTAACAAAAATGCCCATGTGTGTGGTAGTGTATAGGGTACCCCAACTTACCTAGTCCCAAGTAAAAAACAACCTCCCGCCACCTCTAACAACTCTGTAAGGTTCACAAGAATAAACAAAGGCAGCACAAGCACAAGTTAAAAAAAAAAAAAGAGCAAGAGAGAGAAGGCCGGTGACATCCTCCATTTTAAGAGGCCTTTACCTTCACCATAGGCCAGCTGGGGAGGTGGGGAGCCAATGGTCAGCAGCAGCCTGCCTTCACAGGTGAGAAGTATTTGTACTGCAATCACCAAAAAAAAAAAAAAAACACATGGAAGGGGGAGGAGAGACACAAAACACACACCTTGCGGCCAGGCACCTAACAAGGCAAATACGGTGTGTACGTCTGGACCCTTGAATGTCAAAAGCCTTTCGGGGCCATCAAAGCCTTGTTATGTACTGTAAGGGTTGGGAGAGGGGCCTAGTGTGTTTAGGACACGCTGACCGGTTTATGTCCCCTTCCTGTTCTGCTTGCTGTGTCTGTTCCTGCCTCCTGTCTTCCTCTTCTTAAATGCTCACAGAAATCCTTGGCGAATCTCTGTTGCTGAGGAGCAAGAGTCTGGTGTGCAGATGGCGTTGGTTGGACTGGAGACTTCTGTTTTTGTAATTTTCTTTGGGTATTTCATAATTCCTTTGTGTATGGTTGTGTGTCTGTAGCGCTGGTTGTTTATTGTAGCTGCTAGATGTAAACTTACCTATATGGGACCTCTTTCTAGGGGGAGGGTGTCACAGCCCCTTTGGGTGTCTTTTAGGGCCTGTGCTGGGCACTCTGGTGTCTCTCTCTCTCTCTGCCTCTCTCTCCTCAGGTCTTGAGCTGATTGGAGTACAGGGCTCTGATTAGTGCAACTCAGTACATCTGGCCAGTGTCCTGTGGGATGGTGATTAAAGCCATGTCTCTCTCATTCGGTCTTTCTCGCTCCCTGAGGACAGCAGCGTATCTGGGTTCTGTTGGCGTTACTCTTTCATAATGTTTCGCATCATACAACACCCTTGCAGCACATTTATCATTTACAACATCACTACACCACTGACAACTGACTGCCACACCCCACAGTTATTCTTTTGTTGCGCATTTAGTTCAGTTTTGAACTATTGTAATTAAATATCTTTTAAAACCGTGTGCTTCCTCCTTTTTGATACAGCCTTTGAGCCAGGTCGTGTCAACTATTATTACAGCGTACAGCTGTGGGATGGCAACGGCAGGGGATCACGTATCTTCTGTCCAGCGTGGGGAGGAGATTTTTTAAATCCGTCTTTGGTGACCGTGTTAACGGATACCATGTCCTTGGCAATGTGGTGTGTTATGGCAGTCTCCCAGTGTCTTCGGCTGCTCTTATCATACGGAGTTGCACTGGCAAAAGATGCTGTAATTGTAGTCTGTTGGCTACTATGGCCCTGAACTTTTTGCTAGACTTTTCACCGGACTTTTTCGTCATGCACTCGTCAAGCAATGCAAATGCCTGTGGTGATTTTTAAAGTGCCGGTATAAATTGGTTGTGTTTCCACTGGATGTTGCAACTTCAGCGCAGGTTTTGCACATTACCTCTTTCTGGTGCACGTCTGCAGCCTCAAACCCGAAATATACTCCCAAATGACCGACGTGCTGTTTTTCTTGGGGATTAAATCCCCTAACTCTGCTTCTGGTCCAGCCGAAGCCATTTCAGCACCACTGAATTGGAATCAACAGTAGGATCCATTTTCTCTCTAAGTTTAGAAACCTTATTAACAAAATAATTCATAATTCGCAATCTGCGTTGGCTTAGTCAAATAAACTCCATTCAATTCGAGAACTACAGGTTTTTTTCAGTATTATTATTATTATTATTATTATTATTTTTAAACCATCCTTACCACTGTCTGAGATTCTCTTTTGATAATATTTTCTCTTTTTTCCTCTATTCATTTTTGTCACATAATTCCTTAGAGTACAATAAAGTTTTCTGTCTACAGGAGAATCAGAAAGCACAGCAACCTTTTTAGCCTCATCCCCTTTAGACATCAAACTCTTTAATTCAGTATCAATCCATAAATAAATTAAGAGAGGTATCCACATCATCAACAGCACATACTATATGTCTATAAGTTCTTTTCATTATAATTTTGGGACAGGCTCTAGGTAGCTTTTTTTTTTCCTGGAAAAAGCAACACAGGTATGATCATTGAAGCCAATCGGTACAGAAACAGGTGTAGAGCACATATCAGCAATACTAGTGTAAATATGATCAATACATTTTGATGTTAAAGATCCTTTACTGTTACTAGAAATTCTTGTAGGAATATGTAAGCATGTTGAACAATAATAAAATAAATAAATAATAATAATAATAAAAAAGAGTTTGTAGAAACAGCATTCAGGACACTTGTCATGTACAGTTTTAAGCATTCAGCACAGAGGCTCATCATGCCAGTTTATATACAAAACTATAAAATGAGGGATATTAATGTTAACAGTAACACGGACAACATTATTAGACACAACATGCAAAGCTGCTGCTTGGACATAAAAAGCATGCACTGCGTATAAATACGTCATATACATAATATATACATAAAGTCTGATAGTTAGAAAACTAAAGGACAATAAACAACATGCTCACAGCTTCATGAGGGCAGAATGGCAAAAGCAAGATAGTGAGAAATGACATCAGACAGCAGGGGAAGACTGAAGACAACAACATGCAAAAAAAGAGGTGGCAGAGCTGAATACTAATTGATTTCTATAAACAGGTTCTGTTTGTGTCCAGTTGTCAGGCTGGCTGGGATTGAGCTCCCTTATTGTGTGGCTTAAACAGAATGCAGACTAAAAGCACTTTTCTGAGTGCTGAGTCCCAAATTTTAATCCTGTACATAAAACAAACATCAAAATATTTAATTAATATTGTGCATTATGATGAAACGTGTGAAGGATTTGTTTATACAAAGACTGTAGTGGATTTAGATTAGTGGTTCTACACTGCAACCAGGTTGCTGACAAGTAAGTGCAAAGAGAAATGATCATCAAGACCTTTTTCACTTGAGCCCTGAAGGAAAGTTTGGAATCAGTCAGAAGTGCTGACATTTAAAAACTTGTCCAAGCTGACTAAACAATGCTTCCTGCTGCCATGCAAGGTGCCAACTGCTCATCAGTTTGAGGCGCTAACCATTCATACACGTTCACACACCGATGGCCTTTGGGAGCCAATTTAGGGTTCAGTCGCCGGTTCGCCGATCATCTGATTAGTGGACGACCCGTTCTACCTCTGAGCCACAGCCGCCCCAGAAAGCAAAGCTTTCACCAGGGTTTTTACCTAATTTATGTCCTGTAACTCCACAGATTTTTATAGACGTTCTCTACTACACCTTTGAGGGACACAACAAATGATGAAGTTATCTTAATAAAGAAGGGGGAAATGTATGAACACATAACAAGCAACATCAGAATAGAATGACTTGAATGTCAGGCTTTATGCTCATTTTAGAGATACTATGTTTAGAAATGTCTAACTTTGGTATCCTACATTGGTAGTATTAAAAAAAAAGTCACTAGAGGCCAGAGAAACAATACTGTACGTCGACTTTTACCTGGACTGTCTCAGTTTTTCTACAAACCAAACTGTACGCTGTGAGAACAGTTTGAAAGAAGCTTTAATCACAAAACAATCGTACGCTAAGAATGTATTACAATCAGCAAGAACAAGTTCACATTTTTACACAATACACACATACATATATGCATACATACATATAATGCCAGAGGAGTTAAATAATACACATGCATCAGGCATAGCTTACTCTTAGCTGTTACTATTTATGTCATCACTCCTGGCATGCTGACGTTGAGGTAAACCTCAGTGGATGGAGGTTCAGAGTGGAAGCTAGCTAACTTTGAACTAAATTGGTAAGTAATTTAGTCATTATTTTTGTCATATAAAAATATAAATATAAATAAAAATAAAAAAATAAAAAAATAGGCATCACGTGACAGTTGCAAAATGGTTAAACCTGAATGAAGTGACTTTAAAAATCACTACACAGACCAAATACAATGAAGGGCAGAATGGATGTAACACAAAATAAATGGTGTTGTTTTATAGTTATTAAAAGTTAGTCATTGTTGGTCGTTGGTCATCGGTGTAAATGTGACAACAGTCAATTATAGCTATAGGAAGAATTTCCCTTCGGGATCAATAAAGTATAAAGTACTATCTCTCTATCTCTCTCTCTCTCTATCTATATTCTTTAGAACCATTCACTTTGAGTACATAGTGAATTCTCTATTTACAATATAAAAAACTTCAGGACTTTTCACATCATCTACAGAGTAGAGATAGCAAGTATACCAAGCAAGCTAACTCACTTATGGTTCATAGTCATTCTTTTAATACAGTGAAACATGTAAAGTCTCTGGGAATCTCAACAAAATATTAAAATTTCACTTTCACTTTGTTGTATGACGACGCAAGTACTGAAAAAAAAACAACTACCAATAAACATGAGTGCTTTTGTTTGGGTCCAATGCCCAGAGGACTTCATCTCCTGCTTTTCCACATTCAAAATCATCACCACCACAGTAAATACCAAAAACTGTATGCACATTTATAGACGTAGACATTTATATCCATACTTATAAATATATATTGGCTACTCAGGTCCTGATTGGCAGTGCCAGCCTCTCTATCACATCATCATTTTCCTATGCATCAAAAATGACATCACATCAACAGTACTATACTAGGCTTATCACTGGCTTGCCAATTAGGGGTTACAGTAATAATTATCAGTCCTGCAACAAACATCACAATAACAATAACAATAGTGTGTTATTCTGAAGCATGCAATACAGATTTTGTACAGATATGTGGCTCAGTGGCCTGACACTGCCTTTCACTTCTCTTTGTCATAGTGCTGGGGTAATGCAATACTCTGTCTTGAACAGAGATTACAGTGTGGGTGAGCCGGCAGGCTGCAGCTTGTATAGCGTCGCTCCTTGTCACCATTCAGGTTACCGTTAGTGGTTACCAAGCAGTCTCAGAGCTGCCCTCCTCCACCCCGATGCTTTGCTACGTCCCATAGCTTCCCGAATATGCGTTGCACGCGTGTAGGTTAAGGCAGCATTTTATTGACAGCACAGTCGTTTCCATTGAGAAGCGAATGTGTGTTGGTGGAGATACACACAGGGGCCTGTAGGACAAAGAAAGAGAGAGTTAATCGTCTGTCCATTAATAAGAATAAGGTTGAGTGAGATTAGCACACTACACCAGGAAGTACATACTGCACTACATAGAAGTGTACTAACACAAGTATCTGAATTGAGATACAGCATATGTTGTCCCTCCCTTTTTGCTATGTAGCCAAAATGGCGACCAATGAGGGTGAGAAGTGTTCCACACGTTCCACGCTCAACTCTTTGTTAAGAGTGCACCTGCATTTTACCATGACTGACAACGAGAACGCACTTATGTACTCAAAACAGCAAGTGTAAGCGTGAAAGTATGCGAATGTGTGTGTGTTCTTCAAAATGCTTAATGCGCACTGATGGCTCACAGTCAAAATGCACAATAAAGGCTCAATAACACAATTAATGAAACAATAATATGCACTATAACCGACAATGTAATAAAGTCCAACAATGTAATACCTGCCAATAACATAATCACTTTGGCCATTTTAAATGTAATAAAGCCAATAAGGTAATAACATGCCAATAATTATTGGCTGGTTATTATGTTATCATGGATTAAAGCAAAAAACATGTAGCACACAACAGGAGACTCTGTGTCAGACGAGTTCTCACATGTTGACTAAACTTTACAAACCGAGTCTCAAAATGACGTCACAGCTCTGTGACGCAGTCAAAAACTGATACTTTAGCACCAGTGCTCCGTGTTTAGATCCCGCCCTGTGTGGGTCACTATACTGTCATTGGTCAGAAGCGCACACGCTGTAAATGATACCGATACGATATTGGCTGCAGTGTGACAATCCGTCAATAAAAATCAGCCAACACTTTTTGTTCTCCTCCGATCTACATTGATCTCATAAGTCACCTGTGCAAAGTCTGAATGACAGAAATCCATGCGTTATTGGCGTAGCATTAAAAAAATCGTTAGCCGATAATGTAATAATACATAAATAGTGAGTAATTTCCAGTGAGAAACATGTGGTCTTCACTCCTTCATCACATGGTGCAACGACAACCACCTGAAGCTCAACACGAGCTAAACCAGTGAGCTTGTGGTGCACTACTGTTTACTGTGATGTTGGTCATGTGACATCTACTGTACGTCTGTCCTTCCTTTCCATGTTGAAGCCATTACACTTTACACAAGTTGTGTTTCTATTTGAGTAACTAGTAATCATGCTGCCACATAACCTATCTGTCTACTATCTCAAATTATGCCGAACATAATGAAATATTGTTGATTGTGATGTGACAGACTAGAGACGTTAAAGAAATTTTCATTTTGAAGAGAGGTAGCTTTTATTTTGGTAACTCTCCATTAGATTCTCCTCTCTGATCAAAGTAGTCCTTTGTGTTATTTCAGAAGACACAACAATCCTCATCCATCCATCTTCTTTTTCTTCTATTCTTGTGGCAATGCCAGTAAGTATATTTATAATTTATTTGTTTATGAATCTGTGGATTTAATATGTTGTTAAAGTTATATTTGTCTGATTTATGCACATACCTGTTGCTAGAGTTACCTTTGAGGATTTTCATAGTTTGCAATATTTGTCTGTGTTTATTTCAGTTTTACCTTTTCTCACGTGGCCAGCTCATTGGAGGAGATTTTTGGAGAAATGAATTAAGCTTGCTGTTTCATAGCATAGATGAGAACAGTACATTGATCATGTAGAATTGATATTGCTGCAACGATTATGATGCCGATGCGATGATGACATCGGGGGGTGTCAACCCTAGATGTAGACGTCACCTGAGGATTTGTAATGGAGCACAGGTGAACAGGTGTTTGGCTAGAGAGCGGAAGGGCAACCAATTTTTAAACTGCATTTATGAGACAAAGCCAGTTTTTTATTTTGAGATTAGCTTTTTTTTTTTATTCGGCTGTTGCTGCAATGCAATACAAGGACATATTGCTGTCAAATGGTCAAATTCCTTGTAGGTCGATGTGTTCGCATGCTTGGCCAATAATAATAACTAGAAAATTTCTAAAGAAATGTAGAATGTGCCTGACTCTGGCCCTGTCGCCCCGTACATTATTACTGACACTGCAGTAGCACAGGGACTTGAGGTTACTCTGGCCTGCAGGGTCAGCTGCGTGCGCTCTCTCCCTCTCTCTGACTCCTGAGAGACACAGAAAATCTCAAAATTAGGGATGCACCGATTGTGAAATTCTGCGACCGATGGCAGTTAAGGAGGCGAATATCGGCCGATACCGATGTTCAGCCGATGCATCGGTGCATCCCTACTTAAAATGAATCCCCGAACAATTGGCCACAAATGCCAAACCATAGATCGTGTCAAAAAGCCAAAATGACCATGAGCATCCTCATCTTGTCGACCATTTCCATGCTGAGTTTCAGTGGTGAATGTTAAAAACTGTGACCTCGGGAGTTTGAGGAAGAACAGCGGCTCCCTGCTCCTTTTGGAAATTTCTCCTCTCCAATTTACATGGGAGTAGATGGGGCTGCGAGGGGGTTTTGCTGGCGCATCTGGGCATCCCACGTCCAAACTATACATCTGACAGCTTCAGCAGATTCATGGGGGTGAGAAGACAAGTGTTCCTGTGTTTCTATCTATAAATTATTTCTGTGGAGTGAAATCTGTGGCCTTGGGAGCAGTTTACAAATGTATTTTTCGACAGTTTTTTCTCTCCCTCTCCACTCTAGCAATGATGTCACGCACTCTAGCTCTGGAACATTCTACCAATACACACCCATTAATTTTTTTGCCATGGTTTTTTGGCGATTTGTAGGCAAACCATTTGGCGAAACGCTTAGAAAAGTCATAGCCCACATCGCCCGGCCGAGCCAGTCGTTTCGATACCTGATATTTGTGTATGTGCGACCAAAACTGCAGGAGGAGTAGGGTGCCGAAATTCCTGGGATACGTAAGAATAATACGTATGGGGAATAGTAAATAGTGCGCCTTGCAGGCACACTCAATGAAGTGGTGCCAAATCCACTGAGATATAAATAACATCCTGAGAAGCTGAGAGATATGTCCAGCATTTAGCAGTTACAGACCCAGATCTATTTTTCTGTAGTACTTGGATTAAAATAAAAATAAAATGAGGTAAACAAACTATTTCACACATGATGCACTAATTTCATAATTACCTTTTCGTTTTCGTGTATTAAATAGGATGACTCATGGTTTTGTAGTGGTATAGTGGAGTTTGGCTGAAAGAGAGATAGAGAGATGTTAAACATAGACATCAATGTCAATTTTTACTTTTCCCTCTAATGCCCTCCAGCTCCTTCTCAGTTCTCTGTGATTTACAGAGTTTCCTGATGGACAGTGAAGTAAACTGATGCCAGCTGTAGCTGCTGTTAGCTAATGTTAGCTCAGTTTATTAGCCGGGCTGCCCAGACTGTAAGCCTCAGAGCACAGGGGGGGTTTGTACCACAGGAATTTTGGACTAACGTTGAGAGGACGTTTTCAGGACAGGGTGTGGGGGAATGCTGATTGGGAGTGGAGCCGGTGTTGTGCCAGAACAGGAGCTGGGCACACAGGCAATGTAACTGGGCTTAGCAACCTCTATGGACATAATGACAGAGGAGAAAAGATTGAAGAAGACCTCAGTGGACACGGCTGGACCGAGACGGAATATTGTACTGAGGTCAAGATGGCTTATCTGGCAGGCCAAGCACATCAGGTACCTACACCGTTAGCTCGGGTAGCCGTGAAGCTAGCCCGAGGATGCCAGGAGCCAAACCTAGGTACTGTACTCACTTATGTCAAATTGGTTTCCATCAGTCCTGGATGATGTGCTTGGTCTTAGTCCAGGTTCACTGGAAGTTCCCAGTCTGGCAAGAGTCAGCTAACAGGAACGCTCTAAAATCAACCAGCCATTAGCTGGTGTGCGTCAGCAATAGCTGACGCACACTCGAAGCTAATGGCTGTTCTAAACACCAATCAATGTCAAGTCTCTCCCCAGTTAGTTTTACAGAAGACGTCTAAATATGCAATACAAAAACTCCTACAGTGCCTTGAACTTTTTCACATTTTGGGACCTTACAATCATAAACTTGAATGTATTTAGTTGAGATTTTATATAATAGACAAACAAAAAGTAGCACATAATTGTGAAGTGGAACGAAAATGATATATGGTTTTTCCAAATTTTAAACAAATATAAATCTGAAAAGTGTGCTGTGCATTTGTATTCAGCCTTGTACTCTGATACCCCTAAATACAATCCAGTGCAATCACCTTCAAAAGTCACCTAATTAGTAAATTGACTTCTCCTGTGTAATTTACTCAGTATAAATACACCTGTTCTGTGAAGGCCTCAGCCTTTTGTTAGAGAACACTAGTGAACAACAGCATCATGAAGAACAAGGAACTCACAGACAGGTCAGGGATAAAGTTGTGGAGAGGTTTAAAGCAGGGTTAGGTTATAAAAAAATATCCCAAGCTTTGAACATCTCAAGGACCACTGTTCAATCCATCATCCAAAAATGGAAAAAGTATGGCACAACTGCAAACCTACCAAGACATGGCCGTCCACCTAAACTGACGAGCGAGGAGAGCACTGGTCAGAGAAGCAGCCAAGAGGCCCATGGAGGAGCTCCTCCCTCTGGAGGAGCTGCAGAAATCCACAACTCAGGTGGGAGAATCTGTCCACAGAACAACTATAAGTCGTGCACTCCACAAATCTGGCCTTTATGGAAGAGTGGCAAGAAGAAAGCCATTGTTGAAAGAAAGGCATAAGAAGTCCCGTTTGCAGTTTGCCACAAGCCATGTAGGGGCCACCACAAACCTGTGGAAGAAGGTGCTTTGATCAGATGAGACCAAAATTGGACTTTTTGGCCAAAATGCAAAGCGCTATGTGTGGCGGAAAACTAACACTGCTCATCACCCTGAACACACCATGCCCACTGTGAAACATGGTGGTGGCAACATCATGCTGTGGGGATTTTTCTTTTCTTCAGCAGGGACAGGGAAGCTGGTCAGAGTTGATGGGAAGATGGATGGAGCTAAATACAGGGCAATCCTGGAAGAAAACCTGTTGGAGGCTGAAAAACACTTGAGACTGGGAAGTAGATTCATCTTCCAGCAAGACAATAATCCTAAACATAAAGCCAGAGCTACAATGGAATGGTTTAGATCAAAGAATGTGGCAGGACTTGAAAATTGCTGTTCACAAAAACTCTCCAATCTGGCTGAGCTTGAGCTATTTTGCAAAGAAGAATGGGCAAAAATATCAGTGTCTAGGTGTGCAAAGCTGGTAGAGACATACCCCAAAAGACTTGCAGCTGTAATTGCAGCGAAAGGTGGCTCTACAAAGTATTGATGCAGGGAGGGCTGAATACAAATGCACACCACATTTTTCAGATTTTTATTTGCTTAAAATTTTTAAAACTATGTATCATTTCTGTTCCACTTCACAATTATGTGCTACTTTGTGTTGATCGATCACAAAATCTCAATAAACATTTAAGCTTGTGGTTGTAAGGTGGCAAAATGTGAAAGTTCAAGAGGTATGAATACTTTTTCAAGGCACTGTAATAACGGTCAACCAGAGTGTGAGCCAGGTTGAAAAGGTACATACACAGAACATTTCTACCATGAGTGGAAAAATGTGTAGAACAGTACCTCCTCTGTCATGAGCCCAGCTTGTGGTGATGTGGGCTCGTTTAAAATTTCTACAATCTGAAAAAGAGAGGAGACATAAAACAGTTTTAAATGCTGCACTGTGTAGTGCTGAATGACGTTTGCACCACAAGCATTCATTCATCAAGTTTCAAGGATTTTGGTACAGATGAGATAAACTTTAAACTATCAGCTTTCCTTGGCTTTTCTTGCTGATCACACTGAGGCTGTTAAACTGTGTGTTTATATGGATTTTGCTGCACACTTACTAACTCCTTCCTCCTCTGGCGCATCCACAGGTAAATGACCAACAGCAGCAGGACCCCGTTGAGGATCACCGATATACTTAATAAAGACACGGTCGGTTTGTCTGGTTAAGGAGAGATCAGAGACAACATCCATTAATGAATGAGAACAGAACTACTTCTACAGTGCTACATACATCTATCTGGAGAGATTAGATGAGCCTGCGGCAGATGCTGACTCTGATGTATAAATGACGTATACAATAAATATATACTGTATACAAAATACTTTGCAGTAGTTTCAGCCTAGCTAATTTCACAACCTAGATGCTTGTCTAAAGCTATCAAGGCAAACTAACATTACGTCTGGGCGTCTGAGGTTCTAGCCCTGAATGTTTTATGACATCACAGTACTTAGCACACCAGCATGTTGTGGTGCATGTCAGAGAGAGGCAGAGATGCGCATCAGTTACATCTGGTGTTACCGACAAAATAACAAAACAACGGTATGCAGTGGAAAGATACAGAGAAGAGAGAAGGAGGACAAGCAGGAAGGAATGAGGGTGTGGAGACAGATGTTATCAGATGGAGAGGGCACATTGCTATCTACTGGCTCCACTGCAGTAAGTGAAAGTAAGACCATTAGCTGGTGTCCATTAGTACAGCTGCATTCGTAACACAGGATAATGGACGACTGTTTAGCCCCTGATGGATGGAATTAGTGAATTACTGATTCACTTTTAGATATCGGGGTTTAGTTTGGTGTGTACAAATCTTTAAAATGTGTGAATGATCTCAAAAGAGAGACGTGGTTAGACTTTGGTGGACAGATGCAACTGCATCGTTCTCATGACGAGGACACGAGAGAGAGGAGGAAAGACAAGGTAGTGCACATGAACAGATGAGACAACAAAGAGCTACCAGGGAGGTGAAACACACAGTTTGGTGAAATAGTATCAGTACGGCAAAGCTTACAGTGATAGGCATCATATCAATGTTAAACCACTCCTGTCAATATCCTGCCTGCTTTTAGAATACACAGAAGAGAAGGGTGCTGCTGCTCGGTTAAATAATTTCATTTTATCTGGTCCATGAACCACGTGAATCAATAATAATATCACATGAAAATATGAAAATGAACTGCCAACAGCAACAACCAGTCTTTCATACACAAAAAACAAATCTTTGGAACCTTGCAGGATTGGCAGTTTTTTACTCTACGCATTGTAAAACTGAAAATCTGTTGAGGAAATCATATTTTTTTCACTGCTTCCTGACATTTACAGACTAAATTCGAAAAAAAAAAAAAAAAAAAAAAGATCAGGCAACCCAGGCAACACGGTGTTCCTTAAAAAAAGAAGAGAAACAATCACGAGAAGCTCGTGATGTGATTTAGTCATTGGTTAGTGCATTCTCCTCAGTTTACATTTGATCCATACAGCACCTTCTGTTAAAGTCAAGGCCTCACAGCTTCATATGCAGGACATGTGCATACAATAGTGTTAAATGAATCTAATAAGTATCAGACGTATTGAGTGCATTATCAGCCACATAGCTTATGAAATCATTTGACAAACAAGACAGGGCACTGAGAAACATGCTTGGACAGGCCACACGAGGTTAACATTTCTCTTCTTTATCTGAAGTATTTCTTCACCCACCCACTTCCTTGAGCTTCATGATAGAAATCATTCAGTTACCTGCAATGTAACGTAGCATTTACATAGCTTACCACTGCTTCCGTAAGCTGTGTTAACCGGTAGTATTGTTGGTGGTGGTGCTGTTGATGCATTTTCTGGCACTGTTATTGTCGGTATTGTTGGTGGTGGTGCTGTTGATGTTCTTTCTGGCACTGTTGCTGTTGGTATTGTTGCTGTTGATGTTCTTTCTGGCACTGTTGTTGTTGGTGTTGGTGTTGTTGTTGCTGCAAGCAGTCAGTATAAAAATCTTATTATACGGTATAAGTACCTCTAAATGACAGACTTGTTCTTTAAAGGTACAGGAAAATCAAAAGTTTTGTTTGTGGCGTCATGTGGTCGTGCAATCAGTTTTTCATTCGCCGGATTGTGTTTTTAAATCAGTGAGGCAGCGCCCCTCTGACGTCCGACCGATGGTGGTTAAGTTAATTAGTGTTGATATGAAAGTGTGTTCCATATCAACACTGATTAACCACGCTGCTACTGCCAGGCCCCATGTGTCATCGCATTGATGAAGACAACACAATAAAAGCCTTGTTCACATTGTGAACTGTGGATTGTGTCCACAGAAAGGGGCATTTAATATTACACAGATTCAGGAGGTGTAGATTGTTCACATAGTTTACAGCTAAAGACATCGAGACAGAGTCACCAACATTGCTGTGGACTAGTTCATTATTATTTGATGTTGCTCTGAACATTTAGGATATGTAACTGGATGGACAGATTGACAGGTACAGTTAAGCAACAGCAAGCATGATTTCGACATGCAGCATCAACATGCAGAAATTCTAAATAAAAAGTATGACTTACCTGAACCTGGGTCGAGACATAGGTCTCCTGTAAAAGATAACATCAACATTTCATCAATGTATATTGAAAACTCAAAATTTCAATAAAGCTGAACACAGTGTGTCTTGGTGCCAGCAAACATTTCCACGTGGTACAGACACACACACACACACACACACACACACATTTCTCAACATGTGCATCGCAGAACACACACACACTCACAATGCAGCACATAAACTCACCGGGATAGCAGCCTGTAATGCAAGAAAGAAAAGAAAATTAGGGCTTCTATTATTTTTAACACTTTAGTATTCAGCTTTGGTGATGATTTTGGTGATCATACCAATAGATTGGAGATTCAGGGCACTGGCTGTCCAGCACATGAAGTAGTGGTAAGAGATATTATGAATTGTGTGCCCATGACACAGTGTATTGATGGGGTTTTTCTCTCCCTGTGGAGGACAGAAAAAAGGGCTTTGTTACATACAATAATTGATTAGTTTAACATTAAGAAAAGTGAGACATGGATCTTCAGAATCATTCATTAAAAAGTTGTAATAAAAACAAACAAACAAACAAACATGACACTAAGTTGAAACAAATGACAGAGAAAAGCTGGCTGTGTCCACTCACTTCTGGCTTATAGCAATCTCGAAGGACGTATTTAAAGAGGTCATATTTTGGGGAATTTATCTGTAGAGTACATCTGATGCTGTCATTCTTATCTGGAAGGTTTACGTAGCCGACTGGTCCTAGCAGATCTTTTTTCTAGAAAGAAGAAGAGAGAAAATACCAGGTATTAATTGTGAATCTCCAGTTTATTCCTAAAACATAGTCTGCAAGGGGTCACAAAGTATTATAAATAATATATATTATAGTTTTACTGTTTTAGAAAGTGAATTTTAAGACTTAATAAATCTGTGGCGGAAGTTAGTCCCCAGAAAATTACACTATTTAGTTTGCTCAAAACTACTAAAAAAAACTAAGGCTAATATATTTTTTAGTTTTCAGTAGGAATAAATTAATGCCAAAGATACGCTAAGAGATAGATAGATAGATAGATAGATAGATAGATAGATAGATAGATAGATAGATAGATAGATAGATAGATAGATAGATAGATAGATAGATTTATCCAAAGCTATCCTCTTTCTATCTATGTACATACATGATGGAACAAAACATCTTTTCATTGGTCAATAAGATTCTAAATACTGACCGCAGACAGAAGAGAATATATAGTAGTAGCATATATAGTATATGAAAATATGAGAGGATATATTACAATATATGTTATAAACTAGACAGTTTCTTGACACCCAGATAAAAAGCTATTCAGACATAAAGAACAAAGAAGGAAGACACTTTGTTTCACTTTTTTTGACCACTTAATAAAAATGAAATGCTGAACATATACCCAATGTTCCACGTCTGTGAAATAGTTACGACATCCCGCTTCTGCAACGTCAATCCAGCTCAGGATCTAGCAGACAAATATTTCACGGCAGCATTAAAGGTCTGTTTTTCAATTGTAATTTTGAGTATGCATGTCAAATATACATAAGAAGTTACAATGTGCTGCATCGACTAGTGCAAACATTCAAAACTCATAACTCCATGTCAACAAGATACAAGCTGTGAGTTCTAAAGCAATGCCGTGTTGGCGACACTTACAAAAAGTATAAAGGTGCTCTGTTTCCATGGTGTCATGGTGAGGCCGTGTCCATCCACACTCACACTAGGGAAGAAGAGGCAGAGAGCAGGAGTAAGGCATCTTATCAGAGCAATATTTAGGTGTTTTGCTGGGTCCGTCACCTCTCACACAAACCTGATCTCAAATTGTATCTAGCGATAACGATACACAGGGATGTTGTCTCTTGCTCATTCTAAAAACAACACACATCATTTTCTTTCATTTAATGGCGGCTCACCACCCTGTTTAAAATAAGCCACTCTCACCCCGGAAGAGACATTGATGAAAGCCGAGTAGCCAACATGGTAAACATGTTTTGCAACCAGAGGTTAGGCAGCTGGACTTGCAAGATCACATGAGAATCCATCTTGCCAGACTTGAAGCTTTGCGCTTGTGTTCAAACCACAGTGGTTTATTGGACTGAGCAGTTAACTACTGGTAGCTACCACATGTGCTACATGTGTGGTTCAAAGGAGTCACACTCTTAATTCTCTTTAAGTCTTAATATAATCTGAACAGGTGAGTTGTATATAAATTCACCCTCAGTACAGTTGTCATGAACGGGGAAATTAGCTATAGAGACCAAAACTGTTTTTTGTACCAGGCTGTAAACATGTTTATTTCTGCTGTGAAGTTGGACATTTTAACATGGGGACTTATGGAGACTGACTCACTTCTGGAACCAGCCTCAAGTGGACTTTTGAGGAACTCCAGTTTTTGGCATTTCACTTCACAGCCATGGAGGCTGCTGCTTGGGTTTAACACTATGTGTGTGACGATGTGCATGAGAAGTGACTGGCGGCATAAAAAAGCAAAACAATGGCGCCTGCTAAAGACGTTAGCATAGATGCTGCTAGCATCAGTGAACTGCATCAGAACTGGACTCTGGCTGGCTGTGTTACGTGATTCATTGATGAATAACCAATCACCCAGCATTAACTGTAGTCTGTTGTATGCTAAAGTAGTTGCAGCACAGTCATATGTCACCCGTTATTTGTTTTGCACAATTCTGGAGCTTCATCAGTCAAAGCAGACTGGGTAGATAATATGTCCACTAAAAGTACTCAAGGATTTCCTTCAGTTCAGTCTGGACACTCATTTAAAGCTCTGCTTGGTCAATTAGTACATGCATAAAAGAGATTATACAACTCCCTCAGAGCTTGCCTCACTCCGAACAGCTCCAAAATTTTAGAGAGAGAGACCAAATGGTTCCATATGGTTCCCTCATAATTAGGGATACTTTTTTCACCTCCGATACCGATACCGAGATCTGAGGTTTAGTATTGGCCGATACCGATCCAATACCAATACAGAAAAACAGCGCGGAATTACGGTGGCAAACGGTATGTCTCATTGTGTGGAAAAGACTGGGATCATTCTTTTGTGCAAGGCGACATCAGACTTGACTTAAACATTTCTTTCCTATTTTTTTAAAACAAATAAACAGATACAAATGTACTGAATTACTTATTTATTTAATAACTGTGCACCAGTACAACAATCTTTAAAACATAGCTTCACAAGCTTGATAGACATTCAAAATAAACAGTCAGTTCTTTGTAATGGCTTAGTTTAGTGCAAAAAATGATTTTAACATCCAACACAAAAGTGACATTTTTTCACCTCTTTCCTTCATCTCCTTCAAAGTTATCTGCTTCATACGCCTCCGTTTTGTTTACTCAGTTCAATGAAGCTGAAGCTGGTTGTGTTATAACTTGAAGTTTTACCACCGCCCCTCGGAACATTTACTGCGCAGGTATTGCAAGTAGCCGTCATGTTTGTGTAGTGTGAAAAAGTTCCAGATAGCCGATCCTTTCGCTCGCTCCATTTTGAAAACAACGTGGGCTTCCACACGGCGTGTTGCTTGTGTATGACGTCACTCACAGTGCACAGCATAGAATTAGACTGAATAGATCGGCAGATATGGATCGGCCCATTGTCACCGATACCTGATCTGGAATTTTCTTCTTCTTCGGAACCGATACCTGTGCGATGGTTCACGTGCAAAGGCTCAGTCTTTGCTGCGGAAGCCCAGGAATCAAATCCGACCTGTGGCTCCTTCCCGCATGTCATTCCCTGTCTCTCTCTCTCTCCCCACATTCCTGTCACTCTTCAGCTGTCTCTATCAAAATAAAAGCTTGAAAAGGGCAACAAAAATTATCTAAAAAAAAAAAAAATATATCGGGACCAATACCGATACCAATATCAGATGCATCCCTACTCATAATGACCTGCATGCAGTTGAGGAAGGGGCTTTATAAATTCTAAATGTGATCATTTTGAGGCAACACGTGGCATTCAGACAATCATCTAACTACTTAATAAACAACTTTCAGCTCTTTAACATTATCAGCTACCGCCCCCTGAATTTACCCATTGCTCAGCAAACGGGTCGACGCAGACTTCTCTGAGAGGAAGAGAAACACTCTCGACCAAAGCGCTCTCTCTCTCTCTCTCTCTCTCTCTCAAACCATCAGACACAAATCAAATTAAACTTCTTCCTGTCTCTATTTTGCGGTGTAAATTGCGAGTCGGACTCAGATTTAGAAGCTATCAGAGTTTCTGCCGGTGCAGAAATGCACGACCCCCCACTGAAATGAATGAAGAGACCTCAGTTTTTGCCACAGCGCCTGATCCTGTGTGAATCCACGCTAAGTCCATGTTTGTGATGTCCAGACATCCTGAAGCCCAGCTGAATATGTTTCATAGCAAAACTTCTTCACTAAACTACAATTTTAGGAGGGCAACTCCAGAAGGTCTGACACTCAGATCAGATTACAAGTCGACCCCCAGCCCTCTCATTGTCAGATGCAGAGGCTTCGCTGAAGATGAGCAAACAATTTTATCCTTATCCGCTTATCCCCCTTATCCGATTCATTGTAGGCTGCATTAACAAATATCCAATTTAAAGCTAGGAATCAATCAACATGTAGTTTTGGTTTAGCAAGATTTAACTTTTCAGTTTAAAACTTAGCCAACATTAATAAATTGGCCACTAATAAAAATATGCCTCACCTGTCCTTGTATCGAGCGTCCAGTAAAGTGGCAACAGCGTAGAGGAGTTCAATTCAATGCTGCCGAATCGCCTGCTGACAACTTGGAGAAGTGTGCTTTTCATTGTTTTGATGCAGCTGTCAGTAATGTTCTCCTCAGCGGGCAGGCGTTTTAAAACAGTGACAGCAGGGATTACGTCGGCTGCAGTGGAGGTTGCTGAGCTGATTTTCGTCGTTAACTCCTCGAAGGGTTCCAGCACCGTCACCGTTTTTTCCAGCAAACCCCACTCATTTGCTGACAGTGTTGCCGGCAAGTTGTGGTCGGCAGCATATGCACAGAGAGGTCGCTTCTCTTTCAGAAGGCTCTTGATCATATAGAAGCAGCTGTTGCATCTTGTCTGAACATCCTGAACAAGACGAGCTGGGGTGGTCATGGTTCCCACACCTTGCATTTCACGCTGCAGGTCATCCAAGCGAGACTGTGCGAGTTGTGAATGCTTGAAATGTGCTACTATCTTTCTGCTGTTTGCTAACGCATTATTAACACTGCGTTGTGACATCAGCCCTCGTGCACAACAAGCTGCAGCGTGTGCGCAAAACAGCCCAGACTAGGAACTGCCATGTCTTCCATCGCAGCCTTCATGTTACTTGTATTGTCCCGTAGAATGACATGCACTTTCTCCAGAGGGATCTCCCAGTGATTTAACAGCTCTGTGATGGAGGCTGCGATTGTAGCTCAGTTGTGAGAACCCATGCACCTTTTTACTTGAAGCACTGCACTACAGAGGCCATGTGTATCCGAGTCAAACCAGTGCACTGTGAGGCTTATCGGCGACATTGGGCAGACATCTGACGTCCAAATATCTGTAGTAAAGCTCAGGGCTGTAACTCCTTTTAACTTCTCAGCTAACTTGGTTGACACTCGGCTGTATAGTTCAAGTAGCGCAGTCTCTGATAAATATCTCCTGGACGGTAAATTATACCTTGGTTGCAAGTGTTCAATCAGGCTGCGAAACCCCTCGTTTTCCACCACCGATAACGGTTGGTCATCGAGTACGGTGAAGTTGAGCAACTTCTCAGTAATCCCTTTAGCTTTCACGCTGTCTGCTGGAAGGTTACCTTGCTTTTGGAATGACTCCAGAAGTGATTCCTGGTGGCACTTTTCCTCTTTCTTCCCCCTACCTACAAATTCCTGGTGCTATTTCATGTGGTGTTTTTTCAAATGTTTGATTACGTTGGTCGTATTGAACGTCACAATGGTTTTACACACATTTGCGTTTTACTTTGTGGCGTTTCGATAGTAAAATATTTCCACACAGTGGATATGTTGTGCGGAAAGGTTCGCTAGCCCCAGTGCTGCTCAGTGCTAACCTGTTAGCTACCTGGCTGCAAACTGTGGAACGGATTTCCTAAACGGAGGCATGTCTCAACAAGACTCGCCTCCGTTCAGGAAGTCTGTTCCACACTTTGCAGCCAACTAGCAGACTAGCCGTCAGGAATCACTTGTGGAGTCATTTCAGCAGACAACATTAAAGCACAGACATAACTCATGGATAGGAAATTTCTGCAGGTTGGATCGGAAATTTCCGATCTGTGAGTTGGTATCGGAACCGGATACCGATACTGGATCGGATCGGCCCCATCCCTAATAGCACAGACGCCATCTTTTCCAACCTGGACAAGAAAGGGAGCTATGTTAGATGTTGTTGTTCATGGACTACAGTGCAGGATTGAACACCGCTGTAAGAGCCAAATGCAGGGTTATGGGGAAGCAGGGTGATGATTGTCTTTTTCTGTTGGTACAGTAGGTGGCACTGTGATCATCCAGGCCACAGGAATAAAGGTAATGGGAAATCTGTTGCCGTCAGGTGTTGTTTGACCCCGGAAGGGCAAACGTTTTTTGACCGGCGCAAGATTTGAATCTCAATGTTCGGTTATTGAATGGACTCACCCCTCAGTAGCTTGGTAATGGATTAAGCTCCTTTAACAACCGCAGTTCCCTCCAGGCTGGTTACAAAGTCACAAAGAACCTGTGCGTCCAGATCCTTGACTTCCTAACATGCAGACCCCAGGTCTAACCTCATTCTTTACATCAGAGCACCCCAGGCGTGTCTTTTGAGTCTCCCTGCTGTCTCTGCCTGTAGATACAGGCAACTGTACAGCATTTTTTTTATTCCAACAGCAGCATAAGTTGACCTTATCACTGAAAACAATGAAAGAAAGGAAGTAGAGGACCTAATCTGTTGGTGTCAACAACCTCCTGTGGACAGAAGTGTGCGGTAGGAACACCCATTAATGTCAATAGGCCATCAATGAAGAGAATGAACAGATTGAAGTACCTTGTTATCCACATCACAGAGGGCCGGACCTGACCTGACCTGACCTGACCTGACCTGGGAGCTGCATGCTGACTTGAGACGTGAAGAAAAGGCAGTGACTGTTTCACCTCAGATGATTGAGGAAAGTCCAGGCATACCCTCAAATACTGAGGAATGTCTCAAAAAGAAGATACTGGATACTGAAAACTCTCTCTCTCTCTCCCTCTCTCTCTTTCCCTCTCTCTTTCTGTCTCCCTCCATCACCATCACCACCACCATCTGTAAACATACATGTCTCATTAATGCACGTTAATGCATGTTACTAACTAAACTTCTTCCCTGGAGTCTCTGTGCTCTCTCTTCCAGCAGGTTCTCATGGATCGTGGCTGCTGCTGTGGTCCTGCACGACGTCCACTACATATATTATTACTGTCATTATTGCTACCATATCTCCATTACAGTTTATAGTTAGTTTATGATTTTCTGCTGCTGTGCATCTGTGTCTCTCTATCTCTATCACAGGTTCCACTGCTACTGTAATCATTTTATCATTCATTGTAATTGTACAATATGTTTGTGTTGATTTGTTCTGTACACGTGACATCTATTGCACGTCTGTCCGTCCTGGGAGAGGGATCCCTCCTCTGTGGCTCTTCCTGAGGTTTCTTCCACCTTTTTTCCCTGTTAAAAGGGTTTTTTGTGGGCAAGTTTTTCCTCACTCGAACCGAGGGTCTAAGGACAGAGGGTGTCACTCCCTGTACAGATTGTAAAGCCCTCCGAGGCAAATGTACTTTGTGACTTTGGGCTATACAAATAAAATCTGATTTGATTTGATTTGATTTGATTTAACAGGCCAGACTCCCACACCTACCACTCCCAGTCAAACTCACAAACATTTATTAGTACTCCTATTGAAACTCTTAATGCACAGATTGAAAGAACTGATAAGGACTGCATTTCACTGTGATTGCACCCCACGTGAACTGGTGACCAATGGCTCCAACGACCCACAATGCTGATGAGGATAAGTGCTTATAAAAAATGGATACATAGATGGATGTACCCTTCATGATTACACATAACATAACCAATCAATGCAGTCAAACTGATTAATAAAAAGAGCATAGAGAGGCTACGCAGTGCATTAAAACTAAAATGAACGTAGCTAATTATGCTAATAATACAAATTCTCCTGCAGCGCAGCCGTTCCACGGCACTTAAGTCCCCGGTGGAAATAAGGCTTTAGCAACCAAATTGAATTTTATTTATTGGGTTTATAGATGACATTTTTTTATCATAAAAGATCATAGAAAAACACCATTACTGGGTCCAAGATATTTCAAGTAGTCTAAAAAATTCCAAAAAAAACCAAGAATGTTGCTGTTATGGAGCATGCACTGTTAGCATTCAGCTACAAGGACAAGTTACTTTACTTGTGGGTCCAAACCAAACAACAATCTCTGTGGTGATGAAATCAGGCCAAAAACTGCAGTTCCTCAAACGTCCACTTAATGCTGGCTGCAGAAGTGAGTCACTCTCCATAAGTCCCCATGTTAAAGTGTCCAACTTCACAGCAGAAATAAACATGTTTACAGCCTGGTGCAAAAAACAGTTTTGGTCTCTATAGCTAATTTCCTGACAGTTCATGACAACTGTATTGCTAACCCTGAGGCTCCAGGGTTTTCCAAATAAAATGATGAATAATATTTCAGAACAAACCATATGACTGTGCTGCCACTACTTCAGCATACAACAGACTACAGTTAATGCTAATTGACTGGTTATTCATCAATGAATCATGTAACACACCCAGCCAGAGTCCAGTTCTGCTAACCTCTTTTAGCAGCCAGAACTACTGTATTCCATACACGTCTACATGCGTCGATCCTCCGCACACACGCTGCTCTCCCCGCAGACAACACACGTAACCCTTCCAGAAGAGCCCAGTCCAGTATTCCAGACAGAAACGTTCACGCACAGACACACGCAGGACGGCCACACGCTGAATAAAACACACAAACTAATAAGTTGAAGTGTGAACAAAGTGCGTCTGCTCCTACCTTGCTGCGCTCTTGACGGAGTTGGTGGCCAACAGTTTGCAACAGTTCTCGTGTCTGAGCACTTTACTTTCACTTTCCATCTTTTCAGTCACACTCCCTCCCCCCTCCTCCCTCCTCCTCCTCCTCCTCTCGGCCTTTATCGACGCTAATGGGCAGTTATGAGCTCACTCACTCCCGCACATCAGGAAAGTCCGTGACAAGCAAACACGCCAACAGACAGACAGACAGACAGACATAGATCACTTTCACTTGGTTGTCATCAGGGGCCATTTTGCTATGGGCAATGTGGGCGACCACCCAGGGCGCAATCTGTGTGAGGGCGCAAAAAAAAAACCTCAAAACAAAACTCGCCAGTTTTCTATAGCGCTCATTTCCACGTCACGTTAGTGGAGTGGGCGCCCTCATTGTCACGTCAACTTGCTGCTGAGAGTCATACAGGCTGTGTGTGTGTCAGAAGAGGCAAGGGGGGGGGATGGACTGATCCCAGGCCACACAACACAAACTGCCTCCAAATAAATTGTATTTCATTCCTAGAATTAGCATAGACACACACAACAAGTGCAAATTCACACAGACGTCCTGACTGTGGATGTTTTATTACTGTACACTATATGCTAACTTAAATAACTTCTAATATACATCGACATGGCATTTTGTAAGCTACATGTGATATAGCTTTTTAAATCATCTGCAGTGTGTTATGCTTAGTTTATAGGATGTTAACAAATGTTATTAACATGTGCATTATGCTCATTTTAATTGGGTAACTGATGCATGTGTGATGTGAGTGTGGTCTAACTTACACATTGTATCTTAATTGAAATATTTTGGAGCTGGAGCACCCACTGGCCAAAATGAGGAGTCAGATACTTCCACAGCAGCCACAGACATGGTCGTGCAGTCTGATGAGGAGCCATCTACCTCCTCAGCCACATGTTCCTTGCAGGATTTCTCGTGTGTGTGTGTGTGTGTGTGTGTGTGTGTGCATGAGTGTGTGTGGGTAGTAGATTGCACTTCACACCTGTTGTTAATGTTAACGCCAGTTGTAAACAGGGTGAAAAACCCAGGTTGAAAAATCTGCTACAGTCTGAGCACTGAATTCAGATTATGTTAATTATCTGCTGTTTCTCTATGTGTGTTATCATAACTGGAACTGTTCAGATGGTATTAGGATGATGCAAAACAAAACTCGTATGTAAAATACGAAATAGTTTACTGCAGGAATCTTTTTTTATGTACTTTTTTATTTATTTATTTATTTTTTAGCTTTCTTCAGGGATTTTTTCGAGCATGGTTATTAGATCCTGTGATGAAGGATTTGTGCAATTTACATTGGTGTTTATATACTGTATTTCATTTATTGTTGTGTTGATGGCGGGCTTTGGGGGTAAGTCTTTTTTTTTTTATTTGGGCGGGGGGGTCAAGGGATGGTTCACCCAGGGCGTAAATCTAGCCAGGACCCACATAAGAACACTGCCACCACCATGTTTCACTGTAGGCACCGCTCATTTTTCTCATTATTATTATTATTATTATTATGTTTATTATATAATATTGCACTATGCTCGTGAACTAAGACTCCTGTGCTTTGTCAGGACTTAGAGGGAAGGTCATACAGTGATGGCGTCTGGCACCATGCGAGGTGCCAACTGCTCATCAGACGGGAGCTAATTCATTCACACAAACTCACATACCAAAGCTCAATGTGGCTTCACATGGTTGAGCCCGGGATTGAACCACTGATCTTCTGATTAGTGGATTAGTCCTAATCTGATTTATTCTATTAATTGTTTAATCATTTTTACAGCCTTTGTTGTATTGTGCTGTTTGGCCTCAGTGCAGTGTGAGTATCAGTACGACTGAGTAGTAGTTTGCGCCTGTCTGTCAAAGCACTTTATACAACTACATAAACATATACAGACAGTTTACTATAAAAGAGCATTACTTAACAAAGAAAACCCCTTCATATTTCATGCTGTCAACAACGGCACCACATGGAAGAGAAATGTCACAAGATCTGAGAAAGAAAATAATTTATTTACGCAAGAAAGGTGAAAGGCTACAAGAAGATCAGAGAAGCAAAGCTTTACTTATCAGTCCAGCTGCAGTTCCAAAGATGGAACCACTCTGTACTCGTCGCAAAGGTGAGGAGTACAAAGAAAAATGAGCGGTGCCTACAGTGAAACATGGTGGTGGCAGTGTTCTTATGTGGGGCTGCTGGTATCATGAATTCACAGATGTACTGCTCTGTATTGAGAGAAGATGCTACCTTCACTTCTATTGGATTTAGGTCAGTCGAGCATAGGGGCCAGTCAGTGGTATCAATTCCTTCATGGAACTGCCTACATACTCTCGCCACATGAGGCCGGGCATGGTCGTGCACCAGGAGGAACCCAAGACCCACTGCACCAGCATGGGGTCTGACAATGGGTCCAAGGATTTCATTCTGATACCTAATAGCAGTCAGGGTGCCGTTGTCTAACCTGTAGAGGTCTGTGTATCCTTCCAGGGATATGCCTCCCAAGACCATCACTGACCCACCACCAAAGCGGTCATGCTGAATGATGTTGCAGGCAGCATAATGTTCTCCATGGCGTCTCCAGACCTGTTCACGTCTATCACATGTGCTCAGGTTGAACCTGCTCTCATCTGTGAAATCACAGGGCGCCAGTGGCAGACCTGCCAATTGTGGTGTTCTGTGGCAAATGCCAGTCGAGCTCCATGGTGCCGTGTGCAGTGAGCACAGGGTCCAGTACAGGACGTCGGGCCCTCAGGCCACCCTCATGAAGTCTGTTTCTGATTGTTTGGTCAGAGACATTCACACCAGTGGCCTCCTGTAGGGTCTGTAGGTCTTTTGTAGGGCTCTGGCAGTGCTCATCCTGTTCCTCCTTGCACAAAGGAGCAGTTACTGGTCCTGCTGATGGGTTAAGGACCTTCTGGCCCTGTCCAGGTCTCCTAGATTAACTGACCATCTCCTGGAATCTCCTCCACGCTCTTGAGACTGTGCTGGGAGACACAGCAAACCTTCTGACAATGGCCCATATTGATGTCCCTGGAGGAGTTGGACTACCTGCGCAACCTCTGTAGGGTCCAGGTACCGCACCATGCAACCAGTAGTGATACTGACTCTAGCCAAATGCAAAACTAATGAGAAATTTGTCAGAAAAGATGAGGAGGGAAAAAATGTCAGTGGCCTCCACCTGTAAAACCATTCCTGTTTTGGGGGTCGTCTCATTTGTTGCCCCTCTAGTGTACCTGTTGTTAATTTCATTAACACCAAAACAGATGAAAATGATAAACAACCCCCCCAGCTACTTACCTGACGAGATCAATATCCCAGAAGTTGAACTGACTTGATGCTATACTCTGATTAAAGGTGATTAAAGTGTTCCTTTAATTTTTTTGAGCAGTGTATATTGCAGCAATAAAGTATTCTCTGAGGTGAAGGAGGATGTGTTGGCTGATGCTTTGACTCAGGCAGGATTTTGGACTGAGAATATATCCAGCTTGTGTGTTCCATCATCGGAGTTTCCCAGAGTTAATCCCAAGCCATTGTTTTAATACAGCTGGTTAAATAAAGGCTGGGTGGGGTGGGTTTTAACATTTCTTCACGTCACTAAGATCGGCTGTGAAGGTGCATGGAATCCTCCAGAGTCCTAGAACCGCAATAACTTATCACAAGGTAGTGTTGACTGGCGTTTTGACTCTGTTTGATTTAAGCACGACATGTCACTGGAGACCACGGTAGAACTGAATACTAAAACCTTTCGAGTCACTGTTGTCTGCTTCTGTTCCACTTCTTTCTAAGTCAGGTGGCAGCACCCTCAAGCATGAGACGCAGGGCCTGTCTCACCAGCCAAAGTTTGAACCACACAAATTTTGTAATATCAACAGAGATGCAAGATGCAGGAATGCAGACCAAACTGGTGTCAGACTGGAAAAGGGATTTCATTCCCTCTTTCTATCCGTCCATCTTGGACAAGCTCAGTTTCAGATAAGTCTCTTGATGTGATTGATGTCTGACTTTCTCTTTGCATGGTTGACTCTTTACTTGCGTTTGTAGATGCAGAGACAAACTGTGTTCACCCACAAACACATTGAAGTGTTCCTGAGCCCATGTAGTAGTTTCCTTTACAGAATCACATCTGCGTTGAAGGTCACAGGCATTCTTTGTTAGTTTTGGGCTTTACTCCTCGAGTACAGAGATTTCTCTGGATTCTAACTCGATCTAAATTGATCAACCATCATGTTGGATGATCGAGGTCACCTGCTTCCAGCCTTTTAGAAGCAGCTTCATCTAAAGATGGCTTCCTCTCACCATCTCTCTTGGTGTTGCTCTCGGTCCCTCCTGCAAGGTTGCTGCCTTTCATTTCATTCACCTGTTTTGGTTGTGGTGTTTATCATATAATTTTGTCTTCTGTGCGGTCACCTGTTGAAGCTTTTTTAGGAAGGTGTTTTGGCATTAAATTCAGAATGAGTGAATATTTACAAACGTAATAAAGTCAACCAGTTTGATCTGAATTTAAATGAATAGAGATGAAAAAACATTTTCAAATCATCACATTCTGTTTTTATGTATGTCCCAAGACCAAATGCAGATGCACCGTGTGGTGAACAGCAGAATAAATGGTACAGCATTTGCCTTCATGACTTCTTGTAAAATGATGATTAGGATGAAAACCAGACAGAAATAGTTATTCGAAGCCTCTTCTGGAGAATACTCAGTAAATATATGATGTCATGCCAAGACAAAAACAGCTCTGCTTTCACTTTCTCCTCCTCCTTTCATCTCTTGAGGGTCTCAACAGTGATCTCAGTTTGGAATTTCCTGCCCCATTATTTTAACAATCCAATGTGTGTGTTGGACTGTATATAACAAACAGACTGAATGCAGACACTGTGGGGTCAGTAAGTCTTTTATTTCACAGAACACACCATCACCATCTAAAAAAAAAAAGGCCTTCTTCACAAAGTCCACATTTGACATTTAAATAAGTTTTAGAATGAAACCGACAGAAGCAGCAACAAAGCATCTTTTGGAGTAGTAGGAGAATAAAATCAGTAAATATAGGATAGTCACAATTTCATAAAACACTCACTATTAACTGAGAGTAAAAACAGCAGCCGGACAGGTTACACAGAAACAATAAGTAATACTAAAAATGTTTCCCAAAGTGAACTAAGAGAAGACGGTGCTGGTCTTAATCTCAACGTTCAGCTCTAATGCAAAGCAAATGTGCTGTACACGCTCACTCAACTGCTTTTTTTTTTTTTTTAAGCGAGAGGCTCATTGCGCAAACTGTCTTCAGCCTGAGGACGTTCATTCCATCACAGAGTAGACCGAGGCACATAATCAGTTGAACAGGCATGTTGAGGCATGACATGAAGACCCAAGAACAGTAATGTGAATGTCATGACATCTGTAACAATGTATCATCTTAAGGTTTTTTTTTTACAAAACTACTGAAGAGAGGGACGTAGGAAAACTGTACATTGCTGCAGCTGTAGAAATCGAACATCGTAATAAACCATTCACTGCCTCGTGGCCGTGTAACACAGTGATCAGAACACAAAGTGGCTGCTCTGCCACTCGAACAGTTTGGGAAATGAGCCGCTACACATTGAACCTTAGACAGAGGATGTCGAATATTAATCCTTTGGAAAATAGATCTTATGAGGCTGAGTGCAGTTAGGGAATGAAAACAAGACAGGCAGCACCGAATAGTCAGCGTTTCTTTTGCTGCATTGATGGAGTGCACACAAGGACATAAGAGAGACACTGTAACACATTCTTAATAACACACAGAGAGAGAGAGAAGACAGTTAAATGAGAAACGTTAAAGATTTCCCTCAGGAATTGCATTGATTAAAAAATTGCATTGAAACTGTTTTACTGATGAATACTTGAATTCAGGCACCGACGTGTTTCTTTAATGCCGTAGCTTTAAAATCTGGGATGAGTGGAGGGGGGGGGGTTGGGGGTGGTACCACTGGTCCAGATGTGGACGGTTTTCTTGTACCGTTCATAAATGTAAATCCCCTCTCAGACAGAGCACACAGCAACAGTCCACATCTGACCAACACTCAAGACGTATGTCTCGAGAACGTGACTGTGACCGACGAGCTGAAGCATATCCTCACAACGATGGAAAACATCTACACCTTATCAACACTCATAATAAAACACAAAAAGACATAATAAAGTAAATAAAAATAAAGTTCATTTTATCCTTCTGCTGCCCTTCCTTCCATCCTTTCTACACATGGCTATGAGAAGAGTTACGCTGACCACCTGACCTCTGTTAAAATACAGCTTGAGGAAACAAAAGTCACACTGAAGTTTAGTTCCAGGAGCTCTACTGTTGAACACAAAGCTCAGAGGAGCTGAACACCTTGCAGCTGGCACCACAGTTCATCCAGAATCTGACGAGCAAACATGAGTACATTGCCACATGTGCTACAAGTTTGAGATGCTTGTAGCACATGTGGCTCGCCACATTTCAGAGAGAAACATCTGCAGCTGCATTTACTGCTTACTTTGGACATTGTTCAGCATTAAATCCGGCTTACATGAACAAGTTATTATCAATAAAACAATGTATGTATGATATACAGACTACTAACTTTTCCTTGGTATATGTATTTACTTTTATTTTGAATGCAGAACTTTTATTTCTTTAGTAAACAATCTGAATACTCCTTAAAGGTGCAGTGTGTAAGATCTGGGGCCTTTATCTTCAGAATCTTTTTGTTTTTGTTACTTAAAAATCATCCTTTTATATCTACAGTGGGAGCGGGTCCTCTTCCATGGAGGCCGCCATGTTGAAACACCGTGTTTCTACAGTAGCCCAGAACAGACAAAATAAACACTGACTCTAGACAGGGCCCTAAAAGTGTTGTTTCTCCTTTACACTAGTAGGTGAGGGTGATGTGAGGAGATTGCAATGCAGTGATGCAACTAAATTCTACGCACTGGACCCTTAACACTCCTCGATCATACGTGCCTTCGTCGGAGCGAAATTAAAGACATGCTCTGTGCCAACAAACGTTACAAAGATGTCCTGTGGAACAATGAGCCGCATGCAGATGACACAACTCAAGCTGTGAGATATGACATGTCCAGAGATCAGGCGATTGGTCAGTGTACCATCAAGTAGCCTTTTGTTTCCCTTTCTCTGTTAAGGAGAAGAAAAATGGGGATGTTGTGGTCAGTATTTTTCCATTCCAATGTATCTCTGCGCTTCCTTTCCTCGTAAAGCCTTTCTTTTTTTTTTTTTTTAAGCAGTGATCTACAACGTGCACCATTTCACACGGCCTCTTCACTTTTATTGAGATTTGTGGCTTCTTAATGCTTCAGCCTCTTCGATGTATCCCTTTCTCTGCCTCTAAATCATCTGCTAAAGACTTCCCTCTTAACCTTTTCTTCCCTCTTTCTTAGAGAAAAAAAAAATAAAAAAAATCGCCCGTCACAGGTTTCATATTCTCAGAAAAAACAGGGATCGGAAGGATTTTTGCATTTTTCGCATTGTCTACACAAAATAAACACACAAGTGTACGTACAATGTATAATAATGCTGGATAGCTGTCAAATATATTTGTTAGTGCCCGTTCAACACAGAAAGGCTTCTGAACTCCATGGTTTTAACAGGAGAATGCAAATCATGACATTCAGGTGAGGTGTGGTGCTGCTCTGACACAGGAAATATAAAGATATGAAGCAGTGCCGCAGATCACTTATCTAACATCGAACGGTTCCTTGCGTCTTCAGCGTGCCTTGTTTGAACGGAGCCTAAAGCTACTGAAGTATGTTACTGAATCTACAGTCTGAATGGTGGCAGATCTAAACAAAGAACACCTGTCCTCTTCGATTAAGCTGAACAAATCAACATCCCATTTGATTTTACTCATTAAAATTCACTTTTGTCCTACTAATGCGCTCCTAACATTACGGGTTCAAGACTACGGGTTCTTTATGGTTCCTACACGTGTGGATGGGGAGTGTTTGTCCACCCGGTGCCACTTTCAGAGGAGCTTCTTGGACTGGGGCTGGGCTGTGCCTTTGGAGGACGTGGAGGTTTTGGTGTCAACGGAGAGAAGTGTCATGATGTCCTGGAGGGCTTTGCTTACCTGAGCTCCGAACCTGTGAGAGTCCTGAAATGAAAAAGGAAATTAAGTATTAAAAGAGGATGGAAAAGGGAGAGAGCAGAGACAGACGAGTGTGGATACAGAAGTGATACCACAGAGAGGGAAAGGAGGAGGAAGCGACCACAAAATGTAGAGAAAGAAGCGGGTTAATGATTTATGAAAATACTAGATCACTGCTGATAGTTGATAGGAGGCCTTAATAAGTGAACCATCCACTCACGAATGCATGATTCCACAACAAGAGTGGAATGAGGGGGAAATGAAAACAGAAAGCTGAGCCCTGCATGGTTTCGACTGACTGTTCTTTGGGATTTAACAATGTAATATGACAAAGCCCCGACTTCCTGCCATTTAAGGCCCGACCAGTCGGTTTTGGAGATAATCGTCAAAACGTCTGAGCCGTTATTGTGTAATCTGTTGGAATTTGAATAATGAAGCCGCATACATCACCTCGCCTGTCGTGGGTTTGAATGGCTGTGGTTATGCAATCAGACAAGGTGACTTTTGTCATCGTGCAATGTGATTATATATTTTTTTTATTTCACTTTGTTCAACGTCACTTTAATTGTTGCTCTAACTGATTCAGCTGAGGTTTTATCTCGTCTCAGTCCTTCATTCATGGTTTTCGATTCTGGCTTGTCACATAGCGGTCAACCCTGACCCTGAACCTGACCATGACTAACTTTGGAAGGGGAAACATCTTTCCTTCATCCCTCCAGCCAGTCTTACAGCTAGATAAGATATTTGGTGCCCAGACCTGATGAAGACTTTAAAAGGGTCGAAACATTGCCCAATAGGCACACATTATTTTATTACTTTATTGTTTGTTTGAAAAGAACTTGGGTTTTGATTTGAAGATTTTTATGTTTTATTTTTTCTACAATAAAACATTATTTGCTTTTTGGAAAATCCTAATAATTCTGTGATATTTTGATGGAGATGATTGGACAGTGGTGCGCTATGGACACAGGCACCAAAGAAAGAGCAACTGGGATCAGGGTGGCAGGACTGACTGGGGTAAGGACCCAGGGGGACTGGCTCAGTTCCCTCTCCCCAACCCACTGACCCTAATCACTAGTGTAGTGTAATATTTTATAGGCTTTGTTATAGGTTTGTACTAGTACTAGGTTAAAATCCTTTTCATTTCTGTCATGATATTGAATATATAATTGCATGTTTTTTAAATTTATAATTGCATTTTTTTAAATATACAATTACATGTTTTTTGTAGCATTTGAGGTTGGGATTATTAGCAGTAGATTATTGGTTTGTAGTGAAAATGTAAGTAATACACTCCTGGCCAAGAAGCTCAAGTGTGGATTCTGATCTCACAGCCAAGAGCCTCGTGAGTATGCGATTATACCATTATAACAGCTGAAAAAACGTTTTCCTTCATGAATAAAAACAGGTTTTTATTTTATTTATTTTCTGTGAAGAGAATAAAACCTCTGCTGCACTCAACTTTGACGCGTTCCGGAGCCTTCCTTGAAGATAAGATTGGATTTATGAACAAAACGTTGCAGGAGTCAGGACTTTGTCTCTAACTCATGAGCCAGGCTTCTGACACACAACACTAGCCCAGTGATAACCAGCTTCATGATACTGGTTATTATCCGGGTCATCAGTGTTAGTGTGAGTGAAGTGAGTAACTCAAAGACGGACAGAGCAGCAGCTGACATGGAGAAACTTTTGTTCTAGTCCTGAATCTCTGAAATAATAATGAAATAATGAGCTTTGATACACCAGTGTTATTCAGGTAACACGATGCGTTGGGACTATATTTGTATGGGGACCCTGTCCTGTCCTATGTGGAGATTACGCACATGTACAGTCAGGTTGATCTCCACCTTCTTATTCTGCCTCATATCCTAAATATTCTGTTAAATTACTGTCTTTGTCAAAGGAGTCTGATGTATAACAACAGTTTCAGTTCTCTGTCAGAAAGAAAAGGACTGTGACGTAAAGTAATAGAAATATTAGACTGATACTGATTTTTTAAAGTGGATATAATATATTTAGGGCATTCAAATAGATTCCTGTCCACAGCAACTCATGACAGAGACCTCAATCAAAGTGTGCAAAGTAATGATTTACTTACAGTCTCACTGCAGGAGTATTTGGAGGACACGTGGAAGTTGATCATATCCTCTCCCACGATGATGTACGAAACTCCGTAACCATCATCGGCAACCTGACATGACCACAGAGATTAAATCAGATCAGCATTAAAGCCTCACACCACCTGCTGTACAAATACACCATTGTGTGTGTGTGTGTTTCAAACCATACAGTCAGTTTCTGAATGTACAAAAATGAACCCAGTATATTCTGGTCACATCTGCAGTCACAACTAGAGGAAAGTGCAAGAGACTCACAGGTCCAAACCCTCCGCCCAGTGATATGAACTCAGGATTGTTCTTCAGGTCAAACAGTTCCATCTGCTGAACCGGCGTCTGACTGGTGGAGAGACGCCAAGGCTCAGATAAAACCTGGAATGTGTGCGGGGAGAGGGAGAGAGAGTGTTGAAGCAGAGCATGAAGGTAGTGTTCATAAATCACCACGACACACACGTCTGTCATTCAGCTTCACAACATCTGCAGGTCAGATATGATGTGGTGTGTGAGAGGTTCAACAAGGGGTCAGAATTTGCCTCTTGATGCTGTAACTGCACTCAGTTACATTGGTTCACTCATTTCATCGCCATCCTTTTTGTGTTGTGTTACACTGAATGCAAAAGAAAGTCAGACCAAAGAACAAAGTCCTTTTGTGCTTTTGTTGCTGTTAAATCGGTTTTATATTGACACTCCCAGATTCACATAAAGAGAGTAGAGAGTAGTTTTTATTCATTTGGCACACATATATGGTATCCAAAACAAAAACTAATGCACCGTCATCAGATCAAACCTGTGAAATATTTGGTACATGATGCTGCAAAACTACAGATGTGCTAATTAGCAGATGTTAGCGTGCTAACACGCTAAACAAGGTTTGTGAACATGACAAACATTAACGTTAATGTCAGCTAAACATCAACAGTGTGAGCAACAGTGTGTTAGCGCTCTACTGTGTCTAAGGACAGCCTCACAGGTGAAGTGTTGTTACTGTGTTTTCACACGGTTGTCACTTTGCATATTGTCTGGAATGCAGCCGAGGAGGCTTACCTCTTTGAGGAAGGGTGACTCCACCCCCAGGTATTTGGAGACCACATACAGGCAGAAGAGGTGTCTGTCGATTCCAGCTCCGGTCATGGCCATCCGGTAAAGGTTCTGGTGCCTCTCTGAAGCCAGTCGGAAGAGACGCCTGCATTGCTCCTCCACCTGTCGAACCAAATTACACTTTCGCTGACATCTAGATAATAAAACCACCTCGAAATAAATCATCTAAAATCCTTCAATTGACCAGAAATACAGCACAAAATGATTAAGCAGTAAACTGTGACCATACAGTGATTTTAGACTGGAGTTTGGATGGACCTGCATTGAGGTCAACGGGGGTTTAAAATTGCCTAATTTGTTTGTTTATACAGATGATATCTAAATCAAGGAATACATCAGTACCTCCCCATTCTCTAGGGCTTTGACAAAGGCAGAGCTCTCGCTGGAGCACGATCGCACAGTCTCTGTCCGGCCCTCCCTGAACAGACGGGTCATGGACGCTTCGTAAGTCAGACAGAATCCACCACGATCCTGGAAGAAAAGAGGAGAAGGAGGAGGTGATGAGAAAAGGTTTTAGAGGACGATGGAAGAAGATGACCGAGATGCAAACATCCAGTCACTGTTAAAGACACATTTGAAGAGTTGTCTAGTGTTGTTATCCAGCTCCGATTACATAAAACATGTTTCAGTCAGGAACATAAGGCCAAACGGCAGAAACAGAGAGGCGACAGAGTTTAATGAGACAAACCAATCAAAGACATTTTTACTTTACTTCTCACACTTTGTCAAGTCAACAGATCGGAGGAGGAGATGTATCGTTTGAAAGCAACAGTTCGTCTCACATGTTGCAACATTAAGTCAGTTTTCATTTATATAACTACACAAACAAATCAGAATTTGCCTCGAGGGGGTTCACAATCTGTACACATATTTCTAACATGTTATTACAAATTTGTGAAATGAACAATTCATTTAAATCTTTACTATTAGGCGTCCCTACAACATCCTACTTTAAGATTTTATTATTAATGCATCCATTTTGGGCAGTACGGTGGTGAAGTGGTGAGCACTCTCGCCTCACAGCATGAGGTTTCCAGGTTTCTGCCCGTGTCTGTGAGAGTTCTCTCCGGTACTCCGGTTTCCTCCCACCGTCTAAAGACATGCACTCAATAGGTTCACTGGTGACTCTAAATTGTCCGTAGGTGTGAATGTGAGTGTGAATGGTTGTGCGTCTCTATGTCTCAAAGAAAAAGCCATATTTCAGACTAGCCAATAAAAAGAAAAGATTAAAACACAGCTCAATCTGGAGCCGTGCTTTGGGTGCAAGAACTATTTAGGGAGGAAGCAGTCAGCTGGTATTCTGTCTGTAATGGAGTGGTCAGCACAGTCACCAGATCTCAACCCTATTGAGCTGTTGTGGGAGCAGCTTGACCGTATGGTACGTAAGAAGGGCCCATCAAGCCATTTCAACTTGTGGTAGGTGCTTCAGGAAGCAAGGGAGGAAATCTCTTCAGATTACCTTCACAAACTGACAAGTAGAATGACAAAGGTCTGCAAGGCTGCAAATGGAGGATTCTTTGATGAAAGCAAAGTTTGAGGAAAACAATTATTATTTCAAGTAAAAATGATTATTTCTGACCTTGTCAATGGCTATATTTCATATTCATTTTGCAATATGTCCTATTTAAACTAATTTCTTGTATGTTTTCATGGAAAACATGGAATTTTGTAGGTGAGCCCAAACTTCTGAACGGTCTTATGTAACATATCTTATGTTAGGGCTGCATGATGGCCAAAATGAAAAATACTGAGATCACGATTATTCACAAAATATTTTTACATTTTAATTAACAGAGGGCTGCTTCCACATGAATAAGACGGGCCCTTCTCCAAAATTAAAACGAAACAAAGCACTGCTTTGGCTTTCACTGGAAACCGTGACACACTGCGCACACCTCGCCGTGGCTATTTGGCAGTGGACGAGGACAGGCATTTAAATAAAGGTCATTCGTGGGTGCCATCCCAGAGCCCCCACACAACAAAGCTTCACAAGAAGAGATATTCAGAATCAACTGAGTCACATCGCAGAGACTACCAGTCAGCCCATCCACCCCACCATTTCTTGGTGCACACAGTCAACTATGTATATTCATACTGGCACTTCAGTTCTACTTGAAATGCCACCCATGAAATATACATTTCTGCCACTCTACCACCTCCACAACTCCAAGCTACAATGTGTGTGTTACCCTGTAGTATGCCAGCTGTAAGCCGATTTGGATGAATGCGTCGGGGCTGACGCGCAGCTTCTTGATGCGTCCCTTTCCAAATTCTCTGAAGGGGAACACATGGCAGTCCACATCATCTGCCAGCGCTTGGGCGACAGCCAGGGAGCTGCTTGCCTGAGCCTGAACCTGACAGACAGACAAGAGAAAAAACATTTAAAAAAAACTGGAAACAAATGGGCTGTGTTCTCAACCAGTTCAGATTATGTTCTCTCACGTAATGGTCTGCAATTTGTGAACGATGCTTGAACAAATAACCACATAAAAAGAGTAATTCTATACCTAGTGGTACTTTAGAATTTCAGTGCTATTGTCTATTGTAAGTGCCAGTCAATATCAGTGAGTCCTTCTCCGTCTGCCTGCTCTTATGGGAAATGCATGAATGCCTAGAAGCAGGCTGCTTTCATTCTGCTTCGGTTTCATGGAAACTTTTAACAGTCACGTCTGTGATCGCAAAGGAGGAAAGAAGTATGTGCAGCTGAATGGCGGGATTTGTGTGTGACCACCAAGTTAATGCTTTAAATACAAGAGTCACGTGAAACCACATGAAAGAAGACAACTTATAGACAACATACAAGCAAATCAAGATGTAATCAAACCACCTGGTCTTGAGATTGTAGCCAGATAACAGGGGTGCAGCGTTTAGCTCAGTCTGTAGAGCAGCTGCCCCATGTACAAAGGCTCAGTCCTTGCTGCGGAAGCCCAGGTTTCGAATCTGACCTGTGGCTCTTTCCTGCATGTCATTCCCCATCTCTCTCCCCCCACATTCCTGTCACTCTTCAGCTGTCTCTATTAAAATAATGCTTGAAAAGGCCAAAAAAACAACCTGGCTCATTATGTTTGGTTGAGTTGCACACTGCACGCGGGCTGTGCGTGAGATCTGATAATATTCCATTTGGTACAGGTGCAAGAGAGCACTGGGTATGAACTCACATGATAAAAGTGGAATGTTAATGAATGCTGAAAAAGGAAGGGTAGATCTTAGAGAGTTTCCTCTCATAGCTTACTGCACCCCATGTGCTTTCAGGAATTGTGCTTGTGTGTAAATCTGTCAGGTTAACGTCTCCCTCTGACGAATTAGATCTTTTATATTACAATAACTCACCTGTAGACACACACACACACACGTGATGTAAAGAAATCTGATGCCACGTTAAATCAGAAGAACGTAGAAATGTGAACCAAGGTAAACTTTCTTTGATACAACATCTTGACAAACACAGGATGAGCCAATTCCGTTTGGTGTGGCTGTGTATATTATATCTGGTGCTACCTGTATTATTATTATTATGTGACAAATAACTTGAATTGAGCCGCTTCCTCGCTCTCAAAAGTTTCTCCGTTTATCCTGTTTACTTTTCCATTTGTTTGTTCAATAGGTGCTGAGTACAAAGTGTTGAGCACAAAGCCAAATCAAGCCTTCTCATGGAGCTGGTGAGCTCAGGGAAAATGCATGGGGAAATCCAAGCCTGCAACTAGTGAGCTCAGGAAAAACACATGGGGAAATCCAAGCCTCTCCCCTCAGTACAGAGGGGAGTAAAAAAACTAGTGCTGAGTAATTCGAGAAACTTGAACGAATGAAAATAACCGTATAAAAGTGTTTGGACCACAACAATTGCAGGTACAAGTCACAGAATGAAAATGTACAGTGGGGATAACTGCTGAATCAGGGCGGACATGGACACGGACACACACACACACACACACACACACACACGGACACAGCCACATGTACGTACCTCTGAGGGGATGTCCCAGACGAGCCTCTGGGGTAGCGGCAGCGAGCGGTCCACATCACCTTTGCAGTGTCCGTCCTCAGTGTAGCCCAGCTGGAAGGCATCTGTGGCCAGAGTGTACTGGAGAAGGGAAGAGACGTGTTCATATTTACATAGAAATACAAAAATAATCAATAGTGAAATGACTCAAATATCTTTTATAGATCCCAAAAGGTCACGCAAACTACCTTTGCGTTCCCTACAACAGTATTTATTGTGTATTGTACACAGGCTGTGGCGCTCAATGTCAGACTCACAGCAGCTAAATGTCAACATGATAAGCAGATTACACTATGAGTGTGACAGACTGCAGCTGTGATGACTTTATCTACAAGAGCCACAGGTTTGAAACTGGATTTTTTTTACACACCGTATGCTCTGTAAATGTACAGTGTGGTTTGAAATGCTACAACAAAGAGCTGTGTTGGGTGACTCACCATCGCGCAACTCTTTTTAATGCAGCTATGAGATGTTCCCAAACAACGAAATCTCACAAAACACACAAACCCACACCCACACTCACCTCCCAAAGGTGAGCCACTGTCGGTGCGTCGGCCCAAGAATGCTCTGCATTCAGCCCGCTCTTTCCGTTCTTGTAGATCACAATGGAGAATGATTTATCGAACCACCTGAGGGACAAGAGAAGAAACGGCGGAAACAGAAAGAAAAGTGAGCATTAAAATGCAAATAATGCAATGAGTACACTCTATATGAATATACACAATATTCGAGACAGGTTTTTCAGGTTTTTTCCCCCGGGTAATCTAAGGGAGAGTTCAGGTATTTTGAAGTGGGGTTGTATAAGGTACTCTCTTTAAATTTTTGCAGCTTCACCATGCCTTCAGACAGCCTCCAGCTGCACAGTGCATGACGCAACTCAGCTGTGTGGATCAGAAAATTGTGATATCAGACTGACCCCACCGGACACGTCTCTGTCACGTCGCGCATGCGTCGCTGTTTTGATCCGTCCTGCACGCAACTTCAAACCCCACCGGGAGCGTTTCAGAAGCATTTAGCCCGCTCAGATTTGGTCATTTTCCTGGTTTATGTGCTTCTAAATGTGCTTCTACATGTGTAAATATGCTACGTAGTTAATTTGGCAGTTTGCACGGGGTATTTTATTTTGAAAGTCCACCAGATTCTCTATATATATTCTCTTCTACTTCCACAACTCTGCACTGGCCTTAACATTCTGCCATCATTTTTTAAAGATTGTTCAACGTCACAAATTATTTCTCAAAAGCCTGTCTAGTTTCTTTCCTCCATGTCCTCCTTACCTATCGTAGCATTTCCCGTGGAGCAAGGACTTGGCGTAGCGGTCGAGGTTTCCAGCTGGATCTTCTCCCCTCATGCCTTGCTCTTCGTCGTCCAAGGTTACGAAGAAGGCCGCCCTCTCGATGGCGTCCAGTGAGCGTTTGTTAATGCCAGAGCTGAAGTACTGCTTCCTCATCTGAGCCCAAGGAATCCTGGGAGAGGGGATAACACACACAAACAGCACAACATTTCAGACTTGTCATCAATATTACGATTATCATCGGTGTAGACACTACACACAAACTACAGATGTGCTTTGACTCAGGTTATCCGTTCAACTCTGAGAACAGGGATGTGGCATGACTTCAGCAAGAAGCTGCTAACAATACAATACTTCCCATTCTCCTTAGTACTGTTTCTACTGTTTACAAGGCAGTTATGGTACAAATATAGAATGGAGATTGCAAAAGACTGCAAAAACTCTTTTGTTCCTGCTGCTATAGGCTTTTTTAATAACTCAATGTGAGATGTGGAACTTTTATGTAGTATGTATTTATTTAGTCTTTTACTGATTGTGCTTGTATATGTTATTTATGGGGCTGTGCCATCGGTGTGTGAATGTGTATGAATGGTTAGCTCCTCAAACTGATGAGCAGTTGGCACCTTGCATGGCAGATAATGCCATCAGTGTATGAATATGTGTGAATGGGTGAATGAGATGCGTACTGTAAAAGTGCTTTGAGTGGTCTTAAGACTAGAAAGGCGCTATATAAGTACAGTCCATTTAACATTTATTTATGTTACATCCTGCTGCACAACAAACTGCCCCTCAGGGATAATAAAGGTTCCTTGAACCTTGAGAAGACAATAAAACCCCCCTTGAATCCTTGAGACAGGCTGCAGAAGTGAGTCAACCTCCATAAGTGGTTGTATTAAAATGTCTAACTTCACAGCAGAAATAAACCACCAGTTTGGTCTCTATATCTACACACACACACGTGCACCTGGGTCCAGCAAATGTTTGCAATCTCTGCTTGATGAAGCGTTGAATCAAAGTGCTCTACTTGTTTTTCGTACATGATGTCACACGTTCTTGACTCGTACGCATTACTGAGATCTGCAGCAGCTTGCCACTGAACTTCAACACCAAAGGTCGGGCGACTTTGGATCATGGAGAATGTTAAAGCAGCAGGAGGTGGGTCACAGGATGTGGTCTGTCAGCCAACAGAAGGATACACTTATGTGTCGCATGTCAGGCTAAGAGTTGAACTGCTTTCTTTTCTGTGCTGTCTGATGACACACATGCACGCACACGCACACACACGCACACACTGGTTGACAAAGCAAAATCATTTCCTCTTTTTCCCCAACTGATGTCAAGAGATGACTCCCATCTGTCATCAACTCACAAGTAGGGATGTCACGATTACCCGTTTTCACGATTATAATTGCGGTATTAAACTTTATGATTAGTTAATCGTAACCTTTCCTAAATACTGTCAATTTCCAGTCGTCAAACAGTTTCAGTGTCACTGTGCAGTGGCCTGTATAAGAAAAAGTAATGTAATCTTCTAAAGGTCCTCAGTCAGTGAACATTTATCATCACCTCCTTTTGCTTTCTGTACTGAGCAAAAAGCAGTAAAAGCTGTAAAAGCATTAAAAGCATTTATTATTAATTTATTTGTGGCAATGTAATTTAAAAATAAAATTAAAGGACCAAAATAATAGATACATATATTTATCTGGCCACATAAGATTAGACAAACAAATTATTAAAATTATGTATAGATTATTATTATATATTTAATAGCTTAAACATTTAGTATATATGACATTCCCCCTGAGGATTAATATTTGGTCCTTTAAAATCACAGTATTATTTTTGAGTTAAAAGGGGCAGCTAAGCTGCTAATGGGCAGCTGTAAGCCAAAAGCTAGCTAGATGTCTTTTCCTTGTGTTTTCTCTTCACAGGTTCAAAAGAAATGTTCAAAAATATTTTTTGTAGTGTAGTTTACAGAAAGAACCCTCCCGAGTCCAGGTAAAGGTCCTGTAGCCTTTATATATGTTTTCTTTGAGAGAAGTACATAGTTAATATGTAGCATTTATTGATTGTTTACAGAGCAGATGTGATTTTTGTTTAATTCCAAATGGGATTATTATCATTTTTCTTGTACTTTTGGTTACTTTAAATTGTTGCTATATTATTTTGTTATGAGAGCATCCAAAGAGGCAAATAAATTAAAATAAGACCAATAAGGAGTGATTATGTGATTTTACTTATTCATGGCAGTGTGAAATAAATTAATGCAAAAATAATCGTGATAATCGTAATATCGTGATTATTTCTCTGACAAAAATCGTACCAAGAAAATCTGTAATCGTGACATCCCTACTCACAAGCTGCCACCCAAAACAAACAAGAGTGATGAATGCACATGTTAAACATGTGTTAACATTCTAAAAGACACTTCCTCCCACCACAGCAGTGACCAGGACTGGCAGAGGGGGATGGATGGGGTGGGCTTTATGACCCATATTGCAGCCAGCGACCAGTATTTAATCTTCTATACATACAAGAAGTATGTAAGGCGTTACAGTCTAAATCACCACCAACTATTTCACTGATGATGTTAAATTGGATCATATTTTATGGAGGAAATGTTTCCTGGTTGTCTTTCTGGTGGCCTCTGGCCACAAACTGTAATTCCTCGAGCAGCCACTTGAGGCTGGCTGCAGAAGTGTCTCCATAAGTCCCCATGTTAAAATGTCCAACTTCACAGCAGAAATAAACATGTTTACAGCCTGGTACAAAAAACAGTTTTGGTCTCTGTAGCTAATTTCCCCGTTCATGACAACTGTACTGAGGGTGAATTTATATACAACTCATCTGTTCAAATGATATTAAAGCTTTAGTTATAGTTTACAGGATTAAGAGTTTGGTGTGGACACTTTGATTGACAGGTGGATGTGGTGACAGTTGGCTTGTTTGAGCACCCATGAGTCATTCTGTGATGGAAACTACTGGATGGAAACTTCTAGACAATCTAGGCAGAAATGTAACTCGTTGACGCTGCAAACTTTTAACCACAAAGACAGAAGCGAAAGAAAGCGTGCCCCAGCAAATGCTTTGTCTTTGAGCCTCACTGACAGACTGCCTGTGTACTGACTGCTCCTTCTGTACAGAAATCAATTTCAAAAGACAACTGTCATTGTCCAACTCTTTATTTCAGTATTAGAGGGGGAAAAGGCAGAACAGCCAAGATGGTGGCGGCCAGAGCCGCATATTTTGAGCTTCAAAACGTCACTTCAGAAACCTAAAGTGACATTGCGCATACAGTTGTGGCCAAAAGTTTTGAGAATGACACAAATATTAATTTCACAAAATCTGCTGCCTCAGTTTTTATGATGGCAATTCTCCAGAATGTTATGAAGAGTGATCAGATTAATTGCTATTAATTTCAAAGTCCCTCTTTGTCATAAAAATTAATGTAATCCCAAAAGAAACATTTCCACTGCATTTCTGCCCTCCTACAAAAGGACCAGCTGACATCATGTCAGCAATTCTTTGGTTATCACAGTTGAGAGTGTTGATGAGGACAAGGCCAAAGATCACTCTGTCATGCTGAGTAAGTTAGAATAACAGACTGGAAGTGTTAATAGCAGGGTGGTGCTTGAAATCATTGTTCTTCCTCTGTTAACCATGGTTATCTGCAAGAAAACAAAGCTACATAGCTATCATTGCTTTGCACGAAAAGGATTTCACAAGCAAGGTTATTGCTGCTGGTAAGATTGCACCTAAATCAACCATTTACTGGATCAATAAGAACTTCATGGAGAGAGGGTCAATTGTTGGGAAGAAGGCTTCGGGGAGCCCAAGAAAGTCCAGCAAGTGTGTAGTATAAAATTTAATCAGTAATCAAAGAGACAAGTATGTGAAAAGTAATACAATGTTATGTGAGCCAATAACTCCCTTGGCTGAGAAGCAGCCAAGGGAGTTATTGGCTCACTCATGATTTTGCTTCAGAACACAGCCATGGATAAAAAATGGTACCAAAACATCCTCTGAGAGCAACTTCTCCCAACCATCCAAGAACAATTTGGTGACAAACGCTGCCTTTTCCAGCATGATGGAGCACCTTGCCATAAGGCAAAAGTGGTACCTAAGTGGCTCGGGGAACAAAACATCAAAACTTTGGGTCCGTGGCCAGACCTTACATTACATTATCAAAACTTTTGGCCACGACCGTATACTGCCCGTTCTTTATTATTAGCTGTTTGCTATAACGTTACACCAATCCTAAGAGTGCGACTCAGCTGTTACTGAAGTACACATTGTTATAAAAATTAGGATTATACTGGGGTTCAGATGTTTTTAAATCATATAATGTGTGTATGTGTTTCTATTTCTTACATGTCTTGTGGACACTTCCCTTTATTTGCGTTTTTCCTGAGGCTGGCAGGGAGAGATAAAGTTCAGCTGTATGTATAAGTTGAGGAAGTTCAGAACAGAACAAGGGTCGGAGACAGGTCAGGGAAGTGTCCTTTAGACAGGGGATATTCTGCTGAGTACTGATTAGAGAACTGAGAAAGACGCTGTGATGCTATCTGTATCTATGGGGAGGTGTCTGAGACAGCCCATTTTAGAGTGTATAAGAACTAACTGTCAAGGCTCTTCTGGGAGCCTTTTTCTCTGTAACCCCTTTTTTGTGTTGCACTGTTAAACGCTCCTTCTTGTACAAGAATAATAAATTCAACTTAAAGTTTGATACTTCGAATCCAGTCTTCCTTATTGAAGGATCATTGGAAAATTCTTTTAACACACATCACTAAGTTCTACACGTTCTATGTGTTGTTTCCTACCTGTCGCCAGCGGTGAGAGCACTGAGTTTGTCCTCTCCGGGCTGTGGAGGTGAAGGGTCATCGATGATCCTCTGGATCTGGTACTCAATCTCACGGGGAGACAGCAGGCGGCCTGCCAGGTACACCCACAGGCGGAAAAAGCGTCCCTTGTGATAAACGGCCACAAACTCGCTGTCCTGCCAGTGCTGGAGCACATCTGTGGAGGAGATTGTTCTCACTGACTGATTCTAGCAGGTGCTCTATAAATGAGTCTTCAAAATATTTGTAGTCTATTGAGAGTTAAGAGATTTGTTGAGTTGTACACAGACATTATCCCAAATGTTCAACCCTGGAGAAATCAGCATGAGACTTTCTTGTGGTATACACACCACTGTTGTAAAAAAAAAAAGCAGATCACAGACATGACACAAGACTATAGTCATTTCAAATGGCAACAGTACTGTCTCCAACTTTCTCTGATTGCTGTTGCCAGGTCAGATTTGCAGGTTGGAGCCTTGTCATGGACCATTTTCTTCAACTTCCATGTTCAATTGGATTAAGATCCGGACTATTTGCAGGCCATGACATTGACATTATATGTCCAAGAACTGTGAAAACATTCACAGTTGGAGCCAGATTGATAGAGAGTACTGTCACTCATTAAGTCCATGCCTCAGAGAGTGCAAGCTGTTATAAAAGCCAGAGGTGGTACTAGTGGTGTGTTGAAGTGTTCTTTCGTTTGTTTGTTTTTCATGATTCCATCATTTTTTCCTCAGAATTGAGTGATTCCATTATTTTTTTCCTCTGCTTGGTCTAAAAAAAAGTAACTGTTACTGACTACCACATTTTTTTTCTTGGTTTCTTTTAGTGTTTCTTAAAGCAAGAAAGTTGCCATTTGAAATGACTTTAGTTTTGCGTCATGTCTGTGATCTGCTTTTTTTTCTACAAAATTAAACAACTGAATGAACTTCCTCCAAGACTGGTGATTCCATCATTTTTTGCCAGGGGTTGTAACTACTTTACTAGGTGAGGGGTAGAGAAGTTTATTTAAGCTGAACTTAATCGCTGTAAAACGACAAGACGACTCTCCGGTGTGAATTCACTTCAACTTAATTAATTTATTTGATTTTTCAGTGTAAGATGTGATGAGCTCAGTGTGCAAACATCAGTGTACAGAATTCCATCTTGTAAACTTTAGTGTAACGTGAGGCTAAATTATACATCTGTAGCAGTACAGTGAGTGTAGCTCTACTACATGATGTATAACAGGTGTATAACATCTGCAGCAGTGAAGAGTGTGTGTGTGCATTACCAGTCTCCTGTCCTGGTGTGCGTGTTGTGTTGAACATCCTCTCACACTGAGCAGCACACAGAGGGATGACAGTGCCTGGAACGCGACTCTGCCACATGCAGACACACACACATCTATTATTAAGATTTCACGATGACAGTTCCAACATGCTGATGTTAAGCACATATATCACTATCTTAGCTTAGCATTGTAAGCATGCTAACATTTGTATTATTAAACCTTTATTTAACCAGGAAAGGTCCCACTGAGATTAAAAATCTCTTTTTTAAGTGAGTCCTGGCCAAACTAGTCAGCACACAAACTAAGAACAGGTCAAACCAAAACAGACACAAGACACACACAGACAAAATTACAACACAGAGTAGTCTAAAAATGCTAAAAGTACAATACAAGCCATGGAATCAATAACATCAGCTAAAACAACAACACTTTTTTTCTTTCAACGTGAATTTAAAAGCATTCAAAGAGATCAGTTCTTTGAGTTTTAAAACATTCTGTAAAATATTCCAGTCAGAGGGTGCTGAGTATCCAAACACCCTCTACCCTAGCTCAGTACGAACATTTGGTACAGATAAAATATAAAAGTCCCTTGAACGCAGCGAATATTGTCCATCACACTTTCTAGAAATAAAAGAACAGAGATATGATGGAAGCAACCCGATAATTGCCTTGTATATGAAAATATACCAGTGCTAAACAAGGCCATCCTACCCGAGCATAATAAAGCTCACAGTGGTGAGTCAGGGCTTTACAGTTTGTGATGAACCTGAGTGATGCATGATAAGCTGTATCAATCATATGCAATGCCTGAGCAGGGGCATGCATGTACAAAACATCCCCATAGTCCAGTACAGGTAAAAATGTTGCAGCAACAAGTCTCTTTTTTACATTAAAAGAGAAACACGATTTGTTTCTGTAATAGAAACTTAACTTAAGCCTCCGTTTTCTTACCAAGCATTGTAAATGTGGTTTAAAAGTCAGAGAATCATCGATTAGAATGCCTAGGTATTTATAGGAGTTAACCGTTTCAATGATTTTTCCTTCAAGAGTGATCACTGAAGGGCCATTTGCCGATTGGCACTAAACGCCCGGTATAGCTGGGTGCTGATGGGAATGGTCTTACTGGTTTGAGTTCCTCCCGGTTGACCTTGCGGCGGTAGAGCAGCAAGGCAGTAATGGTGTTGCCTGCCCTGGCTGCCTGCACCGGTGTCGGGGTCACGTACAGGAAGTCCTGGAAAGCAGCGATAACGCAATATGAAGTAAAAAGCTTTTTTGACTTTATTTCCATCTTTTCTGAGCTGTGAAGAGCTGATTACCATGCCGTAGTAGTTACTGTTAACCATGATGGGCCCTCGGCTCCTTAAGTAGATGTATTCCTCCCACCAGTCACTCACCTGGAACCAAAAACAGGACAAGTTGTGCTTCTGGTGATATGAAGGAGGACAAAACAAGACTATTCACACTTAGTAATTAATCCATCTTGTCGACACTATTTAATCCCACCAACAGTGTCACTGCATGACTAACAAGTGTTCTAACAAAGAACAAAGAGGGACGTGATAAAATCCTCATGTTGCATCATCCGGCTGTGACTTCTACCTTTAGTTTTGATAATCCCTGTCATCTATATTCTTCAAGATTAAAAAAAGATCTGAAGCTTTATTTCTTGAGACTGGATTTACAGGATTTTATCCACTGATAATGGAATGAGCTGAGGGACAATGTGACATGCGTCTGTGTGCACAGGGCATTGTGCAAACCCTCATAATAAATGGGATTGTGAAGCACCAGGGCCTGTTTGTTGCATGTTAAGCCCTCCTTTATCTCACCTTGAATCCTGTTGCTCATAGTTCTTTCTCCCCATTTGTAGTTCTAGTTCATATTTTTATGCTACTTGTATTTTCCAGTTTTTATATAGTTTTCTATTTGTACAGATGTTAGCACAGGTTAACTTCTTAACAGTTACATATTTAATTTCTACGCAAATGTTTAATTCCTCTGTACATATTTAATTTTTATAGTTTAATTCCTCTGCACATTTTTAATTTCTATGCAAATGTTTAATTTCTCTGTACATATTTAATTTCCGTGCAAAAGTCTAACTTCTCTGCAAATGTTAGGTTCTGCTGCAAATGTCAGGTTAATTTTAACGTATGGCTACTGTGTTATAAGTTCATTCTAATGTATGTTTAATGTATGTTTGCATGCTACTACTGGATGCTTGAATTTCCCTTGGGATCAATAAAGTATCTATCTATCTATCCTGTCAACTATCCAATAAAAAAGCAAAATGGCCCTAACAAATTATTCTGCTAATTTCTTTTTGTAATAAATAATTGGACAGATTTCATCTTTTCTCCAAAGTCCAGTTGAGATACTCAAATTCCTTGTTTTAGACTACCAACAGTCAAAATCCAAAGACATTTTGTTCACCATATTAGGAAATAAAAAAGAATATTCACATTTACTGTGAGAAGCTGCAGCTAAAGCAAAGAATGTGGCATTTTGCCAAAAGAAATGATATAAACGATTAAACTAATTGATTATCCGACTAATGGGATCAAATTTAGTGTGTGACTGAGTAAACTTACATAGTTGGTGGCCCACAGAGCTTTGAGTTTAAGGTAACGTTGCAGCCGGTTTCCCAGGTTCGTCTCAAAGTGATTGGCCAGTTCAGTCATTCGTTGAAACTCTGGATCCGTCAACAGGGGGCGCACTGACTTCAGGTACTGAGATAGAGACAGAACACAGGGCATCGATCGAAACCTGCTCCTGAGATCACGGTGTTAACACACTTTATACTGCATGTGAAAGATAATGTGTGTGTCCACTCACCCTGCTCAGTGTGTCTTTGATGGGAGGGACAGGCAGGTGAGGTAGAGAGGTCTGATAACTGTACAGCAGAGGCTTCCTGCTCGATAATAACCTCAACAGAGTCTGAGAGAAACAGAAGAGAACACAACAGAACATATTTTACTGGGATTATAACATCCTTTGCACGGTTTTAGATTTACTACGACTGTTAAGACTACCACTGAAAAAAAAAAAAACAGTTCAACTTTGTCTCTACGGCCCAAAGCGACCTCTGCAGAGTAGCCTTGGATACGAAGTAGAAGTAGAAGTGTGGCATACCACCCAGACTTTGGTAACATTGGAGACTCGGCCGTGCTGCTCAAACATCCATTGGTGGTAGGAGAGCAGCAGTTTGAGGCAGAATCTGAGCGCGAGGATGAGGGAGAGCCACAGCAGAGTGCTGAAGACCAGCGCTGACAACATGGTCTGCCCCTGGGCACTGAGCGACACATGGAGACTGGACAGAGGGAGGAGAAAGAACAGTTAGTGCACGTCTTAAGGCATTTTAATGTTATCTGGAGCTGAAGGAAGAGACAAAACACAAACACATCTGACAAAGTATTACAGTATATTATTCCTAGCTGAAGGTGCTCACTAACAGATTTCTGAACAAAATGTGTGAGAAAGACATCTGTGAATAATAATGAATGCAACGTCACTGGTGAGGAAACACTCGTGAACACTATGAAAGTGCAACAGCAACATCTGCTGGGCCGAAGAGGAAGTGACAGAATTACACAAAGCAGGAAGCAGTATAACGTGACACAATGACAAAGAAATATTCATTTCACTCATTACACTTTAAATACAAAGGATAAAAAGGCATTTAAAGTGTAATAAGAAGAAATAGAAACGATGTATTAGATTTTAAATCATGTTGATGTGACACTGACTTAGGGCTGGGCGATATCGATATTTTAATCTATGTCGATATATTTTCAAACGCGATATAGCACATGACCATATCGTTAACATTGATAAAGTTTATTTTGCGTTAAAATGGACTATACATTTTTTCCCCTTGAGCTGCCAGTTCGCTTTTATTTCTCCTCTCCCTCTGTCCAGGTCTCCCGCTGCTTGTTGACGTCGTCACATCAGAGTCTCCAATGACTCCAAAAAAAGTTGCTAGATTTGTCGCTAGTCGCTTTTTAGGAAAAAACAAATCGCTAGAGGGTCTGAAAAGTCGCTAAGTTGTCAACACTGGACCACTGATTAGTGTGTTAACAAACCGAAGCAGCGGGGTTAGAGGTGGTGCACAGGTCTGTGTGTCAGCTGTTGCAGTGCATTGTGGGATTTGTAGTATGAGTGGTGGGAGTGCGATTTACCAGCGGGCCATTAATAATAGATGTATGAAATTATCCGGCCACAGAAGAAATATCGATATATATCGAGTATCGCCATTCTGCTAGAAAATATCGAGATATGACTTTTGGTCCATATCGCCCAGCCCTACACTGACTTGTAATCAGGTGAATGGTGTCTCTGTCATTGGTACGTCTGTTCTCACACTAACTCTGTGTTCCAGGTACGATTGACCACGAGGACTATGTGACGTTTTACAGCACTAAGTCACACACCACCAGCTATTTGACTGATTTTGGTGAAACTGGATCATATTTGATGGAGAAAATGTTTTCTGGTTTTCCCTAAACTAAACTGCTGCCAGCTTTAGCCGCTGTTAGGTCATGTGAGCTCAGTCTGTTAGCTAGGCTGCCCAGACTGTGACCTCAGCGCCCTGGGGGAGTGTTAGTGTTTGTACAACAGTCGTTTTGGACCACCAGGAAGACAAGGAGGTTTACAGGGCCCGGACTTAGCAGCCTCTACGGACATAATGGCAGAGGAGAAAAGGACACTGATGGAGGAAGCTAAGAAGAGAAAAGGAGAGCGTGAGAGAGCAAGAAGCCGCTGGACAAGAGTAAATGTGGGACTGACTTTTAGTGGTTGGTGTGAGCTTGGTGAAATAAAAGGCTGAAAGACGCCGAGCTGGGCTGACTGCTGTTGGACTAGTCAGTAATATTAGCTGGCTGCTATGTCTAGTGTTGTTGACTGTGTTGATGTTTGAAAGTTGTCGATTCGTTAGTTTTTGATCATAAGTAATGTAATCAGAACAAATCCATGTGTACAGCTGTCCATATTTAGGGGGATTACACTCTGAACTGGGAGCGCTAAATTAAAAAGAGACCGATTGATATGCTGTGTTGCTTTAAGGTGTAACACTTGATCACTGACTTGCCACAGCAGACACTCTTTTGCTGAATGTTCCTGGTCGACTCAGTGGTGTGAGGGACAAACAAACACTTTTAAAAAGGATGACAAAGAGTCTTTTACGAGTACGTCAATGGTTTAAATGACATAACGGAGCGAGGCGTCCCAGTATACATTAAAAGAGGTACGTGCCTGGTTGTCACGTTGCTGGTCAGCAGACTGGCCTTTAAACTGGAGCTGTCACTTCAAGTGGCGACATGAGTCTGCTACATCTTATTATTATGGAGGAATGTGGCAGGTGAGTGTGTGTGTGTGTGTGACTACGATGTAGACAGTGAGTCAGCAATGTTGTAAATATCAACAGCCAGAGTTAGTGAATAGACTTGTATCATAGTAGGGGAGAGTTCAGGCGGTGCAGGCATCACACCCACATTAATCCAGAATGACTCATCTGCTGTATTTACTACGAAGTCAGTTTGTTTGGATCTGCCCAAATCTTTCTTCATCCTGACTGTTAGTCACATGACTGACTTTCAACTTTCAGCTGGCAGCGAGTTCACCAAGAATATGAAGCTGATGCTGACATTGATATTTGATAATGATACATAAGCCAATCGCTTTGATTTGTTATTTTTCTTTGTATTGTATATTGTTAACAGTGATCTAAGCTAATATCTGCAAATATCTGGCTGTTGTTTATTACACAAACCATTCTTTTAGACATTGGAGCTAATAAACTTAGAAAATAATTGAAATTAAGACAGCACATAGAAAAGTTTATATGAACATGTTTGGATGTATGGAATATGTTTCCCAACTCTTTTCCCAACTCCAACTGCATAAATGTTTTGTTCACGACACAAATATATATTCAGTTTACTGTCATAGAAGATGAAAAAAAGTAGAAAATATTCACATTTGAGCGGATGAAATTAGAGAATCCCCCCCCCCCAAAAAAAATGACTGAAAATGATAAATTAATAGTTGAGAACTAAACGATGAATTAACTAATCTGTTGTGAACACCTAAATGGAAAATGGACTGTACTTATATAGCTCCTTTCTAGTCTTCTGACCAGTCAAAGTGCTTATATACTTAGGCTGCATAGGTTATTCATCCATTCACACACATTCATACACTGATGGCATTGGCTGCCATGCAAGGTGCCAACTGTTCATCAGTTTTAGGAGCTAACCATTCATACACACACACACGTACACACAGTCACACCGATGGCACAGCCTTCGGGAGCAATTTGGGGGTTCAGTATCTTGCTCAAGGACACCTCGACATGCAGACTGGAGGAGCCGGGGATCGAACCCACGACCATCTGATTAGTGGACGACCCGAGTGAATGTTGTCTTCTCAAAATGTAACCTAAAAATCTGCCAGTTTTTAATGTTGGATTTATGTAACAGGCTAACAGAGAACCATGAAGCCATAGTTTCCATCTATACACAGAAAACTAAGCTGCATCGTCTGTCTTAAGGAGCGTGTGTGTGTGTGTGTGTGTGTGTGTGTTCAGCGGCAGGTGTTGCTGTATCATGGTGATGAGCCCCATGCTGGGATCCGAGCGCATGTACATGGTGGCCAGGATCGCTATGACGACAAAGAGCCAGGAGGAAGGGCTGGCAGGGTACACACCCTTAATCACCCGGTTCTGTTAGCACAGAAGAAGAAAGCAGGACACATTGTGATTATTGTTCATATTTCCCTCCTTTTACAGCAGGCCAGTGAAAAAAACAAACAGGCAAATGCTAAGGGTGCCGTCCATCCAGGGGGCGCCACAAATGGGGGAAGAAAAAAGAGAGAAACTTTCACTTTTCTTATACCAAAACTCCTTGGTACTATTATTTCTTGATAAAAATATGTTAATTTAACTGCATAGCAAAGCCTATTAAATAATAATAATAATAATAATAATAATAATAATAATAATAATAATAATAACAAACAACAATAATTTTATTATTATTATTATTATTATTATTATTATTATTATTATTATTATTATTATTATTATTATTATTATTATTATTATTATTATTATCATCCCTCTGGTGCCGGGGAAGAAGAAAAAAGAAGAGGAGGACAAACGCGACAAAGACAGAGGTACAGTAAAGATGATGTCATGATAGTAACTTTTAGTCTAACACGGTTTGATAATCAGTAAATAGCGTTAGCTTGTTTTAACGTCAGGTAATGTTATGGAGGGGCCTAACAGCTGTTATGGAAAATAATGATGTAGGTAACTATTCCCACCTTACATTTCTCAGGGTCATTTGTAAGATTAGATCTGTTCAGCAGGAGTTTACATCTGTCTACATTTTTATTGACATGTGGTTAGCTAATGTTTGCTCTGCTTGTAATAGGCAGTCAAAATGTTTTTCATTTTCCAGCACTTCATATATTAGAGTTGTGAGGCTGGTTGTTTGTTGTGTTACAGTTCATATTGTCTAAAGTTGTTTATAGTGTTAAACTTTACATCAGTGTTAAAGTGCACATCATTCATGTTAATACTTCATAACTAAGCATTATTATATGTTATATTATACTGCAGTTTACTGCTTCTTTACATTCTGCTAATCAGCAGTTCACTGTAATGATAATAAAACTGAATCTAATCTAATCAGAAATAATTGCATTGCATATGATACATGTACAGAGTAGGGGAAATCATGCCTCTCTTAGGTTTTTCATTTGTAGTATTTTGTTTCATTTTATTCTTGGTATCATGTTTTTTTATGATTAGACTGTAACACCCAACAGTTTCACACACTCCTCTTCTCTCTTCAGATGTGCTGTTGACATATCTGAATCCCACCCAGTCACCAGTTATCTCCACTTCAGCAACATCAAGCGATCCTCCTGTCGCCTCCACCGCTTGTTTACAGTTTTTATTTTGTGGGTAGTTAAATCTTATACTCTGTGTAGGCTATTTATATTAGCCGTTTCTTGTGTGTTTGTATGTAAACTGGCAGTGCTGCCATGCAAGGGGGGCACCACCTTAAATCTTGCCTGGGCGCCAAATTGGTTAGGGCTGGGACTGAACACAGTCAACATATATTGTCTTTAAAAAGGCACAGCAAAGGCACGTCAGTCAGGTCAGTACATGTCACCTCTACAGTTAGGAATTTACACCATGCACTCAGCACACAAATGACATCCCTACACACCTCCTATCACACAAATGACATCCCTACACACCTCCTATCACACACACACCCACACACACACACACACACACACACACACTATCACACACACACACCCACACACACACAAGTTTAGACAAGTAACCAAAGAACTGAGGCATCTGTCTGGAGACCAGGGCTGGAAGGACAGTAGACGTTGTATGCAATGACAGTATAAATATCATGCAGGAAAATTGTCTTCACAATTACATAACTCATAAAAATAACATTAAATCTTCTGTTGATGAATTCCACTGCGGCTGAGCGTGCGGTATGTGTGTTTTCTATCTATCTGTGTGTTTTAAGTGTTACCCATGACAACAAAGAAAAAATGCAAAACCAGACACAAAACAGACAGCTCTGTTTTTAAGCCTTTTTTTGTTGTGTCATTTAATCATGTCTGGGCACCATGACTCAGCATAACCCAGATCTCGCCTCGGTTTCTTTAAAAATGAAAGAACAGGTCCCAGAATTTAGAGATTTTTAGTGAAGGTCTGAACGATGGCAACACTGCACACACGCACAAACACACAAACAGGTTCCCCATCATCCATCATCCTCACCCTCATGCGGCTGACTCGTTTCTTCCATGACCGTACACCGGACAGGTAGATCTGGTTCAGGGCCTGGTAGGACAGCTGCAGGTCAATCCCCTCTGGTGTTATGGTGAACTGGAATGCCACCGCCTGGTGGGCCTCCGCCATCTCTATGGTAACGCAAGCAAACAAAAATGTAAACACTGATATCACTCCTTTGATTTGTATCGACCAAATGTGAATCTTTTAGAGTTAGGACAGTAGTGTCTAGTTTTTTGTCTTCTACTTGAACTGAACAGCTTAAAATATTCAATAACTGACGGGGAGTGTGGAGAATAACTATCAGTTTGTTTTATAAGCCAGCAGAGACTCAGTGTAAGAACGCTCTGTGTGACAATATTGGAGTAATTTAATGTGTCAGTGGAATGTTGTTGTCTCACTGAATCCTCCTACTGAGTAAAACCAGCTCAGAGTCCAATCCTGTGTTATATCAAGTGACACTGTGTTATACAGCAGGCTTAATGAGTAGACAGGGTGGAAAATTTACTTTTTAAAATACACAGACAGATAAATGTCCAAATTCAGCAGACACTCGGTGGTAAATGACTGTTTTGTGTCTGTGGCACACGGAATATCGAAAAACAAACATCCACAAACTGTATCCAGGAAATCTAAGGTACAAAAGAGCCAGTGTGTCTGAATACATCCTTCACTGGCAGTTGGTTCATGACAGACCGCTGCCCTTTTATTACTTTATGACTAATTAGGGAAGTGAATGTAGTGTGAAGAGGTAATGGTAAATCTAATGGAAAGTCATTTGTCTTTGTGGCAGGGTTTGAGTTTATGGATAGAATAATGATGTTCAGCTCAGGAAAAACACAGTACTGCTTTAATACAGAGTATTTATCCTGCTGCCTGGTCTGACATTATGAATTATTAAATACTCACTAGCTACTAGCTCTGGCATGATACTGGCAGATAAACAGCATGGAGAATGCATGTCTCTGATAGCAGTATGGTAAAAGGTGTGAGACTTAGAGACTATTCTCTGATAGACACTATGTAAACATGCTTCTGATCTCATATATCATATATCTCATATCCTGATAGGTCAGAGTCACATGTTTGTGTGTGTTGCCTTTCCTGCCTACATCCATTCTATATAAAAGAACTCAAAGCAGTCCAAATGACTAAAAATATTACAGTAAATGGTGGGATTTGTGACGCACTGAAATAAAATGATTGAGCATACTATGAAACGATCAATTGCCACATGTTTACAGTAAGTTACTTGTCAACAGTTGCCAGTTGGTTACTGTGATTTTATTTACAGTACGTTACTTGTCAACTGCTGCCAGTTAGTTACTGTGATTTAACTTACAGTAAGTTACTTGTCAACAGCTGCCAGTTAGTTACTGTGATTTTCTTTACAGTAAGTTACTTGTCAACAGCTGCCAGTTAGTTACTGTGATTTAACTTACAGTAAGTTACTTGTCAACAGCTGCCAGTTAGTTACTGTGATTTTCTTTACAGTAAGTTACTTGTCAACAGCTGCCAGTTAGCTACTGTGATTTTCTTTACAGTAAGTTACTTGTCAACAGCTGCCAGTTAGTTACTGTGAATTTCACAGTTCACCAGTGCATGATATATATCGTCATATCACACAGCAATGACTACAGGTTCATATAACGAGACTTCAGCTCTGTTTATGTAAAGTTGTGTGAGCAGGAAATATCCTTCAAATCCAGTTACCTGCTCCAGATTTTGCTTTCACGAACACAATTTTGCTTCACAAGTGAAAAATACAACATGCAGTAGAGAACATTCTTCCTTTATTGAATCACTCAGAGTCAGAACACAGCACTGCTGCACAGCTGTACTGAGATGTGATTTGTTAAAAGACCAGTGTGTAGGACTTAGTAGCAACTAGTAGTGTAGTTGCTGATTGCAGCACCCTCACCTCACCCTCTCCTTCTTGGTGTCAAGGAGAAACTACAGTAGCTGCAACACTAATGAATCCCTATCTAGAGAGAATAAGAACTATTGTGCTTTGTTACCTTAGAATGTGTCTTTTATATCTACCATGGAGTCTGCCATTTTGAATGGCCATGTTTCTACAGTAGCCCAGAACAAACTGTGGTTAGCTCCATATTTAAGTGTAATGTGAAGTGTGGAGTACTATGAATTTTTTCAACTCTAAAAGAAAGCAAAGGGTCTCAAAATGTTGCAAATTTAAATTTTAAAGGATCAGTTTGGAGGAGTTAGTGGCATAGGTGTGGTTGCTGATTGCAACCCTATCGCCTCACCATCTCCTCCTAGCATGAAGGGGAAACTATGGCGGCAAAAAATATGAATGACCCTATATTGAGTTATTATTTAGTTTGTCTATTCTGGGAAGAGAACTCTGTGGAAGAGATAGCAAAAGCATGATTCTAATTTTCATGTGATTATACACTGTAGAAAGTAGGGGTGCACGATAACGATAAACCGATACGATAACTTTCAGCTCCTAAAGGCCGATACCAACACCGATAACAGATAACACACACATAAATAAAGTATATATATGATCATAACCTAAGATCATGACATTAATACTATGAACAAACCCCAAAACACTTTTGACTCTTTAAAATAAATTTTTTACTATTGGTAAGCCTCTCAAAGGCTAAAATAAAGGCCCCTTGAACTGATGCAACGGGATTACAAACTGAAAAAGTACATTCCAGAAGTTCAAATAAATAAATATATATAGAAAATTGATGCACTTTGAGGCCATTCAGGTCTCACAGTGGGAGCGGGGCACTGCCGTGCTGACAAAATTATAAATGTTATCGGGGCTATTCGTCATGATATCGGACTTATCAGAATAACGTAATAATTTCCTATTATCGGCCCGATAAATTATCGTGCACCCCTAATAGAGAGCATAGTTATTATTATCAGTATTATCATTTATGCCATATTCTATAAATACAGCATCCCAAATCTGACACACTGAACCAGTAAGTCTTCAAAGAGACAGTTGCGCTGTTCTGTAGTGTTCTGTAATCTGAGGAAGCAGAGGAAAATGTACTAAAAGACCATACAGTAAGTATGTGGTTAAGGTTTTACTGGCTGCTCATAAGGAAGCAATTATAAGAAACTTATATAGGAACACCCTACACAAAGAGGCTGGAGAGAATAAATACAGAAGAAGCTCAATGTAAATAGAATGAGGGAAATGAACACTGTACAGACCCCAAAGATCCCCAACGAGTGAAATGTAAGTGGACAGAACTATAAGATTGTGACTGTAAGGAGAAGATGTGTAAACACCAACAGTGATGGTGTTTCATTTCATTTCCTGTTCTTACTCATTTTGTTGTGTGAAAAAAAGTGTCAAAAACCTCAAAAGCCAGTGAAGTCATTCCTCATGTCAGAAATATTTTCTTCCAAGTTGTTATTTTTGCGACATGCAGCACAGCCCAGCAGGAAAAGCACAGCTGTAAATAATTTAACTAACAATGGCTGGATTCCATTTAGCTGCTTCAGTTTCAGCCACCCGGCGTTGTTCATGCTGGTTAGACAAAGAGTGAACCACAAATCTGTGCGCAGAATGTCAACAATTGACATTCCCTGAGATGCTGCTCAGCCGTAAGTCAGGCATGTTAATCCACGGCTTTGTTTAATACTCGATACTGATGGAAATAGAGCACACCGTCTGTTATTTCTATATAACACACTATGAACAAACGACTGTTGCTAATGGATGCAGTATCAATCATAGACTCTGGAGGACCACAGCAGATGCAATGGAATTATTTTCAAATTAATTAAGTTATTTTTAAATCAATAATGCGTCACTAAATGTTTCTCGTTTCATCTCGCATGTAGCCGTGTACTAATCGTGATAATGTGCAGCGAGATGGACATTATCATGAAATAAACTTCTTCCAGGTGATGCAAGACCTCTCTTGCATCATCCTATGTGGGTTTATTTCATGACTGGCTTCGCTGTGCATTGTCATTACTGAACAGGTTAGTGTGCGCGAAGAAAGTAGGATGTAGTTCATGCCCCTGGTGAACTTATGACGGAGAAATGTCTGAGGCAATCACTTTTTGTATGACTAAGCAGAAAGGAAGCAAAACCTCACAAATCAACACTATACACAACTGTGTCAGGCTCTGCTATCGCATCAGGAAAAGCGACGCAGTTTATTAAAACACTTTGCAAAGTCATCCTGTGTATTGCAATGGACCCTTAGATGGGCCAAAGGTTATGTTTGACATCCCTGTTCAAGAGCCTTTTAGAAAAAAATAAGTCACTGCTTTCAAAGTTTTCACATTTGGCCTGATTAGTTTTCTTCCCCAGAACCCTGCCCTATGCTCAGATGACTCACAATCAGTTGATGACGTTGATTGTGTACATCCAAATCCCAGCTTAAAAACATCACTTAAAAAAGGTCCAATGTGTCAGATTTTAATAATAATAATAATAATTTAAATACATTTTTTACACTAGGAAGGATAGGGTGAGTCAATGGGGTTGCAATCAGCAACAATACTGCTAGATTCCACTAAATCCTACACAGTGATCCTTTGACAAGCCTGTAGATGGTACCACAGGTTCATTATGCACATCATTATCAGCAGCATGTTGGACAGGAACATTGATTACTCAGCCTTCAGCAGCAGACAGGCAGCGAGCTGCCAAAGCTATTAGTCGCTGATTGGACAGAAATCTGAGTGTGTCACTGCTGGTTTGGTTTGTTCCTGGATTCCTTCACTCCTTTACCTCATGTGTAACCTACACACGTGACACGTGATACAAACTGATGGAAACTTTCAGTCATTGCTGTGCTGCTCAATTCTGTTGGCTTAGTAGACAACGACTCAGACGGAAACATGTCTGTCAGGAACAGAAGCTCAGTTACTACAAAGATTTGTCCAGTCATCCGCCTGGAGCAGTGTGTGTTTGCGTGTGCGGAGCCCTGCAGTGTTGAGGTCCTGTAAAAGGCAGAGTAATGCACAGCTGTTGCAGATGAACATACAGGCTGATGCCATGTCAACCATACGGTTACAGTTGTAAAAAAAAAGTAGGTCAAGATGTAATCTCTGCGTGTGCGGCCCTCTGACATTGCTTTCCTTTCTCTCTATGCAGCCAAGCAATTGATTGCTGCATATTTCTCACTTACCACAGCTATTTGTGTGTGTGTGTGTGCGCGCACATGCATATAACTGAATGAAAGGGAGAACTGAAAAAGACAAGTAAGAAAAGAGAATGGAGAAGAGAGGTGTGGGCGTGTTAACGAGCTCTCGGCTGTGCAGTTAGTCGCTGGTGCTGAAGTGAAAGTCTAACTAACGTTGGTTTTAATCAACATACACTGGTTTTAAAAGTGTTGTATACATATCCTGGAGCTGTGTCTGGAACGGGCACTCGGCGTCATCTCATCTAAATTGAACACTACATTCCACTCACGGAGCATCTGCTTTTACTCAAAAATACTGTATAGGCGAGGAGATATTTAAAAACCCTGATCTGAAAGTGTTTCCAGAGGACTCCTCTGACCATCTGAAGGATATGATGTTCATAATGTTGCACAATAAAAAGATATATAACCTGTTTCTCAAGTTGAGGCCGTATTTCCTTTTTCCAGTTAGCCAGGTATGATATATCTATTTATGAATGACACAAGACAGAAACTGCAACTTTTTCTTTATCTATCTACTTCTATACAAGTATATCTATACTGTATGTCTTTTTTAAATGTTCTGTAGATGATAGCCTGATTTGAAACAGTCAATTCATTTTCCCATTCTGTAGCCGTAAACACAAGCTCCAAGATAACATGATCTTAAAAAGACACTTTAAGTACTCACAACACAATTGTTTACAATACAAGGAAGAGCTACGTGAAGGAGTTCGTTCGATCATCATTCTATCACTCTGTTCACACACCACAGATCCGCTAGTCCACGATCTCTACGATTGGCCTGAAAACAGACTGAGGTCGCCTTAGATCATAATCTCCATATAAAATAGCCAGATCTGCCACCATAACACGAGCAAAGTACACGGTGAAATCAAACACTGGAAACAAGCTAACCTGATGTGCCAGATGGTTTATTACACAGAACCTTCTGGGAAGTCCTTGGTAACTGCTCGGAACGGGAAGAAAATACCATCACGGTCAGTGGTTCACTTTTGTTTCGCCTCAGTTTCATAGTGAAGTCAAAATATTTTGACACTATTTTGACACATTCAGAATTCAGACAATTAATACCCACATTCCAAAATCAGATTATGTGACTGTATATATTAAATACAAGCTTCTATGTTTAGTAAGAAATTCAATTCAAAGTTATTGTCTCATTTTAAATTATTAAATGAACTCATTTCACTATACTGAGGACAATAGTATCTTTAGTACTGAACCTGCAGACAGTGTGTTTTTTCAGTTGAGTTGGTCTTCAGAAATATTGCCTGGTATGTATTTTTGATTTTTTCCATGGGAGGCACAAACTGGAGTCAATCCAAATCCACTTGTTGTTGCCGTTAATTACTCAGGCTGCAAATATTTAGTCACCATGGACAATGTTGATTTGCTGAATAACCAGACAGGACCTGTGACCTTTCACAGACCTCAGCAGAAACCTGAGTCATACAACTTTAACTCTTCACTTTGCTCAAACATTAGGCCTAACAGTGGGTTCTTCTTCAGTAAAGAATGTCTTAACTCTGCTAAGACACATTTAAAAACAAAGTTAAGTTAAGGAGCAGAGTCTGGTCAAGATAAATTTAGGAAAATATGTAGAAGGCGTTAACACACAGGTTTTAATGGCGGGGTGAAGGCTGACAAGTTTATACACTGTGAAAGATTGAGCACGCGGACGCGCACACGAGTGCGGCGGGAAGAAACGCGCGCGCACGCGCATTAAGCAATGACTATACATTAGCTTAATGAGACGAAGTATCATCTATTGTACTGTAATGTATGGAGCCTACTGTTTACTCGAGGCTGTGAGGAGGCTACACTGCGTGTATTGTTTAAAACACTCCAAACCTTTTTTATCTGAAGAGTTTTGCTTTGTTTTGTTTTCATTAAAAAGCTAAACTATCTGGCTAACCCCATATTCTATCTGGCAGCGCCAGAATGAGCTCAAATGTCACACTTCCTATGATTCAAGTTCAAGTTATGTTACATTGTTGTATAAATGACCTACGTGACGTCATTGTTTGCCTCTAAATTCTGCGAATTTACACGATAAGAAGCAGTCAGACGGTCCACAACATGTTATTTGAGTGAACAACCCCCTTCACTACAAAGTCAAGTCAAACTAATCTCCAGGACCTGTTTGAATGTGGCACAGCCCAAACCAGTTTAGCTTCAAGGAAATGGTTCCTGTGCGATGCAACCATGCCACTCTCCATCACCACTACATCATCCTGTTTCTGTGTGGGTGGAACAACCCACAGCTACCGACACACCAATACATTCAAACCAGACATTAAACACATTACACGTAACTACAACAAGTGAAAGTGCAGTGCATTAGCATGTGTAGCACAGTAGCCCTGTGTATTATCACTACTGTGCTACACACAGGCATCCATTCATGCACAGCACCGACTCCCACCCCAAAACGATGCACAAGAGCCAACAGAGAGAAAATGGACCGGTTTAGATTAAACTGAGCTGAACAGTTCGATGATATTTTAAAAATACCATTAAAATACATTAAAGAAAATGTACCTGAAGTGTTTTTAGGTGAGCTTTTCCGGTGAGAAAGTTGATACGGAAACGTTTGTTTGCGCCCCTTCGGTCTCCTCCGAGCGCTCTCAGTGAAGACTCTCTCGGCCACAATCTGTGCTGAGGCCAGCGGCGAAGATCGTGTGAGCACGACGAGAGGAGTCACTCCTGCACTGAGAGGGAGACATGGCGGGCCGATACTGTGTAAATGTAGGCGTTAACTTTGACGCCTACGCTGCAGCCGTGACCGTGGATTTTAGCACAGATATAAGATATGCAGATAAGATATGATTGCATGAAATGGGATAAGATAGCTATGTATGCATCAGTGTGTAGCCTTTGTATATTAGTTCAATCATAGGATGTAATAAAATGTGAACAAACATGAGATAAGGGAATACAACAGAACCATACAGTAGTATAGTATAAGAATAATATGATATTTTATTTTATTTTATTTCTTTTCTTTTTTATTTTATTTCATAGACCATTATATATGCAATGCAACGTATATGATAAATATATAAAATGTGTTCAGTATGCTCCGTTAGTGTTAGAGTAAGCGCTCTTCTCTTTATGCCTCTCTCTGCATTACGTAAACGTCAGCTATAGAGACACACCCATTTATGACACAAGGAAGATACATTTAAAAAAACCAAAAGTAGGTCAAACAAGTCCTGCTCAAACTTACACATGGAACTACTTTTATTTATATTTCCAAAGTCTTCATATTTTAACATTAAATTAAATCTCTTTCACAGTCACGGGCAGCATCACTGCGAGCCTTCAGATTTAGCCTGAGGCTAGCCCTTCAACTAGTCCTACTTGTTTCCCAAGTAGAAATAAAAACATGAAATTATAATAAATAATCAAAGTCTCACCTTTATTTATGCTTTGGGAATTGTCATTGTGATGTCATGCTGCACTTTATTTCTGAATATTTACAAATAATACACTTAGCTGTATTATATAGTATAATTTACATACAATATATGTTTATCTTTGTAACATGGCCATTATCTCCCACTATTCTCCCACTGCAGACTTGATTGAAATTTCAGTTAGTTTCATTGTTTTGTTGATCATTATATGATGATCTAAAGGCTGTTTCAAAGACTGTATTAATGCTACTGCAAAAAAAAAAGAAGCTAATTTAAAGGGACAGTTTGGCAAATATTTGTTTTGCTTTAATTTACTTTTTGCCAAAAGTTAGATAAGAAGATATAGACTACTTTCATTTCTGTACTGTAAATACTATCAGCTGCCTGTTAGCTTAGCTTAGACTGGAAACATGGAGAAACAGCTAGCCTAGCTCCGTCCAAAGGTAACAAAATCCACCTACCAAGACCTCAAAAGCTCACTAAGTAACACCCATAATACATAACAATATCTATGCTTTGTTTAATCCAAACCAAGGTGTGTTGTGGTTTTTAGGGCAGATTATGACTGGTTATCTGCCAGGCACATAAAACACAATGTGTCATTTTTACACTTTGATTTTTGTCCCGATACAACCAATGAGATATTATATGTTAATTAGTGAGCTTAAGGGGCTAAGGTAAGTGTATTTTGTTGCTGTCAGACAGCTGTTTCCCTACATCCAGTCTTTAGACTAAGCTAAGCTAAGCTAACTTGCTGGTACCGGTGGGTTCATGTTTACTGTACAGATTCTCTTCAACTCTAAGCAAGAAAGTGAGGAACCTCCACAGAAACATACGCAGGATATGTGTCCTCAGACCTTATGTCAACCAGCAGAACTATGACATGATCATTTTCATGAGTGTGTCATAAAAACACAAACAGCCACACATATTTCCATTGTTGTTTATTGGTCAGTTATTTCTCACAGGCAATAATAATCATTGTCATAATAGTGCACTTTTCCTTTTTTGTAATTATACTACAGACATTTCTCTTCGTCATTGTCGTCATCATCATCATTAATTGTGTTAGCAGTTTTCTCGACCCGCCTCCCCACACACACCTCCTCGAGTTTTGTCTGACATCACAAATTCCTCCAGAGTGGAAAAAAAAAAAACTTTTTCTACCGTGTGGAGTGGAGGTTCGCAAGATGTGGGGGGGTGGTCATGAGTGGGGTGTGATGGGGCGGGGCAGGGTGGGGTAGGGGTGGGGGTGGAGGGGGAACATGGGCAGGAGACAAGAGATTATAGTGGTACAATTCTAACTGCAGAAGAAGAGTGAGCAATAATGATGAGAGGAAGAGATGTACGGCGACTACAGTGTCGATAAAAGATAGTGAACGCTACATAGATATGGATGGCATACAATGGAGACAGAGACAGGCATACAGTGTATACAAATGTATACAGCATCTGCATTGAAGTATACAGTGTATAAAATGTATACAAGGGTAGGGAGGGGGCGATTATATAAGGGGGGGGTGACATATGTGCAGTTGGGACATGGATGGGCAGGTTCAAGAGCTACAAAGAGGTGAAATGGGCAGGGTGTAGAAACTGTGAAGTGAATGGGTGTATGGGCGGGGACGGGGATAATGAGGGAGGGAGGGGTGAGATTTCTTTCAATAGGAGAGTTTCACGAGCAGCGCGGGAGCCTCCCGGCTGCAAACATGCCAAGGGTCCCGTTGTGTCCTTGAATGGATTTTGATGTAGAGTCTGCTCAGAGTGAAGTAGAGCACTGGAGCAGCCTGTTTTGTTGCCTTTCTTCCCACCTCTATCCTCCAACCAGCTTCTTTTTTTCTAAACACGGATGGTAAGGTGAATCTGACTGTGACCCTGTGTTAAAAAAAATAATAATAAAAGACTATGATACTGTTTTGTGTGTGTCAGAGTGTGTCACTTTCTCCCAACTCCCTGGCCTTGACCTTTGTGTCACCTCACTGCTGGATTCTAAGGGGCCCACACTGAGCTGCAGGATGGGAAAAGAAAGCATGATTACATAAGAAGGGAGGCAACACGTTTATGTTAAACCAGTTGAGAGTGCTCAAGAACAGGCAAATAGTTTCCCCAAAGCTTTCTCAAACACTCCTGATTCCATGCCCTGTGGCCATGATACACTTATCAGACAGGATATTCAAAAAGATCAGTTTCCACTTGAATCCTTAACTTGTGTAAACAGATTCCAGGATGTTGAAGTAGGTTACATTTGCTAAATAAAAGGACACAAAATGGCTGATAAAACTGCAAACGTATGTGTGTTTCTTGCCATTCTTGTTCACCTCTTCCGGTTAAGTGTGCACAGGTGTGTGTGAAGAGAGTTTCAGTGGAGGGTTATCTTGCATGAATAAACACAGGGCGTTTAACAGGGAATGAATATGACAAGAAAATACATTTGTGTTTGCAGTCGCTGTTCATGGATTATTTAGCTCTCTGAACAAGACTGAGAGTCTACAGCCATGCTAGCTGCTGTGTGAGGCTGTGCTGAGGCAGAGTGGCAATTAAATGCCAATTTCAGCATGCTGACATGTTCACAAAGACAATGCTAACATGCTGATGTTCAGCAGGTATAATGGTTGCCATGTTCACCTTCTCAGTTTGCAAGTTAGCGGCTGAGGCTAATGGTAATTTCGGAGATTTTTCTTAGAATTTTGACCTGGATGAAAAGTCAGCACTTCACCAAAGTCAGAAGGGTGGTACTACACTAATTACCCCTTGTTGAGATGTTCCAAGGGATAAGTGGAAACTTTGACCTGCTGGTGGTGTTAGAGGAAAGGTCAGAGGATCACTAAAGTCATGAGCATTCCTCTGGAGGAAGTTTCATGGCAATCCATCAAATAGTTGTTGAAATGTTTCAGTATGCACCAAAGTGGTGGACCAATCAATAAACTGATATTGAAAGTGCCAAGAGCCACATCATTAGCGTGTGCATGTGTGTGTGTGTGTGTTACTAATCCCACACAGACATCTTTGAACTAATCGTGTAAAATTCCAGCAGCTAAAAACACAATACAAAGATGGATGTTTTTTTTTTTTTTTTTGCAGCATCAATTTTCAGAGAGGAGTTACTTTTCAGTTTTTCTCAGGGAAAGCTGGTTTGCCCTGCAGTGTCAGACAACTTGAAAGTCACATTTCCCTGTCTTCACCCATCTCCCGTTTTTCATGAAAAAACAAATACATGTCAAATAAATAAATAAATAAATAAATAGATAAATAAATACATTTTCAGTAAGCATATGGAACAAAAATATGTTAACACTCTTGCAGTCATTTCAAAAAAGTTTTTGACATTCACATGGTTGGCGCCGGGCTTTTTCTTTTTTTTTACTGGTGGCAAACACGTAAACATAAAAAAATGCAGAAAGACCAGAGCACAGTTTAAAAAAAGAACATGTGGAAAGAAAAAAAACAGGCAAATTTTCATTCTTTATGTGTGGCTTCATTTTTCCTTTCCCCCCTCCAGGCAGTATGTGTGCAGAATTTTCATGACAAACAGACACAACCGAGTCTTTTTTCTTTTTCTTGCTTTTTTTTTCTTCATGTGAAAACATTATTTGTTCATCTCCACCTGCCCCTCTCTGTCCTCCCTCCTCGTCTCCTTTTAGAGAGGCAGAAAGAGCTGAGGCTTTTGTTGGGGCTTTGAGTCGCCCTGCATCATTCTGCGTCTATTGTCAGAGGAACATAGGAAGGGTTTCGGTTGCCTAATTGTGGGTCTAAGAAGCTTAAACACTTGGTCGTCCTGTTCGACCAGCGTCTTTATTTTAATTCCACGTATCCATCGTCATCCATCTTCAGTTACTGTAACTTTAATTCCCATCATAGTTAGGACAGATTTGAACCTTTCATACAATATTCGGTACATTGAAAGGGTTATTGATCACTGTAATCATTCCTCCTCTCCATATAGGCCGTGATGTCATCTCTTAATTAAGGTACTCCATTATAAGAGACAAAGAAGGCAAAATCCAGTCCAAAAATGTATTCTAACTTGGACTTGGACTGGATAACTCAGACTTAGCAATCCAAGTTATTCAAGATAAATGGGTATCTTTGTCATGGGAGCTATATGTAGGTTCGTGTCACATTTCATGCCAGCTTTTTATCTAAAATTCTGGGTCATTTGTATCAGGAATTTCTGACAGCAACAATATCTCCACCTTGGTCAGAAAAAATACAGAAATGTTGGACAAAGGTGGGCTTATTTTGTAGCTAGGACTGTCAACCGAACGTCAAATCAACTAGGTGATTAAGCTAACTTTGGCTCAGTGAGTTAGCAGAAAACTCTGACTCTGACTCATTTTAAAATAAAAACCTTTTAAATGGTCTTAAATATGCACTATATAGGCCTACATGGTATTGTGCTAAAAGTATTAGAACCCTACACACATCATAAGGATGTCTAAAGTTTGACAAAGTGGGACGTGGCTAATGGCTACTGTAGTTAGGCTAACTCATATTAGCTTCTGTGAAGAGACTGCTTCACAGCCTGTATGTACAAGAGGAAAAACTACTGCAAACAATAACTATTTCACATAGATGTGGCGTATGAATGATGTATTCAGTACACCTGACTTTCAGTGTCATCTTTAAGTTAGCTTAAGTTTTTGGCTACTAGTTCATGGTTTGTCCTTCCTTTGCTTGGATACCTGTCGCTACCTATCCTCTGTTTAGTCTCATCTATCTGTCCATCTCCCTCTATTCTAGTGGGAGTTTTTACTTGCGAGACGTTCTACCTGTGGTGTGACTAGTGTCTTTAAAATGGGGCTAAATCTAACTAGCTATCCACTTTTTCTCCTCCATTAAAGGCAATACGGTATCATAGCTTTATCAATGTAATTCAGAAATAATTGTGGGACGTTCTGCTGCTCACACACTCAAAGAAAAGTTGGGTCTTATTTTGATATTCACCTAGCCCTAGGGCTACATTACGTAAGCCGCGTCAGATCCATTCTCCATAATTTCTTTGTGTTTTTTCCTCTGCTCTCAGACTCCTTGACTGTTAAAGTAAAACATGAAGTTTGATAATTATTCAGAAATAATATCCACTTTAACAATCAAGTCTAATTCTCAATCCTTTCTCAACCCCATTTTGTTGCTTTGCTTGAAAACACACATTTGTCCTCAATTAGAACGTGAGAGGAAGAGAGGAGAGCGGGCTTCCTGTCATGTGACTCATCGTGTTTGGTCAGGTGGTGTTGAGGAGACTTGATAATCCAGGTGACGGCTAGCTGGTCAGAAAATGATAAAAGAGAATGACTTTAGGGGCTCCGTCATTGGCCGGTATCCTCCCGTGCCATTCTGACAGACAGATGTGTGGTTTGCTGTTGGATCTGAACCATGTGTTGCATGTGATTGGTCAGTGGGAAGGGGCATGTGCTTTCTTGATTCGTCAGAGGTTGGTGATGTGTTTCCATGGTGATGAGTTTTTCCTGTATTTCTCTGCTGAGGTGGGATTTTTTGAACATCCTGTCTTTGGACTTGTCCGTCCGGGGTGAAGGTGCCCTTGAAGGCTGACTTAGAGATCAGCTCCACCTGCCTCCGCCACCCCCACAAGTATATATTTTTTTGACAATTTGTGGGGGAATATCCCTAGATCAGCTTCAGGGAAAGTCTTCCCCCTCCTACATCCCATTGCTTTGGAATAATTGTAGGAAGCAAGGCAGGAAGTAAGGAAATAGGAAAGGAAAGAATGTGGGAAGGATTGAGGAAAGGAAGAGAAAAAGGCCAGGCAGATGACCCTCGCCTCTCTTCCACAACATTCTTTTCAGGGATGAGACTGCGTCCCGTTGGACGACGAGAGGAGTCTGGTCTTGTCCTTCCCCGAGCCTCGCCTTTGTAAGACGGTCCCGCTGCTGCTCCCGCCTCCGCTCCCGCCGTCTGCCGCACGCTCTTTCTCCCCACGCTCCCGCTCAGATCCACTTTCCGAACGCCGGGAGTTCTGACGCGATGGAGTGCTGGGCTGGCGGGAAAGCTGACCGTTCTTCTCATCTGGGGGGCCAGGGGTAAAAAACGGAGAGAAGAGGAAGTGAAACAACTGATCTAACTGGTACATGTAGTGTGTGTGTGTGTGTGCGTGTCTGCGTGTGTTTGTGCATGTGCTACTTACCAGCCAGTGCCTGCACAGAAGGCTGATCATGAGTACTCAGGAGCTGAGCCTGAATGGTTTCCACCACCCTCTTGAATCTGCGACTGGGACCTGAGAGAAGAGAGGATCAGCTCGTCACTGTCTGAGAGAGCGTTGTCTAAAGGTTGATATAGCCTCAAAGATGAATTGAAAGACCACCGCCCATACTCTTAGCCTCATGCTCCATGTGTTCCAGGATCCTTTTTTTGGCCACTTGGGGGCAGCAGAAACAAGTTATGAACATGGCATATGTTATCACCTTTTAAATGGACTGTACTTATATAGCGTCTTTCTAGTCTACCGACCACTCAAAGCGCTTTATACTACATATCTCATTCACCCATTCACACACATTCATACACTGATGGCATTGGCTGCCATGCCATGCCAACTGCTCATCAGTTTGAGGAGCTAATTCATACACATTCACACACCGATGGCACAGCCTTCGGGAGCAATTTGGGGTTCAGTATCTTGCCCAAGGACACTTCGACATACAGACTGGAGGGGATCAAACTGGGGATCGAACCGCCAATCTTCTGAAGCAAAACAGCTTTTTTTTTTGGCCTTTTCAAGCTTTTTCAAGCTGAAGAGTGACAGGAATGCGGGAAGAGAGAGATGGGGAATGACATACAGGAAAGAGCCACAGGTCGGACTCGAACCCTGGGCTTCCACAGCAAAGACTGAGCCTTCGCACATGGGCCGGCTGCTCTACCAACTGAGCTAAACGCCGCGCTGAAGCAAACTGCTTTGTATATTTTGCCACTAACCAGCAGACACGGAGAGACGTTAGCATTCATTTGGAGACATTTCTCCTTTTTTCTCCTGACAAATGTAACTCCAATATTTACTATTTTCTAGCTCTGTTTAATGTCTCCTGAGTGAAATATGTGTCTGTGGTGCTGAGCAGGCTTTGAGAGCGGTGAGTGAATCAAATCAGTTGTGGGTCGGACAGCTAAACTACCAGCTAAAACTCGATATAAAGCTCCGTGAAGCCGAGAAGAGCTGCAGATTCAGGTGATAATTCTCTGTAGGGTCATCGCTATGAGTAACACCTTACACATTGTTTACAGTGCCACTTTAATAACAAAGGTACAAAATTGTGAAAATCTGAAATTAGCATCAATTCAAGTCAGTGTTTTAGCCTATTGTTCCACATATTCTCTGATCTTTTTAAAAAATATACTGATTAGTTTGAAGCCAAATAAATATAAAAAAACAAATCTATCAGGGAATGAGAGAATATTTACTAAATCTACAGGGTTAACAAATTTTACCGTTACACCAGAACATATTAGAGTCCTCGCTTTAATTAGCTACAATTCACTGCAGTCTGAAAACATCTGTGTTCATTTGTAGTTAATGAGTATGAACTGTTGGTCATAACAGGTCATTTTAAACGTCCCCTTTGGACTTTTTAAACTTTCACATTACATATATATTTAGTCATTTAGCTGATGATTTTATCCATAGGGATACGGTGTGACAAGGACACGTTCATATAGATGTTAACTTTGTGTAAAGATGTCTTATGGACGACAGCCAATAGACACGTCCTCCTACCTGTTATTAGAGTGAAGGTGACGCTGTAGATGCCCATCTCTCTCCTTCCTTCCCTCTCTGCTCGTTCCCTCTCTCGCTCCCTGTCTCCCTCAGAGAAGGCAATGTCCACCTACAGGAGGAAGCAAAAGACCACGATCCTTGAGTTCACGACAGAGATTCTTGAATTAATCTAGTAAGTTTGCTCACACATAATACATCAACTATGATGATTTAATGCATCTATGTGATCATTACTGGTCTGTGTGTTTCTTTCAGTCCATTCGTCTCAGTGTCCCTGGGCTGAATCTGGTTTTTGTGATACGACCACTGGGGGCCACCAAAGCTGAACATTTTCTAATTCTACACACAGTGGCTTTAAGGATAAAGCTGCAACCTGCAGCTTGAACCATGAATTCTGCTTGAAATGTCCTTAAAGTTGCTTGGAAAAGCAGGAAAAAACATTTTCCCTACACTTTACCCAAGTATAAGATGTAAACTGTGTATCTGCATGACTGAACCTTCAGGTGTAGGATGTTACAATTACAAACAACACAAGGTGCACTAAGTGTATTTGTGAATATGGAACTTTGGATCTCAGGGCTGAAAGAGTAAATAAATATAATTATACTTGGAATTTGACAGGCTTCTGGAAGACAGAGGGGCCACCGGAGGACTTGTACTCTGCCCGGAAACTGTTCTGAGACACCACACTGTGGCTGAGGGATGGAATCTGAAGAGCGAAAAGAAACAAGTGACCCTAAGTATACAAACATTTTGAATCTGTGCCTTTAGCCATGAATGGCATTATTCTGTACATTCATGCTGGAAGTTGTAACCTCGAGTGTACTCACAGAGAGAAAGGCGTGGACGATGTCGGCCTTGATGGAGCTGAGCGGCTTGTCTTGAATCAGAACAAAGATCTGCTCCTCTTTCTCCAGGCTGATGAAGTTACCGAACCACGACCTCTTAGCCAGCCTGCAAATGAACGAGTGTCTGATCAGCTTAACTCCATTCACACATCTCACATGAGTGCTAATGAACTAGTATACAAAATATTCAGGTTGGATGTGTTATTTTTAACTGACATAGTGTTCAGTCAGAGGCATGCACGTCAAGGAACTGACTAATTATAGCATTTTGGTCATACTGTTCAATTTGGCAGACAGAAATCTGAGCAGTGACGAGAATGCTGCATCATGGGAGAACTAATGACCCCTTTAACAAACACAAGCAGGAACAATAAATCACCAAAAATGAAGTTTTCAATCAGGTTGGGGTGGTCAGCTGGTTAACAGGTCATGAACAGGTTAATGTCCACACAGTGGTATGGATACGTTTGGAAGTTACGAGTCAGTTGGTGAATGAGCCGGTGATTATGAAGCAACGCTGCTCTCCATTCATGTGAAGTGGAAAATAGACAGAAGAATGTCTATTTACACATCCAGCAGATACAGAGCAACATTAGCATTGATTTGGAGTTGTGTTTCTGACCACCTAATGAATGGAAGTCCAGTATTCACACTGAATTCAGCTTCACACCTCGTGAGGACATTTGGCTATTTAGCTGCTAAATGCTGCACTGTGTTCATTGGTGAGTTAGCCAGCTAGCTTGTCCAGCGCCATTTTGCCATATTCTGTAAATAGAGCCCCTTAAATCTTACACACTGGACCTTTAAATGAACTGTTGTTTTCTAACCTCTTTTTGTAAAGCTGGTGTTTCACTTAGAAAAAGACTTACTCTGGACTGGACTCTGGAGTCAAACTGGACATGTCCTCTGATGTAGGGACTGAAAAAAAAGACAATCAGACAGAGAGAGAGAGGAGAGAGAGAGGGGAAGGAAAAGGGCAGTGAATTTTGATGACAGGCCTTAATTTAATTGGCCTAATTACAGATTATCACAGAATCAGACATTACTCGACACAGCCTGAGGCTGCAGGCTGGGGCATGCAGAGGTTTATAATAGATTCTATCTGTGATGTGAATGCAAGGAGAACTCTGATTGTCAAGTTCACACGGATGGAGAAAAAACATGACTCCATTCTACAGCTGTGAAACAAACCAATCAGTGGAGAGGATTCATGCCGTCATCATTTGCTTTGTGCCTGTTTAAACTCTTTGACTTCGCTCACCTTGCAGTTTACGCCGATGGAAGCGTGGCGAGCCCAGGAGGTTGTTTTTGAACGAGTTCAGCCTTGTTCTCCAGTGGGCGGAGCTCGAGGCGGCCAGACCGCCACTGCCGCCTGGGCTGGAGGGCGGGGTCAGCGACAGCGAGGCCCTTCCGGCTCCGTCCGCTCTGGAAGAAGAGGACGAGGAGGAAGAGGAGGGAGGGGTGGTGGAGGAAGGGTGTTGGATTTGGTGCACAGGCGTGCCCAGAGGGGTGGGCAACGGTGAGCCCTGCGGCGTGACCTGCGACACAGGAGGAGGGGTGGCAGAGGAGTTAGAGGATGAGTGGACATTCTTGGACTTGAACACAGATGGAGAGGGGAAGTTGAAGAAGCGTGGGATGGGGGAGAGGAGCGGGGAGGGGGATGGAGAAGGGGAGCGTGGAGTCTGGAGAGGGAGGGACTTCATGGAGTGGAGCTGGGGCCGGTCAGTTGGGCCCTTTGAGGGCAGAGTTTGGGTTTTTGGGTCAGGCGTCTGGCGGGCAGGCCGTGAGGTGGTGGCACTTCCAGGTTTGGGATCTTTGGAGGAGGAAGTGGAGGTGGGAGTGACTTCTGATTGGCTGAAAGTGAAGACCGGGCTCTGATGGGGCAGACAGAGAGAGATGGGGAGAAGGAGGGAAAGAGGGATGGACATATGAGAGAGAGCAATGGTTATGAATTATGGTTCATGGAAACAAATCTTTAACACAGCCTCAATCAGATGCAGCAAATGGAGGATGGAGTCAGTATCTTTACTCTTATGTGTGTGTGTTTATGTGTGTGTCAGTCCTGCACATGCTGTCCATGTCAGCATGTGCACACAGACTTTTGTATGAAGCAGCATGATATGTCTATGAAATGGGGACATGTATGACTGAGAATGTGACAGTATGATGGAAAGGCAGGGCAAGCGGTGACAGTCCGACAAATAGTTATCAGAGGGGGGAAAAAAAGCATCACAGGAAATTTGGTTTTTGTGCTTTTGATGACCACAACTGATATTTATATATTGAAGCTGCTGATAATAAATACACTGTATGTTTATTATCTATACTGTGTGTTCTAAAGGGACAGACCGGAAACACAGAAAGCCAACCTTCTGTGTTTCTAGTCAAAAGAGAGCTAACAAAACCGAATGAGTGGTTGCAACTGTAATAGTAACACTATGATGCCTTCAGGGACCTGTATAAATATTTAAATGTTTTCAACTTTAAGAATAAAGCTCCAATTATTCTATATTTTTGTCAATTATTGAAAAGAAAAGACCAAAAATCAACATATTGGATTGTGTGTCAGTACTACCTGACTACCTACTCTTCTACAATATTTAGCACACAGCTACAAGCTCACTGGTCCCTACTGAAGATGTAAATAGAGAAAGAACTGGCCACAAATATATAGTTTAATGGTTTCTCAGTACTTTCATAATGCAACTGGGTAGTGTAGTTTTATCAAACATTACTCAAACAGGAAGAAAATGTGCATTTATTAGGGACTATTTTCAGCTGTGGATGAACACACGTTTGGTACTCTAGCTAGTATTTACAACAGCAGGATGTTTTATGTGGGATTGGTAAAAATGCTCTGTGGTACAGAGGAATAAGCTATATCAGGCACTAGCTATACAGAAAATACTTTAATATTAACATTAATTGTTGGTTTTTTTAATGCATTTGTTGACAATAAGGAACAGCCTTCTGATGTCCTTGTAAAATATTACAAGGACATGGAAAGTCTGAATTAATTATGATACCAGGTTCTGACATGTGATCTGTACCGTACATGCAGACAGGATGGAAACCTTGTCCACAGCAGATGGCAGAAGTGGTATTTATTATAATTTGCGATCAATGTGTCTTACTGTATGTGTAAAAATAGACTATAGTTTGAGTGTGCTTGGGTCAAGGCCTAAGCCAAATTCCCAGTTCCTCCATCGCAGTACAGTCCTAATGTACTGTATACCAAGCTGCTCACAGATTATGTGGTTATTGTTAAAGAAATAATTTGATTTTGGAAAATACACTTATCTTGCAGAAAGTTAGATTAGACTGATGCCACTGTTGTGTTTTGGTAATTAAAAAGCTATAGATAGCAGCTGGATAGCTTATAGCTTGGCATAGAGACTGGAAACTGTGAGAAACAGCAAGCCCGGCTCTATCCAATGGTAAATATCTCACAAAGCTTACTCATTAACACATTATATCACATGCTTAATGTGCACAACTGCTCCTAGGATATGGAGTACATATCCCCTAATAAAACCACAAACTGTTGTTTTTGCATGCTGGTTTTGCTTTTTCCAGTCTTTGTGCTAAGTTCTGCTAACAGGACGCTAGTGCGGCTTTCTGTGCCAATTCCCCCACGCTCATGAGTGTAATCGTTTAGTCAGATTATGTGATGTAAGGTAGAACACATTTTACAGACCAGGACTTTTGAGGTTCTTGCAACATTGCTTTTCAAAAATTGTATACAAAAGCTGAACAGAGTAGAATACAGTAGAGTGAAGTTCTTACCCTGGGACTGCTGAGGGGACTGGAGGACAAACCTGTGGATGCTCCACTGACAGAACGAGACCTTTTGAAGAAAACAAACAAGACGTCCAGGTGAATGGGACTTTCACATGCAACAATCAATCAGTAGTTTGAAATCCTAATCTGTTCTAAAGTTATTTAAGTTATCAAATTTCTTATTCCAAATTGTAATTGTGATATGAGTTTGGTGTCATGATATGTCAGTGTTGGTCCATACCTCTGGCTGTGTGCATTAGTATCCAGGGCCCTGCGAGGTGGGGTTGGAGACCCCTGTTCTGTGACACTGAGGACCTCCAGGCTCTTCCTCTCTGGACGACAGCGGCCATGACGTGTCAGCATGGGGGAGTCCACTCGTTTCCTGGGTGGGTCTTGGAGGAAAAATTGATCAAAGTCAAACTTTCATTCTTGTTCTTGGTCGACCGTCAAAGGCTTAAAAGAGCAAGTGTTCTCACCTATGTCATTTCTTGGGGGTAGATCCTCATCTTCACAGCTGGGGTATCGCTCCTTCCTGTCCAACAGGAGGTAGTAAATCATCTTCTCCTGGTTCTCCCTGCAGAAAACGATGCAGAGAGACAAAGAAACCAAAGTTCAGACAGAGAGGAGACAGACAGATAACTTTAGGCTGACCGAGTCTTGGAAAAACTGGGAGAACACAGGAAAAGACAAGGTAGTCAGAAATCTCCAGACAGCTGGTACTATCCACCAGGTTCACAAGTACATAAGGGTAAAAATTGTAAACTGCTGCCAAGCACCAGGGGAGTTGTAGTGTTTGTACCACGGGTGTTTTGAACCACCAGAAAGAGGAGGTTTTCAGGCACTTGTGCAGGGCAATGCTGATGGGGAGTGGAACTAGTGTTGTGCCAGAACCTGAGCTGAGCTGAGCGAGCTGGTAATGTAACTGAACAGCAGCCTCTATGGACATGGCAGAGACTAAGAGACCCAGGAGGACATTGATGATTAGAAGAGAAATGGAGAGAGTGACCAAGCAAGAAACCTCTGGACAAGAGTAAATCTGGGAATGACTTTGGCCTTTGGCCATGGGCGAGAGCTTTGTGAAATAAAAGGCTGAAGTTGCACTTGCTTGATGTTTGGCTGGTTAGCAAAGTTGTCGACTCGCTAGTTTTCAATCATAAGTAGTGTAATCATAACAAATGCATGTGTGCAGTTGTCCTTATTTACCACAGTGGAATTACACTCTGAAACATGGGGCGCTAAATTGCAAGAATTGCAGGTTGTGTGCAGGGTGTGCTCTGGCCACCTGACAAATATACAGTAAGACCAATATTTATGTTTTATAAATGTTCCACTGTTTCACCAGCTAGTTGTTTGTGTGCTCTTTGGTGCAGGACAGGTGGTATACAAGGGATTTATCAGAGCTTTTTCACTGACAACAGCTGCCTACTTCGTGCTGATAAAAAGATGATGACAGCTGTGGGACTCCAGTGGGAAAACAGTGAAGCTAGGGACAAAAATTCACCAAAACAATGACCTGAAAGATGCTAAAATGCTTCATAGAGTTCAGAAGACAGATGATAATTATATGTTTGTCACTCTGATCGACCCCTTTTACGTTACGCATAGTATTTGATCTATTGTTAATAATCAAGCACTGACACATGCAGCTCTAATGTGAACACTTTGTGTTTGTTGGCTCGTCTTGTTGAAAAGGACTGCACTGCTACTGCTGCATTGTGGGTAGTGAGGAGCCACATCAGTCTGGCAGAGGAGGGGGGGCACAAGGGATGGGCGGGGAGACAGATAAAAGAGGCATTGTTGATATTGTTGCTCTTGTTCCTGCCATGCCAGGCAGATTAATGATGTAAGTAACTGACTGGCCACAATGAGACAAAAAAGACAAAGGCAGAGAGAGAGAGAGAGAGAGAGAGAGAGAAATTAAATGAACTACACACACAATTATGCAATTTTGGTTTTCAGCATGCATGCAAGGAAGACTGACATGTCTGTTCTATTTAATGATCACATATGTTTCAGATTCTTTCACTTGTACATTAATATTAAGCATGCAGTTGGAAATAAAGCAAATTTATAAAACCGCTTGAATCTTTCTGTGATAAATTCCATCATATTTATTGTGTGCATGTTGATGTATTGCTATCTATTTAAAGTGGAAATGTTTGATGGGTTATATTTTACTCACTCCTCACTTGTAAGGTCCTGTGTGAGTTTGACCCGGTCTCTGAAGCACCCTAGGGAATACATGCTTTCCAGGACATCGGGGTCGAGCTCCGTTAGGGACACGATCCTCTTCACGCACACCCGACGAGGGGGCGGCTGCTCTGGGCAAGGCTCATTACGACCACCCCTGATAGAAAAAAGACAGAGAAGCAGAGAAACATCGTCACACAGGTTTAATGTCAACGTTTCATGGTCTAATGTTATGCTGCAGTATAATTGCCAACAAAAGGGCAGACATAGATGTTGGTTTGACAATATATCAGGCTGATTTTGGCCACAGTGTCAGGGACCTGTATAAATATTAAATATTATTTCAAGTTAAAGAATAATGCTGCAATTATTCTATATTTTTTGTCAGTAATTTAAAAGTTTAAAATACCAAAAATCAACATATTGGATTGTGTCTCAGTACTACCTGACTTGCCTGCTCTTCTACAATATTTGGCACACAGTTGTAAGCCCACTGGTCCTTAATGTAGATGTAAATGTAAGAACTGGCCACATATATATAGTTTCATGGTTTCTCTGTATTCTCATAGAGCAACTGGGTAGTGTAGTTTTATCAAACATTCAAGGAAGAAAATGTGCATTTATTAGGGACTATTTTCAGCTGTGGATGAACACAGGTTTGGGACTCTAGCTAATATTTACAACAGCAGGATGGTTTATGTGGGAGAAAATACTTTAATATTAACTTTACTTGTTGGTTCTTCAGTGCATGTGTTTTGATTTTTATGTTCCAGGTTTCATTGGCACATCTTGAATGAATGTTGCAACTGCAGCAACTACAAAAATAGCCAAAGCCATGCAGGCAGCATTATGGATTTATGGATTTTCCACTGAAAAGGTAAAATCTAAAATAGATGACAGCATTCACTGACCGGGTTGGTCTGTATGTTTAATATTTTTACTTTAATACCAATATAACATATAAAAAAGAATGAAATGAATGTACTTACTGGTACCAGGCGTGTTTCTGTATTGCTTCTAGCTGTAAATCAACAAAAAGAAGACAGCATTGATCAGAACATCTTCTCACGCTGGATTCTGTCTTGACTCAAACCGGCATTCTTCCTTATGGAATTCTGAATCTGCCACATCAGCATTAAAGATACATATGTTGCTAAATTCAGCTGCTCTTTTGCACAGTGATAGTGAAAGTAATTAATGTGTTTCAGGACTTAGCCTGTCCCATTGTGTTCCTGAGAACCTGCCATGTCCCATGCACCCAGATTTGTCTGCCCTCAACAAATATTGAACTAATAGCCCAAAAAGAATATTGCAGTCATTCATTAGCCTTCAGGATGAATTGTGATACCTTAACTTTTCATCTAGCGCCATCGTCAGATAAAAATTTCACTTTATTCAGGATATTTACAGAATATTTATATGAAATGCCTTAAAAAGGAAATGTTGGCATGTTAACATGCTAAAATAGCAATGGTGGACATGGCGAACATTACACCAACCAGAGATTTTTAAGTGAGCATGTTAGCATCTAGCATTCTATTTCCATGACCCCGGGAAAGGTTTCCCTGTCCGGTCCTGAATCCCCTTAGTACATTATATATTCTGTAGGTGTCCCCTCTCTGCATTAGGACTGCATAGTGTGGTAGTCATTGCATCGATACAGCACAGTATCTCTTGGGGTTGGAGTAATGGAGCAGCTGCAGTTCTGCAAGCATGTTAAAAAGTGAAAAGTGGGCCTGCTGTGAACGCTCTACTTGTACATCTGCAGGGAAGAAGGCAAGCAGCTGCACGTAGTGAGCGCTGTGCATTTGCTAGCCATCTCATAAAGTACTGTATGCAGCACAGAGGAGGCACTCTGATATTCCTAACTGATATGAATGTGATGGAAAAGGGGACTGGTTCATTTCCCTGTGTTCCCATACACCCAATAGTTGTGTGTGGTTTCCATGGAGGCACCTAGCAGACTACAGACAGAGACGGTCTGACCTGGTTTCAGGCTCCATTAATCAACAGCTCATCAGCCACAGCTTTGATTAAATCTGCAGTGTGGTAGCTGAACGACGAACTGACTTATTCTTTCTCTCTGTCTTTATTTTACAGCACCTCGCGAACCACACCATCACAGTTGTCTCCATCTTTCTGCCTCTTAAATATGAATTCATTTCCACCCCACATGCCTGTGCTATCCCAGCTTCTCTCAGCAGTCCATTCACTCGCTCGCTCATTTACCCTCTCCACTCTCTCTCTCGCTCTTTTCAAGCCTTGCTTTCAGGAGGGAAAGCTGGCATTTAAGTGAAAAGGAAAAGAGGTCCTCGTCTTTTCATCCACAGCGCCTCCATCCCTCTTTACAGCCACTGATGAAGCCACTTGATCCATCAATTCATAGTAGAGTATATAGCTTTCTTCCTCCCTGCATCTTCCATGAGTCTCGTCTCCAAATAACCTGCTAACTTGCCTTGGAGGACTCAGGCCAGTCCTGTCATGTTGACTGCTTTCCTGCCTTTAAGCAATACCATAGGCCCGTCCCTCTGTTCTTTTTACCTTCCTCCTCCTCCTCCCTCTGTAGGGTCTTCTGTCAGGGGCAATTTCTGTCACATCTTGAAGCAAAGCCTGGGGCTTCAGCTTCTCCTTTCTCTCTGTCCTCCCTCATAAATGCCTGGTTCATGCTTCATGTGCTGCAGAAACTGCTGCAATGTGAGTGGCAACCATTGACCATTTACAAGGAAGAACTGCCTTCCTTTGTTAGCTCTCCACTTGTAGTAGCTTCAGTCAAAACCAGCTTCTCATTTCTAGTTGGTAACCAACAATTTTGACAGTTAAAATGACAACGGTCAACTGACACGTATTATAGCTACCTGGCTACATTTACATTTTGTCATTTAGCGGACGCTTTTATCCAAAGCGACTTAAAAAAAGGGGAAACAATCAATGTACAGTGCAACAAGGACATGTTTGTGCAGCGATAAGTACTACTCGTGGAACTCGTAGAACTAAGGTCCAGTTGTAGAGGGGGATAGATTTAGCATCAGTTGTTGGTAGTGTTGGAGAGGAGGTCCTCTCTGAAGAGTTGGAGGTCTTCAGGAGGTTTTTAAAGGTAGAGATGGACGCCCCTGATCTGGTAGGAACTGGTAGGACGTTCCACCAATGGGGAACAACAGATGAGAAAAGTTTGGATGGCCCTGAGCGTACGGGCGGCAAAGCCAGGTGTTGTTCACTGGAGGAGGTAACATATACCTGTATGAGGGCATTCAGGTAGGTGGGTGTAGAACTGGAGACTACTTTGTAGGCGAGCTTTGGGGATTTGAATTTAATGTAATTCTTCAGGTAGCTAGTGGAGCTCGATGAACAGCGGGGAAACGCGACCTTTTGGGTTGACTGAAATCCAGGCAGCTAAATATTCTGGATCATCTGAAAGGGTTTCCTTGTGCAGGCTGGGAGGCCCGTGAAGAGGGCATTACAGTAATCGGGTCACAAGATGACCACAGCCTGTAGCAAAGTGAGAAGCATCACGATCAGAGAAGGGAGCTAACTAAGCAAGTTCCATGAGTTGGTTTAACATATGTTGTCTAAACGACTGAGGCAAGTTTAAGGCAACATCCTGACCGGCTGATAATCCATGTGGAAGACAAATAGCATTGCTCTTGTATTGAAGTGTAGAGCTGTTTAATCATATTATTGATAAGGGAAAGTGCTATGTACTATGTACTATGTACTAGGCATACTATGTACAGAAGGTGACTGTGCAGGCTAGACATGACATGTCATGTGTTTTGGGAATGGGTGTGAGTCAGTAACGTATCGCTCTTAGAACAACCCTGAGTACACCACTTCAACATGTGGAGAGAGAAGATGAAGATACTGTCAGATGATATGCTTGAGTATACATTTTGATTTGCTTAGTCATGCTTATGGTGTTTAATCTTCAGGTCCTCTCCTCCCAGTGACTGGCATAGAGTGAAACAATGCTCTCAACATTAAAGATTTATGTCTCATTTTTGCCAGTGCCTCTATGATCATAGACTCAAAATGCCATATCTCATCAGTGCATGACCATATTTGTAGAAACGTATCTCATTGCCGCAAAAACCAGAGAGAATTCTTATTCTTTGACTCCAAGATGATGTTTCAGTTGGGAAACTATTCAATGTTCTGTTTTCAGGCTTCACTGTAGTAAAAAATATATATCTCCACAGCATAACTCAAAGAAGATTGCCTTTAGCTCCTTGTATAAGCCCCATGGTCCCTCTATCCTCACCGTGAGTCTCTTGTCAGCGTTGACTTCTATCATCCCTTTGAGCAGAGCTTGGCAGTCAGGAGGTATAAAGTGGGGCATGTGGAATACTCCGCTCTTCACTTTCTCTAGAAGCTGCCGCAGGTTATCATGGTCAAAGGGCAAGGCACCCTGGGAAAGGATGGGAGAGGATGAAGCGTGACAAAAAAAAAAGGAAAAGAATTCAGTTATGCAAGTAGATGTGAAATACACTTGCTGCCTTGCCATAAGCAGTTAGCTTAGCTTAGCATAAATACTGAAAACAGAGGGAAACAGCTAGCCTGGCTCCGTACAAAGGTAACAAAATCCACCTACCGACACTTCTAAAGCTCAATAATTAACACGTTATATAATGTTTGCTGAATCTGTAACGTTCATGGATTCAATAAATAACATTTAATGTGTTAATTAGGGAGCTTTAAAAGGGCTGGTAGGTGGATTTTGTTACTTTTGTTGAGCTATTTCTTTAAAGGTGTCCTGTGCAGGTTTCCTGTGGACAAATACAGACAGGTATTTATGCTATTTTCTCACTAAAACATATTGTATGTATATTTAAGGCCTCACAAATGTGTTTTTACATCTGTTTGCTAGTAGAACATCACAGCTTTGCTCTAGGCTGCCACACAAATCAAAGTTTAAAGAGAAAAAAGAAAGAAAGAAAAGAATCATGAAACTATAATAAAAACAGTTTTTATCGGGTTGTATACTTTATGTTTCATTTATAGAATACATTTTTATGTGAGTTAAATAATTTAAAATGTAATAAATGAGTTGATGTTAAAAGGGTAATGTGGATAAAAATGCATCAAAATGTACCGCCTTAATGTTTGGTTAAGAAATTAGAGGTCTTCTTGCAACTTTTATTTGTTTTACTGCAGGGTAAGAGGTCACATGACCAGAGTTTAGTTAAGTGTGGCACTGTGGCATTGTGGGTAAAAGAACCAACATGGATGCAGAGGAAAAAACCCCGACCCCAAAATAACCTCACGAGGTTTCTGCCTCTTAAAGGAAGTCTTTCCTCGGCACTGTCACCAAGTGCTTGCTCGTGGTGGGAATTGTTGAGTCTCTGTAAATAATATTATAAAGAGTACAGTCCAGACCTGCTTCTTCTTCTAATAAAATTATTATTGTGCTAATGTGTTTGAGCCTATTTAGACAGATGTTGAGAGACTGTTTATGTCCTTTATTTTATTTTTATTTTTTCACAGTGTCTGATGATCAGAGAGAGACAGAGATAAAACATCTATATGATGAGTGGCCATTATGTCATAGCCATAGAACAGAAGAAAGATCTTCTTACCACAAGAAGAGCAAAGAGGATGACTCCACAACTCCAAACATCTGCTCTGCGACCATCGTACTTCTCCCCCTGAGACACAAATGCAAGGACAGGATGGCATCAGACATGCACAAACACACACACACACACACACACACACACACACACACACTGAGAGGGGAAGTAACTTACCCTAATGACCTCTGGGCAAGCATAATGTGGAGATCTATAAATAAAGAAGAGTAAATTATTAAATGATTTAACCAGACACAAACATACACACAAATAAAGGCAGCAGTAGGTTCCAGTGTGTAGAGAGTGCTGAGTCATGTTAAAAAAACAAACCAAAAAAACCCACTCCAGCCTGAGTGTACAAAAACGGAGAACACCTGCTCGTTCATCCGTGGAATCGACTGGATAGGTGAATCCAGGTAAAAGCTACAATCCCAAACTAAATTTATCTGTTAAATCCACGCTCCTCCTGATAGACAGGCGGTCTAAAAAACACTGAAGCTTTTAATGAACAAAGCCATCGATTATGTAAAAGGAGGCACAATAGAGCATTTGGAGAATGATCCTAATGTCCTGCATACCACCACATTTTATCAGTTGTTCAACTTAAAGGCCCCATGAAGTCAGACTTGATGTTTAAGTGTTTTGCCTATACTCCAGTATGTAGACTCAGTTAGCCATGTAGCTAACCAAACTGACCCAGCTCTGTGATGCCAGCCAAACCCAGCAAGAAAACCACCATGACAGGCTACTTTATGGCGATGGCTGGTTTCAAGGGTCTAGCTTGTTCCCGACCAGAAGGTAGATGCTAACACTAGCTCATAGCGCCAAATTCAGTGCATAGCAGTGGGCGTGTAATGCACAGTTGCTAATGGCTAGTGCAAACGCCAATCAATGTCCCTGACAAGTTCCTCCCTATCCGACTCTTTCTACAGGAAACATGTAAAGATGAGGAAGTAAAATGCACTCTGCTTCCTGTTTCATGGAGACTTTAAGCACAAATACATGGAGGAGCTTATTTTTCATTCATCTAATAAAGTTATAAATAACTCACATTTTAGATACATGTGTATATTTGTACAGTACAGTGAAGATAAATGAAAATAAAATGGTTAAAGGTCCCATTTAAACAGGTCGATGACCAAAGAGCATTAATGACAAGTTGCAGAAGCTATTTTAAGCCCATCTAAACCAGTACTCACCCACAACTGGTTTCCAACAGGCTGTCCCCGACTTGTAGCGAGGCCATGCCAAAGTCTGCTATCCTGATGTTATTCTTCTCATCCAGGAGAAGATTCTCTGGCTTCAGGTCTCTGTGACTGGACACACACACACACACACACACACACACACATGATCAATGAAAGTACTCCAGACCATAAGCATCAACTAAAGCTAAACTAACCTTATTTACATCTATACCCAAAGGGAGAGCTACTGTCTACTAGGAGCACAGTGATCTTGAACAGAAAACGCGGTCGCCTCTGTGGGACCTGCAGGATTCTGCAGCCGTCAGCCAAAACTCAGATGTTAAATATGTCAGCTTTACAGGAAATACAATAAGTCCTGATGATAATTCTACTTTATATATAATACATTGGATGAGGTTTGTGTGCTCAGGAGGTCGAATCATTTTATCATTTTATGAGACAAACATGAGATGTGGGTTAGATAATGTCAGGCAGCTATTCAAACACAGAAAATGTACATATACTAAAGCAGCTTTCAAAGTTTGACAGGAGGATGAATTAAACAATCAAATTTTCTGTTTTGTTTCCGACTGAACCTATGCATGAAGTGCTCCTATTACAGTGTAGTTTCAGCTTGTTTAGTTCATTAGCAATGCTGTGGAGTCTTTTGAGTGGGTATGAGTGCAATTCCACTGGTCCACTGGTGATAATGCACAAAGAAACAGCAATGCTGGAAGAACATCAGTGAAAATCAGCAGATAACTGTGCCAAAGATTGTCTTTTTAATCTGATATCAGTGGATGTAGTGGTGTCATGACCACCTCATAAATGTGGACGTGTGTTTCAGACTTTACATCTATAGTTTCTACATTTCATGATTCAGTCAGAACTGAGACGTTTGGCTTGTGCAGCCCATCTAAAAAAAAGATTCTTTCTGGCATTTATTGGACAGTTGATGGTGAGGAAGCAGACAGAAAACACAGCAAGAGAGATGTTTATGACATGCAACAAAGGTCAACACAGCATCAAGACATTAAGAGAAAAAATGGAGATGAAACACAACCATGCAAGAAAAATGACAGGCCTCATAAGATGGACAGCCTTTCACAGACCATATGGAGTGACTGTGGCAGAAGTCAAGGGCGGAGATGATTTGTCTGAAGAACTTCCTGGCCTCTTTGGGGGTCAGTCTGCCCTTCTTCACCAAGTAGTCAAATAACTCTCCGCCGGACACATGCTCCAACACCAGGTACCTTGGAGACAGATGGGCATAGAGGTCAGAAAGATGAAAACAAGGCGAGGGAAAGGGAAGGATCTAGCTTCTTCCATACATACAAACTCAGACACATGCAGAACCCTTTATATCTTCTATGTCATGCGGTAATATATCTCAGTTTTGTCTAGCAGAACCTTTTTCTCTGTAAGATTCAAGGTTGTTTCTGCTCTGGCAGAGATCCAGAGGCAGAGAGGCGAGATAAAAAAATCAGCAGAAAGGAGAAAGATGAAGAGATACTCACAGGTATTTGTTATTCTCATAGACATCATGCAGCTTCAGAACGTGAGGGTGCTCTATTAGTTTAAGAATAGCTATTTCTCTCTCCACCTGGATAGACAGAGGGAGGGAGGAGACGTGGGGGGAAGGTTAAGAGAGAGGGAGAGAGAAAAGAGGAGGAGCGAGGTTAAAAATGATGGAGATTGAAATGTCAGAAGGAAGGGGAAGACAGAGAGGCAGGAAGCAAATGTAACAGCAGAGTTAGGTCAAACGTGGAGCGCAGGGAGACAGTATTAAATGTTGTTATCAATTCTTTAGACAGTACACAGGGAGGGAGCTGAATACGCAAATAACTCACTATATACAATGATGAAGTTTAAAAGATTAATGGAGGAAAGAAAGACAGGAATAAAGAGTGAAATACACCCTAGCATACTTAGATTTAATAGTACACTTATCAATATTTTTATACAAGCAATTTACCAACTATCTGTAAAGTAAAGTATTTCACTCAAAGTTACAAACATACAGAGGCTTATCAGCAATTCCCCCCAGGTTAAATGAGAGTTTTAGCTTGTTTTTTAGCTTGTTTTTAGCCTTTCAGTTCACTTGGTTTTGCATCCTGTAACTTTACTGATTTTATTCATTTTCTCATCAACCTCGATTTCAGCAGCAACACCAGCCAGCTATTTTCTGTGTAAAAACTCCGAAAAGCCTACAACAGCACACCGACACAGTTAGCAAATAGCTGATGAATATAGCGCAGCATTTAGCTGCTAAGGAGACAGATAATTCCCTCAGGGGTTTATGAAACCAAAAAGGAACTAAAAGGGAGTGAATGTTGAATCATAAATTCACCACTTGACACAAAGTATGACCTCAAATTAATGCTAATGTCGCTACAGTTCTGCTAGACGTGCAACCTTTTGCTAACGCTTGTTAGCTCGGTTGCTAAGTTGCCTAGGCACAACTTTAAAAGGTGATGTTATGTCACAGACGTGTTTACAGCTTGTTGTACTCCACAAAGTGCCCCCCAAAAAATCAATTAATGCAGATTTAACCTTAAGACACATGGACATTACTTATTTTATTGATTTTATTATTGATATTGATTTTATTGAAGCTATATTAAGCTAGCCAAAGCAAGCACCTCTACAAGACCTCTATACAAAGTCAGGTCTCGATGTCAGTGTGTAATGAAACCAACAGTTTTAAAGACAAATGCAACTGCAGAAATAATCTCATATTAATCTCTTTGACATTTGTATTTGATATAAGCAGAGCTCTTCTTCTTCTGTGAAATACTTGTGTATGAACTAAAGACAAAATCGGACTGTTTAATTAAAAGTATCAAGTATCGACTCATACAATAGTCACATATTAAAAGAGTGATTAGTCAGTGTAATCAATATGAGGCTTCAGCAGTCTGAATTAGGCAAATTAAATGGATATGTTCCAAGTCTTTAGTGCATTAAATTCTATCTTTGGTGAGAAGGGAGTGACCGATAACCCTTCAAACTATAAAATTGGACCTGGAAATGTCCAAATCTATCCTTTGAAATCAATGAATGAAGGTTATCATATATGATTTCAGCACCAGCAGCTGTCCATAGTATGACCTATTAACAGTCTCACCCATTGCACAGAATGAGGCACAGTATTGGTTCACTCTCCACATGGTTGGATTGATTATTGGACATCATATTCGTGTCATTCTCATTGTGATTTAAGGTCTTTTAAGGTCTTCGGGAGTTGAGTCTGAAACAAGTTCTGATGTACGTCTGCCTTCATGTGGCTAAATGATTGATTTAAAGCCATATTCTGTCCATTGGCAGCTATTTTTAAACGCCTCATTTGATTAAAAAAGGGACGGGTGGGGGTGTCGTTTAGCTCAGTTTGTAGAGCAACCGCCCCATGCACAAAGAGTCAGTCCTTGCCACGGCGGCCCAGGGTTCAAATCCGACCTGTGGCTCTTTCCTGCATGTCATTCCCCATCTCTTTCTCCCCACATTCCTGTTACTCTTCAAGCTGTCTCTGTCAAATAAAAGGGCAAAAAAAAAAAAAAACGGTCTGCTGTAAAAGATAGTGTACGCTTTTTTGCCTTCACCTATACAATTTAATGCAATCCAATACAACAGTGCAGCCTTAATGTATCTTTGAGAGGCTCACTGGGGTCACAAAGATGGGGTTGTACTTGACTGCATTACACTGAGGTTTCCACACACAAGGGAGGCCAGAATATTAGAAAAGCCTGAATATAATGCAGTCCAGTATAACACCACTGGTAACCATGGCCTTGATGCTTAAGACATAAAAGTAAAAAAACAAATGCCAGAAACATGATTACAAACTTCTTCTGAGTAATGTTGGAGCCCTGGAGCAGGAAGCTAAAAGCCACATTTGGAGTGTCAACATGAAAAAGCTACTTCACTTGTAGTTAAATGTGTCGGCCTTCCCAGCTAAAGCTAGCAGACAGCAGCCCGGTAATGCAGTTACTGACAGTTAGCACACAGAGCAGGCGATGGGCAGCCGTCCAAAGGAAAGGGGGACCGGTATCATCTGCAGGGATGAAGGTTTTTTCCCCTTCTGCACTTTGTATTTGTCATATTTATGCTGTTTGAGCTACTCATACCAGAGGCCCGACCCTTCACAAGTGCGTAATCTTATACAGAAAAAGGCCCTCTTGCCAGGACACTGAGATATTTGCACATACCGCACAGACCACTTTGGGACCCTGTGCTTAAAGTTTTCCCTCTTTGTATTTTAAAAAGAGAGAAACTGTGCAAAGCTGCAAGTAATCAGCCACATTAGAAACACCAACATAAAAAAGCTGTTTTAATTTTAGTTGCGTCCAGTGTGTTTCAGCTGCCGTAGCTTTCATCGGAGGGCTTAATTAGCAGGATGAAATCATCTCTATTGTTCGGCATACAGAAGCAGTGCCCACACACTCGGCAGCTCCAAGTTACAACACACAGACGGGCTTTTCTTGACAAAAATATAGACTCCATTTCTGTTGCTATTTCTGCAGGTTGGAAGGGTGCAAGCTTGTGATTTGAGCTCTGCAGCCAGCATAATGTCAGTCACAGTGACTAGAGGCACAGTAGATACAGCGAATAAGTACATTACAGGCTGTACTGTACCTTCATTAGAACTGATTCGGAGAGTTTCTCCCTGTTGACAATCTTTATGGCCACCTTCTGCCCTGTGATACAGTGGACACCCAGCTTCACCAGTCCTGAGAGAGGGGGAGAAAATGTTTATCAGAAAGAGTATCAGAAATCATCATGCAGTGTGAACAGGAAGGAGGGGATGTCATAAATAATTCAAAAAGCTTTACTGACATTGTCACAAACATTGACCAAACGCAGCTCACACAAAGACTGGTTTGGATATTTGTACAGAGGCCCTGCTGTGATGTCCACAAAAAACCCCAAAATAAATCTGTATCACGTGATGAATTTTAGGAGATCCTTTAAGGCGGCTGTAGCTGGATGAAATGATGGAGGATGAGAAGACTTACAGGAGGATTAGCTGTGAATATCATATCTGTTAAAAAGTGATTGTGGGATCAGCTGATGCACCTTGCAGACGTCCTATATTGCCGTCAGACTAATTCAGGAGGCTCCTACCTGTCTGTCCCTTCCCGAGGGTCTTCTCCAGCCTGTAAGGACCCACATACTGGCTAGACTGGCCCACCGTCAGCTCCTTGCTGCTCATCCTTCCCGAGATGAAATTATATTCCTGATATAAGGCAAATCAAGATAGCGGTGTCTCCTGCTCCGTGCGTAATGCCGTAACGCACATCACAGGCGGCGGAGAGGAGAGGAGAGAAGAGGAGGTACGGGAGGACTGGTCGTGATCTAAAGCCGGGCCCTGCAGGCTACTCCCATGCACTTGTTTGTCATGCGGTCTGGTCCGTGCTTGGAGTGAGAACCGGCCCAGTTTGCACTCTGTAAGGCCTGGAATAAAGTATCAGCCGGTCTGGGTTTTTTTTTTTTTTTTTTACTACAGCGCAGAAAGCAGCATCATTCAGAGGTGAAGGTAGAAAAGATAAGAGAGGAGAAGAGTTTGTGAGGTTGCCAATGTTCACAATAACGTGTCACATCAAACCCCCTCCCACCCCCCACCCCTTGCTATAAATAACAGTAGTTTAAAGCTGATTGATCTGATATAGCTTATGCAGCTGGTCCAAAGTGGAGCAGAAAAGAGAGATCTCATTCAGAGGCCGAGAGGAAAGCTACATTTGCCACAGATTGATTTCTGTTAAGAGCAAAGTCTCAAATATCCCAAGTCAGAACACCCTGATTGAATCCATTCTCTGATCGATATCAGGGACCCCCCTCCTCCCCTCCTCCCCTCTCCTCCTCCCCGGCTACTGCTACCGTCCAAAAAATGTTTTCATCATCCCTTTCCGAGCTCGTACATCCACGTTTCTCCTCACGCCAGGCCTCGCTTGGTCCGGATGTGCCTTTCTGTGCAGATGCGGCGTTGTCCAGATAATAATCTATTATCACAACAGCATCAGCAAGAAGAATGGGTTTTCCAATATCCGGTGCACACTTTGGCTCACCCTCCCGGCCCTGCATCAGGAAATAGAGGAAGAGGGGGGGAGAGCATCAAAAAAAAAAAGGCAAACAGCCACGGGCAGACCGGGGCGAGACAGGCGGAATTACGCGCCAGTCCCGTCGGCTCTGGAGAGGTGCTGCGGCGGAGAGAGGTGCGCTCGGTGTGCCGGTGGAGTATCAGCGCTCGGCCCGGTGATTAATCCTGTTTCTAGAAACAACAAGCATCCTCAGCTGGCCTGGTGGTAGCCGACTCCCCGCCTCTCCTCCCCGCGCTCCCTCTTCCTCCCTCCCTCCCTTTCTCTTTCTCTCTTCCTCTCTGTCTCTCTTTCTCTCTCCCTGGCCGGCTATGCTCATGATATCACCGCATCTCCTCCTCAGCCGGCTCTAAAAGCTGCTGTCTCCCGAACAAAATGACAAAAAAAATGAAAGAGAAAGAAGAGTCACCCTGCAGAAAATAATCTCAGTTTGCCAAAAGTTGCCCCACATCCACAGGAGTGTCCATCATTCACGGGATGCTGCCCGTAACATCCCCCGTTTCCCTTTCTCTTTTTTTCTCCACACCTCTCACACTCCTCCTCCTTCTCTCGAGCTTCCTTCTCCTCATCGGTCAGCATCAGCATCCGGGTTCCGCTTTTTCCTCCCCACCCTCCCCACAGACAGCCCCCACCCTTTTTTTTTTTTTTTTTTACTACAGCAAAGTCCCAGATTTTGTGTTTTGGCTGCAACAACAGAACAATATCAGGATAACAAGAAGCACCACATAGCCCATCACAGATTCACTCTGAATTAATAGAAGAATATTAGATTAATATAAACTTTATAGTAATGATACATAAGAATGCTTCACTAATGCCTGTCTCATGTCATGATCATCTGATACATAATTAATGCAGGGTGTATCATTAAATCCAGTTGCTCACCATTAAGAAATGAGCAGGTTACTATGAACTGATGTGATTAGTTCATACTTAGTATATCAGTTAATGAATGTTAATTCAACTGGTCATCAGATACAAACATCTACATGTTGCTGCATGACTCAGTGGTCTTTATGTGACCTGATAACCTAAAGGAAATATGAGGGTTTATTGTGTTATTCTGCCAAAGCTAAAAATGTTATACATCCTCAGAGGTTGAATCGTTAAAAACACTTAACAAAGGATCTCTGCTCAAGGTTCTGTCACTGGCATGTTGGATCTTTCAAGCATATCACAGTCTTTGTTGTCACAGATGTACGCAGTATCCACATTAAGCATAGACTTCTGGTCCATGTCATATGCAGTGGGGCTATTTCTATGTTCTATCATTATAGGGGTTCCTCATGGCTCAGTGTTAAGCCCATTCCTGTTTATTTTGTACATAAAGAATATATGTAACCTTTCCAAAATCATGTACATTTATTTCATTTGCAGATTACAGAAATTTATTTTGCTCTTTAGAAATTTTAAACATCTTTTGAATGCTGTGTTAAAGGGACCGAAACTTTAATTGTGCAACAAATTTACAAAGAAAACCTTTAAGTCAAGTACATTTATTAATGTGTATAGCCCAGAATCACAAATCACAATTTACCTCTGGGGACTTTATTGGAGGTTGGAGTGTATGAAAATAGCTTAAAGATTCAACTTTTCAAGTCTCCAAAACTTCACTGTGCCCTGGCAACTGAGAAAATGACATTAAGTCTAGGCTCAGGCTGCATCTAAAATTCCATACTAACATACTATACTGTATCTTTAGTATCAACAGTATGACATTTTTAGTCTGTGACCTCACTATAAAATCAATATTATTAGTTCCGGAGAAATATTACAGTATGCAAGCACTGGACCCTAAATATCCCACAATGCAATGCAGTAGTAACAACATAACAGAAAATGGCAGACAGTGGCCGAGGCAGCTGAAGAAACTTTGCTTGGTGTAATATATTTTTAAATTACTTCAACACTGACACAGATTATCACAGTTACACGTCTCCAATCGGCAAAGAGGCTCTGAGGAAGTGATGTCATGGCAGTTCTTCCAAAAAGATGCATTAGCTAACATTAGTCACCATAGGCTACGGTGATACCAGACCACAGAGGGCGGTAGCAGCGAACCATTTGATTATATTGACCTGAGCATGGGTATGTTGCTTATGAATTCAACTTTGCACTTGTAAGAGAAAAATGACATATACTGCATATTCCTTTTTCAAAAATGACATAGTAAGTCACTTTAAGATTAAACGATAAGATTGAAAGTAAGAGGACAGAAAGAGCAAGTTAAGTTTTAAGGACTGTGTTGTCAGCAGTTTCAAGCTCACACTCTTGAGTGATTATACAGCATTTTCATATAAAAACTCCCTCTCTTGTTCTTGCCTTTTAGGTACTTCATTCTCTATCAATACAATAATAGATAAAAACACTCAGCTGATGAACATTCACTGTACACCACTGACCCTGGGACAGATCATAATCTGCACTTGCGCTGGGTGATGCATCCATGCGTGCTGTGATTAAGGTTCACATTGTGATATCTGTATGACGCTGACTCCCAAATCTTAATCCCTTTTAATCTTAATCTCTTGATGGAGTCAGGTTGATGTGGTTCAGATTATGTAACGGTACCGTGAGTGAGTGCGGGTGTTTAAGTCCATGTCTGTGATTTTTATTTGGTTTTCTGCATGAACAAGCCAAAATGAGTTTCGAGAGTTTAGTTTCGCATGAATAGTTTTTCTTCCTGTCATAAATATCCTAAATTCAAAAATGTTTCTTACAGCATCACATTATGAATGAAAGATGCGTGAGGGCGGTTTACATTCTTACAAAATGAACTGCAAGAAGATGCTAAAATCTCTGAGTAAAGGTATGTGCGTGCATTTTCTAACCACAGGGTGGTGCTGTTATGTTATCACATGAGCTGTCATCTCTTTTCACCATGTTATGGTATTTTCTAGCTATAAGATGATTGATATTTAGAATGACTGCAGAAGTTTGTTCATTAAATATGCGTAGTACAAATTATGCAACTAAGCAGTCGGCCAATAACGTGATGCTATGCTTCTTAATTTAATGCTGCTTCGTGCACAACTTCTGTCCTCTGTGCTGCAGCTGTAACACAAGACAGATCTGTATTTCTGTTCAAGGACAGTTAAAAAGACTCATACCCGGTATGTAGTATATAGTCATTAGAGGGGGTTGGACAGTACACTGCTCTTGCTTGTTGTTTTATCATTCAGTAATGGCTTCTTTAACAGATAGAAACAGGATAACTCAGACACCAAAAGAAGAAAATGAAACAATTAAAACTTCAGTTTAGTTGATGTCTCCACGGTGTTACATGACAGAGAAGAATACTGTTGGAACTATTTTTTCACAAGTTTGGTTTTCCAGTCCTGAAAAGCATAAATGACCTGAGATTATTACTGAACCATGACAGTACTTTTTTGGGCCCTCTGCTGTCTCCTCAGTGGTTAGACTGAACAAGTTTACAGAATTGGCATTAACGTGCATTTAATACTGAAACAAGAACCTAGATTCTTTCATCAATTATGTTGATACGTCATTACTGAAACTGTTGCTCAGATGTCTTTTGTCTATTTCTGCTCTTGAGCTGAAATGAATGAATAACTTTTACAGAAACAAAGAAAGAAAAACGTCATTCTAAACACAACGAAAAATTAAAAATGAGCTTCCCTGTCATTCCTCGAATGTCTGGAAGTGGACTCCAAAAAAATTATTTAAAGCACTGAGAAACCTCTCTACAACTCTTAAAATAAAAACAGGCACTGAGTGTGTCTCAACCAGTCACAGTAAGCTGAAGTGTTTTTTTACTTGCTCTCCCTTCTTATTCCCCCCATGGGCCAAAGGCTACTGTAGGTAATCTACTGAGACAGGGTCAGGGTCAGTAGAAAGGATAGTTGTTGGAACTTGTGACAGCATGTTTGTGGGTCAAACAGGTTAGACTGCAACCTCCTCCAGCTCTGAGGGCACTTATTTAAGTTGCTGAGCTGTGACCTCTCAGGACTCCTCCTCTCCTAAACTGGGAGACTGACCTCTGATCTAAACAAGGGCCGAAACTGAAAATATGAGGAGGACTATTTCTGATTTTAAAGTGTGCAGACAGACGTGATGTATTTATGGCAAAACACTTCTAAAATAGTGAAACAGTACCAGCCAACAAATTCTAAAGATGACTGAAATTATATTTTGATATAAGATCACTGCTTTATGATATCAAGTTGTATTTTAAGTAAGTTGGAACTGTTGGGGAATAGTTTTTTGCAAGTTGCAACTTCCATCAAACCTGTGTGTGTGTGTGTGTGTGTGTGTGTGCCTTTACACACACACACAGACAAACAAACACACATTGCTGCACCCTCACCCTTAGCCTTTAGACTTTTCTCTGCAGAGACAGGCAGAAATACTGCATCTCCACCCCCTATCAGTAGAATCTCCCTCTGGCATTTAGCTCGACAACCCTCTGAAGTGGCTGGACATGGTGTATGTGATATCAAGCGCAGAGTAATGCAGTTTGTCACTCTGACCATGCAACATGTGCTGCCATGTTCAGTGTTGTGTAAAGTATAAAGTATAAAGTTGCAGATTAATGATTGACGTTACCATTTCAGGTCCTTGTAAAGATAAGGCTTTGGCAGAATTGAATTGTTCTGAGTCAAAGGGTCCTTAGAATGTGCATGTCTGTGCATGTGTGTGTGTTGGGATGTGTTGGTTTGTTCTTTCACATGTTGATAACAGGAGGAACATTCCTGGAATCGTAACACACCTGTTTACATGTCACACATGCTGTATGCACACACACACAGTTACATCACATGCACACACCTAGACAGTCCTGTGGGAAACCTGCCCACCGTGCACCAGCTCATTACAATAAACAGTGAGTGTTGCAGGTGGAGCTCCCTCTTGTGTCCTCTATTGGTAATTTGAAAAAAGAGAGCTCATACCTAAAACTATGATCACTTTTTATGTTTTTTTTAATTGCTGTGTTGATAAAGCTGGGGTGGAATGAATGCTGTTCAGTGTTGTAAATGTGGTTTAGTGTTTATTTCACTGGTGTGAGTCGTTTTTAATCAACTTTTTGATGCACTAAACGCACACTTCTTCAACACATTTCATTTTTGAGAAACCTAATGCTTTTGCAAGCTCTGCTCTATATGTATGGAATGTATCAACTACAGCTCTGACAGCGAGGCAGTGACAGCAGGCTAATCTGGGAATGTGTGGGTGCGATGCCAAAAGGCAAAAGGAGTTCGAGTGTACCCTGTGGGGCTGGATTAGGACAACCGAACAGACAGCTGACGGTATTGATGTCCGCTTGTCAATGCACACCGTGGAATGATCTTTTATTCTCCAATTTAATGTGCACGCAATGTGCATTAAGCTTGATTTATATGTGGCAAAGGTTATGTAGATACTGTATATGAAAAAAACATTGTAATGATTCATGCAATGGAAACACTATGACTTCAGTGTGTTCAGGGTTCATACATTTAAAGAAATGAAACAAAAGAGGCCAACGATCACGATTTATTTTTATACCAATTATTTGATACTTTTATTTCCATTTATAAGTATTCATCTCAAGTCGACAATTTACATCACAGCCCATCAGCTCTCTGGAATTGTCTACAAGTCGATGAGCCGTATATCAGACGTAGAGGGAGAAGGGGAATGGTGGTAAGACTGAGGGACACCAGATAAACCTAAAACAGGAGGGGGGAGGACAGGGGGGAGGAGACTGGTTACTGCCGCCAGATCCCAAATTCAGCCCGAATCAACACAATGTTTGTCACGCCATCATCATCATCATCATCATCATCATCATCGTTGTCATCATTCAGTCCAGTGCTGTTGTGCAGAAGGGAATGCTGGGAACTTGGAGGACTCAGTGCGGTGGACCTGGAAGAGATGGAGAAGGACACTTTTAGGACTCATTCACACCTTATGTGAACATCTGATCTATAACCGGATACTTTTACTTTTATGTGAAACAATTACGTAGATGAATCAATTAGTAAATCAACTATTTTAATAACTGATTCATCATTTTAGTCCTTTTAAAGGAAAAATAGTGATATGGTGTGACTCATATTCAGTTCCAGCTTCTCAAATTGCAGGATCTGCTGCTTTTCTTTGTCGTTAGTAAAAGTAAACTGAATATTTTTGGTTTTTGTACTGTTGATGTACAGTCAACACTACATTGTGTTTACATAGCTGACGGACTTGTCAAGTGTGACACCTTAAGTGAAGCAATAAAATCACTTTCAGCGATGGAAGCCTAGGGCTGTGTTTCATTAGTAGTTCCACTTGCCTTCATTTACTTCCCCTTGATATTATGTAACAGTACATGTCGCATGGAGGCCACAGAGTGGAGGGAAAGTGGGTGGGTGATGAGTGGGGGAGCTAAATGGAACGCACTTGCCCTTGTGCACGTTCAGAATAAACTATCATCTACTGCTGTTTGTAGCCTTAAAGCTGCTGTACTGCTTTTTACATGTCATCAGAGATACCTGCAAACTCATGTCACTGAATGAATCTCGTTCTCTACGTCCCTGCTTGCATGGTAAAGCTGTTATCTCATTGGTCAGCAGCACCTAAGGTCAAAGTTGAAATGCCACCATGAGCTAGGCTCTTAAAGGAAGCTTTTCCTTGCCACTGTCACCAAGCGCTTGCTCGTGGTTGGAATTGTTAAGTCTCTTTAAATAATATTATAAAGAGTACAGCCTAGACCTGCTCTGTATGGAAAGAGTAGGCAGGTTCATTAAAAAATGGTTTACATCCACTCTGATACAACAATTTGTAGAGTGTAAAACACTGGAGAATTACATTTAAAATCTCTTCTCAGAAACAGCACTCCATACTAATCCAGACTTTTCTTTTCTGTGAACTGTTTGCACTCTAACCACTTTCTATGACTAGGAATGAATCAGTGAGTTATGCAACATCCTTACATTAGAGGTTGGAGGGCGACTCCTCATGACGTCCCCTCAGCTGCACTCTTCACGCAAGCAGCGAAGGCCTCCATCAGATCTTTGCAGCCCTCGCCTCCCTTCTCTGCCACACTGAAAAGAGATGGACGACAGTCAGATCACGCTCTAGAGTTTACGCACGTGTCAATACATTAGCATTTGTTGTTGCGTTTCAATGTCACCTTCTTGCACAGATGGCATGCGAGTTGGAAACAGAAAGAGGGGATGACAGAGAGCTTTAGTCCAGCTTTTGTCAGCAGTAGTAGTGGACTCAGCTAAGTCCCAGTCCAGCTAATTCTGTTGGCAAAACAGATGCTTGTTTCATGTGCTAACAAACACAAATGGCAGAAATACACGTAGTAATGGCATCAGTGCAATCTCACTCCTGTCTCTAGAAAAGGTAAATAAATGAGGGGATGTGTGGAGATCACTTGAAAATGATTTGACTTGAACTGAGACCAATGCTGCCAGTGCAACTCATTTATAAAGCTTGATCACAATCACTTTGAGCACTGAAATTAATAGATATCCACTGAGATTTCCTCTAAACGACAACTGCTCAATGGGTTTGAAATGCACCAGCCAAAAACGTGATGAAAGTGAGAGAGAGCGAGAATGCAAGCTTACAGATTATTTCAGGCTCGCATGCAGGAGCAAACACAGCAGCCGACACTGCCAAAGAGCATTAGGGTGATGGAGCGAGAGGGAGGGAGGGAGGGGAGACGGAGAAAGGGGGCGGGGGGGCGCAGAGGGAGGAGGGACGGATACAGAAGGCCATGTGGATGAACCCATCTGTTTGATAGGACACTAGAAAGGGAGCGAGGTTTGCGTGATAATGCGGAGATGTCACACGGGGGTGAGAGGCTGAGCGCACAGGAGGAGGGGTTTTCGTGATGACATAACTCCATCGCTTGGCTCCTCCCGTCGTTTCATGAGGTCTTAACGTCCCTCCGCTCTGGTTTTCCTCCAATCCATGCTCAAGCAGGACAGCAATCCTAAACATTAGCCCCTCCATCATGGTTTCATTTGGCTTTAAAGCAGTACCTGTTTGCCTTCAAAATAACTGTTTTGCTACTGATCCAATATCTAGTAGTTCTAATTTAAAGGTCTTTCTCTCGGTATTTTCACAGGATTAGCAATAGCCATTTAATTTATAGAAATTCTGTAATTATCTCTCTATATAGAATATTTCATTTTTAGTGGCAGGGTCTGCCAGTCATGTGCACCATTCAAACTGCGTACCTAGGCACAGGGAATCCACAGAAAACAATGTAAGCATGGAATCCAGCATTGCTGTTTTTAATTTCATCTCAGTGATTTCAGCCTCACTGGAAGAACCGTATTACGTTTTGCTAACGCTAAAGCGACATTTATTGCTGCTGCTAATTCACATTGAAAGTGTTCAACTGATGAAACATGGGGAGGCTTTTAATGTGAAGCAGTCACAGGAAACTCACTACACTCATTCATAAAAAGGTGTAAAAAATGTCAAATCAACCCAGACTGAAATCTAGAAAGAGCAGATTTAGTTTCACTCCTGTAACGTGGGTGGACTCACAATGAGATATAGTGTTTTTTTTATCTTCCACATTCTTCTTTCTTGTCAAAACCAGACGCCTGCATTACCCACAATACAACTAGACTGCCGACAGTTTGGTTGACAGTTCGGGTGTGTTATGCTAGCTGTGGCTAATGTAGCCTTGAGCTGTTAGCCTCAGATAGACATGAGGGGTGGAGAACTTGTACTTCGCTCTAACTCAACATCTCCAGATCTTAATTCTTCTTTTTCAAACTTTTAGTCTTCAGATCCACTTGACACTGCCTCAAGTGACATCACTTGAGGCAGTTTATCAGGTTTAACACAGCTTTCCACTGGAGCCACAAAAGGCTTCATACAACTTTTCAAACATGCAGTAGGCCCATAAACAGGCTTTGTAGAGTCTAAAGTTGGTGGAGATTGCAACTTTAAAGGGACAGTTAAACATTTGGGGGAATGTTTTTGGTGAGACTTAAACGAGAAGATCACTAATACCCATGAAGCTGTAAGCAGGAGACAGGCCCACCTCTGCTGCTTTATCTCTTTGTATTGAGGCCTATTAATGATGTAACGCACAGTTGGCTGCTGCAGATTATCACTCAGTGTTTTACTTTGCCAGGAGGGACGGAGTGACCATTGAGTTTGTGTCACTGCAAAGCATGCATTTCTGATGGCACGCTGCAGTGTGTGTGCTTGAGCGGAATCAATGAGTGTATGACACTGAGGATAGAAAGTCTAACCTTGCAGATAATCCTTAGTCCACCACTAGACACACACACACACACACATATGTACTTCTTAATCTCAGTCCCAACATAAACTGACTGATTTCAGCACTGTCAAGTTTAGAAAAACAGAAAGTGTGAGACTGTTTCCTGTAAATCTGGGCTGTTTTCTAATTCAGGTTTTTCAAAATAAAAGCACGGCTCCTTTTCATCCTCTGTTCGCCCTCATTAATTGACTGTGCTGCAGATGCTGGGCTGATTGAACAGTTTCAAATGTCCTGATGTGACTGCATACATGTATATAAAGTGCACACAGGGGGATTACAGAGGCATCAGAGCAAGACGCTCACATGCATCAGAGGAGCCGATGACATCACCATCACCATCACCATCACGCGATCTCCTGAGAGAAATCCCGACCCTTGAGAGAGAGGTCATGTTACAGGGTCATGGGGCAAAGCTGGGTTGTCATGGCGACCAGTCCAGCCTCAATTATGATAATTAGATTATATGAAACAAATCTTCTAATATTCAGATGTGAAATCTTAAAAGTGATGTAATCAAGGTGACTGGTGAAACACAAGCCTGACCTGTAATCTAAACCCACTTCACACTGTTAGGCACTACCACTGCAGCCTGATGCAGTGATGTCAGCATGTCCTGGACTGACTGATCGCCTCTCAGGCTCGGTGGAAGAGGGACATGGGCCTCGTATCTCGGACACAATCAGGAGATGAAGGCTGAATTATTTAGACTGGGCTGAACTGTAGTCCTCTGGGAGGACCTCTGGAAACATGCATTATACATCAGCGAGCAGGTGCAGCGCTAAAAGATGATGTAGAGGCCAAACATTAGTCAAGAGATCATGTGATTAAGGCTGAGTGTGCAGTGTCATTACGGGGGAGCACTAAAGGATCAATGAAGAATCCCTGAGCGCCCTGAGGCCAGTGTCTCCTGAGCTGTTTGGATTATGACCCCCTTAAAACAAAGTGATGTCTGCCCGTGACCCACAGTCAGCTGCTGCTGTGACTGCCAACTTCAATAAAGACTCATTTGCTTTCTTTGTCTAAATCGTCCTGTATTTCACAAGATTTGAGAGAAGTTTGAATATTATCTAGCTCAAATATGTTATTCTCTGCTTTCCCAGGTTAATAATCTCAGATTTAACTGTCGACCCTCGACAGAGGAGAACCACCACCTTAGGCAGCAGAAAGGTTGTTAGGCTCTACCTCGTCCCAGTTTGTGCCTCTCATGTATTACCATTGGATACATTTATTCACAGAGCTGAGCATACAGTCAAACAGTCTAACAAACATGTAGGAACATCTGCCCTCATATTGGGAGTGTGTAGAAGTTTTAGTCCTGATTTCCGACCTAACATTTGGTGCTACTACCTATCATTGGCTGTGATTGTTTATCATAGGTGTGAGTGTCAAGACTCTGGTTTCTGCTATCAGCCCTGTAGGCCTTGCCAAGAGTCTGATCACACAGGACAAGCTCAGGAGGCTTGAAAATGTAAAGATCAGAAGTTCCAGGTGTTTCCTGAATCCTTACAGACTATTCTGTCCAGTTTTTGCCAACATATTCATCATATTTGATTACCCAGCTATAAGAAATAATGATGTTCTTGCTCATTTTGTCCTAAAATATGTGAAATAAATGTTATTTTGTATACTGACGTGTGTCACTTCTGTTTTTTGGATTTTTGCTTTTATTCAAAAGTCTTTGATCATTCTGGAAATACCTTGAGAACAGCAGAATCTATTGTAAAAGAAAGGAAGGAATATTACATTCTTTATACAAAAAACCGATGCTGTGATTTAGGTGTTAGACACGAGAGGTCGACCACTAACTTTAATGCAAATTCAGATGGCGATGAAAATTCATCATTGTGATAGATGGTGAGGCATGCAGGGGCTTGAAGGAAGGGTGGGTGGACGGGGCACACCGGTGCCACCAGCGCGACACAACTACGGCACAGCACTCAGGTTACCGACTTCTGCTGAGTCACCGAATTCCATAATGAAAACCAGCACGGTTTCCACTGGCAAGAATGTACATACATGTCTACATACAACTGCAGGCAATCAGTAACAGAGACCGTGTGTGTGTGTGTGTGTGTGTGTGTGTGTGTGTGTGTGTGTGTGTGTGTGGGTGAAGGGGCTGTGTGCTTATGTTCAACTCTTGTGAAAGAGAGTCTCAAAGTACGCAAACATGTCCACATGGAGGCGTTTCCTCAGGTCTGAACATCGTCCAGAGGTGCTTCTTTTCCTCTTTTCACACTTGTAGGTGAGGGCGGTGGTGTCTGTGTGAAGGTGGCTTTATCTGTAATGATGACTGTTGACAGCGGCATGACATGTAAGTGAACATAACTGTATTATCAGTTAAAAGAGTGGAAAGCAATATAAGCCTCCAGACAAAGCACGGAGGCGCAGGTACAGTCTGTGCAACATCCTCAACACGCCCACTGTTCTATTCACACACAGGCTCAATCAGACATTACACAGACTTTGTACTTGGGAGCTGGCAGTCTGTTTAATGTCTGGTCCAAAGAACATTTACGTTCTCCGCGCGCAGCTCCTCCAGTTAATGTATAGATAAGTGTGAAAGGGACTACATGACAAATATTAGCAGAGAACTAACAGCTCAACAAGTCACACACTGTTCTGTGCATGCTTGTGTACACAGACAAAATGACTTGATATGGATTTTTTTTCACTTAAGAAATAAAGAATAAAACAAAGTTTAAGTGAAAAACACATCTGGTCCCATTTGTAAATGAAACAAATGAATTTATTATCTTAGCAACTGAGATAATAAGTTCTCCACTCAGCAGTTAGAGCAGCAGAGTGGAGAACTTTAAGCAAAGCATTAAAACTGTTAAACAAATGACTGATGTGAAGGTTTTTTACCAAAATGATTCACATGCAAAACATGCAACATTTTAAAGGAATACTCTGCTTTGCTCTCGGCCTGTTGCTCACACTTCACCTCTGTGTGACTTTGCCTGTGTGACCTTGACAAGGTCATAACTCTATCTACTATTTAACAGAAACGTGTCATAATTACTGAATTAAACGGCATAAAAATTCTGTCCTGAAGCTGTGCACAAAATGTTCACATTTGATGGAGAGCGAGTACAAAGATCATGTTTATCACCACAACATGAGGGTCTAAGGCCAACATGGCTGCCTCCATACGTCCCTGGCTGTGTGGGTGTCACTATGAAGCTGTTGCTTATTTGGCTGGCCTGGTTAAAAGAAACAGGTGTCAGGTGGAGCAGCAACGTGATCTATGGAAGGGAACATGTCATGGTATCCTGCACATACAGTCTCACTTGTACACACGTCTATCCAAGGTGTCTATAAATACATAGGGGTTATGGTATTCATTACACACAGTCAGCCACATTGAATCTACAGTTGGCTTGAAGCACGACTTGGTCGCAATAAAATGAAAGACCCAGACGGGGCAGCGGCGTATTCTTATTGCCGTTACGCTTCCGTTCAGCGTGTGCTAATATGTAGGAGCATTTGTCACATAAGTGGCCACATGCTGAGCAAGGGTGGAGGACTGCAAGACGGAGCTGAGCATTTGAAATTTGAATACTTTCCCTTAAGCACACCTAATAATAGAATATAAATTATTATAAGACTTAGATTGAAAATATTCTAGACAGCTTTCTTTGATAGTGACAACTCTCAGTCTTAATCAATGTCAAATTGTTCCCTTCGCCCTTATCGCTCACAGAGTTTAAAGAATGAATGGCACTTAAAATGTCAGCGTCCAAAGAAGAGGTCAACGACAGCATATTAGATTCACCACCAGTCACGTGTAACAAAGGTATCTTGGGAACATGGGTTAGCTTGCAAAGTTGGTTGGAGAAGTGGTTCTTAACAGAACTGTTCAAAAGTTGTTTCTGACAATTGATGTACACTATCAAACACCAAAAACAGTACTCTAGGACAGTAGCACAAACCTTGAGCAGAACCCGGCTCCTGGTGGACGGCCATCTGAGTTGGTGAGTCTGAGTAAATGCTGAGTTCAAATATCTAGCAGGCCACCTTGGTCATTTAGCTGTCAATGTGCCAACATTTGCCACCATTTACCATTTAAGTTTTTGTGGTGCAACATTAGCATTCATTTGAAGGTGTGTCTCTGTCAACCTGACACATCTAGGTCCAGTATTTGCTCTTTTAGCTCTGTTTTCACCATCTCCTGAGGGAAATGTCTGCAGTTAAAGGTCATGGAACACGGATCCAGAAAGAGCAAGGTCAAGTATGCAGTTGTATACCGTGAGGGCCCGATGTGGCCCTCAAATTAACTGCTGGTGCAACCTGACTTTCCACCTTTCAAAGTCATGGGTTCATATCCTGCATGTAAAGGCCCCATACAACAATTTTCTGAAAGCATGATATGTAGCATGCATGACAGAACGCCTTATCACCATAAACAATTGTACTGTGTGTTAAAAAGACCCTATAGAGTGCTGACCTTGGCCAGAGTTCCCAGTATATGCCTACTTGCACTTTAACGAGCTGCAGTAAACAGCACGCCCCCTCACCATGAATACCCCGGGATTGCACAAAGAACATTGTCTGCAGCTTTAACACAAGAAAACCTAAACATGGAAAGGAATATTCATTTATGTCAGGCTAACTATGTAAGTCTGTAAATGGATCTTGGAGTGTCCTCAGACACTTCATAAAGAAGTGAAAGGAGGGGGGCAAATTTGGCACATGGGCAACTTTTACACATGATTACTCAACTATCCACAACTTGATCTGCCTGCCCTACCTCCTCAACCTCAACCCGGAGTCTTATCTAAAGGCTTCACACATCTACTGCCAGCTTATCAGGGCCTGACAGGCTGGAACAGACTCGGAAGCCTTCTCTGTGTGTATTCTGTGCAAATATTAACACAAATTTTAAAAAAATGAAATTAATTAGTTATGCCTCAAGTGTTCAAGAAATGTAGAGATACAAGTCAACTGCTCATGACAATGCATTCTATTAGAGTTAAAGTGCCATCCACCAGAAAACCCCTATCTGTCAAAATGGACTGTTCCAAAGAAGAGGCATGGCATGGTTGATGTGCAGAAGATGTGCACCAATGTGTTATGTCATCACACATCTCCCTGAGCTGCCCTCACACAGCTGCAAAAAAACTGCAACAAAATCCCTAAAATATCACTGAGCTGGTGTCCTTGAATGCTGATACACCAAAGGCAAAAGGAGATGGCAGATGGGGAACAAACGGAACGAGCTAACGCAAGGTATTGTGGGGGAAAAGGGAGGCTAGTGGCGCAAGCAGATTCCCAGCATTCATCCATGCGTACGGGTGAGCATCAAACATCACCCCGCTGCCACATATTATTAATCCCCAAATCACTCTCCTTTACACAGTACCCCAAGTTTTCGTAACCTTTGGCCCCCTGCGTCAAGCTGGGAAGTCAAATTCAGTTACATTTCAACACGCAAGACTTCATTCTCTCTTGGTGGTTTTCGGCGCTAATGGCAGCCTCCTCGGAAGAGACTCCATTTTAACATGGCGCATTTAAGGATGCTGCGGCGTTCCCATTCAATCGCCAGTTAGACATGTGCAACGATAAAACAGATCAGAATTGTTGAGAAATGTTTGCTCTAAGTTTGGATGTGTCTGTGGAACCTTTTAAGCACAAGATCGAGCACAATGTCCAAACACATCACGAATGATACATATGGCCAGGTCCTTCCACGGGGCTACTCCACCTGCAGCTGTTCAACATCTAGGAATGTTTGAAGGCAACTCTTGAAGCCAGAGGAGAACTTGCGGAACATTCAGAGGTGGACCAATGATCGCAAGAGCTTCCCCTGTGCTCACTTGAGTTTGTGAAGGTAGAAGAAGAAACAGCCACTCACCATTTGTCCAGGTCAGCCTTGATGCTGGCACAAGCAGCAGGGACGGGGGCCTCGGTGGGGGCAGCGGCTGTCTCGGAGTCCGACATGTCTGTGGTGCTGTTGTGTGGTGTCAAGGTTTGTGCGTGTCCTGTCCTGTTCCGGTCCTCCGAACGCCTATGGATCCCAGAGCCACCAAGAGAGACAGAAAGAGAGAGAGACAGAGAGAGAGAGAGACAGAAAGTGAGTTGGTGAAAGGGGAGGGGCACATGGGAGGAGGTGGGAGGAGATAAACATGTGAGAGGGCAGCACATGTGTGTACACAGCAGTCCGGGACGGGTGGGGGTGGGCGGGTGTGGTGCAAGGGTGAAGGGGCAGTGACCTCGACTGAAGTTACAAAGGCGGAAAATTGGGCAATGAGGACAGAAAGTTTTGAGGTGGTGCATTGAGGTTCCTCATTGGTTTCTCAATTGCAGTAGCAGGGTTCCTACACTAATGTACAGCTCAGGCATGGACACACATGGAGATGACTGACCACCAAATACTGAATGTGCAGAAGAAACTAAAGTCATTCATATATTTTACAGCCCAAGCACAATGTGATGGAGAGTCACTGGTGTGTGTGTGTGCGTGTGTGTCTGTGGTTGAAACATGATCACAATGACAGTCCTGCATGTCATTGGATTGTGCCACCTAGTGACAGCTTTGTGCAAAAGGTTACAGCATCTTGCTGCCGCAGTCTTTACCTCAGCACATGGCAGCCATGCTTCAAAGGTCAGAGCATGTAACGGCAAAATGTTTCAGGGTGAGACAAAGTCAAAGAATATTTGTCTTTTATAATTAGTAATCAGTGTAATTATATATTTAATAAAGTATATTGTCTATATATTGCATTTATTTAACAACAAGTGTGAGCAGTGGTTGAGCCACATGTTCTCAGAGGAACAGCTCAAAGTTTCTCCAAGGTCACAGAACACAAAGTTTGGACCATCAATGAATCTGCTGATTATTCTCTTCTTATTTCTTTTGATGAATTCATTAATCATCAGTTTATAAACGTCTCAGTGGAGATTTTCAGTTTATGACTGACATTATAATGACATAAAACTGAAAAAGCGTCTCATTTGAGAGGCTGTCACTGTCGTTTTTTGATTTCTTGCATGATTGAAAAAAATCAGTTATAGATTTTGAGATTTCTGCCGCCAAACACGATCAAACGGATCATTTAAATAGTTTATACACATGCAAGAAAAGTTATGAAATATGATCATTATGATCATATTAAAGGAATGCTTACAATAACTGAACTTTTAAACTAGTACTACTTTTAAAACAATCAATTTCAGCTGAATGAAATACTTCCTTCCTCTATAAGTTTAATTCATTTGTTTCAATATCATTTTAGTTTCTGCGCCTCCTCAAGATGTCTCCGTGTTTTTTGAACGGACCCTTTAACATCATCCATTATCGTCCATTATTTCACTTGTGTAACGTTACATCAGAGCACTGCGCTCCTCAGCTGTTATGTAACAACCCACACAAGACGACGGCTGCTGCTGCTGAGTGTCCCCGCACAACACGCAAAAACGCGGTACCGTCCATTTAAAGTTTGCATCTAAATTTCACTAAACAATTTTATAATTTAAACACATAAATCATGATTTACATGACTTTACATCATTTATCTAAAGAAACTTCCCGGGCGTGTCCCATCTGACCCGCGCGCGTATCCACAGCTCTTTGCGCCCTTTGCGCACATGGTAAAGCCTAAAATTCTTCACAAACCTATGAATTATGGGACATGTAGGAATGCACTTTGTGAACTTCACAGACCTCCTGGGCTGCTTCTACAGCCTGCAGTCACGGCAAGTGGCTGCAGGCTGTAGTGAAGCAACTTCACTCCTCTTTTTTTTCTTTTTAACATTTGAAGTATCACGCACACTCACATGAACTCTGTTTCCTAATATAGCACTCATTCATATTCCACAAAGAAAAAAAGAGACACGTGTGCAGTACCTGAATTACCTTAGCATTAAATGTCAACCAATTACCTCCCTGCATGGAAAAAAACCCTTCCTCTTCTCACCTCCTCTAACAGGAATAAAGCTCTCTCATGCATTCACATATCTGGTAATGAGGACACAGGATGAAGCAGGAACAACTTATGGTACCATCACATAGAAAACAAGTGTAAAAGTGATACTATAGTTATGTAATATTATATTATAAACATGGTACATGGTCTGCAAATCATACAGGTCCTTTAAAAAAGAATTTCTGAGCATCCAAAGCTTCTCTGTGAAGCCTATAGAAATGTACATCAATGGGAAGCCCATTCCACACGTCAGTGTGAGCCCATGTGCACAGAGACAAGAGAGAACACCATGTACTTTCAGTAACATGAGCAGCTTCCTGTGCACAAACCAACCACATGAGACTGAATTGATAAAACAATGGCATTAATACCTACCTAGCTGCAGATGGGATGTCTTCGTCAGTTGGACAGCTCAAAAAGTGAGTGAGTCTAACAGTTGTGCAGGAATCACTAGAAAATGCCAAGAGGGGGGGATTTAGTGTGCTGCAACTGCCCCGCAGTGACTGTGTGAGCTCACTGAAAAGGGGGTGTGTAGCTCTACTTTATGACCGTGTGTACATGTGTGTGCGTGTGTTTGCTCATGGTATGTGTGCTGCCAGGAGCTAACAGACAAAAGGGAGGGGGTGGGGTCAACGTCTCAGCCCATGAAAGAATAAAATATGGCTCCTGGGGTTCTCATGTTCTTTCCACACATCCTCATTTCATTTCCTTATCATCTGTCTGTGTGTGCAGGTGCCTCAGGCTTCATCACACACAAACTCTTTTTTTTTGCTTTGTAAGCCAAACAACCTGTTTTCCCAACAACAAGTGGGCATTTGCTTGCAGCAATTTGGTATTTGAACATAAAAATGTGAGTGTGCACGCGTGTGTGTGTGTGTGTGTGTGTGTGTGTTTGTGTCTCTGGCACTGTTGGACATGGTACCTATCAGCTGATTAAATGAGAGGAGCCTTCAAAGTCAGTCTGTAGGTCACACATGGGAACGCCTGCTGCGCATGTGCATGTGCATGTTTGTGCACACGTACGGTAAATCATGTGTGCTACTGTAGATTGAATGAAGGAGGCTGGAGGCCTGCAGCAGGACACAGGGAGAGAACGTGCAGTGCATACGGTCACCTCTTGGCCGCCGAACAAGAAGAACTGTGTCCATGAGGAAGGCAGGAGGCTGCCGCAGTTTAGCCCACGGTGAAGGAATGTAGAAGACAGTTTCTGCACGGTGTCCTTGAAAGGAGAGTTGATCTGTAACTTAAAGGACAAAGATATAATGAACTTTACCTGTGGAGCTCAAAAAAAAAAAAAACACATGCAGCATTGTTCGATCAGCTTGATGCTTCACAACTTTAATTCATTTTATTGCTTAGAAACATGAAGAAATATGGAAGTATCTCAGAAGTTTTCAGAAAATGATTTAGATTTAAACATGGTTAAATAAAATGTGTTCCAGATCTGTGACTGGTGTCAACAGGAATTTTCAATCTTCAATATATTCTGGAATAAGTCTGTGTGGATTTGTATTATTGAAGTCTTGGGTTCAGGGTTTGTTCATAAGAATAAGACCTCTCTGGAAGACAAACATAACTAATGTCACCATGTAGGACAACTGTATATTTCTCTGTCTGTCAGTGACTTACTTATCTTCATCTTCCTATATAACATAAAGCAGTGTTTCCTTGTTAATGTAATATCAGTGTGTTATGGTTCTTTCCTTATTTTCTCACAGTTGTCAAATGTTTGCATGTTAGGTCTTAATAAGGAGAAAAGAAATATTAAAAGGAAACAATTTGAAAATTGTTGCTACTATCTTTGTTATTTTACACATACACATATGCAGTGAGGTCTGTGGGACTTCTAACAATGTCAAGTCAAGTCAAAGTTCCTTTTAAAAACAACAAGTGTTGACCACAGTGCTTTAGAGATTACACGAAACACACACACATAAATAAGAGGATGTATCATCACACGAACAGCAAGGACAAAATGAAATATGAGCAAATAAAACCAGAGTGTGGACAGACATGTTCATGATGATAATTACTGTAAGACAGTAGTCATCAATCATCATCTTTGGTTTATAAGTGTGTATGGAATGGAGAGCAGCGCTTGGTCACCAGATCTCAGGGTCAGGAGGTGGAACAGTGGATGAACAGTTCCGAGATGCAACCTGGTGTCAGTCTATACAATGTTTTAAAAGCAAATTAAAGATTCTTAAAATCAATCTGTACTTGTATTGCTAACAGGATACAAGTACAAGGAGGTACAGCTGGGTGTCATCAGCATAACAATGGTAGGAGATATTATATTTTCTGAAAACAGACCCAGGAGATGTGGAAAGAATCCCAGTGTTACACAACACAAGGGTTAAATATGGAAAAACTGAGGCAAAAAGTAATCATAACACATAAACATTCAATCATCACATGAGCTCCTTGCCTTTACCTTCAGTCATGATGTCATCATATTATATACAGCAGGTATCAGCTGATCACGCAAACATGAGTTCATCAGTTACAGTTATAGTTATAATTTTAATATTTCATACATTTTTTATAAACAGAACCAGTAGATTTTCTGTCTCTTCTCTGTCCTCCTCTTCTCCCTCTGTCCCGTCCTTCAGTCGTTTTGGACCTGATGTTTCACTTTTGTCCACCGGATGTCCCCGTTGAGTCCTGCCTCTGTCCATCAACTGACCTGAGAACACCCGCACGACTGTAAAAGGTTTGTTTTCCCACAATAATAATAATAATAAATCATATAGTATTGATGTAGTTGCATCAATATTGTATGAATTAGTTTTGACCTGAAACAAACATTTATAGATCTCTGAGTTAAATGTCTCTCTCAAACATAAAGTCACAACATAAGAGAACATACTGTACATTTTTTCAAGGTTTATTTCTTGTCATTTGCATACTTACACATGAAACGAAACGAGTACTCAGGACCAGTCATGTACACAAAATAGTCTAAAATTAATATGTGTAAAACACTTCTAGAATACATAGTAATAATAAATAATGATGATAACAATAAAAGCAGAATAATAACATATTTATTTAGCATATATGTATGATATAGTGCAATGGATAAAAAAAAACAGAGTATTAAGTATTGAAATTAGTATTAAGTTTTGAGTTTAAATATCAAAAAAAAGAAAAAGAAAAGAAAAAAAATGAATAATGAAAGCATCAAAACATTTAAATCATATTGATTTCTTTAAACAATGAGAGAGTTTATCAGATCAAAACCAAGCTGAGAACAGATGAGTCTCTCTCATGTTACATGCTGTACAGTAAGGTGCAGAATTGTCCTTTGATATTAAAATAGAATAACTGTAATTTATTATTTGTATTTGACTGGATATATTTATAGTCAGCAAAATAGTCTGAGGTCTCTAAGAAATAATTTAGATTTATATAGATCTTATATGCAGGGTTAACTTGTCACAAGCTCCCTGAAGGAAACAGTCTTATTGTATCTTAACCTGCAATATCGCATCATAATTTATGTGCCAATTATATTTTGTGCTAATAATTTGAATCTATAAATTAATTCAAGTTAGCAAATAAATTGTACAATATATTGTAGTAAAAGTAAAGTACCTGAGGGAAAAAAACAAAGAAAACAAACATTTTTAAAAAGGAGACATGCTAATCTGAAGAGAAAATCCAGAACTTTCCCTTTATCTGAATCTGCGTGTCATGATTCATTGTGCCACGGTGACATTATGATTAGATTGACTTCGGTATCTATAAAACACCTTATGAGTGATCAAAGATGTGGATGTAACATGTCTTGATAAATGTCCTAAAGTTCTCTTCTACTTTGTCCTGTACTATATAATCTAATGTAGTATATAACACACACACATATCAATGGTCCAATAATGTGATGAACATGATTCTCAAACAGATTGCTCACATAATGACTTTTACACTTTTACTTTTGGTACTTATAGTTTCACTTGAGTAAAACAGTAAATGTATTTAAATGCAGGACTTTTACTTGTAATAGAGTATTTCTACTCTGTTACTTTTTTCATCCCTGACAGTAAATGAGAAGATCAGATGAGGTGATGACGCGTTCATCAGTAATTTAAGCATCAAATGATTATTATTACAACGTACTGTGGAAACATCAGTGTTTTTATTCATCCGTCTAATTAAGATCTTTTTCCACACACACACACACACACACACACACGCACATCATCATCAACCTGTTGCATCCATTCACCTCTCCTTCACCATGTTTCTCATTATGAACTGGACCAAACAAGTTCCAAACAATCAGCACGCACTCCCCGAGCTGCTGCATAACCAAACGAACCAAATGAAGCTGAGGAACTATAAAACGGAGTCAACGCGGAGGAAGAGGAAGAAACACAGGAGAAGACACAAAGGCTGACAAAGAGACAAAGAGAGATGGCTCAGAGAAAAATCAATGGAAACAAACTCTTCGTGACAGGTGAGAGGAGCTTGGCTGCTCTGTGAAATTCTGATATATATATATATTATGTGTGTCATGTGTCAGCTGACAATAAATTGTACGTATAAGATTTGTTTGAGGTGATTTAGGAACAGAGTTACACAGTTTGTCTGACAGGTTCATTAAAATGTTCCACTTGGTGCATGCTGTATATTGATCACAGTTTTTTAATGATAGATACTTTATTGATCCCGAGGGAAATTCAGGCATCTAGTAGCAGCATGAGACACAGTAAACACACAATGAGCATGCATCAAGATTAGCCTATACCGCAAAAAACATGCATTGAAGTTAAACAATGAGCTGAATCTGCATTCGAATGAAACCTGAGCAAAGAAGTTAAATATGTGCAGAGTAATTTGACATGTGCAAAGAGGAAATTAAACACACTGGGATACTGTGACCTGAGATCTTTACAAATAGAAAACTATATAAAAGTAAAAATAGAATAACATTTTTCATATAAAAATAAGAAATAGACCTACAAATGGAGATAAAAACTATATACAGTTAACTGAGGCTGTAGACACTGAATGAAGATCACAGCATTAGCAGAGTAGTGCAAATGTCCAAATCCTTTTCATAATAACATTTGTTGTTAAAGAATATCAGTTAATATATTGATATTTTATTTTTTAAAACCTTAAAATGCTGATAGAACTTTATATAATATTGTGGAGAGGTAAAAGATACTAAGATATAATACTTCATGGATATCAGCTACAGCTGCTGGTTGTAGGCTGACCTCCGGTCATATGGAAGAAAAGATTTTTTCATCAAATGATCACTGAACCTGTGAACCACAGAGAACTTTAGTTCACTGCTGCTGATTCATAAACTCCTCTGACACACTGTATGTAACTCTGTCGTCTCTGTCATGTCTCTGTGCTCCACAGTGTTGTATGCGGTGGCGGCATGCAGTGCCGTTCCCATCAGTGACCTGCTCGACCGAGCATCTCAGCGCTCTGACACACTGCACTCCCTCAGCACAATGCTCACTCAAGACCTGGTCAGTACCCCTAATAGTGTGTGCGTGTGTGTTTGCACTGTCTGAAAGAGTCCCTCCCAAACATAAATGTTAAAGCATCTGTTAAAGTTCTAGTTGTGCTCATGGCTTCCTGATTGCCTTGAGCATGAATTGCACAGGGCAGCTTAGTTGAATGCATGCAAGTCTGTTTTATTTTTTTCATGTCTTCAGCAACAGGAGAGATGTGAGATTCAATTTAGCTCTTAAAAGTTCATGACCATAAAAGGTCATACCAGGAGTTTTTCATGATCTAAAACTTCCAATTTGCCAAATGTTCCCGTCCTAGTGGAACATTTATTTGCTGGGTAAACAGTTCATTGTGATTGTACAGTACAATATAAAAGTATCTCTTCTTCTAATCATCCTATGTCCCTCCCCAGGACTCTCATTTCCCTCCTATTGGCCGGATGATTATGCCCCGCCCCTCAATGTGCCACACCTCCTCTCTGCAGACACCCAATGACAAGGAGCAAGCCCTGCAAGTATCAGTGAGTCACTGCTCCTCCTTATTCCTCCTTTCTACTCTTCACTGATGTCCTGGTTATTATATTTACTTCATCATTGTAGTATCAGGCATGACTACAGACAAAAATGTAATAAATGGGCTACCTCTGCTTTCACCCAAATAACTAAGTAAGTGAATGTTTTAAAAGTTCTGATCGAAGCAAGCCACAATTTATTTTGAGAGAACCTGCTGCAGTTGAACAAGTCTTACATGAATGTACCTGATTTCACCATGACAACATGTATATGAAGAAGCATTGATGGATACGACTTGAAAATTAGCGAGCAAGAGAGCGTGACATACAAGTCTGTGTAAAGGTAATTCCAAGATTTCTTTCAAAATACATGTTGCTGAAAACATGTGAAAAGACTTTGAACAATATATTAGTGAAATGTGGAGTTTTTTCACCAGTTTTCAGTCCAGGATTTTGTGGGCGGTCCTTAAAGGGTGGCTCGATGACACGCTGAGGCCACCCTGAGCATACCCCTGCACCCCTAACAGAGAGATAGAGATGAATTCATCTCGCTCAGAGTGTTTCAAAGTTAGTCATGTCATTTTCTGAACTCATCTGACACGTTTCAGTCGCTACAAAATGGCCGATTGACTCCTCCTATGAGTGGGCGTGGCTTCAGTGCATTCAGAGGACATGCCCCCACAGTCCTGGAGCTGAGAATTCATTTTTGCCTGATTTTGACACCTAACTTCATAAACTTGTTGATATTTTTAATCATTCAAATTTGGCTGGGTGGTTACACTTTCTTCTTTGGTCTGACAAACTCAGAACACAAATTTATTCTGACTTTACACAGACTTTAACTTGAAGAGATTTGTAACATTTACTGACCTCTGCAGGCCAACAAGTGAATTAGAAGCTCTTTGGAAGACAGGTGGTTGTCCCACTGATATCTGCACAGACTGGTTTAGTGAAAATCATGCTTTTGATCTCTTCAGCGTATTGTATTGTCTTAATATTATCCTTTTGTCTTCTTCTGCAGGAGTCAGACCTGATGTCATTGGCTCGCTCACTGCTCCAAGCCTGGTCTGACCCCCTGGAAGTCCTGTCCACTTCTGTTAAAACCCTGCCTCACCCAGCCCAAAACAGCATATCCAACAAGATCAAGGAGCTGCAGGAGCACTCCAAGAGCCTGGGAGACGGCCTGAACATCTTATCTGACAAGGTGCGAAAGTGTGACAATGATAAATCCATATGAAGAAATTTTGAGTTGCTTTTCGCAAACGTCTTTACTTCCTTGCTTTGTTTCTCTCCCAGATGGGTCCGGCGGCTCAGACCATCTCCTCACTGCCCTACAGAGGTGGCAATGACATCGGCCAGGACAGGATTTCCAAACTGACCAACTTCCATTTCCTGTTGTCCTGCTTCCGCCGGGACTCCCACAAGATTGACAGCTTCCTCAAAGTCCTCCGCTGCCGTGCGGCAAAACTGCAACCTGAGATGTGTTAAAGAGTGAGAGCGAAGCAGCCAGCTTCACTTTGAGGGAGACTTTTCTAAAAGCTTGTATTGTCTACCAACTATAGATTAGCATGTATTAGAAATCTGCTGTCTAAGTTTATGTCCTAATTGCTATGTAGTTGGCATTTTGAGCTATCAGAGGGTGAAGATAAGGAGGGGTTACACAGCTCACACACAAATGATTGAAGTGGCACCTTTTATTCATCGTGGTGCCCAAAATTGCCCAATTGTTAATGTGACTGTGTTCATTCAAAAATATAAGATAAGAGATTTTAGGTTGGGAAGGTTTATCCCATTGTCCAGTCATTGGACAAAGCATGGGTCATACACTTTCCAGGGTGTTTCCAGCTAGTCTGGCATTATTAACTGTGACTCCTCCTCGTCTTTTCCTTCCACTACAGCTTTTACACCCTCAAAGCCGAGCTGCCAAACAAGCTTTTCAGAGGCAGGCTGGGTGTGATCCACCATCCACCAGCCTGTCTTCGAGTCACTCTTCACACTGGGATACAGGGCTTCGACGAAGAATACCTTTCTCTTCCTAACTGCAGCATTTGCACTTTAGATTTAATTACACTTTCTTGAAATGCCTATCAGCTGAAAAATGTCTTTAAAATCTGTATATCATTAAAAATCATCTCTTGCACAGTGAATGTCTTTGTCTCCTTTTTTTTCTCAGACTGTCCTCCTCAGAAAAAAAGTAAATGTGTTCTAGCAAATCCCCAAAAAGACGTCTGTTTACATTCAGACAAAGACCTCTAGGGAGGAACTATGACACGGACAAAGGAGGAAGTGTGTAGGATGCATCCTGGATAGAGGAGGCTTCTAGCGGTGTAGTTACATCTTTAATATGGGAGTCCTAAACCACAGTGTAACTTCAGTGCAGCATTCCGCCTGGTAACAACACAAGATTATGACTTTGAAGTCGTCTTATTCTGTGTTCAGCTATCCCAATGTTCATTCATTTTCAGTTGATTAATATTATCAGTGTCTATTTAATAACTGGCCCCTGGTCTCTTGTGATTTTGCAAAGGTGGCCCCTGGCAAAGCAAGCTTAGTATCTCTGTAGCCATGGAAAGATTTCTCATTCTAACAGAGCTCAAAGAAATGATGACACATTTCAGCCCTCAGCACACTTTGAGACAACCAAAAGAACCCAAATCAGACAGTAAGACACAGTGTACATACAAACAAGTAAATGATATAAGGGAGCTACATGTGGAAGAATCTATAAATAATATGATAAATACACCAGCACAACCAATGGATAAAAAAAAACTAAACTAGCCATCGAACGCAGAGGGAATGAACAATTTAGAGCAGTTTAACAAGCAGGTAAAGACCACCCTGATGGTGACAGAGAAAATTCATTTGCAAGAACATGCTGAGAAGAAGTCCAAATACTCTGAGGATGTATTAGTTAGCTTGTTCCATCACTGTGATCGTGTGTGTAGTGTGTTTTGCTTCCCCTTAAATTCAGTGTCATGTGTTTGATGATTTCTCATCAGCACCACAGATAAACTTCAAGCTGCTGCCCTCCTCTGACCACATGTGTCTACTACAGTTTGATACTCACTCAGAGGTCATCCATCATTTACACCAGGGAACGTTTGGGGGAACGTAAAAGTATGTCTTTATTTGTAGCCAGGCAAACCCCCTCATTTATTGTGTGAAGCACTTACATGTTTAAATATATAAGCTATTTTAAACTAAGCTGCTCTGATAGGGAAGCTGTGACTGTCTGTGGGGTAACCAAGTCAAAATCATCTTTGGGCTGGGCTGTCACGCAGTGAGTGACGTCTGCCGACAGATATGACGGGATGAATGACAGCAGACAGAATAACGGTAGGCAGCATTAACAATTGTATCATGGCATCAAAATGATTTTGTTGATCTTGTGCAGTGGCCTCAAATGTCAGACTTGTGCTTATACATACCACAATCACAGAAACAGATCCAGAATTGTTCTTTCACTTACTATGCTTTTGTTTTTTATGGTTTGCACATTAATATGGATGCTGGTCTATCACATTTATATTCATTTAAGTAAGTTAGGTATTAGTTATTTGTTTTTTTACTGTTTTGGATTGGTGGGGAGAGTTTTCATGTTATATCTGCTGCATTTATTGATGTTCTCCAGCCTTTTTTCCTCTTAAAACGTAACAGACTATTACATCATCACAGATCATCTGAAAAGGTTACGTATCTCTCCCTCAGAGTTTGACTAAATTGGGGTCCCCAAATAGCTATTATTAGTTATTATAAATGTTAGCATTCAGGAAAAGAAACGACTGACATCAGCAGAATGCATTCACCATGAAGTTCAGTTAGTGTTGCAGGTCCTCTCTGTGACCACTGGAGGACAGTGAACACTCACACAGTGATTACCAATAAACACACACACACACACACACACACACACACACACACAGAAATAATATCTCTGCTTGTGCGGCAATTTTTGTTTTTAAGTCATCATGACACAATGATTTTGGATAAACCAAAACACGTACATGAACATTTTATTGCATCTCCACAGATGAGTATCACTTCAAATTATTTCCTTTGTAATATTATTTAATAATTTTTCCTGCAATTAATTAACAATAATTATTAATTTCTGGTATGAGTATAAATGTGGTCTGTTTTCACTGAAGTCGCAGAATTTATCTTTACAAATAAATCTTGTTACTGTGAGAGGAAAAGCAAGCGTGAAGAGCAATAAAAAGGCTAATGATAGCAGGTGTTAGCTAAATGTTAAGATAGCTGCAGAGGCTCTGAATGAAAGAAGATTAGCATGAATGTGAGTGCACAGTAAAGAAAGGGTTAAACACTTTGACTTCTTTGCTTTACAGCTTACAGCAGTCGGTCTCAACTACTTTTCGTTTTCAATTTGTCATTTTTAATATTCAATTAAGGCTAGTTTTTATTATTATTATTATTATTATTATTATATAGAGTTATGTATGTTAAATTGTCCTGTGTGCAAATCATCATCATGCTTTTGTGTTTCTCTTATTGATCAGACAGGGTTGACATTTTTAGCTGTATGAAGTCTGATAAATGTCTCAAGTGATGAGTTAGCATCAGATGGAGAGAGAAGTCCATCCATTATTTGTAACCTTTTCCTCATCAGGGTCATGGGGGGGCTGACTTTGGGCAAGAGTTGGAGTACACCCTGGACAAGTTGCCAGCTTATCACAGGTCACATAGAGACAAACAACCATTCACATCTAGGGACAATTTAGAGTCAGAACATGCAAACTCCACACAGAAAAGGCCCAGACAAGGTCTGAACCAGGAACCTTCTTGCTGTGAGGCGACAATGCTAACCCCAGTGCCACCCCTGGGGAGAGAAGTTTCAAAATAAAACATCCTGTGGTGTGGAGTTAGAAAGAAATGAACTTATCAGACCTCGTCTCTGCTCGAGGCTAGCAACTCGATTTGATTGGGTGAGCGACACAAAGAAGGTGAACGGATGGTATCTACATGTGTGGTTCCCACTGTGAAGCATGGCAGAGAAGGTGTGATGGTGTGAGGGTGCTTTGCTGTGACACTGTTGGTTATTCGTTCAAAATTTAAAGGTGCAGTGTGTAAGATTTGGGAACTTTATTTTCAGAATAAGGCAAACATGGAATATAATATTCATAACTATGTTTTCATGCATGCATAATCGAGAAAAAATCTCTTTTTATATCTATAGTGGAGCGGGTCCTCTTTCATGGAGGCCGCCATATTGAAACACCGTGTTTCTACAGTAGCCCAGAACAGACAAACTAAATACTGATTCTAGACAGAGTCTTTAAAGTGTTGTTTCTCTTTACACTAAGAAGGTGAGGGTGATGTGAGGAGACTGCAATGCAGCGATTACACCACTAGATGTAACTAAATCCTACACACTGGACCTTTAAGTGAGATTGACTGATGAGGAAAAAACAAGTACAGACTTCCTCTGGTTTGATGTCCATTCCTTGTGTTTCCTGCTCAATCAGTTCTCTTCTTCTTGCTGGTCTGATTCACGCAGTCTCCTCTGAACAGTTGATGTTGACGAACTCTGTGAAGCATTTATGTGGGCTCCAATCTGAGCTGCGGTTAACTGCTAACTGTAATGAACTTTGTCTCTGTAGCAGAGCTGACTCTTGGTCTTCCTTTCCTGGGGTAGAGCCAGTTTCATCAGTGTTTGATGGTTTTTGTGACTTCACTTGGAAGATACATTCTTAATATTTTCCAGACTGCCTGACCTTAACCTTAACCCTAACTACAGTAGCTGAATAGTGATCTTTAATATATGTCAACCCAACCTCTGAACGACACAACTAGACTAAGACTGACTCAACTCTCTTGAGTACTGCTCCTTGCACCTGAATGGTTATCTCTGCCAAACAGCTCAAAGGTCAGCCAGCCACCAAAACAGTTAGTCAGTCAGTTCAAACAGTGAGTCAGAGAGTGAGGACAATGCACAATGACAGCACAGGACCTGTCAGTGAATCAATCAATGGGCTAAAATGTTACAGTGACTATGAACTGCATCTTTACTGAGGGGAGAACAACTTCTAATACACCTGATGGGAAAGAGGGGTGGGGTGGGGTGGAAAGGGTCATGGGGAGGACAAAGAGAAGGGAGGAAAATGGTATAAACGAGGAAGAGAAGAAGAAGAGAAAAGAGACGAAGGGGTGAGAGAAAGGACGCAGGAGAGAGAGAGAGAGAGAGAGAGGAAAATGATGGGAGGGGAGGAGAGGGGAGGAGCAGAGGGGAGGCAGGCGCTCAGTCTGTTTGCTCGCAGAAGGAATCAGCAGCAGCAGCAGCAGCAGGACAATGGACCGTCTCCACTCCGGATCCTAACGGGCACCGGGCTGTTTCCCACGCGCTGGAATAGAAGGTACGGTTACCGGAGCGAGGCGGTGGCGAGCGCTCGGTCTCAGCCAGGTCTCGGTGTCGGTTGAAGCCGCGATCAAAAGGCGCCGTTTGTCTTGTGGAAAGAGGAGAGGCTGCAGGAAGGAAGCGACGCAGCAGCGCAGCGCAGCAGACAGACACCCAGCAGGGCCTGCCGTCCGCCTGTCTCCGGGTCTTAAACCGGCCGGTGACACGTTATAAACGCGTTATACCTGCTCACTCTTTATGTCTGCATGTTGCTGGATCTTAACGACGTGATAAATGAAGGCAGAGAAAACACACACATCCGGAATGGCACAGCCAGTGTTCTCTCTTCTCCAACAAATAACGTCACGCCGAACTCCCTTAGAAATGTTTCTATTTTTAATGTCCGCGCTTATATTCTGAAGTAAACACTTCTAATGATGTGAAGTGATATTTGTTCGGATACCCTGAGGTCTTCTGGTCATATCGGCTTTTGTGTGCTTTATAAAAACTGTTACATGCAAATTAAAATCCAGTTTTGACGCGCGAGCACAGCGCACGTCGCCTTCCGCTCTGTGTATTTTGACGGAAGGAACACAGAGGAAGAACAAGCGGAACACAAATAATAGCTGACCTTTCCACTGTAGTAAAGGCTGCACTGTGTGTCACACACACGCCGAATTTAAGAGTGGCTCGTGGTGATTCTGAACAGCTGTTAAATTTCACTTGGGTATGTTTAATCTCTGCTCAAAATGCAACAGCACAATAAAATCCGTGTTTTTCCAATGGAAGTCCGGAGCTAGCAGCATATGACGGGCATGCCAACAAAGCCTCTCTCTAGCCAGCAGCGACAGCAGGAGCACGCAGTGTGTTGTCTGCCAGATTGAACCGTTGCACTAGGCCAGGCCTGGGAGTCTCCTCTACAGATGCTGGGATTGTTGCGTGAATAGATGGAGCCATTGTTAGTTGTGCCATAATGTGCCTTCTGTTGAACGCTGCGTGCGTGACGCACATAGACACGCAGAGATGCTCTGTGCAGGAGACTTACTGACTTATTACTCGCGTCTGGACGGGCTGCATATTATCACCATCAGAGGAAGAAGCAGCAGCATCTCCAGCCGTGGCTTCAGTGTCTTGTTTGTGTCTCAGACTGTGTTGATCACATTGAATATGCACACACACACACACACAGCAGCTGATGTGACCACTCACGCACAGCTCCAGTCCTCAGTGTTACAGTATAGGATGAGACAAGGTCATCTTTTGCCACACTAACCGCCCAAACACTTGACACATGTCATTTAGAAAAACACAGGCTGTGCTGTGTGTGTGCTGGAGTCTGTATTTAGTGAAGGGAGAGGCTCAGAGATAGATAGATCAGGCAGACAGACAGATAGACAGATAGATAGATAGATAGATAGATAGATAGATAGATAGATAGATAGATAGATAGATAGATAGATAGATAGATAGATAGATGTATTATTTATCCCCAGGGAGAAATTCATAACTCAGTAGTCATTTACCTGCATATGCTGAAGATGATTGTTGCAGGCAGGCAGCAGTCCAGCTGTGATGTTTTTATTTTAGATTGTATTGACCTGTGTGTGTGTGTGTGTGTGTGTGGAGAAGGGGGACGCTGGCTCTGTGTAAACTCGATCCATCAGAATCTAGTTACATATAGAAAAGTCAGATTATAGTGACAGGCAAATCGATGTGAGGGACGTTCACAACACGCAGCGTTCTTTTAATGAAGCAGAGGTCTGTTTTTGCACGTGCTCAGATGAGTCAGATTAGTTTATGTAAGAGTTGTTTTTGTTTTTTTGCCTGATAAGAGTGATGCCAAATAATGGCACAGAGGTGCTTTAAAAACGTCCTCGAACAGGACAACCAAAGCACAGTCAGGACCGAGAACAGAATGACGGGAAGCAAGCCCGACACACAAAGGATTAGGGGTAGCAGGAGACAGATGTTGTTCTTGGAAGGATGGGGGAGTGTAAAACGAAATCTGGGTTGATGCTCTCACTGTATTGAGCTTATGGTAGGAACACCAACGAAGAAGAGACGGACATGCTGAGATGGAGTTATGGAGAACGGAGTGAGATTTTGTCAGGCGTGACCAGGAGCCATCAGATTGCTCTTAACAATGACAGGAAAAAGGCCAGGAGCAGTATTAGCCCTTTGTGTGTGTGTGTGTGTGTGTGTGTGTGTGTGTGTGTGTGTGTGTGTGTGTGTGTGGCCAGAGGCGTCTGTAAAGGTTATTTGCTTTACATTGGATTTGCTTTCACATGATCAGTGTGAGAGAATCTACTATTTGGCAAGACAGTGTCACAAGACATACTGTGGTTGCCTTTGTGTGTGTGTGTGTGTGTGTGTGTCAGCTGTGCCATCTGGAGTCAGTGTAGTTTTAAGTAGAACTTTAGTTCCACCTCCCTGAAGAGTTTCATTCCGTCAGAACACAACATCCCAGTCAACATCAGTTTGGGAGCGTTGCCATGGAGATGGATGTAAACCGCCACACAAACAGCAACAACGTGATCCAACATGTTTTCCCCTCCTTTGGTTCACATGCATGTTGCAGCATATTGTTGCAATGTGTTTGCACACTGTGATGACTGAGTGGAGACAAACCTTCACGGGAAGGTCATCGCTAGTTTATAAGAATCATTGAAAGTTTTAGTACAGGGAGATAATACATATCACAGACACACAAAATATTATGTTGACATGCACTGTCACATCACAAAAAGAAAACAAAGTAAAACATTGAACATCATCATGATCATCATCACATGATCATCATCATGTAGATACTGTAATGAGGAAGAGGAAGATAAATCACATCTGTTTCTCTATTGTTCATGAGCTGCAGGTTTGTGGAGCAATATTCAGAATTGTCTAAAGACACTCAACGTACTTTTAAACATACACCTTTAAATATTATGTGGAGGGTTTACGATAGAAACCTGATACATGATAATACATACAATTAGGCTGTTAGACGTTAAAAAGTTTCACAACACAATGTGAAAGAATTTGCTCCAGTGAAAAGTGTGACTCTAAATATGATCTACCTGTCATGTTTATATTTCAGTTTCTAAATGTTCTGTTAGACTGTCAGTCTAATTGCTAATTACTTACTTATTTCTATAGCACCAAATCATAACAAAACTTATCTCGTGACTCTTTCCATACAGAGCAGGTCTAGACCGTACTCTGTATAATATTATTTACAGAGACTTAACAATTCCCACCATGAGCAAGCACTTGGAGACAGTAGCAAGGAAAAACATTCTTTCTCTATCAATTTAAATAGATATTTTTCAAACAAACAAACTAAACACTGACCTAGAAATGTCTTTTTGCTTTTTAGGTGAATTTCTCAGCCACAGTTTAAGTCAGATTTGAAATGTTAGGTCAAACAGTCAGAAAATAAGGAACCAACTATTTTCACTATTTTGATGATATCAGTGATGAATCCTTTTTGTCATTTTTCTAGCAGAAATAGCAAACATCTCCCCGATCCAGCCTGTAAAATGTGAGGATTTGCTTTGTAATCTCTTGGTTGGAGTTTGCACTTTTTGTGGTACATTTTGTGATCCCCTGACTCTTCCTTCCACGCAACCATGAGTTTGCATTTTACAATTGTCATTGTGTGTATGTTAGCATGTTGACGTTTAGCTCAAAACACTGCTGTACAGCGTCACAGAGCTGCTAGCATAGCTGTAGACTCTCAGCCTTGTGTACTATTTTCTAACATTTATAGACCAAGTTTATCAGTTCATTTATAATGTAACTGTCAGATAAATTGATAATGAAAATAACAATGAGCCAGAGTTTATGTGTGATGGTGCTGCATGCTGCATTGAAGGCTGTGACCTTGTATTTTACGTCATTGCTGAATTTTCCCCACGGATGCCGTGACCTTCCATCTGATACAAGCACAGATCAGATCTCTAAAACTTTGGACATTTTCTGTTCTGTTCCAGGTTGTTTAGGGTTAAATCTCTTAAAGACTTGATGAGAACCAACTACACACACCATCAATTAATCATGACGTCACACAAAGCTGTTGCAGGACACCCTCATTTGGGTCTCTTTGGTCTACACCATGGTGGAAAATGTGACTTTAGTATTTGGCATGTTTCGACTGAAAGAAACAAATTACAAGGCAAGGCTGTTCACTATCAAACTACTGCACGTTGTGCTTATTTTATATTGAGGGAAGTACACGTTGTATCATTGTGACAATGTAACTTAAACAGGCAGTATGAATCTTCACACCTCAGCTGTGAATGTTCACACAGAATCCCACAGTTTCCAACGCAGTGTGTCCGCCTCAGTCCACGTTTGATTAAGTAATCGTCTGACTTGCAAAACCCATTTCTTTTTCTTTTTACCTTTAAAGTGGTAAACAGCTAAATTCTTCTTTTATTAATATGATGTGGCTGTGGTGTTCTGCTTGCCTGAGATCAGTTGTTGATGTGGGACTGAAGCGTCTCACTAAGCGATGCTAGTGTTTTTGTCTTTTTGGCTGTGTTGGCTATCGGTGCTAACACTAATGTTCTTCTATGTATTTGCATAGACTGGATAGCTATTCTTTGGCAAACTAACTAGAATTGTGAAACACAAAACTTTTAGTAAGTTACCATCTACTATTGCCATTTTTTAAAGGTCCAGTGTCTAAGATTTAGGGGGCTCTGTTTACATATAATATGGCAGAAATTGAATATAATATTCATAGCTATGTTTTCATCATGTATAATGACGTGTAAATAAGATTTGTTACATTATAATGGGCCTTTTATATCTACAGACAGCTAATTTCTCCTTTAATTAATGAAGGAGAGAGTGATGCAAGGGGGTTGCAATTGCAGTAATCACACTGTCACTAAATCCGAAACACTGGTCCTTTAAGTTACCATCTCAGTGGTGCACTTTAGGAAATAGGCTCATTCGTTTTATGTCTGTAAGCTAAATATGAAGCTAGCACAGAGACTGGAAATGGAAAATTCTAAGGCCTTTAACAAATTATAACTCCTGGAGTCATGAAAAAAACCACAAGGTGTTTTTATACTTTGTTTTTTGGACAGAATAAACAAATGAGATATACTGTTAATATGTTAGCTAGAGGTGATTTACCTTTGGACAGAACTAGGCAAGATGGTAAGATGCAGAGCTAGAAATCAAAGTTGGATATCTGGGGACCATGGGAGTGCTTTGTATTCACGCACCTATGTCACAGAGTAAGTTTGGCATTCAGAGCAGCAACATAAACACACATATGACACGTGAGGTCACAATGCGTCACCGTTTTAATTGGATTATTTCGACGCCTCTTGGAGCTCCATGTGGGTGTTATGAGATACACAGTTATTTTGCTGTTTGATGTCATGTTTGGTAATAGGTTGGGTCATTTTTGGCATATATACTATTATTTCTTTACACCCAACAAGGTTTTCTCCCAAATATGTTCAATATAAGTTCATTTGACAGTTGTTTTCTTGCTTAATTAATCAAGATTAAACGGCAGAAATGGTAAACAAGCCATTAGAATTGCCTAAAGCCTAACATAACCTATTCAAACAGCTTGTTTCATCCAACCAACAGTACAACACCCAGCCGTATCTCATGTACAATCATAGAAGACTATAAAAAACATAAAATATTCACATTTGAGAAGCTGAGGAATAAAAACTTACTGAAAGCAGTGTCTATACTAAAGGTGGGGCACTTAAAAGACAGAGATCTTCTGTATAAAATGATCAAAACTGATGCAGTAGTCTAACCCTAACCCTGGATTGTGAATTTATAATGCTATAAAACTCAATGGGGTCTTTTGTTGGGGCTGTAATGCAGCCTTTCTGCTTTAAAAAATAAAAAAAGAGGTCTGAAGCCAAAACCAAGATAACCCTGATGACATCATCATTTGGTGGCGTGCCCTGTTAAGTGGGACAGTCTGGTGGCCCACGCGTTTGAGGCACTGACCATGAACCACAACTCTCTACTGTCAGCTCTCTAAAATAAAATAAAAGCATGAATGGCCCAAAAGTTTTTTTACAGTATTGTTAGAACCACCAGATTCACTGCAGTCATGTCACAGCTGAATGTAATTTTGAATGCAGATAATGTTAGAACCAGAGTGTAAATTATTAATAGATTGGTCGATTGATGGAAACAATTCAGCATCAGGTTTGATGAATAATTTCAATCTACATTCACTGGTTCCAGCTTCTTAAATGTTCAGATTCTCTCTTTCTTATAGTTGTAGATTGAATATCTTTGGGGTTTTTGCTCTGTTGGTTGGGCAAAATTTGATGATGGTCTCTTTGGACTTGTGATGATCTACTTACAGTCAGTCTGTGTGTATTTAGAGTTCCGGTCTGTGGCTAACACAACATGATTGGTTTGAACCAAGCAGCAGCCTCCATGGCTGGGAAATGAAGCCAATTGAAGCCAAGTGCTAAAAACTGTAATTCCTCCAATGGCCACTTGAGGCTGGCTACAGAGCATGTTAATTTCTGTAAGTCCCCATGTTAAAATGTCCAACTTCACAGCAGAAATAAACATGTTTACAGCCTGGTACAAAAAACAGTTTTGGTCTCTATAGCTAATTTCCCCGTTCATGACAACTGTACTGAGGGTGAATTTATATACAACTCACCTGTTCAAATGATATTAAGACTTAAAGTTATGCAGAATTAAGAGTGTGGACACTTTGATTGGCATGTAGGTGCCATTACAGATGGCACCAGGCTTCATTGTCAGCCCGCCTCAGGCCTACTGATGATCCACATCTATGTCGATCAGATTAGCCTTGAGGTGGAAGAGGCAGGACAGCCAACATGGCGATGGCCAGAGCCACATATTTTGAGCTTCAAAACTGCGCTTTGGAAACCTGTGGGTGATGTCACGTATACGCTGTCAATTCTTTATACTGTCATTGGTTTGAACAAGTTAAAGTCATTGTTTCAAGCTCCATCTTGTGTCACTGTAACCTTTGACCTAAAACAGCCGTCTCCTCTCCTCTCTCTCTCTCCTCTCCTCTCTCTCTCCTCTCCTCTCCTCTCCTCTCCTCTCATAATTGATGAGCTATTTTTTTGAAGTTAAATACAGCAACAACTAATATTTTCATGATCGATACACATTTCTATACTGTGTATGATTGATTGATTAGTTGTTGTCGAACCAACAGTCCAAAATCTATAGTAATATAAAAGAGAACATCCATCATTGACATCAAATTTAATCGGTCATCTATACTGTTGTTGATCTTTATTCTGTTGATCAGCTAATCAATTAATGGACTCGTCATTTCTGTGGTTAAATCAAAGGATTGCTTCTGACTTTGGAATCATAAAATATTTTCCTGTTTCCAGCTTCAAAAGCCAGAATCAACTTGTTTGTTTCAGTTTCATGTCATTAAAAATGCAGGACTTTGGGTTTGCTGGTTGCATGGCAGAAAGGTTTGGAGACAATGCTTCGGGTTTTGGTGACTCGTCTTGAGTGTCTGTTGTCATTGATCACTGTCATAAAAAATGACTCATCACAAATATAAACGATCGATTCGTCTGTCTCTGTGTGTGATTCAGGAGGTGAATATCAAACAGCTCCAGAATGCTGCCGTCCTCGTCCCTGCTAACCTGCTGTTCACCGGGGGGCATCTGATTTACCAAACATGATGAAGACTGAGCCCCCGGCGGCCTCGGGGGGCAACGGGACCTCCGGTGGCAGCAGCGGAGGAAGCGTGAGCTCAAACCTGAGAAGTCCCTCGCCCCACCGCAACGCCTACGAGGCGGGGCTGGCAGCCCTCAAGAAGGCCACTGACCACCTCAACAATGCCGCCAACGGAGGCACTGACCCTGCCTCGAAGCCCGCTCCTCTGCCCCGCCCAACAGGGAGGGGCCGGAAATATGGATCAAATGTTCACCGCATCAAGAACATGTTCATGCAGATGCAGTCTCCTGGTGATGAAGAGGATGGAGCAAAAATGATCGGTAATTCACCTCACGAGTTAGGTTTTTGTCAAAGTCTGTAAACAGTGCGAGGAGAACTAAATGATGATGATGAATTATTTTTTATATGCTATATTTTGCCACCCACAACTCACATTATGATTCCTAATACTCAACTTGAACCTTGTTAGTCATTCCTCAGTCCAGGCTTTTAAAGGCCCAGCACACCCACACGGGTGTTCAGTTACTCTGTTTGATTAGACCTGGAGTCAGGTGGAAGTTGGGTAGAGCAATGCTCGGACATTTTATTAAACCCCCAAATAGTGCAACCATGACAGTGCGTGCATTTTTTAGCCTTTCTAAAACCAAAAACAAGAAGAAAAACGTAAGAAACTAACTTAACTGTGTGTATGCTTTAATGTAAGCTGCAAAATGTTAGCATTTCTGGCTAAAAAGCTTAGTTTTTACCAAACTCGTTAGCCAAGATATTACATTTGCTAAACACAATGATTAGTGTGCAGTGCAAAAGCAACGCTGTTCATTTTTTCTTCATGAATTATCATCTGGTGAGGATGTTAGTATTGTATCATTTAGTAGTGAGTAAAGTATCATTGGTTGTATTTTAAGTAAGATATTGTGCAATGAATGGATAACAGAACAAAAAAATAAAGCAGTCAGACAATCAGACATTAAACAGTCCAGCAGTTTAGCCAGTTCATTTAAACCATGTTGAGCCAGGAAGCTGTTGGGGTAAGATTTGCCTTTCTTAAATTATTTTAGCAAACCTTGTGATTTGTGGTAATTGGGCGTTCCTCTTAGTGTTTTCAGATCTGAAAATGTGGTGAGAATAACGTTACAGACGATGGTCAAACTTGCGAATAAGACCCAACTGGAATCTTTGTCAGTAACAAACCCATCTCCTTGATCCGTCCAATGAACTTTCCTGTCATTGGCAGGTAAAGACCAGGCTGTGAAACTGTCCCTGCCGAGGGCATCCAGCCTCAACGAGAATGTTGACCACAGTGCCCTGCTCAAGCTTGGCGCCACAGTTTCAGAGAGGGTCAACCGTTTTGACTCTAAACCAGGCGGGGAGGGTGGGAGCTCATCAGTGGGCTTCTCCAAGCTCCAGGAGACCAGGAGGATCTTCGAACAGCGAACTCTACAGGTCAGTCTTTGTTTTACTTACTTGCCTGTCTGATTCTGATTCAAGACCATCTGACTGACTGACTATTGTCTCCTCCAGGAGAAGCAGGCTGCCACCAATCGGATCTTGCTGAAGAAGGAGCGGGCGTCGGGCTTCCAAGACAGCCGTCTAGATGTTGTGGCTCGCTTTAACGGTTCCACTGAGGCTTTGGACCGGCTGGACGATCCCCCTGCTCCCGCTCCCGCTCCCACTCCTGCCTCGGCTCCCATCCCTGCCCCTGCTCTTGCACCCACTACTCTTCCCGCTGCTGCAGCTTCTGTCGGGCCTGGTGAAGCCGTCAGCCCCACGGTGAGCCAGCTTAGTGCCGTGTTCGAGAAAGGCGAACCGCAAAACAATCTCTACCTCCCCCACCGTCGATCAGGTCCTGCCCTTGCACCGAAACCCAAACCTCCAGCCAGAGGGGAAGCTACCGGAAGGAAGGTGAGAAGAATTTGCATGACTTTAAAAAAAGGAAACTGTAGTAGAAATAAAGGACAGTGCATGATTAGATGATTTGTCCATCTCTCCCTCTTTCAGGTGAAGGTGTTACCTCCAGAGGACTGCAAGGAGGTGGCAGCAGGAGTTGTGAGCACCCAGGCTGCAGAGCTACCAGAGGAGACAGGTTCTCTACAAAGGAGTATAGGAGGAGTGACGGCCAGCGAGGAGATGGACGGGTTCAGACAGTCGGGAGACCAGCTCTCCAACTCCTCCCACTCCTCATCATCCTCAGTGGCTGTCACTTCCTCCTCTTCCTCTTCGGAGGTAAAACCGGAGTTGGCAGCCCAGCCAACAGCAACTGAAGCCAGGGGTTCAAGTACAATGGCTCTAGAGCGTGGACCACAAGCTGACGAGCAGGATGACTCCACAGGGTCTGAGGCCGGAGCCAGACTCGTGCAGGCCGAGGTTCATGCCTCACTGGAAAATGGAGAAAAAGAACCCCCGGCTTCCTCTCCCTCCTCAGAGGAGAAGGAAGCGGACTCCGATGAGAGGAGAGGTGAGGAAGAGGGGGAGGAGAATGATGAGGATGGCTCGAGGAAGGACGATTACTCGGAGGGGATCTGGTAGATATCAGTGCATACAGCGGGCTTGGGGAGGAGGACTCCGGGGGTAGCCAGCTAGACGATGAGGAGGATGAGGAAGATGAGGAGGCGTATCAGCCGGAGACCAGCTGCCACGAGATCCCAGGTCTTCCCGAGGAAGAAGAGCCTCCGCCATCCAATAGGAAGATTCAATTCAGCACTGGCCCAATCAAGGTGAGTTTTTGTCAAAGAAAACTACTTTTACTTTTCAACACTTGGTCGGACCTTAATAGAACTTTAGAGTAAGTAACTTTGCATTTGTAGGTTTGGAAGTTTCCCAGCTGATGTCAGTGCTGTGAGTTTTATTGGAGCCAGCACCGAGTGCCCATAAGAGGAACTTGTTGAGGTACTTCCTCTTTGGCTTTCAGCCATGGTGGATGCCACTTCAATTTAAACTACACTGATGGTCCACTGGCTTTTTTCTAAACCTGTGATGAGTGATACAGAAAAATAATATTCTATTCAAATCTTAAATCAGTATTTTATATATTGGATAAAATGTCTCTCCGTGTAACAAACCCAGTAATACTCATCATCCATCTCTGTAGTTCACCTAAAGTCTTTGGTCCATTTTAAGCATCTTTAAGCTTGTTGTTCTGGTTTTCCAGCCCACAGCTTTTCTGTTTTGGTTCACCGCTCTCGTGAACCCGAACAGCAGCAGGCAGCTGTTTTCAGCGAGAAAGCTCCAGTGCACCCACTGCACATCCTGCACATGCACCAAAATGTCAAAGAGCTTGTGAGTGTAGCAGAGCTGCAGCTGCTAAAGATATTTTTCTCAGGAGTTGGTGGAGACCAAAAACAGAGTCATAGGAAAAGTAAATGCTTGGTAAATATCAGGTACCTAATATTCAGATCCTTTACGAGTGCTTTAAGAGTAGCATCAAAATAGACTGGGTTAGAATTGATGTATTGAGGTGTGCTTTGGGTTATTTTCCATCACTGGCGGTATTTTGTGTTTACAGCTTGTTTCACTGCTGCCAAGTCAAATCAATGAATGCAGGCTTAATGATGATAGACTATAAAATACTCCTTTAGTTGTTTGATTCATATTTTGACCTCTGAACAGTTTCTACCTGCTAATTAACTCATAAAATGTGAGAAAAGAGGCTGAATGGATTCAGTGAAGGCCTTCATAAAGATGTGTGTGTGTGTGTACCATGGAAACTCAAAGAGAGCAAGGAAGCGATAGAAAAGACCAAGCGACTTCCTCCTTCTTTAACATCACACACACACGGGGTGGAGGGGGATTTTCACTCTTTGATTTCGCCACAGGATTTCCTGCTGACTCTAGCTTAAACTGCATGTGTGTGTGTGCGTATACGTGTGTATGTGTGTGGTGTGTGTATGTGTCTCTGAGCATAGACCTTGATTAAAAAAAAAAGCAGCACTTTTCTTTAGTGGAGTTTCTCCCCTTCCTCACTGTGACAGTCAGCTGGTTGGTTGAGCTCCGTGGATTGTGAAACATGTCACAACACACCACGATGAAGTTGTCACACTGACAACATACTTCCTCTGTGGAAGACAGAAAATTGAATGGCATACCACAGAGTATGACATGATAATATATTATGCAACAGAAAATAAGATGGTGTTGTATTGGTATTGAAACGCGGCGTGTTCCGACAGAGTTTAATGTCGCTAGGATGGACACAGGCGGCTTTTCCAGTTTAATCATGTCCACTCGTGCAGCCAGTAGAGGATCACGAGGAGGACCATGTTTTATTTCAGGCCAGGCATCAGGTCAAAAAGGAATTCTTTAAATTTTTCAGACTTTAAAACATTTAACCACTGACCTCTGCAGCCACAGTGCAGCTAAAAGTAGAGTCGTGGCCTGAGGCACTGTTATTTGCTACTAAGGTAACTGCTACAGTTAGCTGCTCGGAGTCGTGCTTAAATGTGCAAATACCCGCTTTAAATTCAGAACACCATTTTTTGTTCAGTATCATAAAACAAACGCACACCAAGCATCACGACTGGACAAACCTGATATTTTCTGGTCACTTATACAGTCCACATGCTGCTGTATGCTGCCACATGCACAGCAGACACATACAAAAAGATCATTGTAGGCTATATGAAACCTATAAAACAGGCTTAATTATTTTAACAAAAGATACAGCGATAATCTATTGGAGATGATGTGTAAGAATTGGTTGCTCAGTATTTCACTCATAATGATTCAGCTGTTTGCTGTTTGCTGGCCACTTATTTGAAACTAGCTCTGCAAACTAAAGGCACTTCCTTTAGCTGCCACCCACAGCTCTTTCTCTATCACTCTCTCATCTCTTTAGACGCTACAGCCCAGTGAACAATGTGCAGCAGTAATCTTACCTAACCGCAACCAACAATGAGATCTAGCGTTGAGGATGTGTGTTCAGTACAGGGATGGTGTCACAGTGTCAAAATAGCTTCGTAAAATTCATGTTTAGAGGTAGATTTGTACTGAACATTTCTGAAAATTTTCATGACACATTACACTGTGCCCATCCCCAAAAGAACACAACAAAAAGAGCAGCATAGCAAAAGGTAGCGTTAGCATAGTTCAGAGCACAGAAGACCCTATTCTGGATATCCTACAAATTTATTAATGTTCACATTAAGAACAAGACAGTGTAATGTATTGTGATGTATCAGTTAAAAGCAGGCAAACCGTATTAAGTAAATTATATAACAACAACTGGTGCAGAATTTTTATTCAGCTCTTTTAATTCACTGAAAGTCTGAAGACAAGTACTGTACATTGCCAGTTGTCACTAAGCTGCAAAATCCGTGACTGTGACGTGACACCCATGTGAAGTGTCAAAAACTGCAGTTCCTCTTCTCGTCCACTTGAGGCTGGCTGCAGAAGTGAGTCAGTCTCCGTAAGTCTCCATGTTCAAATGTCCAACTTCACAGCAGAAATAAACATGTTTACAGCCTGGTACAAAAAACAGTTTTGGTCTCTATAGCTAATTTCACCGTTCATGACAACTGTACTGAGGGTGAATTTCTATACAGCTCATCTGTTTAAATGATATTAAGGCTGAAAGTTATGCAGAATTAAGAGTGTGGCGCTTTGACTGACAGGTGGATGCTATTACAGATGGCTTATTAGAGCACCCAGGTGTCATGCAGCCCGCCTTAGGTCCACATCTTTGCCAATTTTTAGATTAGCCGGGAGGCGGAAGAGGCAGGACTACCAACATGGCGATGGCCAGAGCTGCATATTTTGAGCTTCAAACGGTTATGTCACACATACGCTGTAAATTCCTTATACTGTCATTGGTTCTCGTGTGTATCTTTTTTAATGAAATAAGTTAACTTTAAAACATACTATCAAAATACTACAATATATCTAATGAAAATGAACAATGATATCACTGGAATGTACCTTAAAATAAGTTTTGCTAACTCCTTTTAATATTTTAACACGCAAATACATCCATTATTAGTTACAAGCTAAAATGTGGGACTAACCTCTTACCACCACATTAGCTCTGATTCTTGAACCGGTTCTGTTTGGGACTCAACAACAGTCAACAATAAATGATCTTATTATTAGAATAAAACTGCCTCGGCCTGCGCTGCTGTATTTGAACTGAAACACAGCTGTATATCAGAATCAGAATCAGAAATACTTTATTAATCCCCGCAGGGAAATTGTGTTTGTTACAGCAGGTCCCAAACGGTAAGTGAGATTGTAAGTAATAGCAAGAAAAACATTTGAACACTATAGAGGTTGGATAGTAACATCCCAAGAAAAAACTTTAACACTATACCCCCCTATAGGATTTCCTATTTTAACACTATATACACTTGTACAAATAACAGTTAAATAAAACCAGTAACAGTAAAATAAAAGCCAAGTAACAGTGAACTATGCAATATGTATATCTAAAACCTTATAAAGAATTTAGTCTTTGAGAGACTGTACAGGGAATAGACACAGCCTTTAGATGATGAATGATACCATGCAATACGTATTTACAGTTATATTCATATTAAGTAACAACATCAGCAGTGACAATAAGAATACAATAAATAATATAGGACAAATAGAGGGAGTTCCAGCCAAAGGGGGTGTAGCGGTAGCACGTTCCTGAGTGTGGGCATCAGCTTCCTGTCCACTCCCACTACCAGACATACCACTTCCTGTTCGTAAGCTCGCTGGTAGGGCAGGATCATAAAATAAACAGACATGGATCAGAAGTATTGTGGTCTCTTCACAGAGTGTATCTGTAAAGAACACCGATGACTGCTCAGTTCAGTCAAAAGCAGAAGAGTCAGACTGTGACTATAGTTACTGTCACATGGAGGATGGATTACACTCTAATATCATTGATTCAACATCAAACAAGAGAAAGTGATATTATGACTATGCATCCTTGTTGGGATTTCATCCAGTAACTTTTCTGACATGTTCAGAGGAGTTCTGCTGCCGGGGAACAAAGCCAACCCAGAGACTCGCTGCCCGGACATGTTGGGTGTTATTCAGTTTCCGAACTGGTTGGTAATTGTTACTCTGACATCATGAGTTACTTCATGAAGTCAAAGTCAGCCAGGAGAGTTCAGACCTCCTCTGGTGTTTAGCAACCTGCCTGCACAGCACGTCATTTGGTAAAAATGTCCTCCACATTTGATCCTCTGACAGAAGAGTTCTGGACGCTGTGCTGCTTTTACACGTGAACGCTGTAACGCTGAAGGGAAATGAATGATTAATCACAGGCTGCAGGAAAGCTGTTGAAGTAGCCAGGTTCTCTCACATTCTGTGCATAGTGTGCGTGAGTTGTACACAAGGCCACCTTTGTAAGTCTGTAAAAAGCAGTTGGAATGTGGCAGGGTGTGTTTGTTTTCCTTGAAAATACACGCATGTTCACACGCACATGCACACACGCACACACACACACACACACACAAAGCTAATTGATAAGAATCACAGAGTGGAGCTTTTGTTTGGGACAAAGACACCTGGCGGTTGTAAAACCAAGTAAAAGTTGAGGATGCACCTGATCCTTTGACCTGATGTAAAGGAGGAGCGATTGTGGATCTGGTGTGACAGGAAGGTTCGGACTGGTGTTGGCCTCTCATCATCTCCAGCATGAACAGCTCTATAGAATGGCAGAAAGTTGTGAAACATGTACAGCAATATTTCCTAAAGTTCCAAAGTATATGAAACCTATAACCTATGTCATTAAGTAGCTTGTTTTGTCCGACCAAAAAGTCCTAAACCAAAGTTTTTCAGCTCATACAGTCTCATCTCATACAGAAGCAGCAACATCTCACATTTGAGAATCTGGAACTAAACCCTCTGGCATTTTTACCTAAAATGACTTAAATGATTAACCCTTTATAGAGCACTCATTGAAATACTTAGAAACTGATTAAAAAGTTTCAGTTTTAGGTTGCAAATCAAAGTCAAAGAAGTTACTGTATACGGTCACTGGCCCACCTAGGGTAAAAAAACATTTATTTCCAAATTAGCAATCAGACATATGTCTTACGAAACTTATGACACTCATTTCAAAATATCACACACGTGATACAAAAATGTTAGGGGTAGGGTTAGAGTGGGATCCATTGGAGGCCACAGCAACGCTACCTGTGACGTAGCCTGACATTCACTGATCGGCTGGAGAAAGTCATGTTATTCTGCTCCTTCATTGAGAGACGTGGGGCACCGTTTTTAAAGCCCGTGGAAGTGACCATATATAGTTCCTCGCCGATAAAGGATTAATCAACAAAATAGTTGCCAACTGTGTCCCTCTCATTTGATTAATTCATTAATCGAGTAGTGGTTTTAGCTCAGTACATAATTAAATGTTGACATGACTTGCATCCCAAAATTTCCAAAATTATGCAAAGCAGTATTTTGATATTTATGATCATCTACACATAGATGAGACCATCGATACCACTGCCACTTTAGTCAATATGTAAATGGAGCCAGCAGCCTGTTAGCTTAGCCTTGTTGTTGTTAAATAAGCGTCGACACAGCAGTTAGGCACACGAAACCGTTTCAAATTACAGACTAGACTCCAGCTACAGACTTAGTTCAGAGGTGTGACAGTGGTGTCAGTCTCCTAATCTGACATGTGTCACGTCAATGAATAAACGTAATCCCCCAAACTGTGCAATCTATCATACGTGCAGTTCGGGACAGCGGTGGCGTGCCACGTCTCGTAGCGTCCTTGTCTAATCTTGATCCAGTTACCTGTCTGTGATTCAGGCTAATTCATTACTCAGCCGGAGTGGATTAGCAGCGAGTGATCACATCAGTGTGTTTGTTTGCTCCTGTTTCAGCTTCATGGTGTTTATTTCATGTAGTTTGTTGTTCCTCATTGTCTTTTAAACATGTATAATGAGGAAGCTGTTGGTTATTGTTCATAGTAATGCTGACAGATTTCAATTATAAGACCTCATGTGATACTAGAATTGTTGGAGGGCTGGTGTGATCAGATAACATCCTAATGGACTCTCAGTAGTTGGAGCTCTAACTTCTGACGTGATGTCCTGAATTTAGTTTTATTGGGTGTAATTTAACGTGGCCGTCGGTCAGCACATGAATCATGGCATCTCTAACTCAGAAGCACAGAGAGCAGAGAGACAGCACAGCATTGTGTTGAGGGTTCATCCTGCCTCCTGCGGGACCTCTTTGTGGCTTGGCTTCTGTCCAGTGTAGTAGCAGGTGGATTGTGACCGGGCAGATTATACGGAGGCTGTCATTCAAGGAGGCACCGTTTGTTCCAGAGCATCCTGTGAGCGCAGCCACGCTGCCAAACTGTGCAATGCATATTACTGTTGCAACAAATGTTCCAAGTATTATATTAAACCATATATACTGTATAAACAATATGTTGGATTTTTATATTATAGATTAAGTTATGTGATACGTGCTGCTAATGATATTACTAATTGCTACGAGGGCTTGATCTGATCCACAACTCAAGTCTACACATGGACCTTTTTGGTCACATGATTAAAAACTTTTACACATGAATAAAAATATAGTTTTGAGTTGTATTTGTCATGTGTAGGTTAACACAGGGTCAACAGTACAAGGTGAAGGAAAAGTGCTGGATGAGAAAAACTGGTCAACTCAGCATTAAGAGACGCTGAGTCAGGTCAGTCAGTGCAGTACTGTCATGTACTGGTACTGTACTGTGTTGTACTGTCATGTACTGGTACTGTACTGTGTTGTACTGGTCGTGTACTGGTACTGTACTGTGTTGTACTGGTCATGTACTGGTACTGTACTGGTACTGGTCTGTACTCTGCTGTCATGTACTGGTCATGTTGAATTTTACTTAGACAATGAAAACAGTACAAGTGTGATGTTTTGTGTGGCTCTGCAGTAGCTGATGATGTCATAGTGATGGCACGGTGATGTCATCGGGGTCATCTCAGATTGGGTTTGAGGGCTACAAATTTCTAACAAAAAAGCCTTTGTTACAAACTGGAGGTGTGGAAGAGTCTAGTGAAAGAATTGCATTATGGGATTTGTAGGATATAGCATTTCTGATGCCTAAACTATAGATTTAAAGGTCAGTATATCGCTCTGCTCATTCAGTTTCTTTTTTAAAGGTCTCTGTGAGTCTCTCTGTTGTATGGAGATGCATTACTAAACATTAAGGTTATAGCGTTTGTTGTGTCAGTAGGTGTGGTTACATTTTGTTGTTGTTCCACCTGTTGGCTGTTGTGTTGTGTTTTCTGTGTCAGAGCTGAGATTGTGTGTTCATGACGTGTACAGGGAGCACTCTGATGCTTTAAAGTTACTCAACAGGAAGGAAATGTGACTACAGGAAACAGTTTAACAATCCCGCCCTTTAACCCTGTTTTTGTGTGTGTGTGTGTGTGTGTGTGTGTGTGTGTGTGTTTTTGTGTGTGTGTGTGTGTGTGTGTGTGTGTTTCACAGTCAGTCACAGCCACATTCATGTTGTAAAAAAAAAATACTGTAAAAATCACATCCTACACATAAAGCATATAAAAAATTAGCATATGTGCCAGACAGTGACAGAGAGAGAGAGCAGGGCAGTGCCAAACTCACACTGGGCACAAGCCTGTGGTTGCTACGGAAACGAGGCCACATGATCACAGAGATGGTCACCGGGGAGACAGATGCTGCTGACCTTTCAGAGGGGGAGGGGTGTGATGGAGAGTGGGGAATGTGAAAGCATATTCATATTTACACATACTGGACGTGGTATTATTTTTTATGAAAGAAAATATTAGAGATTTTAAATCAAATGATTTTTGTGTGTTTCCTCGCACATTATCTTTAAAGGTAGTGGAAGATAACTGAGCTCTGAAAGGTGGAGTGGCTAGAATCAGATGGATCATAGCCTGTAGTGGTTTACAGTGAAGAACTACGTCAGTGTGTGTGATGTGGCATTGTTAGTACAGTATGTAGTATATCAAATAAAGGAGATTTGAAGTATATATATGGTGACAATGTGTCCTGTATGATCTACAGTACATTAGTGAAACTAATCAGTCTAATTCAGCAGTAATAATCTTTTCTTCGTGAAGGTTCTGATGTTCAGTTTGTGCTGAAACTGTTTCAGACGTGTCGCTGCACTTTGTGGTGTTATTGTACTGAGAGGTGTTTTTCTAATATTTTCTCCATTTATATCTATAAATGTAAACTAAGGTATTTGAGGAGAACTGCACAGAAAATCATGAAAAGTTTTGGACATTATTAAGAGTAGTTTATTGCAGCAATGTTTATTCATTTCTGGGGATTTTTCACCTTCTTTACTGGGAGGGGGCGCTGTGGTAAGGACTTAGCCATGGTACATGAGCGCACGTTCAACCACTCTGCATAATACTTTGTTGAATATGAAGCTTTCAATGATCTGGTCCTGTTTGATCATGTAGATATGATTTTAATTGGATTTACAGTGTGTGTGTGTGTGTGTGTGTGTGTGTGTGTGTGTGTGTGATGCACACAGCGATTTTAACAAAAAAAGTAAAGATGTTATTACAATATCTACAGAATTACTATGAATCAGACTCATCTTACATTCACTTACACTCAATTGATTGTGAGTCTGTAACAATAACTGTAGAAAAGATGATTTAAGAATCGACAATGTTGTCATATGCGTATTATTAACATGACATCAATATTTCATCTTTAAAATCCATCTTAAAGGTTTCTAGAGTGACCACAGTCAGTGTTTGAAGACAAAAAGTCATTCCTGAGGCGTTTATGAAACACTACTGAACTAAGAGCTCCGATACATTCATCCAGAGCGGGAGGCTCTCTGACCTTTGACCTTTGCCCTGTGTGCAGGTCTTCACCACCTACTCTAACGAAGACTACGATCGGCGCAATGATGATGTTGACCCCATGGCAGCCTCAGCCGAGTATGAGCTGGAGAAAAGAGTCGAGAAGCTGGACCTGTTTCCTGTGGAGCTGGAGAAAGGTACACACACACACACACACACACACACACACACACACACACACACACACACACACACACACACACATCCTTACAATCATTGAGAGTCACTCAGTCAAGCCTCTTATGTAACTACACACACACGTGCACAGAAAACTGGCAGCGTGCTGCTTGTGGACATGCACTCTCTGCTAGTGTCTACATTATCCCCTTGTGGGATTAAAGTTAGCACGGATTAGCCTAATTAGCAGCTAGTAATTCTGCGAAAGGATTGGAACCAGCAACCTTCCGTGACAGCTGCTCTCAGCACAGCGTAATAACTCTTATAGTGAAATATTAGCATTGAATAAGGAGGAATATGTATTATTATGATGCTAATAACAGTACTGTAAGATACACGTCAGTATTTTGGTGATATTTACATGATGTCTGTGTGTGTGTGTGTGTGTGTGTGTGTGTGTGTGTGTGTGTGTGTGTGTGTGTCTCTCAGACAGTGATGGTCTGGGCATCAGTATCATAGGGATGGGTGCAGGAGCTGATATGGGCCTGGAGAAACTGGGGATCTTTGTTAAGACGGTCACCGAGGGTGGAGCTGCACAGAGAGACGGCAGGTACGCTCTCCACCTGTCCTTTCTCCATCTGTCTTTATCTCTGTGTCCCACACATCGTTCTCTGTTTCTTGTTTCCTGTCAGCAAAAATCTTAAAAAGATGTATCAGTCAGTAGCTCTCAGATTATTTCCTGAAGCTGGACACTGTGATTTTTGAGGGACTATTTCCAGTCGTGGATTAATACACATTTCAAGGTATTTTAATGTATTATATTTGACAGGCTTGCACAGTGTAATACACTTGTTGTGGTCATGCACAATGCTATAGAGAGAGATGTATCATCGAACAGATAAGCCACCGTAACTATGGTGGCACCTCTCTTGTAAAGCCTCATACAGCACAGTGACGTGTGCAGAGTTTCACTTTTTAAACAGCAGAGCTTGTAGAACCGCTTCTGTGTGAAAAGATAGTCATCATCAAAGTAAGAAAACTTCACTTCATTTCCAACATTTAGTCCAGCTCTGTTGGACATTTTCTGCTCCGTGCTGTCATCAGCTCCAACAGAAAGTAAACGCCTCGAGTCTCCGCTCCACGGCATTCAGTTTGTTTCCCTAAATCATAATTATCAAATCCTCACTTTCATTTGCATTATGAGCAGCCTGCCAACAAAGGGATGACAAAAAGAATCTGATGAGCCCAAATCATAAGCTGGCAAGTAATGCCTGCTAGGTTTAATTAGCTAACACCACCCTGCACTGACTGAAAACTTCAGGTTTGTGTGTGTCCTGAGCAGAAGGCGAGCTGTCATGGCGGAGAATGAACACACAAATCAGCAGCTGGGTTTTTATACAGGACAAAGATATCATGTTAGAATAGAAAATAATAATAAAAGGAGTAACATGGTAGAATAACAGTAGGAGTATGGGTGTAGTAAAGGTTGGGGGTGGTGGTGTTCGTTTTCACACATGTAGCATATTCTTTGTGTGTGTGTGTAGGATCCAGGTGAATGACCTGATAGTGGAGGTTGATGGGACCAGCCTGGTCGGCGTCACTCAGAGCCTCGCTGCCTCCGTCCTCCGCAACACCACTGGCACCGTCAGGTCTGACACACACACTCCGTCCTGACACACACACTTGATTAAATCATATTCAGACATAAATTGTGTATTTTTGTGCAGATTTGTGAAATAAATTGCACATTTTTTTCAGGTTTTTGGTTGCTATGAGCTAAAATTCTCAGGTCTGTGATTGGTGTGTTTCCAGGTGTGCAGCTGCAGTGTGTGATTGTTCTGATTTCTGTTGTGTGCATATGAAACGATTTCACGTTTGCAGTGTGTGCTCGAATCCTCCAGATTTCCGACTGTGTTTTATTTTATTTTTGAGTCCATGAACTTGACTGATTGATTCTGAACGCTTTCCAGGTTTGTGATTGGCGGGAGAAGCCGGGAGCAGAGCGAAGTGGCTCAGCTGATCCAGCAGACTCTGGAACAGGAGAGGTGGCAGAGAGAGATGATGGAACAGAGATACAAACAGTACATGGATGATGATGAGGAGGTACGTGCTCAGACAGGAAGCCTTGCAGCAGCTCTGCCTCATGGGAAACGCTTGTGTTCAGTGAAAACAGCGATGTGATCTGATCACTCAAACTATGTTCCCCCCCAGCGCTCTAATGTGCACTTCTAAAGCTGTTCCTCTGACGCTACATCTATGTACTCTGAACATCTTCAGCTAATGTTGCTTCGTCAGCTCATGAGCCTCTGTTAGCTGCAGGAAATAAGAGCGAGGTTTGAGTGAGAGGCAACAAGAGCGAGATGAACAGATGAAGAGAGTGTGTGTGTGTGTGTGTGTGTGTGTGTGTGTGTGTGTGTGTGTGTGACAAAATGTCGGTCTGTGTGCCACCACGTGGCCTGTAGTTTCAATCCCAGTACAGTTTCTCCACCTTGTGGTCACAGAGGGTAACTGGCAGCTCTGCACTCCAACAGCAGCCATTTAAATAGCTTTTAGTGTTTCAATAAAAGCAGATCATAAGTAATTATTAAAGAAATATTGAATTATTCCAGTGGCATGCTCCATTCTTCAAATTGCAGCAGCACTCGGGTGACTGAGCCGAATGTAAATCCTCCTTACTTTGAGCATATCCAAACAGTAAATTAGATTGTCCAGTGCAATTAGATTGACGATTGTATGTTGCCATCATTCCTCATCAGCAGGGACTACGTCAAGTCGTCAAGATTATGTCTATGGTAAGACATCTAGAAACTGACATGATGTCTTCAGACTGATTTTCATATCTTCTGGATGTAACGACACGTTTTTTAGGCAAAAAACTAAATCTGTTCAAATACAATTCAAGTAACTTTTCACCAGAATTTTAAAGTAAAACTTACAGCAAATATAATTCAAGAGTTAAATATATATATATGAGTTTTAAATGTTCAGAAAATACCGTAGTGCAGGGGTCTTCAGCCTTTTTCAACCAAAGGACCCTCAAGCCCAAGGTGACTGTGACAAATGTATCCATTCTGCTTGACTTAATATCAAACTAGTAGCTCACATTAGTAACGTTATTAATTCACGTTAATTTCACAACTAAGAATGTTTTTGTCAAATGTAGCCTATTATTGCATATTAATGCTTGCATTAATTTTTAAATTTTCACATATTATTTTGGTGAAAATTGTCAGTTATCATGACAAATATTATGTGGCTTATCAGTAATTTCTCAGGTGATTCTGTCTGGCAGTTTGATGTAGCCTAATAATAAATGCAGTCCTGTCTGACTCTAGCTTGTCTTTGTCTAACCACAGCTAAAGACACAGCATGGTCACCACACCGCAGAGCGATATATGAAAGTGCAATGCTATATTTTACTCAGCTGTAATGTCGCTCTCACCCCGGAAATGCATGGTGGTCGTGTTGATGCGAAGCTAACTTACTTTGTAACGTGAGGAGGAGCAGAGGACACATGATTAACAGGCAGCTGTGTGTGTGAAGCCTCTTAATGGAAGACAGTTACAGGCAGTGGCTGCATTCAGTTTCAGAGTCTGAACTGTGAGGCCGCCAGCAAGAGCTCATTGCTTCTTTCACTTAATTTGTAATTTCATACTTATGCGGTCTGCTCCAGGCTGGATGCCATTTGTACCACTTTGTATGACGCATCCTCCTCCAAATAAAATTATATAGAGAGAGAGAGTGGACTTTTGAGTCTGAACTTTGTTTGTATCGCTGTGATGAACTGCAACATTTTTGGAAACACTTTTAATGGCTTCAGTACCGCTCTCAAATATGAAGCTAACACAAGCAGCTGCTCAGCTTTACTTATCTCAAACACAGGAAACCAGGTTAAACGGTTAGCTTAGCTCCACCTCCAAAGCTCACAAAGCAGCGAGTCATTTTACAGTTGGATCTTTTACAGTAAACAAACAACATTTTGTATGGAAATTAGTGAGCTTTAGAGGTTTAGAGCAGGTTGCTAGGCAGGTTTTGACCTTGTTTGGACAAAGTGAGGCTAGCTGTTTCCAGCCTTTAGGCTAGGTTAAGCTAAGCTAACAGACTGCAGACTACATCTACATATTTATATATAGATGTGATAGTGGTATCAATGGTTTCATATATGTTTCAGCAAGAGAGCAAAACAGCTTTTTTCCCCAAAATATTATATAATAAGTATTGCGTTACATAATTGCTACATAAAGCCTACGTGACTGTTTTAGCTCTATATATTTAATAACATGTAGCGATACAGTGTCTACAGACATAGCTAGATTATCTGTTTCCAGTATTTAGGCTAGGTTATGCTAAGCTAAGCTAACCAGCTGCTAGCATTGGCTTCAAATTTACATGTACAGACATGAGAGTAGTATCAATCTTCTTAGCTAACTTCTTAGCAACCAAACAAATAAGCATCTCTTAATAATGTAATACTTTTATTTTCCATCTCTTCCTGTTCACCTGCAGACAGGTGAATATGCAACGGATGAGGAGGAGGAGATGAGTCCGGTGTTTCCGAACTCCATTGAGGTTTTCGACCTGGCCGAGAACCAGGACATGTTGTCTCCAGTGGAGCTGGACCCAGAGAAGCTGGCCCACAAATTCAAGGAGGTAAATGTGGTTTTGATTATTTGAATCCTGAAGCTAACTCTTTCTGTGTGTGTGTGTGTGTGTGTGTGTGTGTGTGTGTGTGTGTTTTCATCTGTTATTATACTCTGCCTCTGTCTGCAGCTCCAGATTAAACATGCAGTAACCCAGGCGGAGATCCAGCTGCTAAAGAGGAAGGTGAGACCACGTAACGTTCAGTCTCTTCTTAACATGCAGAAATATAATGCACTGCAGTATCCAGGCTGCAGTGGAAAATATACACTAGCATAACATCATTCCTTTGCTGGCTGAACGATGACTTAACGCTGGCTCTACCTCCCACATACCACCTCCTTCTCTGCCACACTCCCACCCCTTTACCTCCAGCTGGCTCATGCGGAGCAGGATAAGTTGCGTTGGCGGATGGAGCGTGCTCAGTTGGAGCAAAACATCCGGGACAGTAAAGAGAGGATGGAGAAACTGGAGGGCTATTGGATGGAGGCACAGTCCCTGTGTAAGGTAATTTATGAGAGAATGAACATTAAAAGCAAGGAGACAACTATCAGTCATGGACAGAGGAAGTATGTTTACTCATTATTTAACAACTAAACTGAATAAAAATAGTTTCCATTTACTGACTGTGTTTGTGTGTGTGTGTTTTCAGGCTGTGGATGAACACCTGAAAGAAACACAGGCTCAGTACCAAACCCTAGAGAGGAAATACAGCAAAGCCAAGAGACTAATTAAAGAGTACCAGCAGAAGTAAGGAAGGAAGGAAGGACACTAAAGGTTTAAGAGAGGGAGTAAAAAACACACAAACTTTAACACGTGTGTTTGCACGCTTTGTAGGGAGATCGAGAACCTGAAGAAGGAGACGGCTCAGCGTCGAGCTCAAGAAGAGAGTGAGGCAACACACAAAGAGGAGGCGGACAACCTGCAGGAAAAGGTTAGTAAAACACTCACATTAACCACACTGGTTTTCAGTGAAGAGTTTTGTGTCAGCTCTTCCCCATAAAACACGACTTCTTTGTTTTTCCATTGTAATCAGTATATATTTGCATTTTTTAAAGAAAAAGACATTTGCATTGGCAAATGCAAAAGACAAAACTTGTCTTTTCTTTTAAGCACCTTTGTGAACACTGATTTCTGGATAACAACAATTCATTTGACTTCATGATAGTGAATAGCATCAGTGCAAAAGGACTGTGATCACCACTGTGATGGTCAGTTGACATGAACCTCAATGTGCATCGGTAGTGTCTGAGAAGTGTCCGCACATTGTGCATGGATATTGTTATTCTCGCTTTCCTTATCGTTGCAGTTGTAAAGCAGAGAATTAGACTGGACTCACATTCAAGAGTTCGTAAATTGGCTGCCGTTTGAGAGCTGCTGAACTCTAGAAAGCTTCTGGACTGAAAACATGGGCACATTCTTCAAATCTTTCCACAAAACTTTTCCTTGTAGTCACTGGTGATGCTCTTCACTGACCTGTGGTGTTCCCCAAGGTTCTATCCTCGGTCCTCTTATGTTTACACATTGCAGTTCCTGCGTGCAGTGCAGATGCACAGACGTGTTGGAGACCGACTCGTTAAAAACAACTCGTGATTCTCTCTCTGCTAATAGCTCCATGAGGACTATGTGTTCCTGCCAGTCCTCCCGGTGTGTACATCCAAAATACCGTGTAACTGGAGCAAAGACAGCGTGCGTCATCTTCTTTTCTTGCCAAAGTGTAGCCTGAAGCTCGGCATTTTTAATTCTAATGCAGGTAGAAGTGTGGTTTCGATGAGCAACATAATCATAACCGTCTCTTAGCAGTATATTTGAGATGTTTTATATCAAAGAAAGTATCAAATGTGATTGGTCATGACTGTCACAGCCTCTAACACACCCACAATGTATATCAACGGAGTCTTTCTGATCCCACCCTGGGTCCAAGTCTGCTCCAGGTGACCATGAAACGAGTACTTGTCTTTTAAAAATGTTGGTATAGTTTAAATGTATTTAGTTATTCTTCACTCTGTTGCTATGTTTTTCTACAGATTACAGACCTGGAGACCAAAGTGGATGCCCTCAAGACCTCCAAACCCTCCTAGACTGCTGCTACTTCCTACCTCCTGTCTGTGACTGGAAGAGGAGGAGCTCTGCCTTCATTCTGACCTGGGCTGTATTTTATTCCAATCAACCATTTACTGCACGGACAGGTAGTAAAAAATAAATAAATAAATAAATAAAATTTAAAAAAACAGAGATGAGAACTGTAAACGAGAGGACGAGGAGGGTGACATACAAAGAGGAAAGACGCAATCTCTCATCTGACATCTGCCAACAGCTTAGAGCACCGTCGGTCAATAACCAATCCCAGAATGCACCTTCTGTAACACCCAGAATCCTCCTTGTGTGTCTCCCTGGCAATCAGCTTGGCAATCAACACGGAAACCACATTCAACGACCTGTACTTTATTTGTGGATGATCTTGTATCGGCTTCTCCTCTTCAACAACAGTATCTCACCAGGATTCTCTGATTGGTTTGATTTGTTTTAAAGAAACGCTTTTATTAAAGAGGCTCGTCACAAAGTGCTTTATAGAGTGACAGGCATGCAGAGTACAACAGAGCAAACAGAAAGGACAAAAGGTCATGTGATTGTCGTTATACTACTTTTGAACTAGGCGAACTGGACCGTTCTTTTGGACTGGATTCTCGTGAAGAGGACGAACGTGTTTTTTGTCGCCTGGCATTGACCAATCATATCAAAAGCTACAAGGAGAAACGTCCACCTCATTTTTCACCTCAAGACTCGACATAGTTTCTGAAGTGGAACCTTGGTGGTAACATACACAAAAGACAAAAAAAATCATTGGAGAAAATGAAATAGCCACCACCTGTTGATAGTTAAGTAATAAAAACTATGAAACAAGATGGCCGACAAATTTCTGATCAGTGACAAACTGTGAAAAACACAGAACGCCCGCCCCCAGCCTTTCTTTTTCTAGCCTAACTCTGCAAGCGATGGAAGGAATCAGGCGCAGCGTGGTCTGAACTGTGGTGACATTTTGTTTGTATATATTCTACACATGTATTTAAAGTGTTTAAATGGCTTAAGAAAAGTGGGTCTGATATCAGAGAGTAAGGCAGTGCGATGAGTGACGTCTTGCTGTGGAGGGTGAAATAGTTCAGTAGTCCAGATTCAGTCTGTTTCATCTCTTTTCTATCATCATCAAGGCAAACAGGGTGTGAATAGTCTAATATGTGCTTATAGAGCTTCTAATGGTGTATATTTGTTGGTGTTTACTACAGTATCTGTGGGTTTACATGCACACCAGCTCTCCTGTTTAACCAGGATCATGTGCTATACTCTGAGGCGGTGCGGGGTTATCCAGGGTCACAACGAAAACAGAATATGCTAGTTTGATGCACTGGTATTGTTTTGTGTACACCTTCCACTTGCACTGACTGCATAGTTTCAACCTGTTGAGCTCAGGCTACATGTGAAACAAAGTCGATACAGCAGGATATCTCGAGGTGCATTCTGTAGCGTCAGTTGTTCAAACATTTCTTGGAGGCAGAACTGCTCCAGAAATAATCACATGCATAAGTGGGTGCAGCAAAAGTTATATATATAAATACTTAACTAGAACAAATGTTTCTATTATGGATGCTTGAATTTGGTTAATAAAGAGGTATGACCAAGAAGTGATTCCAATTACAATTTTAATTAACATATTTTTGACATTTCTGAACCATATCTTCTTTGACCGATACCAGATTCTATGGAAGCAAAGAAATGCCATAATAATTTATAAAAATTAAAAGCAACAGTTTACCTAATTGTACATTTTAACAGCTACGGAATATACATGAAACTGAAATAACGCTGAATTTATAGCATTAATATTTTTTACTTGTTTTTTTTTCTTGGAGGTCTGATGGATCATCAGCAGCCTTGATGTGATAATCTAATTTAAAACACCCAATTTTATTTTATTTTTTTTTTACCAGAATTGGACTGAACTGATTTTGAGTAGTTTTTCTGAATTTAAATAAGTGAAATTCTGTCTGATAAATTCAGTAGTATTTAAATCTCAGAATCCGCTATTCACTTGCTTAAAAAATTCTAATTATCATGGCCTCTCTTTGCTTCCGTATAAACCCACCAGTATATCAGTGAGGCTCTAATAGCTAGTCATTTGAGGTTCCTTTAGCATAGATGCTAATTTAGTCTACTGACTTTCTAAAACATCAAATACAATGAATGTAAGGATAAGTTAGTCCTTGCCAGTTCCATTAGTTCCATTTTTATTAATATTTTGATCAGTATTTGTCTTTTCTAAATTAAGCCTTTGCTAACATACCAGGATAGTTTCCCCCCTGAGAAATGTTTGTGAAAGTAGACCTTCACATATGAGCTCCAGTGTTATTCACAAAACCGTGTGCATGTAAACACACTCCACGTCTTATGCATTAGGAGAAGAGTAGAAGGTCCCAGTGCCAGTATTATGAGTTTAGAGGATTAACTTAAGTTAGTGATACATGCCTGACATAGTCTAAAAGTGGGTTGAATACAGAAGTGTTTGTATGGTCAATAAAAGGGAGATCATTTTCAGGAACCCCAAAGAGCCACTGTATGTTGGATCAGGTTCATCTTTGTCTTTTTTCCAAACAAAGTTGCTTCTTTGGTCAGAAAATCAGAAAGTTATGAACAGTTTTAAAACACTTAGAAGAAAGAAAGTTGTTTAACATGCTTGAAACATTTAAAGCAACCAAAGAAATAGTATTGCTTGTCAAATAAAAGACTCTTTGGGTCAAATCTTGAACATATATTCTACTAGAGATGTGAATCAGTTACTGTATATTGTCCATATTCTAATTGGCTGATGCAGATTTGTCTTAATTTGCCTGTGAAAATAAAAAATTAGGACATTTTACCTTCACAGGGAAAAATTGGCCGTCATTGAACCTGTGACACTGTGGTTACAGTACCATCTCTGTTTATACAATATGGCTTTATATTTAACTATTCAGATATGAGTATAATCCAGTGGTTGACGACTGTTTGATGTTCCAAATATGAGGCTCATATTTGCATGTGGATGGCATAATGGTGCTCAACAGGACAGTGTTCACACACAAAGTAACTTATTCCGAGTTATGAACCGGCTCATTGTGTATTTTGCTGCTCTAATGCCATCATTCACCGTGCTGATTATTCTCAGTTATGTGTGTGTGTGTATTGAGATCATACAGCTTGCTGGCAAGCTCAGATTAGGTTGCATTCAGTGAAAATCAGAAAACATGCAGCTATCTTTGATTTCAATGTGTTAGCAATGTGAAGCTCAAATGTATCCCTTCTCCGGTGAAATGTCTCCACAATTATTGGCTGGATTGGCTCTGATTTATTTGCAAGCATTCATGGTTCCCAGAGGATGAATCCTAATGACTTTGATGATCCTCTAACACCACCATGAAATCAACATTTATCATTTTTAGTGAAATATCTCAATTTTTAGATAGTCTGCCATGAAATGTGGTAGATGTTCATGTTCCCCTCAGAACCATCAGCACCATCTGATGGTCAAAATTTTAATTTGTCAAATACTTTGATTTACAAGAAAACCAATGACACTCCCATGAGCTTCCGCTAACTTTGTATTAGTGCTAATCAGCAAATGTTAGCAAGCTAACAAGCTAATTTACAATGGTGAACATGGTAAACGTTATACTTGCGAACAATCAGTGTGTTCACATTGTCAATGTGAGCCTGTTAGCACGCTAGAATTAGCATTTAACTCAAAGAACCGCCTAAGTGCAGCTTTAATGGAGCCACTCGTATGGCTGTAGACCCCCCAATCATGTTAATATTAAAAATATTTTATAAAATGTTTTCATCTTACAAAGACAAATATGTGGAAAATTCAAATCTAATGTAGCACAAATTGCTAACTGTTGGAGACCAGCCTCTTCTGGTTCAGTGTTTAATGACTTTAATAAGAATGTATTTGTGCTCAGCTTGTTTTACACTGATCAGTCTGTCCCCGGATACTTCACACACACTGACCTCTGACCTACAGGAAAGAATTTGGATTCGATTTTCTCGTCACAAACAGGAAATATGTGATATTTTAAGCAACTGACAAAGGTTGTTATTCTGTTTTCTTCTGTCTCTGCCCTGGATATATGGTGAAATATGTCGTGCTATACGAACAACTGAACACCGACAACAGCTGTCTGAATGATGGATTGATTAGCTGTCATGATATAAGTACAGTATGTTTAAACTGGACAAACTCACAGTATAAGGTTGATGTTTTTCATGTAAGATCTTTTTTTTTTTTTAAATACACCGTAAGTATTTGTTCACAACTTGCAGTATATTGACATTGTGGTCCTCCTGGACAGGAAACAAAGGATCTCTGAGATTTTTAAAGGAATGAAAATCAGCCATACACAACTCACTTGAGTATTTTTTATTTCTGAAGTATTTTTATTACAGTTTCATCTCTCTGTCAAACCAATGTGAGCTGTACAAACGCTGTTTCCTCACCAAATCAAGTCCCGATCACTTTGTGTTTGGAAGCTAAACCCAGGAAGTGATCACTTTGCCTTGTTATGACTTGTTCGTATTAGTTAACATGCTGCTTTTGCCTTTACGAAGCCTTCAGATGTGCGCTAGCTGTAGCTGACTATCACAGTTGTTACCTCGTGTCTGCCCATCACATTTAAAAAAACAAAAAAAAAACAGTAAGTGTGTTACCAGTGTTCAAAGAGTGTTTGCCAGTGAGCACAGTACAGATGAACCACCATGTTTAGACTGACAGACTGTAGTGAGACAGCAGATTGTAGACAGACTGATGCCTTTCTCCGTGACACTTTGTGTTTTTTTTTGTCACCACATATCTTGAATCAAATCTCACATTCTAGGAGCCGACCTTCAAAACCACCCCCAGCTGTTGGCCTCTGAGCAGCTCTGCTGGAGCAGGTTAGAGGGTTTAGTGCCTTGCTTAAGGGTTAAGAGTGACGATAGAAACCAACTTTGCGGTCAGAAGCTCATCATGTAAACGGAGAACTCTGCAGGCCACCTTGAAGGGTCGGACTGACCGGTCCTCCGTGTCCATGGCTGGTGCAGATCTTATCTTTGCAAGTCTAGTTTGACATTGGCCTCGTTGGCGCCATTTTCAATGCTAACTGATTGGGAAATCTGTCTTGTAACCACTGGTAAGCAGTCTTTTAACACGTCACAGCCAGAGCAGGTAGAAGCAGTAGAACAGATGTTACGTAGATCGAGTATAAACTTGTGTTCACGCAACTTTTAAGAAACTGGAGAAGAAAAAAAAAACTGGGAAAATGTTTCAAAAATGTAGTTTTTAAATTGTTCTTGTTGGAATTTTCCATCTGCTTTTGCTATTATACTCCAATATCCTCATTTCATGGCATTTTTGGAGCAACTTCATTTTTTTATAATATTAACCCTTTGCTTGACTTCTTCAAATACATCGATGAGAGTAGAGAAAGGTGTCATGTGGTGCGCTAGGTGAATGACCATGGACGGAGCAGTGTGAGCGGGACAATCTGACGGCATGCACGCCGACCTTTGAGTGTGTCTCGGGTTGGAAACAGATTTCCTTCTCTGCCTGGTTCTGTTCTTTAGTCGATGCCACCATGTTTGTCTGAACCAATACCTGTCTGTCAGCATTAATAAATAAACATGAAATATGTTGAACAAGAAACTTGATTTGACTTCTTTGACTCATTTGAGTGTGTGTGTGTATAATACCCTGCCATAGCTATCTGTCTATATTTAGAGAGTACTGGAGGAGGAAGAGGTGCAATACAGTGATCTCAACCTGCTGTCTTCACGTAAGATGTCTATCCAGGATCCAATATCTGCCTATCGACAGTTCCATGCAGTGATGAACGAAATGTTCAGATCTTTTGCTTAATAAAACACATAGAAACATCCTGTAGTCTAAATCCTATTTAAAGCAACATTGTGTAACATTTCAGATTTGAAATCATGACACTGACTTGTGTAGCGTCAACTTTGTGCTCCGAGCACAACTCTCTGCGAGAGGTTTGTAACATTTTAAGTCACACACCATCAACTATTTGACTGATTTTGGTGAAACTGGGTCATATTTTATGGAGATGATTTGTGGTTTTTCCCTCTGATGTCCTCCACCTCAACTCTGTGATAACTACAGTGGTATTACCCTCCGAAACTGGTTGTCCTATAAATACCTATTTAAATGTGAAAAACAGAAACTGTGTTACAAGTTAAGTACTCATTCTCCTCTGACTGATATATTATTATGTATGATATTAAATTACACTACCACAGGTCCTTCATTCCAACAGCTGTTAGACTCTTTAACACCAGCATGACTTCACGACTTTCTTCTATATATTTTTTTTTCTGAGTCATTTCTTATCCACCTTGTGTACACGAGCCGCTGTGACAATTGAATTTCCCCAGCGTGTGTTGGTACTGATGCATCAATGTGTAAGTATAATATGACTGTTATATAATGCTGCCCACCTCCAGTGTTCACAGGATAAATGACATGGATTCAAAAGTGTTTTGACTGAAATTTGTTTCAAGCTGTAGCCAAGTCATATTCCCCATTTGCAATTTGTGAAACATTTACAGGTTACAATACTTGACACCTGCTAAAGAAATAACACAATGCACCACTCCCACATAACTATGTTCTCTAATGCAGCCATCAAGTTTAAATACTTGAACAGTGTTTTACAGGAGGGTGAGCTGAACAGCTGTTTTACTGACACTTGCAAAAAAAAAAAAATGCAATTTTTAATCTATAAAAATGAAAGGAGACGTTTCCTTTCAAATAATGAACAGGGCATGGTTAGCGTAGCTTAGCTTGAACCATAAAGAGTGGGAATGATGAACATGTTGGAATTGAACACAAACAAATATTTAAAAAAAACAACAATTCTTGGCATCATTCAATCCTGTCATGACAACAGGTTCTATATCACTAAGTGTTGTGCTGGACTGTGGTCATTCCACCCTGAGAATTGAGAGAGAAAGACACACTTCTGAAACGAGAGTTGTTTGGAGACAGTTACACTTTGTGAATTGGAAAACTTCCACATTTGAAGGCCCTTCTCAACCTTGAATTACTAAACCTGTGAACATCTGACCTTGAAAAATGTCCCTGTGGCCCAGCTGCCAGACATCAGATGCCTCTGGCATCAGGTAGGAAGACTTAACACCAAAAACTGAACATAGTGCTGAATGCTTTGCCTAAAGCTATAGAGCAGCTCTTCTTATACAGTTTATAATATATCATTATTACTGAGGCCAGTAGGCTGGTTTGTGTACAGTAACATTTTTGGATCAAATATTAAGCTACCGGGTACCTGAAAAATACATCATAGTTAGACCTTTTTGGAGTTTTGTATTGACAAACTAGCAACATGGAGTTTTCTTATCCAATCCAATCCAACCTGTGACATTTTTTATTCTGTATGTCATCCCAAACCTTTATCTAAGTCACCTAGTGACTAGTAATGGCCTCATGGGAACACAACACTCAGACCATTACCCATTATTCTAACTTTGGGGTTCAACATTTTGGGAAATAAATGTTTTGCTTTCTTCCTGAGATAAGATAAGAAGATGGATGTAAATGTCATGTCTGTGTGTTCAGTACAAAGCTGAAGACAGGACATAGTACGCTCAGGTTAGCTTAGCATAAAGACTGGGAGTAGGTGGAAACATTTAGCTCAAATTCTGACAAACAAGATCAAAATTATACATCATAAGACTTGTAATGAAAAACACAGACACGTGTTCTTTGTTTGAGTTGATTAAATCATTTGATTTGAACTGAATTAATTTATTTGTTTTATTTATTTGAACTAAGACTGAATGAGTACCTGTCATTCAACAATCTCAGAGAAGTAGGTGCTGGATCAACTGAGCTAATTATGAATTATGAATTAATTGTAATTAACTTTAAGACCTTTAACTAATGACATTCCCATCAGCCTCAGCTCCACTTTGACTTGTGACTGTATGACTCAAAGTCTGAGCATGCTAACAAGCTAAATTAAGATGGTGATCACGGTAAACATCAGTGTGTTAGCAGCTACAAACAGCACAGAACACACTCTTCTTTACCTTTAAGGTCATATTTATTCATATTAAGTGCAGAAAATAAATACAAAACATTTTTGGAACACATCTGGTAAAGTGACAAAGACCTGCTTCAGTCAAGTTTTGCTCATCAGAAAAAGTTTCAATAGACTTTTCCAGCTGTAGCTGCAGTTTGTAACAAGTGTGTGTTTTTTTTATTTTTAACTCAGGTAGAATGTGTTTAACTTCAGTCTCTCAGGATGATCTCAGGATCAAGGATTCATTTTCCAAATGATTAAGAACAACTTTCCACTTCTGACCAGGGTGACACTGCAGCGACTTTAAATGTGGACCTGGCAGCTTTAGAACAGTTTCTTTGTGAGTGGCAGCGCCTCCGGCTATATGACGACTGCTCTGTGGCGTGAACAAATAGAAAACATGAGCAGGCATTGAGACGATGGCACAACGTTCGTATGGATGACTCATGAAGACATAATTTCACGAGTGCGCTGCCATGAAATGTTTCAAACATCCAATTAACCAGACTGAGAAAAGATTTCCTGCATGAATTCCAGTTCTGTTTAGCAATTAGTACATTTGACACCAGATTAGCAGCTAAATGCTATGGCAACCACGCAGACAAATGGCTAGCTGGTAGGACTCTATACTAACTAGATTAGCAGCACATTCACACACTACATTAATAAACAAGGATCTGACGGAGGGTCAAACACACGCTCTGATAGACGAGTTTGTTATCCGGGAACCTGCATATTCCTGGGTTAATTACAAGGGCCGGTATGAGTTAGCTCTGTTAGTGGAGTGACTGTGTGTCGGAGTAATGAAGGCCTGTGTGTTGTGAGTATGTCCTGTCGAAGGCACTGACACTCTTTCTGAATATTAGCGATAAAAGATTGTACTGCAAGGAACATTCGACGCTAACAGATTTGTTCTCGCACTAAGATTTAACATTATTATGACATTCATTTCTATGGAAACACACACGATGGAGAGGCGACTGAAGGTGAGAGTTTAAAAAAAACTGAGGTTTGGTTTGAGAAGAGGGGGCAGCCACTACAGAGATGATTAACATCCAACCAGGTGTGTGTGTGTGTTGAGTCAGAGCTACAGAACTAAACTAGTATGTAGAAGTGTGTGTTCAGGCATCATCTATGTTAAGCTGCACTCAAAGGAAAGGGTTAGCAGTTATATTTGCATGTTATGATACAATTTCAGTGTTTGACATTCACCCCTATGTGTGCTTGTGTAGGTGTGAAGAGATGTGTGTGTAAAGGCAAATGATATGAGTGTGTGTGTGTGCGTGTCGGCTGTTCAGTCGTCCACTCCGATGTTGCGGAACAGGTAGGACATGGACTCTCCGTTGTGGATGCGGCGGATGGCCTCCGACAGGATCATGCTGATGTCGACCGTCTTGATCTTTGGACACTGCAGCTTCTGCAGCTCGTGGGGGATGGTGTTGGTCACCACCACCTGAAGGAGAGGAGACGGAATGAAATATGAGATATGAAAAGGTGAGAGTTGGTTTGACCGCAGAAGATTTCAGAGCGCTCGCTCGCCCGGCTCACCTCGTCGATGGCCGACTCCTCGATGAACCTCGGGGCGTCACAGGAGAGGATGCCGTGCGTCGCCATGACGAATATCTTGTAAGCTCCTCTTTCCTTCAGCGTCTCTGCTGCTGCCACAAAGCTGTCGACATCATCGATGATGTCATCCTGTGGGACACAGAACACATCTAATCAGCTCTCAGTATTTAGCCCGTTAAAGTAGCACAGCGCCCTCTAGTGAGAAGACACCACAAACATGGAATTGGATTCAAATGTTGGGAAATACTCATTTGTAATTTGTTACTTCCACACATGTTCAAAGCACAGCACACTGCAGGCTCTCACCACTATGATGGCGATGCGTCCTCCTACATCTCCGACCACAGTGATGGGAGGCTTCTCTTTAGGGATCAACACTGCAAACAGAAACAATGAGCTCTCCTGTATTTGCACCATGTATTATTGTTTAGTGTGTGTATGTGTGCTGGCATTACATGGTATCTCCATGCTGGGGTGAATGGCTCCGGTGGTCTTGACGGTGGGTGGGGAGTGTCGCCCGTCGACCTGGTCTGACTCGGCGTCCTGAGCTTCACCGTGGATCACCGCGATACCCAGACGTAGCCGCTCAGCAAACGACTGAGCCCTGCACGGCCACAGAAAGGACAGTTCAGATGACAACCTGCTGCACCCTTTGTCTGGAGCTGCGAGGGTGTAGAGGGTGTAGTACATCAAGTGCTCAAACAAGAGTTACACATAAATATGGAACTGTCCAAGTTAGTGTGTAAAATATGAAATATTCTGACTTTGGCTCCCCCCAGTGGTGCTGCACACTGCTACATTAACATTACATCCACCCCTCCAAGTCAAAGAGTGGTGACGGAGAACAACGTGAACGACATGTTAGTTAATAGTTAGTCTGATTTAATGAGTGACGGCTCTGCAGCTCGGCTCAGCTGACGATGAATTCAGTGAAGTGAGACTACCTTTTGGCAGAGGCTGGAGATTTGGCCACAATCACAGCGTTCCTGTAGTCAGGGATCTGGAGGATCATGGGAAATAAAGATAGATATCATACGGTCAGATTTAAATACAATGAAGATGATAGACACAATAATTATCTAAATACTGCACCTAAATATAGCAACAGTAACTGGGAGGAAAGGTGAGCTTTGGTTTCTCTATGTTAGTTACAGTGATAGGGAACAGTCAACAGCGTCTATATCTGCTCTATGATAAGCTGCGTGCTTACAGGTACACATTCACGACTAACACAGTCAGTGTGTTTTATTTATCAACTGTGTGGAAGCTGAACCTGATTCCTGTCAGAGTTTCACATAATGCGAGCAGCTCTGGCCTCTATTATCTCTGTTAGATTTGGGGAAGCAAACTTAACTTCACAACAGCCAAACACACCAAACTCGAAACCCACGGACACGTCTCTGTTACGTCGCACATGCGACACTGTTTTGATCCGTCCTGCATGCGACTTCAAACCACCGGAAGTGTTTCAGAAGCATTTAGCCCGCCAGACTTTGTTTATTTGCTCAGATTTGGTTTTTACAACCGGCAGTTTGCATGGGGTGTTTTATTTTGAAAATCCACCGGATTCTCTATGCTGTTTCTGTGTCTGGCTTCCTGCCACCTCGAGGTGCTCTGTGTAAATTGACGCAGGCTGCGTCCCTCAAAAATAGAAGAACCGCGTAATTCATGCAGAGCCAAGTGGAGGCCCATTCTGGGACGCTTCTGAAACATGGGTTTGAAAACATTAGAATGACTGTGTATCGCTGCGGCGACCGCAGTACATAACACAGCGCGGCACATCCGTGCCCTTTGGAATGTGGGGATGAGTAGTGCTCATGTGTTGTTACCTCTTCCTGTATGTACTGCAGCAGGAAGGGGGAGGCTCTCAGATTGTCCACTGGAATGTTGAAGAAGCCTTGAATCTCTTTCTGATGGAGGTCCATGGTGATCAGGTGGGTGAGACCTGCACAAACATTTTCACAGTCACACACACACACACACACACAGTTGTAGACACCGATTGACTTTGCGTGTAATCAGTTCTGCGCTGTGAAGCGACCCTCTCCCTCTTACCGGCTTTACACATCATGGAGGCGATGAGCTTGAGACGATGGAGCCCCTCTTCCTCATCTTACACTGCTTGCTGTAGGGGAAGTAGGGGAGGACGCCTGTGATGCTCCTGGCGCAGGACGTCCTGCACGCGTACACCATGATCAGCATCTCCATTATGGTGGTGTTCACATCCCTGACGGGGCAGAGGGAGACGGAGAGGGTGACGTGGGTGAGACGTTCGGGGGGAGAACGGGGTCGAAATGTTTAATGATGTTGTGCGCGCCGTCTTACTTGGACACCGTCTGGATCACAAAGACATCTTTGCCTCGCACCGACTCTTGGATCTGCACCCGCGTTTCTATGGAAACGAAACAGGATGTGAGGACGAGACGAGCAGCGTGCGCACACACACTCATAGCTCACAGCTCATAACAAAGCCTGCGAGGCCTGTCGGCTTCGTTAGAGGGTTATCTGAGCCCTTTGTGGCCCCCTCCCCTGGTGCTGTGTGAAGTTGTAGATACTAGCATTCCAAAAATGTGGCTCCCACGGTTCAGAGATCAGAAATCTAAACGCTTGCTCGCAGAGCCAAACGTCCAGCAGAAGCACAGAGGAAACAAACCGTCCGCCCAAATGCCGTTTGTTTGATAGTTTATGCAAGCAGCAGTTTGAGAGCCAAGAAACTTTGTCCAACTTTGAATGATCATTTGGAATATTCATCATCGTACATCCACTATTAGATAATCCAGTACTGAGTGAAGCACAGGCCAGGAACATAGAAGATTCATCCATCGACTACAATTTATATTCCACTGAACATTCTGATTTTCAAAGCACATGACAAGTTCTTGGACTCATTTCAACTTTTTTATTTCTCAGTACGCCATGAAGACCTTGCCTGTACTTTAGATATGTAATCTAGCAGGCTGAATATTTGCTCTTTGTTTTGTCTGACTCGTTTGATAAGGCAGGTGCAGAGACTGTTGTACAAACGTCTTCTGAGAACCGAACACAAACTCATTGCTGTACACTGCAGGAAAAGTCCACTACACTTAAACACACTGCGGCAGGTGGTAGAGCAGTTTGTAACATGAACATGCAAGAGCTCAAACCACATGGACGCATAGACACACCACAAATACTGCTGCAGCGCTGAAACGTGTCGGAAAAGAACTTCTTACATATTAAATATAGTGTTATAACATGATGTGACTGATTTTTTAAGAATAACACAGCCAGCAGGACATTTGACTAAAACGTGTCACGACACAATTAATACATTATGAACTATAAAACATAAAATGGGCCCTTATGTCTCACCTAAAGCCTGTTTTATAACCAGTAATAATTCATCTGAATATAACTGTACAAACAGATCTTTGACTTTTGGTCTGTTATGAGACGATAAGCTGTGCAGCTCCTGTAGAGAGAGACACACACACACACACACACACACACACACACACACACACACACACACACACACACACTCTCCTCCACTAACATCCAGTTATTATTTCATTTATTGATTTTATATTTGCAATTTGAAACACTCCTCAGTCAGAGGACTTTGTATTTGACACTTACGCAGTGAACAGTGACTCCTGAACCGGAGCGTGAACCCAACCGTGTAACTTCTGTGTACAGTTACACGGCGAGTAAACACTGAACCTGTGAGGACTAACAGAACTTCACAGCACATGAGCAGAATGAATTCTCACAGGTCTCATCCCGTTGGATGACTTTAAGCTGTGTGATTGTTCCACTGGTTCTGCTGTACTCAGGTCAGTCTTGCAGAAGAGACACTGACCTCAGTGGAACAAACCTGATGGTTGCAATAAGAAGTGAATATGAACACGAGCATGAGGAGTCATACTGCCGACGGGCATCTTACCTCTGTTAGCTTCCTGGTACACCTGCACCTTACCAAGCTCCACCCCTAACCGCCTGAGACAGAGAGAGAGACATTTATTTGTTGTGACATTGCTTCTCACAAACCTACACACAGACACACACACACACACACACACAGAGTATGGAATGTAGTATGGATAAGCCGAATACTCGCTTTGTTTTATAAACATGCAGTGTGTGTCATGTCCTTGTGGAGTCCATGTGTACATTTCACTCATTTGCATTGAATTCATATTCTTCAGCTGGTGTTTGAAATGCAAATGCACTCAGCCATGACAGGTCTGTTTAACCCTTTCCAGAAGACATCCAATGCACCTTGAGAGCTTCCACAGGTATTATAAACATTTATAATTTATATTTGTATCCATTTATATTTTTATTTGTTGGCTTTTTTGTCTTGCGAGGGGGAATTCACCCAGTTTCAAGGTGATTGGTTTAGAGGGTGACGGCAGCTCAGGGTGGGCTAAATGTTTTTTTGTTTTAAAGAGAAAAATGTGAATTAAATATTAAATATTGTTCATTTATAATTTTAATATAAATGTTCCAATTAAAAACACAGGTCTACTTTGTTTGCTCATTGTGTAAACTATATATATATATATATATATATATATATATATATATATATATATTTATATTTATTTATTTATTTATTTATTTATTTATTTATTTATTTATTTATTTAGATAAAAAAGGAAAAATAAATGGCCAATATAATATCCTCTATTTTGCCATGCACATCATTATTCCGTGTTTTGCACTTCCTGGAGTTGTGCACACTAGCATTAGTGAATTCTGGAGCACTATGACTGCGCAAAAGAAAAACACGCTGCGCTGCACAGATATGATACAAAGCTGCAGGAAATACATATCTGTCAATGAGATAACCTATGTTTGCAAAGTGACTTTAATTTGCTGTTTCAAAAACAAACAGTCTGTTAATACTAGCTCTGCTTCCATACTGTTGAATTCAAATGGACACATCCAAACTCAGCTTTCAGGATCAGAAGTGAAATCCCTGCTACGTTCAACAGTTGTAAACACAGCGAGGACAGAGGCGGTGACCGACCTGTTCCTGGAGGACTCATATGGGCTGTTTATTGTAAAATAACCAGCCTGTACCTGCATTACTCTGCTCTGTTTGCCTGTGTGTGTGCCTCCTGTACTCACTCTGCGATCCTCTTGCCCAGCTCACGGCTGGAGGGGTGCGAGTTGGCGGTGAAGATGACCAGGCCGCCCTTGGTGTGGTTCATGTCTCTGGGGTCTCGACCTCTGCTCTCCCCACACTCAGGCAGTGGATCCCTGGGTACCCACGCTGCGCTGAGCCCTTCCTGCAGCGGAGGAGACAAGAGGGGGTTACTTCTTTAAAATCAACTCTGGTAACTTGAGTAGAGGAGGAACGGTCTACGTTTGTTATTTGATCTAATTAAAAGGTTACATTCAGACTTAAGAAGCTGTGCTGAAGCTACTAACTGTGGCTTCGTGTTCTTTAAAAGAGGACAAAAGATCCTCGCAGCTCACAGAGTGAGTCATTTATGAACTTCCTGCAAAGCAGCAAGGAGTTCTCCTTTAGACTGAATAGCAGCAGCAGGATTTCATCATCATTTCTTATGAGACAAATTATACACACTGTATGCACACACTCAAACCTAACTGTGACAGGTCATCTGTCTATACAGGATTCTTCCACCTCCAGATCTACTTTAATTTGACTTTTAACCTCGTGCTGTACAGTCTCTTTAAGTGTATGAAGCTGTGTGTGTGTTGTAGGAGTGTGTGCAGGAGGCAAAGCTTATATCAGTCTGCTGGCGCACACACACTTGAGACCCATGGAACAATAACAGAGCACAGAACACAATGGCTGATACCATATCTAACCATGTGCGGCTTCAGATAACCGTGTGTGTGATTAGAAGACACTCTCAACACTGACAGCTCATCTTTTATGACGCGAGTGACGTTTATATAAGCCAACTCGTACATTTGAAATAAACTGTATATCGTCCATCCCGACTATCAACACAGTCACGACATTAGCTTCCTCATGTTGCTAAGCTAAGCAGGACAACACAGGATTTCGCCGTTCACGGTGCTGTGTGTTATTCACATATTAATGTGTTCAGAGGTTACAGCGTGTGCTGACGTTGTGGTTATTATACACAACGCAGTTACGACAAATTAAGTGAAATTAACGGCCGCTCATATTAAATGTTCGGCTGTATCATCATGAGATAGCATCAGCTAACGTTAACACACCAGTACTAACGCGATAATCTGGCTCGTAGCTTTTGAACGCGCTAATTGATTTTTCATGTTTCGGAGAGCCTAACTGCGCAGCGAGGACCAAAAATAGAATAACGACTATTAAATTAAAGTAAGCGGAATGACAGTCCTCACCAGCTTGTGTGTTGGGTCCGGTTACAATCTGCAACCAACGTTATTTGAATAAACAAGCCTCCTCCGGCTCTTTTCAACCTGTTCCCCTCACTCCGACTAGCTAGCGATGTTCTGTTTTGACGGACGGTGAAGCTCGGCCAATCACAAGCCAGGAAATCGGAGAGGGTGGGGTTTATGAGATGCCTTCAAGTGCTCTCTTTAAACTCGTATACAGTAATGATTTTCAGAGGGAAGTTATTCATTATTGTCAGTAGCTTACTGATTTCAGTCAGGTCCAAGGTCGACATTTCATTTTAAAATGCAAACGCTGTTTTTGTAAGTTTTACAGAAATTATTTACTAAATGTGATTTAAGATTACCAACAAAATCCACTATTACATGGTGGTTTGCTAGTTTACTCAGAGGTAGTGAACTCAACCTTCTGATGTAAGGCACCAACAATACTACACTACAATGTTGCTTTTACGGTAAAAAAAAAAAAACTGGCAGCTGTGGTTGCCAGAATTTTACCATTTTCTAATATTACAATAAAAGGATGTCACGTTTAAGGTTGGTGTTTTATTCTGTATTTTAAAATGTCTGTAGATTTTACGGTGAAAAACTGTCAAAATCTGACATTAAAAGACCGTAAAATAAGCCATGAAATATTTCACAACCTTTATTTATGTGGCATTTTAAGGTAAATATAGTAGTATTTTGTATTAGAGACTGTTAAATGTACAGTAAAACACTGTAATATTTAATGACATATTTTACGGTGTTTTACTGTCACGGTTTGGCAGTTTTTAACCGTAAAATCTACAGACTTTTTTTTTTACAGTGTAGGAGCAATACAGTGTTCTATTTAATAGATTTTTTTCTTTCATTTTCTTGTCTTTTCCACTATATTTATGCTGATTTTCTGACTATCTACTTACCTACATCTTGATGTAACTATACACGCACATACATGCATATTTCATTCACTGGTTTATATTAAAATGTGCAGAAAAAGACAAATGTTTTTATTCATTGCATCATTTTAACAACAGGACTAAACACTCTTCTTCCTCCTCTTCATGCTGTCAGTGACAGTCCTCCAAGTCCTCCAGGGAGAGGTGCATGCTTCATGACAGGCCACTTGAGGGCAGTGTGTTTTTTCTAGATGCTTCACACAGCATCCTTCCTTCGGTCCTGAATGTAAATGTAAATGACTTTCAAGTTTTGAATAAACATATTTTCATATGTTTAAAAAAAAAATACTGCATTGTTCTCTCTCAGTACACACTAAACAAGAACAAATGTCCTAATCCCAGCTCCATTGTCAATTTGACACCGACATGCAGTCAGGATACGATACAGAAAGAGATATTTATGGATTGAAATGGAAAAGATGGCAGATGAACTTTATTAAATGACAAGAATGTAAATTCAGTGGTCAAATATGCGTCTGAGAATTTCTTCACATTCACACACACACTCACAGAGAAAGAGAAAGAGAACCGGACTCTCTGCGTGTAATAGATACGGCTAAGTGGCTCATGAATCTACAGTTTCCTCCCTTGGACATATATTGAATCTTGTCTCAAACTAACTGTCTGACAATGCCAGAAAAGACACAGAAAGAAGGAGAAAGGGAGGTAGGGTGGTGCAGGTAAATTCTCTCAAATGAAGCATTTATACATATCAAGCGTTACCACTTCTCCGGGGTAGTGAGATGCTTTTTGCATTAACAGAGACAGATTTATAAATACTCTCTCACTACCATATGGGCTACTCTTCAGCATTCTTACATAACTCACTGGATATGTGGAGGAGGCAGAGAGCAGCATCCAAGCACTGCACACTGCCCACACACACACACACACACAATGGAGAGGAGAGTTCTGGAGGAGGTTGGACAGAAAAAGAAGACAAGTGAGATGTTGCAGTTAGAAGTCAGGGTCAAATTCATGATTTATATGTGTTCTTCTCATTATGACTGAGCACATGAGCATTCACTGCAGCTTAGGTGTATTCAGGCTGTACAGGTTTGAGGACTGACTGAATTCTTGAAAAACAACGAATATTCTAAATATAAAAATGATGGTTTGGTCCTCTGATATTTTAACAAATGTTGACATTATGAGAACATCTGTAACAGTAAATATAAAGCTACAATGGTCATTGCTTAGCACAGAAACTGAAAACAGCAGGTTTCACTCTTGTACAAAGCTAATGAAATCTATCAGTCAGCCCTTTTGAGCCTACTAATTGGTCTAAAACGACACAGTCTGTGTGCTAAGCTAAGCTAAGCTAAGCTAAGCTAAACTGACCTGCCACTGTTGTGAGCTTCATATTTACCATATAATCATGAGAGTGGTATGGATCTTCACATCTAACACTTTGCAAGAAAAAGAACAAACATGTTTCCCAGAAAGCAGCAGTGTTGTGTTAAATTGTAACAATGATTCAGCAGACCTGTGTGGAGAGGGACAAAATAACAATAAATAGTATAAAAATTCACAAGATTATTTTTGATGGTTCAAAAATAGCAACTTAGCAACAACATCAGGTACAGGTACTTTTCATAGTATTGTATTGCTACATAATCAAGCAAAGTCCCTCTATGGGAATGACATGGCGATGTTTCAGATATAGATCATAGTGTTGGACAGACTAATTTGAGCTGATGATGGTGTGAGTCACAAAGCAAAGAGATCACCAAACAAGTTAAAGCAATTGTAAAGAAACAAGCTATATCTACAGGCTTCTTTTTAATTTGCACTTGATTTCTTTCAGTATTGGATATTTACAATGACCCGCTGACTGTGTCGGCACACTGCCAAGTGTTTTGAGCTCAGAATTACACGGAAGGTTGTAAGTGAATGTATGTTATCCATGTTAGCTCCATGGATTGAGGGATGGCAATGTTGGTTTCTTGTTCCACCTCATTGGACCAGACTAAGACAATCCCATGGGGTTGACATTTGGGGTACTGTGTAAAACAAATATTGCCATTTGGCACACACACCTATTTGCCCCTCAGAATGAAATATTATATGTTTTCATCTTGCCCCATCATCAGGTCTCTGTACTTTGTGTTCGGTGCTAATTAGGAAACAGCATGAACGTAGACTCTTTTGATACTTGTGTTAGTACACTTCTCTGTAGTACACTTAGTATACTATTGACCTTCTAGCGCAATGTGTTTGTGTATTTAGGTAGTATTATCTCAACTTGAGTACAATTACATATAGCAGTATTCCATGCAACAGCTTCAGGTCCAGCAGCTTCCTACCTGTGGTCCCTCTGCTTTGGCGACCACTGAGGGTGAAAAGTGTCCATCGTTCCACACTCAATCTCATGACCGTTATGATCCGGATAACTGAAAGTGTGGACCCAATACTGTATGTACTCAAAAGAGCAAGTGTAAGCATGGAAGTGTGTGAATTTAGCATTATTCTTGTCTTCCTCTTGCTCATATTTAGTGTGTGTGCAGTACAGTGTTGGTGCAGTAGCACTCTGCTGGCAGTGCCATGGGAAATAAAAGGTTCTTTAAGGGGAACTAGAATTCTTAGCTACACCCCTGCTAAGGAGGCCTTTAACACAGAGGCAGGTGTGTCTTTATAAAAATGTGGACTCACTCATCTAATCTGCTAACTGTAATAGATTACTATCTATGATGCAAGTGCAGCGAATACATCCTGATGAAACTATATGGAGCCACGAAGAAGCCATGAGGAGGAGAGATGAGCACATTGTTTGTTCACTTTGTCTGCGCCTTCCTCGGCAGCTGAATAAATCTCTGCAGCTCTCAGAGAGAGAGAGAGAGAGAGAGAGAGAGAGAGGAGGCGGGAGAGCCTCGCGCTCCTGGTCCGCCCCAAGTTGCAGCACGAGCCATTTAGCGGTACGAGCTGGGCCAGCTGTAGAGCGCGCGGGCGCGTGTACGTGCCCCCACCCCTCCTCCTTCCCTACCTCCTTCCCTCCTCACTACCCCTGCCCCCACGCGGAGAAAATCATTACCAAATACAGAGCAGGAGCGCACGCGGAGCGATGGCTGCAGTAGCAGCAGCAGCAGCAGCAGCCCTGGATTGTGTTTACGACGCAGAGCACGAGAGCGGCACAACCGCGGGAGAAACGGACACCGCGCGCGCCCGATTTTTAAACGCACAATCATTTACGCCAAGTGTCCGCGAGTGAGCTGCCGCGAGGCTGCTCTCCTACATCAGCCCGTTTTGACGTCTCCTTCCTTTCGGTGGCTGTGTTCCGTTCGGTTATCCGTTGTTGTTGTTGTTGTTGGAGCGCAGCTGCAGCCAGCCTCCGGCCGTATCACTGATGAGGAGGAGCGCGAGCGAACCGTGGAAACGAGACCACTCACCTCCACCGTCAAAATATCACGCACGACGCCAGCGCGCTGTTACTGGAATCTAGAGCGGCCCAATAGCACGGTCCCGGCCCCCATCCAGCGGCGCTGCACTCAACTGGGGAATCCGAGAGCATCCCTCCATCCCACCCAGTCTGCCCCCTCTCTCTCCTCCTTACCTTTCACCCCCTTCATATGCCAGAGCATTAGGGGTCCACATCTAGTCAGGGGAGACCAGGTGGGAGGAGGAGGAGGAGGAGGAGGAGGAGGCGGAGGTTTGGCTTGTTCGTGGCCGCGGTAGACGCACCCTCCGCGTGGTGAGGCTGGGCTGAGAGCGCCGCTGTGTCGGAGGATGCTGCGGGAGTAGAGCGGCCTCAGAGCGGAAGATGGGGAAGGACCAGGAACTGCTGCAGGCGGTGAAGACCGAGGACCTGCTCACCGTGCAGAAGCTGCTGCAGAGGCCCCGGCCAGGGAAAGCAAGTAAGACACAGTGTTCTATTCTATTCTATTCTATTCTATTCTATTCTATTCTATTCTATTCTATACAGTCATGCATCCTATTAAAATGATGCCCCGCGATGGCTTTGAAACATCTCACATACCTTTGCTGGCTGTTTGCCACTATATGAGCCTATCTGATGATGAAGATATCTATGTTTGTGCATGTATGTAGGTGTGTGTGTGTGTGTGTGTGTGTGTGTGTGTGTGTGTGTGTGTGTGCATGCAAGAAGGAGAGAGGAAGGAAGAGAGGGAGAGAGAGAGAGAGAGGAGGGGTTGTATGCATCAGGGTGTATCAGAGAAGATTAGTGGTGTGATTGGAGACTGACAGCCCATCTTGAGACCCCTGCCCGAGTGCACTGCAGCAGAGAGAGGGAGAGAGGGGGAGGAGATGGAGGGAGGGAGGGAGGGAGAGTTGTGATTTTGGATGAGGGATCAGTGTGACCCTGTCTCACAAGTGAGAGATGATGCCAGTGGCCTTGTGATTACAGTTTGACATCACCTTCAATGACAAACACACACACACATGCAGGGATCAGATGCGTGGGTGCTCAAGCCTCATCTCTGTGTGTGTGATTCTAATCTATTCTGTGTGAATCTGCTCTTCTAATTGTTTATTTTCTGCAGGCGATGTAGCTCTGCAACATCCAACAATGTTTTTTTTTTTCTTCGCTACAGCCCACTCTAATGTGTGGGCAACACAGAGCGAGAGGAGCTGCAGATAGATGTGTTGTGTAGAGGCTGCTAGCTGCCATACGGATACCTCCACTGATAAACAACTGGCTGATACAGTCATCTACAGACGGGGATGGATGCTGTAGGGGTCCTGACAGCGTGAAGCGCACTTCCTGCAGATGTGGTCTCAAATATTTAAGCTCAGACGTGTTGAATAATTCAGAATCTTTTCACAGCTAGATTAGCTCCAGCCCATACATCATGTGACGTGTGTCCTCGCTACCCAGTTGCTAAAACCGTTCCCAGTCAGGCAGCTTTGCAGCACCTGACCTGACTCACACTGGAGAGGCTGCGAGCAGCAGGTGGACCTCATCTGAATAAACAGGAGCTGATTGTTGACGATGAATAATGGGGCTAAAATATGATTTCAGTTTAAAATTACGGAGCAAAGTCAGAACATTATTCTTATTATCGGACAAAAAACATCGGCAGTGAATAACGTCAAGCTCATTTTAAAGACCCCGCACAGACACACTTTATTCACAATTATTCTGGCTAATTAGACCTCTGCGACTCCTGTCATGGGCCTTTAATTGAATCTTTCATGCACTCATAAAACACTGGACACAGGTTCAATAGTAGTGTCCTGGTCTTTTTTTCAGAAAAAGGACTAACTATAGAGAAGAAGGACTGCAGAAGAGGGATGAATAAATCATCTCAGGCCTGCAGGAGAAAATAGATCGGCTGTTGATCTTGGCTTCTTTCGTACATTCATTTGTTAAATTGGCAATTAAATGTGACATAATGTGGGAGGAAGGATTCTATAGAAAGCATCACTTTGGATTTGAACCTGTGCGGTAATAAGTTAACTTGCCACAGATGGCAAAGCTTGTACAGCACATGGCCCCTCAGAACTGTTTGTAAGAAGCAGTGGGGTGCACTGCAATGCCGGCACATACAGGAAACCCCTCGGATTAAAGTTAGTCTGCAGATTGTCTGGTGCAAAAACACAGGCATCCCTCGGCTGAAAACAAGAGTTGGTAGAGTCCGGCTTATTCAGGTAGCAGGCCAAAAATAGGTGTCTGTTGAACTGAGCGGAGTACATAATGTACAGGCACGTCACAAAATAACCTTTAGGTGAAGTGCACCTCCCCTGCGCAAACCCCTCTCACACCAGTACATCACACACAGAGGGACAGGAAAACACTCAAACAAGTTCTTTTTAGGCAACAGCCAGCGCACTCAAGCTGTGCACCAAATTAGAGACAACCCTCACTGGATTGCAGTGCATACAGATGGCAACTAAAGCAAAAAAAAAAAAAAAAGATTCTGCAGGTGAAAGAGGAGCAAGCCTGCCAATATATTCTGCTTATGAGCACAAAGAAGATTGTAATTGTTGCACTCAGCATGACATGCTGCTGCACAGTAGGCTAACCGCTGAAGGAATAACACCTTCACATGTAGGGTTAGGTGTATCGGTTTACATACGTAAATGCATGTAATTAGTGATGGGAAGTCCAGCTCTTTTCAAAGATTCGGCTCTTTTGGCTCGACTCCCTTAGAAGAGCTGGCTCCACATGGCTCTTCGTTTAGTATCACTTGTAGCCTTCTATTTTAGCCGAATTTAGCAGTTATGAATGGTTCGTGTGTTAGTAAGCAATCTTAAAAGTCTTATTTTTCTGCATTTTTTCGTTACAAAAGCACAGTTAGTCTGTGCAGGTTTGTTGTTGACCCCGCTCTGACGGACTTTTGAATTGTTTGCCTACCTTCTTTCATAAAATGGTATGATCCTAGTCTGGCGCATCAAAATACGCCCGTCCCGCCTGCGTGGATTCTGAGTACGAGCAGCTGAAAGTTCGCTCTCCTGACGGGAGTCGGCTCTTGTCGTTTGCCACGAAGAATCGGCTCTTAGAGCCGGCTCGTTCGCTCGTTCGATCACGACATCTAATGCCCCTGCAGCACAGTCGCCTGTGTGAACGGGTGTTCATTTAACTTGAGGCCAGATTTATTGGTGTTGACACTTTTAACACGAGGGTAGAACGGTCCACTCGATACAATTACTCCCTCAGGTTTATCTCTTGACCTTTTTGGAGGGTAACAGTAACATGCTGCGTCCATATCAATGCATGAGTTTTAACAGTGTAACAATGACGATGAGTCACAGGAGCCATTTTTCACGCAGACTAAGAAAACTTACTTTCAGTGCTTTTCAGCTGCTAAAAGAGAAACGTCTTTTTATAGCAGCTAACACTTCTTTTTCTGTCAGTGGGATGGTAAATGAAGGACTTCTACCTCTTCCACCACCATGTGGGTGGGAATGTTTTTTTGAATTTTCTCTAGTTGAAGTGTGAAAATAACATCACACTACTGTAACACAGCGGCTCTAAGGATATGGCATCATTGCAACAACCGACCACACGGCTTCCTCTGCACCTTCCTTTGGAGGTGTTCCGAGCATGTTCAGTGGGGAGGAGACTACATTGCCCGTCTAGCCCGGGAGTGCCTCATGATCCCCCCAGGAGGAGCTGGAATCTGTTGCTGGGGAGAATGACGAATGACGCTGCCACCACGACCTGACCCTGGATAAGAGGAAGAAAATAAATGGATGGATGGATGGATGGATGGATGGAAAATGATACACTTGAAGCTCTGTTAGCAGCCTGTGTAACAGCTTTACTGTTCTTGGTGCTGAAAACATCCCTACAGTCATTTAAATCAAAGTCCAGACAAAAAACAACTAGAAACGTCTCTGCTTCAGAAGTCTGAGGTCAGGATTCAATCCAGTCCAATCCGTTGTTTGAATAGCAGGTGATCACGATGGACCAGTCATTTCACAGATCTGAAACCAAGCAAGACAGACAGGATAGCTGCAGAAAGAACTGCTGCTGCTCATGCTGCTGTTACCACTTGAAACCACTATTTAGGGGGCCGACAGCCCACCGCTTCCTGCTCTGATGTCCACCACTTCAGAAGAGGTGGCCAAAATAACAGGAACCCCTTACCGTATAATATAATGTGATGCAACAACCGGTCGTGGCCACCCACCGCGAGTCGGGTTCCGCTCGAGGTTTCTGCCTCTTAAAGGAAGTTTTTTTCCTCACCGCTGTCAGCAAGTGCTCGCTCATGGTGTGAATCGTTGAGTCATCCGTAGATAGTATTACAGCTGTGCTCATAAATTTACATACCCCCGGCAGAATTTGTAAAATGTGTGCCATTCTATAAAGAAAACATGAGCGAGCAAGACAAAAACATTATTTTATTATCCCCGTTCAGACGTTTACATACCCTTACATCTTAATACTGCGTATTGCCCTCTTTAGCACCAATGACAGCTTGCAGTCTTGCAGTGATAGTTATGGATGAGGCCCATTCCTCTTGGCAAAAAGCTTCCAGCTCCTGTAAAGTTTTGGGTTGTCTTACATGAACTGCACGTTTGAGACCTCCCCAAAGTGGCTCAATGATATTGAGGTCAGGAGACTGTGATGGCCACTCTACGACCTTCACTTTCCTCTGCTGGAGCCACTGCAGGGTTGAGTCAGCCTTGTGTTTAGGATTGTTTGTCCCATGCGCAGCTTGCGGGGCTGATGAATCCAAAATTGTCCTCCAATATTTTCTGATGACGTGCTGCATTCATCTTTCCATCAGTCTTAACTAAATGTCCGTGCCGTTGCAGCTCACACACTCCCAGCATCAGAGGTCCACCTCCATGCTTCACAGTAGGGATGGTTGGTGTTGTTGACTCCTCCAAACATAGTGTTTGCGGTTGTGACCGTAAAGTTCAATTTTGGTAATAATTCTAACAACTTTTTGATAATAAATGGCTTCTTCTGACAACTATCACTAAATAAAAGAAAGGTTTTCATCATGATCAGTCATATTTTCCAAAGAAATGGCTAATATTTCATAAATTCTGCCAGGGTATGTAAATTTATGAGCACAACTGTATAAATAATGTTATGATTTGGAGCGATATAAATAAAATTGAATTGAACCAGGCGTCCCAGCACCAGAAATTCATTCATGTTCAGACATACAGAGTGATGCTCAGTGATAGTCGTCATGGAGAGGAGTGTGACAACGCGTTCAAAGGGTCACAGGGTTGACTGTACCCCGTCGTCAGGTATTCCTGTTGCTTGTGTGCTCGTCGTATTTAACCGAGCGGCACGCAGCCAGGCAGACACGCCGGGCAATCATCAATAATTCATCCGCATCTAAAAGACACAGGTCGCCATCACTGCTCAATAAACACTTAATCGCTCGTCATCAGCGTCACATCATCGGCAGACTGCAGCGTTTTATGGTTGCGCCTTGAGGTTTTGCCCTGCTGTAGCTCACAGTGTTTAAACGCAGCGTAGAGGTCTGTCTGTCTGTGTTCGCCTCTGCTGTGGCGTCTCTCTCTCTCTCTCCCGTGAGTCTGCTGTAAAGCCCCGCCTCTCCGGCATCGCAGTGATTTGTATCATTTGTGCAGCTGACAGCGAACCCGACCACAGAAACCACTCCATGTGAGACAGAGTGTTTGATATACTTTGTGAAACGTCATTAGTGGATACGAAAGACTAAATAAGCCTCGGTTCCTGTTTTCGGGGGGGAGGTGGGGTGCTGCCTGCAGAGAGTGTGTGTGTGTGTGTGTGTGTGTGCAGGACAGTGATATTACAGAGGTGGACTGAGGGCCGCTCTCAGCACAGAACAAACAAACGGGGCCCGGATAGAAGCAGCCAGGCAGTAATGACCGAGCCGAGAGCTGAGAGTCACAGACAAACAGCAAGGAGAGTGTAACGCCAGGCTGATGTTAACACACACCTGTTTGTCATCTTGCATTAAACACAAAGCTCACAGGCCGGACAGCTGTGTGTGTGTGTGTGTGTGTGTGTGTGTGTGTGTGTGTGTGTGTGTGTAATAGGTCTGGCAAAGCCTCTGCTCTTCTGCAACTCATTTACTCCTACTCAGGCCAGACATACAGTCTGCACATATTCACCTGCATCACACACACACACACACACACACACTTTATCACACACACGCAGACCTACACACTCATACAAACACATCTGGCACCATCTGGAGAGTCTTCATCAGCTTGCTGTCAGCGTCCCTTCAGCACATGGCACCCGACGAGGTCATGTGTGTGTGTGTGTGTGTGTACAGGGTGCAGACCTTGAGTGTGACCTGAGCTCTGTGTTTGTTAATGGGCTGTTACAGTGTTTGTGTGTCGAGGCGGGTGGTGTAATCTGTATTGATGGTTGTTTATTGTGTCATTAAAGGCTGTGTGTGTGTGTGTGTGTGTGTGTTGCATTGGTGAAATGATGACACAACACCCCCTTCCCGATCTCTCTCTCTCTCAGTTTACTGCCATGAGAGACTGACACATGCCTCCATCGCTACACAACACTATCTGCCTCCATCCTTTTCTTTGAAGCCAGCAGAGATGCTAATGCTCACAGACCATCGGCGATACCACCTCCTCATCTCTCTCTCCTCCACCCCCACCCACATCTTTCTGCGTTGACGTGCAAGGCTGGCAGAGGAGTGGAGCAGATGATTGCATCCACACCAGTGCACATCCACAAAGGAGCAGGCAGGCAGGCAGGCAGGCAGAGAGGAAGCTTCACATACTGTCAGCCACAGTCTTCATATTGGTTAACCGTGCTCTGTCTGTAACTATATGCTCCGGTGAGAGAAACACGGCGTGAAGGAGCTTTTTTAGCTGGTGGTGCACTTATATTATATAGAGCGCTCTATTGGATTATATGCACCGTGGCGTTCAGGATGGAAGCTTTTTGTGCCGCAGTACTGTTAGAAATTGCTGGAATATAACAGGAAATCATATCACATACCACAGGTTGTGTTCATTATGTGTTTACATGTGCATTCAGGATCCAAATGGATACAAACACAGTTAACAAGCTTGTTTCCTATTGGAAATTCTACCACCAACAGCCAATGGGTGAAGGAGATCTGGTCCTTTTGTACTGGACATCCATGAAGTCAGGGGACTTACACAGAACAGTATTTAAAAGCATTACAGAGGCTAAAACATCTTGACCTTTAGTCCATAGCATTAAGCAAGGTTTAAAAATGATACATCCTACATTTCCCATAATACAACTCTCACCATATCTTCCATGCCAAGGTCAGCTTATCTTTCAAACTCACTCCATTCCTGTCAAATATAATATATAAGAGTTTCAAGCCAACAAGACGACCCTAACGACAACATCAGGTTACTTCCTCTCACTTTATAAAGCCCACCTTCCTCATATCGGATGTGAGCGTAATATTGCCATATTATCACCTTTTAAATCGACATGGAGAACTTGTAACATTGGTACATGCGTCAGATAGAGAGCAGCATTCTCTCTTTTTCTCTCTGCTTTGGTCTCCACCAAATCTGGCACGTGGTTCTGTATGTGTGAACTACTCCACATGTTGACCAGCTAACCTCGTCTGTCTGTCACAGTGAGTTGCAGTGATGCCTCCTGCACGCACTCTGTGGGTTCATCACACATAGTCATTTGATGTTGTAAGTCATGAGCATGAACCTATTCAAACCAGAGTTAAAAACAATATTTCTATATATGATTCTATATGTGTTGTGTTTGAAATATTAGAGTAGAAGAACTGGTAACAAAGGCTCTGAAGTGGTGTGAAGTATAAAACAGCATTGAATGGAAAGTACTGAGTAATGTGTGGCTCACTACTCACTATGTATCCACTGCCAAACATCAGGTAATATGGTCAATAATCCAATGTAAACCACACATACATAGATTATAATGAGTGATTCACAGCTGTAATTATTTGATGACTTTCTCTGTGAATTGAGTTCAGATTTTCTGTGTTGATTTTCTACTACATGTGTGGTGATCTTCACACGTGTGCAGGTGCATCATACGAGACGAGGTGTAAGTGATGTGATGAAGTGTGTGTTGGGTGTGTTGGGGTGCTGCTGTTTTCTCATTATCATGTAGAATGTGGAGGAGGGGGTTGTTCCAGCAGAAACTGCTTCTTGCAGCTCATAATATATATTAAGAGTTTAAAAGAAAAGCAGAAAATGTGCCAACAGATTTACTGATTGAGTTTTCTCTTGAAATATTAAATTAGAAATGATAACGGCGAGAGAGCGCAACGATTAGCTGGCTGAGTTTTCTGGCGTTTTCCTCCAAAACATCATCACTCACCTCTGTGCTGACTGCTCGCTGCCTCCATGATTGAATTACAGAACAGATGGGGAGAGAGAGAGAGAGAGAGGTGGATGGATATTTTTGCTTTGAGGCAAACAGAATGGTGCTCCAGAAGAGAGAGAGAGAGAGAGAGAGAGAGAGAGGAAAAACAAATGGGGAGAGGGAAAGGTAGCTGCTTGTAGTGGATGTTTTTTGATGAGTGGGTGGTGCAGATGGAGGAGGGGTGACGATCGGCTGAGAATGACAAAATAACACAAAGAAACAGAGGTATAGCTGAGCGACATCATTTCCACCTTTATTGCCAACTGCTACGCACACATCAGACATCTCTCTCTCTCTCTCTCTCTCTCTCTCTCTCTCTCTCTCTCTCTCTCACACACACACGCACACTCTCATACACACACTTACATCTGCACAATGCGCTGCACCAAAAATAACATCCACATAGTTTAATGGGTCAGTGGCAAGTTCAGGGAGAAGCAGAGAGCACAGGAGAGGTGAGGAGATGAGAGGAAGAGAGAGGCATGGATGTGGAAGGGAAGGAAAGGAAAGGAAAGGAAAGGACAAGATAAGGCAGGATAGGAAATTATGTGATAGGACAGTAAAGGAAGGGGAAGGATGAAAGGAAAATAGATTGTTTGACATATAAGTAAAGTAAAGGTAGGGAGGGAGAAGGGCACGATAGCAAAGGAAAGGAAAGGAAAAGAAAGGAGAGAAAACAAAATAATTACAAGTAAGAAAAGGAGAGGAAAAGAGAAAAGATAGTACAGTGCATGAAATGAAAATAATGGAAATGAGCAGGAAGGAGAGAGGAGAAGTGGTTCAGTTAACGAGAGGAAAGACGGAGAAGGAAAGGAAATGCAGAGGAGGTGGAGGTGATAATGAGGAGAGAGGAGGAGCACAAAGGTGGGACAGAAATAAAAAAAGTCCCTGTGTCATATGAAGTGTGATGTGACAGTTAATGATGAACACCAGGTGTTCTATTCTATTCTATTCTACTCTATTGTAGGAGAGGAGTAAGTGGTTTAGTCTGGGTAGAAAGACCACCCACACAATGAGAGGGGCAGCAGACCTCCTGTGCTCAATCAGCAATATAGAGGTGGCTTATGCACACACACACACACACACACACACACTTTACACACACGCAGACCTACACACTCATACAAACACATCTGGCACCATCTGGAGAGTCTTCATCAGCTTGCTGTCAGCGTCCCTTCAGCACATGGCACCCGACGAGGTCATGTGTGTGTGTGTGTGTGTGTGTACAGGGTGCAGACCTTGAGTGTGACCTGAGCTCTGTGTTTGTTAATGGGCTGTTACAGTGTTTGTGTGTCGAGGCGGGTGGTGTAATCTGTATTGATGGTTGTTTATTGTGTCATTAAAGGCTGTGTGTGTGTGTGTGTGTGTGTGTGTTGCATTGGTGAAATGATGACACAACACCCCCTTCCTCTCTCTCTCTCAGTTTACTGCCATGAGAGACTGACACATGCCTCCATCGCTACACAACACTATCTGCCTCCATCCTTTTTCTTTGAAGCCAGCAGAGATGCTAATGCTCACAGACCATCGGCGATACCACCTCCTCATCTCTCTCTCCTCCACCCCCACCCACATCTTTCTGCGTTGACGTGCAAGGCTGGCAGAGGAGTGGAGCAGATGATTGCATCCACACCAGTGCACATCCACAAAGGAGCAGGCAGGCAGGCAGGCAGGCAGAGAGGAAGCTTCACATACTGTCAGCCACAGTCTTCATATTGGTTAACCGTGCTCTGTCTGTAACTATATGCTCCGGTGAGAAACACGGCGTGAAGGAGCTTTTTAGCTGGTGGTGCACTTATATTATATAGAGCGCTCTATTGGATTATATGCACCGTGGCTTCAGGATGGAAGCTTTTTGTGCCGCAGTACTGTTAGAAATTGCTGGAATATAACAGGAAATCATATCACATACCACAGGTTGTGTTCATTATGTGTTTACATGTGCATTCAGGATCCAAATGGATACAAACACAGTTAACAAGCTTGTTTCCTATTGGAAATTCTACCACCAACAGCCAATGGGTGAAGGAGATCTGGTCCTTTTGTACTGGACATCCATGAAGTCGGGGGACTTACACAGAACAGTATTTAAAAGCATTACAGAGGCTAAAATATCTTGACCTTTAGTCCATAGCATTAAGCAAGGTTTAAAAATGATACATCCTACATTTCCCATAATACAACTCTCACCATATCTTCCATGCCAAGGTCAGCTTATCTTTCAAACTCACTCCATTCCTGTCAAATATAATATATAAGAGTTTCAAGCCAACAAGACGACCCTAACGACAACATCAGGGTTACTTCCTCTCACTTTATAAAGCCCACCTTCCTCATATCGGATGTGAGCGTAATATTGCCATATTATCACCTTTTAAATCGACATGGAGAACTTGTAACATTGGTACATGCGTCAGATAGAGAGCAGCATTCTCTCTTTTTTTTTCTCTCTGCTTTGGTCTCCACCAAATCTGGCACGTGGTTCTGTATGTGTGAACTACTCCACATGTTGACCAGCTAACCTCGTCTGTCTGTCACAGTGAGTTGCAGTGATGCCTCCTGCACGCGCTCTGTGGGTTCATCACACATAGTCATTTGATGTTGTAAGTCATGAGCATGAACCTATTCAAACCAGAGTTAAAAACAATATTTCTATATATGATTCTATATGTGTTGTGTTTGAAATATTAGAGTAGAAGAACTGGTAACAAAGGCTCTGAAGTGGTGTGAAGTATAAAACAGCATTGAATGGAAAGTACTGAGTAATGTGTGGCTCACTACTCACTATGTATCCACTGCCAAACATCAGGTAATATGGTCAATAATCCAATGTAAACCACACATACATAGATTATAATGAGTGATTCACAGCTGTAATTATTTGATGACTTTCTCTGTGAATTGAGTTCAGATTTTCTGTGTTGATTTTCTACTACATGTGTGGTGATCTTCACACGTGTGCAGGTGCATCATACGAGACGAGGTGTAAGTGATGTGATGAAGTGTGTGTTGGGTGTGTTGGGGGTGCTGCTGTTTTCTCATCTCATTATCATGTAGAATGTGGAGGAGGGGGTTGTTCCAGCAGAAACTGCTTCTTGCAGCTCATAATATATATTAAGAGTTTAAAAGAAAAGCAGAAAATGTGCCAACAGATTTACTGATTGAGTTTTCTCTTGAAATATTAAATTAGAAATGATAACGGCGAGAGCGCAACGATTAGCTGGCTGAGTTTTCTGGCGTTTTCCTCCAAAACATCATCACTCACCTCTGTGCTGACTGCTCGCTGCCTCCATGATTGAATTACAGAACAGATGGGGAGAGAGAGAGAGAGAGAGGTGGATGGATATTTTTGCTTTGAGGCAAACAGAATGGTGCTCCAGAAGAGAGAGAGAGAGAGAGAGAAAACAAATGGGGAGAGGGAAAGGTAGCTGCTTGTAGTGGATGTTTTTTGATGAGTGGGTGGTGCAGATGGAGGAGGGGTGACGATCGGCTGAGAATGACAAAATAACACAAAGAAACAGAGGTATAGCTGAGCGACATCATTTCCACCTTTATTGCCAACTGCTACGCACACATCAGACATCTCTCTCTCTCTCTCTCTCTCTCTCTCTCTCTCTCTCTCTCTCTTCTCACACACACACGCACACTCTCATACACACACTTACTCATCTGCACAATGCGCTGCACCAAAAATAACATCCACATAGTTTAATGGGTCAGTGGCAAGTTCAGGGAGAAGCAGAGAGCACAGGAGAGGTGAGGAGATGAGAGGAAGAGAGAGGCATGGATGTGGAAGGGAAGGAAAGGAAAGGAAAGGAAAGGACAAGATAAGGCAGGATAGGAAATTATGTGATAGGACAGTAAAGGAAGGGGAAGGATGAAAGGAAAATAGATTGTTTGACATATAAGTAAAGTAAAGGTAGGGAGGGAGAAGGGCACGATAGCAAAGGAAAGGAAAGGAAAAGAAAGGAGAGAAAACAAAATAATTACAAGTAAGAAAAGGAGAGGAAAAGAGAAAAGATAGTACAGTGCATGAAATGAAAATAATGGAAATGAGCAGGAAGGAGAGAGGAGAAGTGGTTCGTTAACGAGAGGAAAGACGGAGAAGGAAAGGAAATGCAGAGGAGGTGGAGGTGATAATGAGGAGAGAGGAGGAGCACAAAGGTGGGACAGAAATAAAAAAAAGTCCCCTGTGTCATATGAAGTGTGATGTGACAGTTAATGATGAACACCAGGTGTTCTATTCTATTCTATTCTACTCTATTGTAGGAGAGGGGAGTAAGTGGTTTAGTCTGGGTAGAAAGACCACCCACACAATGAGAGGGGCAGCAGACCTCCTGTGCTCAATCAGCAATATAGAGGTGGCTTATGCACACACACACACACACACACACACACACACACACACACATAAAACATAAAACACTCAAACACAATTGTCTCCCACCATCATAGGACTGGCACAGAGAGGTACAGACTCTGTTGGAATTTACATCATTGTGTGTGTGTGTGTGTGTGTGTGTGTTAGAATCGTTAATGTGGAAGTCAAGCGTTGCAGACGGGACAAAAGCTTAATATGCCCGTGAAATCCTGCAGACATAAGACTTAAATCTCACAGATATGGGAGACACAGCCCAACCATGTCATTAGAGAGTTGTTATGTAACTAATACAGTAGCTGTATGCATGTGTAGGTGTGTGTTAGCTTGCAAAGGTGTGTGTGTGTGTGTGAGTGTCTTCTGCAGAGTGTGACTGTGCTCCCACGTCGCCTTCTTGCAGGATTTTTCCACTCACGCCCTGAAGTCATAACATTGCTTCAAATTAAAGTTTGAGCTCTAATAAAGGCGGGAAATTCTGCACTTTTTCAGACTGGACTCCTGAACTTAAACTAACACCGCCTGGACAAGGCTTTTACTGTACTCGACACGAGAGCCTTTTAGTTTAATGTTCCGCCCTGAACCCACAGTGGATACTTTTATCATCTCCAGGGGACTTCGTGAATGAATGCTGCTGCTCTGGCTAAAAACAGGGCAGTGACACAGTTTGGGTGCGGCTCAGGGCTTGGGAAAATGAGTCGTGCACCGACACACCCATAAATGTTTGATATGTGTGAGAGTATTTAGAAGGTTCAAGTTAGGTTAGAGTCACATATACTTCAGAGGTCCATTTGTCAAAACAAGTTTCTGCAAAACATCCACGAATCAGCAAGCTCAGCAACTATCGGCTAGCTAATGATAGATAGATAACAGATATCTGGGCCAAGACTTCCTCTTCTGTGGAATGTCTGAAGTTGCTAATTAGACTATAAATAATGAGCAGCATCATTATTTATAGTCTAATTAGCAACTTCAGACGTAATAAAAATGCTAAACTATGAGCAGACGATGACTGATGGGTTCTGAGATTGAGCATTTTGGTCCATGCATACCACCTCTACTGCTCCTCACACTGACTGTTTCAACCAAAGCACGCTCAAACGTGACTGGTCAATACTACTCGGACTCCAGAACGCTGATGCCAAAGTCTTGTCCCTAGTCTACAGAGTCTGATTATAGGAACAGTGACTGACCATTCACTAAGCCACACCCACCCTTAGTTACTGTTATGTCGGTCAAGTCTTCCTTTCTTGCAGTCAGAGGCAGAGGCAGACAGAGTATGACTCTGTTTGTTTGTCTGCTTGGCTACCTGTTCATTCAGTATGTCTTATATGTTTGCTTGATGTTTCTACAGCTGGATGTTTGGATTGGAGTTTCACCGTGTAGAATGATGTACTGTACGTGCAGAGTTTGACACTGGAAGGCTGTTTTCACGCTCATCTGCTGAAAAGAAGGAAGTCTCTCTGCACTCACATTACATTTCAGATTAACACGCCACATTTGAGCCAGAGTCCAGTCTGGAAGCCAGTTGTGGTCCATCCTGTGTCCAGTGGCTCAGCTTGTGACACAAAACACATTTGTTCATTCATAGAGGAGTCGTTTGAAGTATTCTTATGTATCATAAAACAAGTCCGGAGAAAAGACTGTCAGGACGAGGACTAACTGATTGGGTTGTGGCAAACGTAGTCAGTACTCTCTTGGGTTTCTGTGAACTCTGCACGTCTGATGAAGAGCAGGACAGAGCTGCTAATATTAATCTAAACCAGTAAGTCAATTATGATCTCAGGAGGTCCGGATAGAGAAAATTTGCTCATGTTCGGGTCCACAGCATCATCATGTTTAAATTGTATTATAATTTAGTTCTACATTACAATTATTTGATATATACTAAAGCAGCATTGTCATTGTATCAACATCTGCACTGTGTGAAGTCAGCGAGTCAAATCAAACAAAGAAAGCTATAATTCAACGTCATGGCAACAATATTTATTTTCAGTGACACTCTGGACTCTGAGAGCTACGTACAATAATAAATAATGCATCAAATAAAGAAGAAAAGTCAAAGCAAGCAAGGACGAGATAAGGCAGCAAGTCAATTTGACATGCAACTTAGAGTTATAAATAAAAAGTACTTTCATAATAATAATAATAATAAGTTATTGGCTGACTTGGCTGCAATCCTCTGGATTAAAAGTCGGTTTTCGGTGTCAACCTTCCTCCGTTTAGCACACGCCATGGCACATTGACTCACAGTTTGACCTCTTTTCTCTCGTCCTCACTCCTTTATATTTTTCTCTTGTCTCCTCACTCCTTTATATTTTTCTCTCTTGTCTCCTCACTCCTTTATATTTTTCTGTCCGTCACTGTCACTGCCACTCTGTTCAGTGAAGGCCCGCCCTACCCTGCCTGTGATTGGCTGACATTATTGCCCCTCACCTTGACCAATCTCAGTCCTCGTGCCTAAACCCAACCAACTTGAACCCACGAAGGCAACAGGTACTGGCCAATCAGAGAGAGGTAGGATGTCCCTTTCGCTGAGTAGTGGTGTAGAGACACTGACAGGACAGGACAGAGAATGGACCCGGACCCGGACCGCGGTCCGCCTATTAGTGATTAGCTCCAAACTATGATCACACTCCTGGCCTAATAGTAGTAAATGATGTCAGCCTTTGACGTAAGGCTCAGTTACTTACAGATGACACTGTTTAATTAATTCTTACACTTTGCTCTTTATGATGTTGAAGACGCGCTCCTCGTTTTGGGCTGCCTTCCTACAAACAGCTGTTTTGTGGAATGATAATTGTGCAGCAGGGCTGTGTGGCCTCACCTCTCCGGCTCGACCTCCATAAAAACATAACTGTCCATTAATGCTACTGTACGCAGTAACATCACCATCTGCTTCTTTCAGAGCACGTGTGTGTGTACTCACGCAAGGGGACTGTCCAGCAGGACAGATGCTGAGTCCTACCTTCTGTGTGTGTGTCCATACATATCTATACATGTAGCATCCAGTGGTTGAACAGATGTTTGGTGCTGGAGCTCTGCCCACACAGCTGCAGATCTGTAAAAGATTCCATATAATGTACCTGACCTCTGACACATGCACTCACAGTTTGTACTGTGTGTATATGATTGTGTGTGTGTGTACAATAGTTCACGTGAATGTGCAGATTCATCTAAATCCAGCTGTTACTTAACGCACAGTAGAACATTAAACACCGTTCTGACCCAGACGGAATTATTTATTTCGCTGCTTTGTCATTTTCTCGGACTCGTCGTCTCTCTCGTCCTCTCTGCTTGCTTCCTGTTTCATAAAAGTCAGCACTGCGAAATCACTCTCTGCCACATTAACCTTCTACGCACACTTTAAAGATGAAACTCAGCGCGTACTGCAGGATCGTACTAACCAAGCCTCTGTGGATGGAGCATCATCTCGGCAGCCTGGCAGCAGGTGCGTTCACTTTTAGTGGTTCCAGATGTTGCTGCTGCTTCTGCTGCTGCTGATAAATTCTTCAGCGAACACGTCGACTGACATCTCCACACTGCAGTGTTGAATCATCCAGAGAAAGGATTGCTTTGATATACATTTAATCAGTACAGTGCTTCACTGTTGACCAGTGAGCAGCTCCATGGGGGTAAGAAGGTACAAAAATCTCATCATCGATCATTTCGTGCAGCTTTACTGAATCATCTGGGACTGATGACGGTTGTCGTTGTCACCAGAGGCCTCATTACAGAAAAATGTCCTCACTGCTGTCCTATCTTTAACCAAAGTTTCAAAGAAAGGAAAAGTTTTGCCTTCCTGTTACAGAAGCAGTTCGTAAACTCATGGCTGTTTATGACCTCGTATCTTAGCTTAACTTTAGACATCCTAACTGAAAACTAGGGTTGCAAAGGGGTGGAAAATATGTCTGGTAAATTTCCAATAAATTACCAGAAACTGTCCATGGGAATTTTGGAAATATGCCAAATTATGGAAATTTATGGGAATATATGGGAATTAACTGGAAATTTGGGGTAATTTAGTAATTGTGAGTAAGCTAGCATCATGAGCCTCATAAATGGTCAATGAAATGATGCTAGCTATAGCTTATTTGGCATCTAACTTATCAGCTAACCATCTACTGTATGAATACATTTCCACATGCTATTTGCAAGTTAAACATTAATACATTACATGAAATATATTTACCCCATAATATCATTAAAACTTACTTATGCACATGGCGGTTCAAAATGACGGACTCCATGGAAGAAGACCCGCTCTTACTGTAGATATAAAGGACACATTTTGAGACAACACAAACACAATGATTCTTGTGCTCCGGTGATTATACTCTAATGAAAATATACTAATTATTATTATATTCAGTTCCTGCCAATAGATACTGGTAAATGTGACACACTGGATATAGTCCACGAGCTCAAATGTGCGGCTTCAATAGTCTTGTGCTCTGGGATCCAAAGTGTGGTCTTGGTTCAGAAATCATCTGTGCATGTGATGGAGGAATAGCAGATATTCAAGTGTACCTGCATGAAATCTGGTTATTTTAGTCAAGATTATGCTATATATATATATAAATATATTTTCCCCAACTATATTTAAGTTCACTGTTAAGGGCCACAAATGGTTCAGAAAGTTCTTTAAGTTTTAGTTCAGTTGTTATAGATCATCTTTGGTGAAACAGACCAACGATTCAGCACCGACAGAGAACAGATACCTGTGTCGCCAGATCTCACCGGAGTGAGTTGATGCTGGGACAGAGACGGGTCTCGAAGTACATTTAAATGTGTTTATGTAAAAAATGAGTTCAATGTTTACTTTAGTGACTCTGAGGAGAAAGAGTCGCTCATAATTTGAGCTCACGTTCACCTTTCCCATCAGAGTCAATAGACTCAGGTCCTGCTGCTGGTCTCTTAAAGGGTAGATACAGGAAGTGACTCCTTTTTGGGAAAGTTTTCTTCCCAATTATCGACCCAGGATGAGGATTTAAAAGGGGCTAGAAGTGGCGGATGCCGTCACATCAGTATGCAGCCTGCAGGCATGGCACATCGATCAAATTCAAAATAAATCGCCTGGGCAGTCGATATATATAAATATTAATACACGCTACAGGAATTTTAAAGTCTTGTGGCTTGAGAAGCCTTTTGATCATGTTGGTGTTCATGTTGTTACAGGTTTTTTCAAGGACAGTGTCTACCCATCACAAAACAACACAGGAAATTCTTCAGTTAAGACAATAAAAGCTAAATTCCTATCCTAATAAGGCAGGATTTTAGTAGTTAAGAAGTTAGGAGGCATATTTATGCAATATCAAATATTTCTAAGCTCTTCGTGTGGATGAATTATTCTCAGTAGATACACATTTTCTTCTTTTTATAAAGAATATGACAAACTTTGTGTTGGAGAAGCACTTTCCACACAGAGTCATAGCCACAGCTGCTAATGTTTTTCATTGCTCTGCTGTTTTTCCGGCTAAATGAAAATGAAAATGAAAAGAAATGAGAATTGGCTCAGAGGAAAAAAGCACTTGCCCAGCACTCCTTGGACAGGTGGCCCATTAAACTGATTTGGCGGTGCTCTCTGCTGGGAAGCCAGTGTGGGATCATGCTGTTGTTGCTGAACTGCTGACTCCAATCAGTTGGAAGGGATGGAAGCCGCCAATGCAACTGCTGAATCGCAGAAAATTGAAAATTTAGCTAGTCACCTTATTAAAGGAAGTAACAAAGCAGCTGATCTTGGTTAGACAAAGTTATTTATTTTACTGGAATTCAGATTCATCTTCAATATCACAAAAAGAGGTGAGCTAAACTAAGAAGAAGAAGTGCCTAATCTAGCGATGCTAACAAAAACACCTTGAAGTGTGTGCACATCAGTCAAATGAACTAAACCTAGCCCAGTCCCCACACAGCAAACTAACACCTCAACAAACATACAAGTTAACACAATAATTAACATTCTCATCGTTTCAGTACAACACAGGCGAGCTCAACACAAAAACACAAGCTGCCACCACCGCTGTCTGGTTCTAGTTTTAAATAACGTAGTTCTTCTTTTTGGATACTGCGGATTGGATGGTCTGGCCAGGTGCCGCTCCAATCAGGATCCTCCATGTCTCCGAGAAGGAGGCGCAAGTGGTTCAGCCCCTTCAGCTAGGGTTAGGGTTAACTTTGCATGCATGATGAAACACTACAAGCAAATCATCTAGTCCCAACTGGTTTGGTGATTGATACTAATAGACAGTTTCTGAACAAGGTGAATTCATATGTGATGATAGACTGAATATCTTTGGAGTTTGGACTGCTGGTTTGAAGGCGTCATTGGAAAATTGTGATTGTAAGAAATACATTTTTGATTTTAACATTTTAAAAGTGATAGATCAGAGTAACATTTTGGTATTCATGTTCTTCTTTTGTAAAATTTTAATTGCATTTCAAGCTCAGAAACCTCAGGTTTCATTAATGAATCGATAGATAGATAGATAGATAGATAGATAGATAGATAGATAGATAGATAGATAGATAGATAGATAGATAGATAGATAGATAGATAGATAGATAGATAGATAGATAGATAGATGGATGAAGTGTGATGAAGGTGACTTTATTTGTGTGAATCATAATATAATGTGAATCTTTTGATCTGGAGGATCCGTATCACTGTTACATCTGTATTCTTGTTAAGGTCGTGTTATCAGATCCTAGAAAGTATATCAGTGATGTTTAAAGCAGGCGGTGAAGGCCTCCCCTTTAACTCATAAATATTTCAGCCTCTCAGTCTTTATAGTCTCTTTGACTCCTGCTGATTTGGAGGCAGATATCTGGGTCAGATTTATTTTCCAGGAAGTTTGAACTCGTCTAAAATATGCGTTTAGACTGATGGTTAGAGATTATCTGTGAACTTGTGACTGGAAGACTTTCAGACCATCTGAACCCGATCCTCACAGCAGCTGGGAAAACTTGAGCATACTGAGTGAGTGTGAAACCTCCATCCTCATGAAAAAAGAAAGAAAAAGAAGAAGAGTAATAGATCAACAAGAAGGAAGATGACAGATGATGATGGAGACAGAATGGAAAGTTGTATTCAGAGGGAGCGTTGGCCTCAGTGTGTTTTTACTGTGTCACAGTTCTTTCTCTTTAAAGTGAAACATCTCTGTTTGGTCAGTCACCACAGACCTCATGCTAAGACATGTGATCCACACACACACACACACACACACTATCTATCTATTATGTTTAGCCATACATTTGTGGTTTGGAGTGAAATATAACTAGTACTTTGGTTCATCACCAAATAACTACCAAACTAATGACATTCCCAATTTGCCCAAACTTCAAAAAATACTTTTAAAAATGCCCTGTAAGAAACGGGATGAGTAACTTTTCCATTTTTTTCAATCAATGTATATTAGTGTTTTAACGGTAAAATAAAACAGTATTTTCCAAGTAATTTTTCCATTAGTTTTGTTTTTGACAAAATACTTCTGATGTCAAGTCATGATAGCACTCAGCCTTTGTGCTTAGAGCTAATTAGCAAGAGAAAATTAACACGCTAACAAGCTAAGATGGTGAACATGGTGAACATTATGGTGCGTTCACAGACAGACATATTCTGAACAGCACGGGAAAAACAAACAAACAAACATCCTGTTATGTTGCCATGGTGAATTCGGGTGGGAGCTACGTAACATCTGGTTGTAAATTATGTCGTGAGGGACGTAAAAATATTCAAATGTTTTAACTTACTGTCACCACTGCCCGTCCTTACCTAATTTTAACATCTTGCTCTTGTCCACTGAAATGAGGTTTGCCGTCTCACGGCATCATACCTGCCAAAATCACATGAGCATTCAGTCACTGAGAGCCTTTCAGCATATTGCTGTTAGCATTTGGAGCCTCACAGAGCTGCTTTCATGGCTAGCTTAGTGTGTTTTTACAGTAACACTTGCTAATTAGCACTCAACACACACAACACAGTTTACTGGAGGTTCATAGAAAAATATTCATTAGTTTGTCTGGAGTATTGGAGTTCTTACAGTTCATCCTTAACGTGTGAATGAATGTGAAACTACATCCTTATTAGTAAGACCGAAGCAGATGTGATATTCTTTCCTGTGCTGAATTTTAATGGAGATTTTATGCAAAAAACAACAACAAAAACCCGCAAAGACACGCTGAGATGACAAATGCGCCTTTAAAAAAGCGCATGTTGTCACATATGTTGCAGGGACTGGTTACATTTGCATTTGATAGTGCGGTTGCACAGATCTTAATTTCCTGGAGGGCCTGTCATTTGCACCGCCATCTTTTTTCTCTTTACATCTCTGTCTTTCTCACTCCCCCCACCACCCCACCCATACACCACACTCCCACTAACCCCATTTGTCTCTGCTTGCCCAATGAATCAGTCTGGCTGGCAGTGTGCTGCTGTCAGGAGCCGGTGAGGGTGATTACTCATGTCGAACTGGGCCAGGATCTGGATGGGCCGAGCTGACAACAGGAAAGAAGGGATTCTGGAAGATTCCACCAAAGCAACAGCTGTTGTTTTTTGGTGGAAAGACCGGACTGGAGAAAGAGGAGAAGGTGGGTTCAAAAAGGTCCAGGATCAGATTCTAACATAGTACACCTTTTATCCAGATGAGCCGTCACGATTCTCCAACACCTGTCCTGTGTTCTGTATGTTTATGGGTTACGAGTGTATGTCATTATTGCTTCTTAGGCTGCGAATAGCTCTGTGTATACAGCGTGTGGGCACACGGTTTACATGAAATACATGTATGAACATGCGTGGCACATGCGTGTGACGGTTGTTCGGTCCACCATTTTGGTCCAGGCTGACAGCTCAACAGCTATTGGATAGATTGCACCAAAATACATTTAGCCATTCATGGTACCCAGAGGATAAACCCCACCGACTTTGGAGATCTGACTTTACCTCTAGTGCCAGTTTTACATTTTTGCTTCTGGGTGAAATATCTTGATATTCATGGCCATTGAGGATGATTTATAATCACTTTAGTTATCCCCTCATTTAGCACCATCAGCAGGTCAAATTTCTGCCCAATACTTTGACTGAATAACCGCTAAACTAATGGGATTGCCACCATCTTGAGCCGTCAAGCCTGATGCTGTGGTTCTGCTTGACGTCCACTACATGTACTTTTTTTTTTTGGTTCTTGGTGAGATAACTTCTGTTATGCAAATGTTAGCATGCTAATACAGCAAATTAAGATGGTGAACGTGGTAAACATTATCATTTTGCCATCGTAAGAATGTTCGCATGCGCTGACGTTAGCATTTAGCTCAAATGCTTTGTCTCACGGCTGCTAGTATGGCTTCGTTACTGTAAGATTAGAGTTGATGTGACCTGATTCAAGTCCAAAGACATGCTAGCTTTGCTAGTCTTGAAGGCTAAATTCACAAAACAGACTTCACAAAGACATTTTAAAACCAGGAAAAGTACTCAACGACAAATGAGACAGGAAACCTTCAAACTTCAGGATGTTGACATTTAGCATGAACGTGAAAGCCTGAGCTTCAAACACGTGAGCAGACATCTGTGCAGCATGTGTGTGTTCATGTAGTATTGTACCAAAATGTGTGTGTGTCCAATTAGCTTGCCTCCTTTGATCCATTTTCTACAATAGGTGTGAGTTACTTTGGGCCAATCAGGCGGTTGTTTTGCAGCACGTCAGCCTATGAAAGAGAAGTAGTAGCTTCCTGAGCCAATGAGGACAGATGTTTGTATGTTCTGGCTGGTTGCATGCAGCTGTTGAACACATGTAGAACATGTGGGTTTGGCTCTGCATGCTTGTGTGTGTACTGAGTATGTGTGGATGCATATATATATATATATATATATATGTATGTATGTGTGTGTGTGTGGGTATATGACTGGTGCCAAACCCGCTGTGGCCCCGTTCCTATCTTATCTTTCCACACTTTCTCTCTCCTCTCTCTCTCTCTCTCTCTCTCTCTCTCTCTCTCTCTCTCTCTCTCTCTCTCTCTCTCTCTCTCTCTCTCTCCTGGAGCCATCGCCATGGCAACAGGCACGCAGTGCCGGGCAAGGAAATTTCTGGATCACTGACGGTTATTCCAATTCAGCACCGCGGGGTCCAGTCAGACACTTTAGCCCTGCGCTGTGCGTGGGATTACACTATAATCTGACAATACGGATTAGCACAGCAGACCTACTGCACCCCCGGCTCCTACACGTCCACTACCTGACTTTCTTCCTCTTTTGTCATCCCTCCATCTCTGCTCTCCCTCTTTCTTCTCGTCCTCTTCTTCATTTTCCACCAGCGTCTCATCCCTCTCTTTGTCTCTCTCTCCTCTGCTCTCATTCCATAATCCCTTCTCACCTTTCCTCTCATCCCGTTCTTTCATTCATGCTGCCTTTTCATCTCTGCGTCCATCACCCATCCTTTCATCCCCCTCTCTCTCTCTCTCTCTCCCTCCTCCTGATCTCTCTGCATGCCTCCCTCATTCTGCCCTCCTTCCCTCAGTTCGCCTCGTTTGCCTCTTCCAGCTTGACTCATCCTCCTGTCCTCCCTCCCTCCCTCTCTCCTCCTCTCATCTCTCATTCATCCAAAATCTCTTGCTTTAACCCTCATGGGATCAGAGAAGAGAAATTCCCTTTCACGCTTTCTCCTAATCACTTTTGATCTCCAGACTTTCATCTTTGTCTCTTTAAATTTCTTTCTTCTCTCTCTCTCTCTTCTTCACCCCGCCGCCGTCACCCGTCAGCGGGGAACCCTGGGCCCTTCTGTGCGCTACTATGGTTGCAGGGCCAAGTGCCAACATGGTGTGGGGTGCTGGGTGGGTAGCAAAGAGGAAACTAGTTTGAGTTCAGTTCAGAGCAGTTTTATCATTAATCCTTTCTGTCTTTTAGCTGAGTTTGATCACACAAAGATACACCATAGCAGCTGTACTGAACTGAAACGCTAACACAGATTTCTCTGGATCTTTTAAAGATATTCTGGACGGTAGATGATGAAATCCACAAATTCAATGCAAGCGTGTGTTAACAAATGTTGTTCTTAAACTGTTGGACTGTTTGCAGTTTGAGTGGTGGCCTTTAGTAGCTCAGTCTGTGGGGATTTGGCTTGTGAACCAGAGGGTTGCCGGTTCAACTCCAGCATGGACCAAAGTATGGACGGTGGACTGGTAGCTGAAGAGGTGCCAGTTCACCTCCTGGGCACTGCCGAGGCGTCCTTGAGCAAGGACTGCTCCGCTCTATGGCTGCCCAAGAATTTCCCCTCGAGGGATCAATAAAGTATCTATAAAAAAAGTTATTTATATTGTTTTATTATTATAAATAATAAAAAATAAGATCTCAGATCTGGTCAGAATCAGCTGTAAATGCAGTCCATACAACAAGACCACATGACAGATAAGAAGCCACCCAGCCCTTCCTGCTGTCTCAAGCAAGCTCAGCAAAAGTAGCAACGATAGCTGGCAAGTCTTTCCTTGATTCAGTGATTTTTAGCCTTCTCTCCTCTGCAAAGAAGAAGAAGCAGAGCCCGAACAGCAGCACTGCTTCACTTAGAAATAAAGTCCACCAGCTCTGCCTCATGAATTAACATCCTGAGGTCCAACACAATGCGTGCAGCATCAAGATAAAGACCACAACAATAGCAGGTATGAATGTAAGGCCCATGGATCAGGTGTCATTATCCAGATTATGTATCCAGATACAGTTCATGTGTAAATACCACGTGTAAATGGAGCCAGGAAAGACCAAGCCGTGCCGTGCCATGCTACATGTTTAAACGCAAAGTGTGAACGCACGTTTGGCAGTAAACCATCACTTTGGTTATACCTATCTTTAACCTGCAATGATGAAGAAATGTCTTAGACAAATGTTCAACAGTGTCTGTGTCCAGAGAATCAGGGCTGGACTATCAACACAGGACAGACAGAAGCTGCAGACACAGGTACAATAAGGCTTTTGTTCTCTATGTAACTCTAGCACATACACACACACAGTGTGTCTCTGTCCCTGTCCATGTCTCCGTCACATACACACACACACACACACACACACACAAACAGTGCATCTAGTAAAGTAGGATTGGTGTACTGCACAAAAAAAAAACACAAAAAGCAAACTGGGACAACTCTGTAATGACAAATGACACACACACACACACACTCACTCTTGCTCTCTGTTAGTGAAAGGGTCTGTGGCTTTCCATTGGTTAGTGTGTGTGAATAGACGAGATACAAAGAGACATTTAATAGGTTGACAATTCAGTGAGGAGGAGAATGAAAGAAAGAGTGTCTGCTTTCAAAGATCTCTTTAAACTCAGGATATCAGTTTAAAAAAAGACGTTCCCCGACGAGGGATTCACAAAGTAAATCTTCTCATACCAACTCCAAAATTCACCTGAAGAAGTCAGTCTCTTATCTCTGCATAGAAGTTTCTTTTGAAATTGTTTGTGCTTGTGTCGTGGTCCAGAGAGAGGCCCATGAAGGAGTTCAACACACATCCAAAAATAATTCGTAAAGTATCAAAAAATAACACTAAAATTACATTTAGGCATCCGAATATCTGATCAAAGGTCTGAAAAACTTTTAGAGTTTATGTTGGGTTCTTCTGCACTGTAAAATCACTTTTTATCATTTAATTGTTGTAATTGTACAGCGTGAAGACAGTTAAGAGGACTTTGTGTCTCACATGAGAAAATGACTACAGTGGGAACAGTGGTGAAGATAAATATTCACTTGAGCCACTCCCAACACTCTTTTTATATCCGTCACTCAAAGCATGGGTAATATAACAGTCAGCACTGACCCTGGTCTGAAAGTGACTACGAGCTGTGACAGTGAAATAAGTCATTCGAGACCAACTATGACTCTACTTTAATAATGACAAATGAAAAATGGTTAGAAAGTTTGGTACAGTCTATAGATTTGAGCTGATCTCATTTTTACTATGACAGAAGTTCAAATTAAAAGTCGTGACAATGTAAACTCTAAAATACTTCACCGAACTTGGAGTAGATTACAACAGAATAAACCAGACATGTCAAACTCAAGGCTCGGCCTGCGAGATAATTTCATATGTCTGTTATTAACGGCCCGCCGGAAAATCGCACTCCCACCGCTCATACTTCGAACACACACACAATGCACTACAACATCCACCGCACAGGTCAAGACACTGTCACTGGGGGTGTTGTTTAGCTCAATCGGTAGAGCATCTGCCCCATGTACGAAGGCTCATTCCTTGCTGCAGCGGCCCAGGTTCGAATCCGACCTGCGGATCTTTGCTGCATGTCATTCCCCGATCTCTCTCTTCCCACACTGCAACAGCATTAAAGCCAAAAAAGCCAAACTAAAAGTTGACTTTGAGAACAGGGACTTTCAAAGCAGGTGGGAGGCTACTGACATAGGAGGTAAACGTGTGTGTACTATGATGAGCCCTCCGGCCCGTGACATAGTCCCAGTCTTCAATTATGGCCCACTGGGTGATTTGAGCTTGACACCCCTGGAATAAACATTTGTCCAACTAAAGGGCAAAATTCAAGAAATCATTTCTAGTTCAACCTCCTAACTTTGTTTGTTGAAAGTGTGCTGCCTCAGAGTTTTCCCAGTCTAGCCGCGGTCCGTCCACTGCTTTGGTTCAGACTGAAATAGCTCTCCAGCTATTGGATAGATTACCATGGATTACCAAATTTGGTACCCAGAGGGTGAATCCCAATGAGTTTGTGATCCCCTGAATCTAGCGTCAGGATTGACATTTGTGCTTCATAGTTAAATTGCCATGAAATTTGGTGCAGACATTCGTGTTCTCCAGAGGATGAACTGTAGTAACATTGGTGATCCCATAGTTTTTCCATGGAGAATCTTAATTTATTCAGCGCTTTGATTCATAAACTAATACTTCCCATGACTTCCCATCAGCCTCAGCAGTACTCGTGCTAATTAGCAAATGTTAGAATGCTAACATGACAAACTAAGATGATGACAGTAAACCTGCTAATCATCAGCGTGTTAACGTAACATGAAGATGTTAGCATTTAGCTCAAAGAACATCCCGTAGACTCGCTACAACAGTCTGCTTAAAGTGAATGAAATCAGTGACATTTGTTTTATTAAAGTCAGAGGAGGTGAGCAGTACATGATGTGTGTGTGTCTCATTGGACCTGTACCTCAGTGTTTGAACAGTTCTGTCCTCTGAAAGAGAAACAGCCTCTGCTTGTTCTCTCTAACTGACTCACTGAACGTGTAACTCTCTCTGAGGGTTAATCCATAGTAGTAAATTAAGGGTGTGCTGCTGACGCTGCATGATATCAGTTCATTAGATGCCCCAGTGGACTCTACATACAGTATTTGCAGATCACATCCTCTTCTCTCCTGGACATCTCCTCTCCTCTCATTGCAAAGCAAATTTTAGATTTCATCGTATTGCTGAATTATACGTGTTATTCTGTAGTTACAGTAAATCCTACACACAGGGTTTCTAGGGACAACTTCACATAGCTGATGTTCTGGTAGTAGAATATGTGTTCATTTCATTGCAGATGAGGAGCTTTTGTGTCCTTATGAGCACATTTGCTTTGTGAAAAAAACCTTTCAAGTGCAGCTGTGAAGGCTTTCTGCATCCTTTGCTCATCTCAGACAGAGGGAACAGAACCTGATTGTTTTGGCAGAATCCTGGAGCACATATCAGCTCAGGATCTTAAAAATAATAGAGCTGCAGCTGTGATGTTCATCCGCATTTTATTTTTAAATTTTGGACTCTGGTTTTGTTCAAATACGGAAGCCCGGAAGGGAGAGGCGTGGGGGTGCAATCGCAAAGTTGGTGACACGGTTAAAACTGATGCAGGAAAGGATGCATGGACTGTATGTGTGTAATCAGCATGTTTTACAGAGCTCTAGAAGCAAACAGATAATGGAGGCAGAGAGTGTGTGAGAGAGAGAGATATTATGTAGACCTCAACTTCTGTCTGTTGGATCAGGTTCAGACCAGGGAGGGTTGGTGGTTCTGTGTCTGTGGGATTGGCTTCCTGTGATTGTAAATCTATCCCCCTGCTCTGTAATGGATGTGCATGTTTCTGTGTGTGTGTGTGTGTGTGTGTGTGTGTTTGACAGAGGAAGACAGGGATCCAGAGATCAGGGTGTGTCGTCCAAATTTCAGAGAAGCAAATCAAACTCTGACCTGTTTGTTTTCTCCGTCGTGTCTTATATCAGGGACAGGCCTCTGTCCCTGTTTGATGAGTGTGTACTGTCAGACGTCTTCCTGTTTACTCATCTGCTTCCACTTTAGCTGCTGATGCTGTTTGCTATTAATGCAGACTCAGCACTTTCTATATGTTCACCTCCTGTCTAGATTTAGTATAAAGTAAATTATTCACATCAGTTTTATCAGTACGACAGAACCAGTAACCTTTATCGTGTTTTTTCACCAATGTGACTCCCAAATTCCACCTGGCGCCAGACACAGAAACAGCATAGAGAATTTGGTGGATTTTCAAAATAAAATACCGGTCGTAAAAACAGACAAAAGCAAAACAAATTAACTACGTAGCATATTTACACATGAAGAAGCATATTTAGAAGAACATAAACCAGGAAAATCTGAGCAAGTAAACAGAGTCTGGCGGGCTAAATGCTTCTGAAACGTGCCCGGTGGGGTTTGAAGTTGCATGCAGGACGGACCAAAACAGCGTCATGGCCACAGCGTGACAGAGACATGCCCGGTGGGGTTTCCCAGTTAGGCTGGAATCAGACCAAAGGGTTGGTCAGGGGTTGCGGCAAGTCACAATGTTCATCACGTGTTGTGCGGTGGCGTGGGGATGTGGGTTTGCTTATTTGTGATGACCGTAACCTCTACGAAACAATCAGAAAATAACTTTTTATCTCTCTGATTCAGGGGTCTTCTCAACGATGGTGCTCCCTCTCTCCCATTCACTGTCTATGTCGCTAGACCACAGCCGTCTCTCTCTCAAACAGTCGGACACAAACCAAAGGAAACTTCTTGCATTCTTTATGTATTTCTTTTTATCTGGGAAGTATTGAGTTTGATTGACGGGAGCTGAACAGCTCTAAAGCAAAAGCTTTTGCAGATAAGTGAATGAAAATGGCAGCAGAGTGGTGAGTTTGACTGATTTAGTGACATCATCGGGTCAAATTTGTCCAATACTTTGTTTAATGACCAAATGCCAGCAAACTAAAGACATCCACATCAGCCACAGCTGTACATTGAACACTTCTTAGGCTGTGACTAGCTCTGTGTACAGTCTGTGTGCACATGTTTATACATGTGTTTGTGTATTTAACTCCTTCTAAATGCATGTATGAACTTATATGAGTATGTTTTTAACCATGCTAGCTGCATGTGATGGTTGGTTGGTCCACCCTTTCGTGGCTTAAACAACTTTTGGATGAATTGCCACAACATTACTTTAGCCATTCGTGGTACCCAGAGGATAAACCACACAGACTTTGGTGATCTCCTGACTTTAATCTTAGCATCAGTTTTACATTTTGGGTCGGGATGAAATATCTTCAGAATATCTGGATGGATTTCCTTACATTTTCTGCAGATATTCACGGCCTATTGAGGATCATTTCTAATCACTTTAGTGACCCTGACCTTCAATTCGCACCATCATCAGGTCTGAATGACTGAATAACCGCTAAATTAACAACATTCCCATCATGTTGATGTTTAGCATTTAGCTCAGAATGCTGCCTAGCTTCACTAGAGTTTTTTTCTACCACTTTTCCTCTAACTCCAGAAGAATGTCCCCCACATATCCTTTCTACCGTCTTGTAATAACTCTCTCCTGCTTCCTCCTTCTCTTTCACCTCTCTGCATGTCCTTCCTTAAATGTCTCTGTCCCTCCTTCTAACCTCATTTTAACTGTGCGAGACTTTTTAGGTCTGCTTCTGATATTTTTAGGATGAAACGTCACATCAGAGGTTCTCAGTCCTGATTGGTTCATTTTCTACAGTATGTATGTCAGTGACAATGCCAGCCCTCTGTGTGGTAGTCATGTTAATTTACTGTAATTAAAATAAAGTCTCCAAACGCTTTGTGGTAATGATTTATTGACCTTTAAATGCAGCTTTAATAAAGGATCAATATCGAGCCAGCCTATCAGCGCAGGCTTTGATTCTGCACTCCTCTTCTCACCGACTGCCTTCATTCAGTCCTTCCTCCTTTTATTCAAATCAAATCAAATCAAATTTTATTTGTATAGCCCAAAGTCACAAAACATATTTTGCCTCTGAGGGCTTTACAATCTGTACAGGGAGTGACACCCTCTGTCCTTAGACCTCGGTTCAAGTGAGGAAAAACTTGCCCACAAAAACCCTTTTAACAGGGAAAAAGGTGGAAGAAACCTCAGGAAGAGCCACAGAGGAGGGATCCTCTCCCAGGACGGACACGTGCAATAGATGTCACGTGTACAGAACAAGTCAACAGAGACATACTGTACAATTACAATGAATGATAAAATGATTACAGTAGCAGTGGAACCTGTGATAGAGATAGAGAGACACAGATGCACAGCAGCAGCAAATCATAAACTAACTATAAACTGTAATGGAGATATGGTAGCAATAATTACAGTAATAATATATGTAGTGGACGTCGTGCAGGACCACAGCAGCAGCCACGATCCATGAGATTCATGGATCATTTTATTCATCCATGTCTCCTTCCATCCCTCCTTCCTCCTCTCCCTCAGTGTCTTCATTTATCCATTTGTGTCCTTGTTTCCCAGCAGTCAGACAGAAATAGCTCCATGTGTACCAGTAGTCAACTGGAATAGATCCATACCAGGACCTCACTGCATGTGTGTGTTACAGTACCACACACACACACACACACACACAGGGTTAGACGTTCTCCCTGGGCGTTCTGACATTTACACTGTGAGGAGGATGCACCATCTTGCACATCAAAGCCTTCTTAAACGTGGCCTTTGTCGTGCTCTCTCGCTCCCTCTCCAACATTTCCTGTTCATTTTTATCACCAGAAGTTTGCTATTTTCAGATGCATTCTTTTTTTTCCAACCTTGAAGGCTATTTTAGTATTCAAATATTCAGATCAATTATTGTTCCTCTATGCACTCTTTCTTATTTTGCTGTGATATAATCGATCGCCTCTTGTCAGCAGCATTAACAGTTCTTTGCATTTGTACTTTGCAGTTGATTGTATCTCCTAATCTCTGTATTCTAATTCCTTTATCCCCATTGTCTGGATGCTCCCACAATCTCAGGGTTCCCAAAAGGTTTATAGATTCACTGTGTTGCAATTACTTTGTAGGTAAGCATTGGGGGTAATGTGGGGGTGAATGACAAGAGCCTCAGGGCAGCTCTTGCACTACATTAAATAATATTAAATCAATGCATATGAAATAGAATGACCACAAACTGACTGAAGCACAGCAGAGGAAAAAGAAAAACACATAATGTCATTTATAATTAAATCTATAAAACACAACCTTGTTGTATTCAATACACTGAGGGGGTTTTGCTGCTATAGCTTTACTTGGTCTGCGCATAGACTATATAAAACATGGACGTAGAATCTATGACTATGACTCTCAGTCCTGCCTCCGCCGCCAACTAATCCAAAAGTGGCAAAGCGGCGGAGCTGAGGCGGGCTGAATGAAGCCTAATTACTCAAACAAGCCTCCTGAAACGATACCCACCTGTCAATCAAAGCATCCACGCTCTTAATTCTGCATTTTTTGTACCAGGCTGTACACGTATTTTGTGCATATTAAGTTGTGCATTTTCAAATTGATCAGATGACTAGTTGATACATTGATTGTATGGTAATCTGAATAATTATATAATAAAAGACTACCCATCTCAAGATGAAAGAGAAAGTGTCAAGTGTTATGTAATGTAGATCATGTAGAGTAATATGTATGGATTAGGTACACACACACACACACACACACACACACACACACACACACACTCATCAGACTTTGGAAACACATTACATTTTCCAGTCACACATTGTTGACTTGATTAAAGTTCAACTATCTGCTCAACTACAAAGGTGTAATGATAAAATATTTGATTAATTTGATGCTTCAAGAATCAATATGTGAAGACATTCCCCTTTGCACGCACACACAAACACACGCGCGCTCATCCGTCATTTGTGTTTTTGATAATTATGTGAGTATAGTGGCAGGATAATTTACTGCTGGGTAATTGATCTACGCAATAATCAGAGATACACAGCAGCTAGCAGACTCATTTTACAACTACACACACAGAGCAAGCGTGCACACACACACACACACACACACACAGGCTCAGTGATCCAGCGTTGAATCAGTGCAGTCAGCCTGGTTTATGAGCTATATTAGGAGTCAGATTTGAGAGTCGCTCTCTGCTGAATTCGATGCTCTGATAGTTCAGGGACCGTTGATGTCAGTGTCACGTGGAAGTAAGTGTGCATGGGTGTGTATTTTATGTGTGTGATTTCCCTAATTGACCGTTTGCTAACCCCTATCCTCAACAGTGATTTCCCAATAGTTGCTAAGCTATAGCAACTAGCAGGCCAAACTGTGGATTTCCTAACATGCTGAAACAGTTCATGGTTCTGTAATAAGAGCTACACGTGATTCGATGAGTTTGGAAAGTGATGTCTTTTTAAAGCCTTTCCCAAACCAAAAAACACAAGAGCAACAAAGTTTGTCTGCTTCAACATAAGCTATAATTGTTAGCATGTCTGGCTCTAGCTTACTACCTACTGTATGTTTGCCTACAGTAATACATTATTGTACTTCCAAGGCCAAGAAGCACACCAATAACATTGACTATATGAGTTTGTGGGGTTGAAAACAATTCTGACAGATATCTGTAAAACATTCAAGGTCCAGTGTGTAGAATTTACCTGCATCTAGTGATGTAATCGCTGCAGTGCAATCTCCTCACATCATCCTCACCTACCTGGTGTAAAGGAGAAACAAAAGTTGAAAGGCTCTGTCTGGAGTCACTATATATTTTGTCTGATCTGGGCCACTGTAGAAACACAATGTTTCAACATGCCGGCCTCCATGAAAGAGGACCGGCTCCCACTGTAGATATAAAAGGATCATTTTTAAGCAACAAAAACAAAAAGATTCTTATTAAACATGCATGAAAACATAATTATGAATATTATATTCCATGCCTGCAAATCTTACACACTGGACCTTTAAATGTCCGGTTTGAAGCCAGTGTCAAAGCATTAAAACTGCAGTTCAAGCGGCCACTTGTCCATTTATACATTTATACTGGTCTGTATTTGTGCCAATCAATCATTGTGTCACGCAGCTGAACCTTAACTTAGACTGCACTTTATTGATCCCTTTGGGATGACTCCCTCAAGGAAATTGAATTTCCAGTAGCATATAGTGAAAAAGAATACAATATAAGATAAACAATAGGCTCTTATCTAAATATATAAAGTAAACAGTAAACAGTAGACAATAAACTCTTAACAGTAAAACTCTTATCTAAATATATAAAGCAAACAGTAGACAGTGAACAATACACTCCTAACAGTAAACAGTAAAACTTTTAGATAAATATATAAAGTAAACAGTAGAACAGTACAGAACCTGAAGTATGCTAATGTACGGTGTTCATTTTAGGACATCCTCAGATCTCAGACTCAGGTGTCAGACTCAAACGAAAAGGCATCAGAGTCGCCTAAAAGTCACTCAGTCTCAGAAAAACGTTTGTCGTCTTCAGACAAAACGGCATCATCCTCACACAAAACGGCATCATCCTCAGACAAAACGGCCTCATCCTCAGACAAAACGGCATCAGAGTCGCCTAAAAATTACTCAGTCTCAGAAAAACCTTTGTCATCCTCACACAAAACGGCATCATCCAACGGCCTCATCCTCAGGCAAAATGGCATCAGAGTCGCCTTAAAGTCCTCAGTCTCAGAAAAACCTTTGTCATCCTCACACAAAACGGCCTCATCCTCAGACAAAACAGCCTCATCCTCACACAAAACGGCATCATCCTCGGACAAAACGGCCTCATCATCAGACAAAACGGCATCAATGACCAAGAAGCGAATGCGAAACGAAACCACGTCGTCAGTCAACTTAACACACAAAATCATAGCTAGAATAGGAATAGAATAGGTACAATATTGTTGCTATAAACAAACAGCAAACAATATTGTAGCTATTCTCAGCAATCCATGTGAATTTGCTAGAAGACTAGGAACCAGCTATGATTTTGTGTGTTAAGTTGACTGACAACGACGTGGTTTTCTTGGTTCATGTGAGATGATGCCGCTTTCTGATGATGCCGTTTTGTCTGAGGATGACAAGGGTTTTTCTGAGACTGATGACTTTAGCGACGTCTTTTGTCTGAGGATAAGGCCGTTTGTCTGAGGATGATGCCATTGGATGATGCCGTTTTGTCTGAGGATGATGCCGTTTTGTCTGAAGATGACAAAGGTTTTTCTGAGACTGAGTGACTTTTAGGCGACTCTGATGCCTTTTCGTTTGAGTCTGACACCTGAGTCTGAGATCTGAGGATGTCCTAAAATGAACACCGTACTAATGTTAGCTGTCTTTCCAAAAGGAAGTTGGGTCTTTTCTAAAACTACCTCCTTCCTTCAGAAAGTACCCAGCAACAAAAAATGTTGCTTTCACAGCGTCCATGGTGTTCCTGGTTTGGGGGTTTGAAAATATGGACAGCCTAGCATGGAGCTAGCATTAGCTTGATTAGTTGGATAGCTACAGCTGAAAATAACATGACGCTCAGTTAGAAATGAGAAGGCTGCTGTTGTCTACATGTGACTGAAATAAAGGACTCTTTGTTTTATAAACGAAAGAAGAGTTTCGAGCAGTACTGCTGCTGTTATCTGTATTCGGGAAGTGTAGCAACAGTAGCTAAGAGACGCTAGCCTCAATTGCATGTGCTCACATTTTCGTGAACCTGCACCAGTGTTCTGTCATATTTGCATTATTTAGTTGGTTATATGGTTTATTGTGTTTGATTTGTTGTATGCATTTGCATGTGTGTGTGTGTGTGTGTGTGTGTGTGTGTGCAGCAGGGAGAGGCTAACCCAGAGCTGGCTGTTTTCCAGAGCCAATTTTCAGCCTGAAAGCGGGAGATAAACACAGCACTGCTCGGAAAGGGAGTAAGAGGATGACAGAGCGTGGGGAGGGAGGCGAAAAAAAGGAAATTTGAGTTTACAGGCCAACCTGGGACGGAGTAAGAGGATGATGGAGAGCGGGGCAAGACGAGAATAAGAGAGAGGAAAAAAGAAGCAAAAGAGGTGGAGGAGCAGGAGAGAGATAGTGAAGAAGAAAGGATTATAGATAGAGGAGAATAGGGTGTGATGAGAGCAGTAGAGGATGGGAGGACAAGCTGGAGTGAAGAGTGGAGGACCCTTGGTAAAGGAGGGGTTGTGTAGGAGGGTGGTCATTATGAGTCATGTCCAGGGAGGGTGCATGCCGCTGGGAGAGACAGCTCACTGACAGTCCCAGGCATATAAAGGCCTTTCTGGAGCTCCACATTATGTGTGTGGTGTCACTGGGGAGAAGGACAGACAGACAGACAGACAGACAGACAGACAGACAGACAGATAGAGGTCAAAGTAAAAGTAGGACACAACAGTCCTCTCCTTTCCTTTCCTTTCCTTTCCTTTCCTTTCCTTTCCTTTCCTTTCCTTTCCTTTCCTTTCCTTTCCTCTCCACTCTTCTCTTTCCTTTCTTTCTTCCTTTCCTTTCCTCTCTCTCTCTCCTCTCCTTTCCTTTCCTTTCCTTTCCTCCTTTCCTCTCCTCTCCTCTCCTTTCCTTTCCTTTCCTTTCCTTTCCTTGCCCTTTCGTTGTGTAGGGGCAGATTTACTGCAGCATTACAAGATCAGACAGATCTTTGCACACACACACACACACTCACCTTGTTCTGCTTTATTAGTGCCCCAAAGCTAACTAGCTTTATGTGAAAGGTTGTACACGTTTTTTTTTTCTGCTCAGTCTCTCTCCATCTCTCTCCATCTTTCTTCATCTCTCCTCCCCCTCCCCTCCTCTCACAGTCTAAATAAATATTCCATAATAGTCTGAGCCCACGCTGTTGGGCTGTATTAGAGGGACAGAGAGCAAAAGAGAGAAGGGGGGGGAGTCAGATAGAGGAGATATTGATGAATCATAGAGGAGAGAGATGGAGAATGTGAAAGTGAGAGGGTGAGAGGGAGGGGGGAGGAAAGGGGGAGTGTAAACCAGCAGGATGGGATGTTTGTTGTTGTTGTGTTAAACCCTGAGCTCTGACTCTGCTTTCTAATCCAGGCGCCAGCTTATTCCTGGACGCGATCTCTGCCACAGCTTGTGACGAATTTGTCACCTCTACTGCTGTTCCCCCCCTTTTCTCATTTTCACTCAACACGGAGTTCCACCCCCTCCACCTCCTCCTTATCCTTCTCCTCCTCCTCCACCATTTTGGTCTTTCTCTTTTTATTTCAGCAGTTTGCTTTTCTCTGTTTTTCTTTATTATTCCACTGGTAAGGTAACCTTCCCGTCTTCTCCTATTCTTGCCCTCCCCTCTGTCATCAGGCTGTCCTCAGTGGAATAATCATATCGTCATTTGTTTACATTAACCATACAAGGACCTCATGTGGCATCTTACAGCGAATCCATGTTTTTTTCCTTTTTAATAATAGTTTATTTACAGTGAGAAGTCAGGGGGTTTTCTGCACTCAGAACAGAAAACTTAATCCCAAAGTTTAGCAGAAACACCAAGTTTGGAGATACGTGGTTCTTACTGGACATTAATGGTATGAAAAACTATAATGTAAAGCGATGACACACAGCCTAGTTTGTTGTTTAGTTTGTTTGTCTTGTCTTCCTCCTCCTCCTCCTGCAGTCTCCTCTCTGTTGATGCTCTCTTCTTCCTCCTTTTCTCTCGGCTCAATGACAAACATGTGGCTGCTGTGATGAAGGAAGCCAGACAGGGAAGGCATAATGACACCCTGTGACTTAAATATCCTCCAGGTGTTTACTGTGGAGTATTTCCATTCTCTCTATGTGTGTGTGTGTGTGCGTGCATCTTTTGTTTGCTCGTGTTTGTCAGATGTAACATATTACTAAGCAACCTCATGTGTGCATGTCGGAGACAACACACGTAGCTGCAGTTCATTCAGTGTGTGTGTGTGTGTGTGTTATCAGAGTGTAAATTTGCCAAGAAATAACAGTTATTTGGTGGCTTTTGGGTGGAAACGATGCCCTGATGGTGGGTTAGCCTCATTTCTGTGTTGAGTGTGTGATGAGGTCATTGTCTGTTGAGTATAGTAATCACAGTGCTGCCTTGAGGTCTGCAGTTGAAGAGAGGCCACCAAGCCAATTGTCCCACTCAACAAAACAAACACACACGAACAAAGCAGAGTGAAGCCTGACAAAATTAAAACGACACCAGAGAATATAACATAACACACACACACAGTGTGGATTTGATATGTGTGAACACCTTTATGTGGATCCTAGCTGTGACCTCGGCTGCTTGTCTATCCCTTCTGTCACTTCCTGTCCTGTCCTCTCTTGTTGTTGATGTTGTTGTTGTTGTTGTTGTTCTTCTTCTTCTTCTTGTCCCTTAGGTGTGACGTTTCTAAAGGCTGTCAGGGCTTTGCTTCTTGGTGGGACAGTCACACCAGAGCTGCTTAATCTGACAATAATGAGATCCTCTCAAGTCGATAGACAGCGGCTTAACTGCACTTATCAGCACCTCTAGATTTCACTGTGTGTGTGTGTGTGTGTGTGCCTTTGTGTGTGTCTGGCTATATTTACATCAATCAATACATATGAATGTGTGTTACACAGAACCATCTGGGAAGTTGTTTGAAAGAGGGACAAAAATACAGGTCATGTGACTGGATGAACTGTCTACCACTGTCTAAATAATAAATGGACTGTACTTATATGGCACTTATGTAGCACCTTTCTAGTCTTCAGACCGATCTATATCTACTATTTGCAGTTTGGGGACGAGCTGAACCACCCCTATCTGAGCTACAGCCACCCCTTTGTATCAGCTATCCACTCTTTTAGAAGAAGAAAAGCTTTGAGTGTTGTCTGCTCGTCTTTCCAAGAAGAAATACTCTCCAGGTGTATGATGTAACTGATGCTAGCAGCATCTATGCTAACCTCTTTAGCAGCTGCCATTGTTGTTTTCAAGCCAACAGTCGCTCCTTGCACACGTTGTCACACGCCTAGTGTCAAACCACACATCGTGAGATCTCGTGATTTTCCGAGGTTTCAATCTCATAGCTCGAATACTAAAGACCAGATGATGCTTTTTGCACAAAGTAACTGAAAGCCAGTGTATTATACTAAAGACCAGTACATTACACTGAAGACTGGCACACTGCTTCTGTCAGTCGTAACTCAGTCAATTGAAATACATACATTCATACACACACTGCTAATTCACTCTGTACAGTCGAGGCAAGTCAATTGAGGATGACCAGCCATAAATTTAATGTAGAGATGATATATAAAAATGCTCCTTAAGACTAAAAGATCTTGGCACATAATCATCAGTCAGACTTTTTCTTCGGGTTTAAATGAATCCAGTACTGTTGAAGACAGGAAGGGCTAATGACTGAAGCAGCATGACTTTTCATGATGAAGATCTTCTGAAATATAAACAAACAGGCTAAAAACATATTTTAAAGGGAAATTACAGGAAGATAGCGAACACAGTGCTCAGCCAGATTTGCCTGTGTGGATACATCAAAGTTTGCAGTCGACCCTAACGAGTGAACCTCATGCACTTTGCATCCCGGCTCTATCTGGCCTGTAACACTCTCGTGTCACTGATATTTTACACCCCACATCCATGTGGCCTAACAGTTTAATTGCTAAGATCTCTTGTGTGTGTGTGTGTGTGTGTGCGTCTTTGTTCGAGTTTTTGCTTAAAGTGCATCACTTTGCTCTGTTGCAGGGTGAAACCAAAGGCAGCAGTTGACCTCTTGTACATCTTTTAAGATCATGTCTGTTGTAGTGCTATGCTTGGGTGATGTTAAACAGCAGAGACAGTAAAGATAAAAGAGGGACTCACATGTTTGTTCCTCCGCGATGTCCCACTTTACATTCAAACACAGCTGAGTTCACAGAACTCCAGTGATCTGTTTCGGAGATACCAAAGTGTCGGTTCAGAAGAAGTTTGTACCTGATGGTGGAGGTCAGGAGAATCATTTGGAATCATCTTCTGGGGACCTTGAATATGTATGGACCTACCTATTTTTTGCCGTTCTAGTAGCATTGCTCTAGGGATGGCAATGTCAGTTGATCTGCTACTTTGGTCCAGATAAAAATATCTTTTTTGGGTGAATTGCCATAAAATTTTGGGACAGACATTCATGGCCCTCAGATGATGAACCCTGCTGACTTTGGTGTTCTTTTGGTGACTTTACCTTTAGTGCTACCGCAAGGCTGACATTTGTGGTTTTTAGTGAAATGACGTGGATGAATTGAATTGTAACTCTGGCGATTCGCTAACTTCTCATTTAGCACCGCCATGCAAAAGTAACGACACTCTAATCAGTGTTAGCATGCTAACACGGCTAACTAGGATGATAAACATTATACCTGCTAAGCGCTGTCACTGTGAGCATCTTATCATGCTGATGTTAGCATTTAGCTCATAGCACACTGCTGTGTCTAGGTACCTCACAGACTGCTAGCATGGCCATTGGTGCTTAATCCTGTTTACTTTCCAAAGGGACGCTAACAACAGTGACATACAGTGTAAAAGACTATTTGCTAACAGGTAACAGCATCAGTATATTCTGTTAGCCTTCTATTTATCCTGTTTACTGATACTCAGGCAGTCTCTGTGTCCAATTACCTCCAAACCCATCTCATGAATTTTAGCAGTAATGGCTCTTACCCAACAAACAGATTGAGTCTTGCTATAGGTCAGACATTAAACTCCATTATCATAGCGCTGTTGATGACAATAATTACGTTGCATAGCTTTCCGCCCATTGGTTATGTACATTTTGTTTGTGCAAGCTGCAGCAAAAATATGGAAAATATGTCAACTGCAACCTACAATATCTAATCTATTGTTATATTGAGATGAAGAAACATGGTCCCAGGCCCAGATGAGATACTGGACTATAAGATACAGACCTGTGTCCATATATATAATATATCAGGCTTCTGACAACAGTGCTGTTTTAGCAGAAAATCTTCTTTTCTAATATTCATCCCTATGAATGAATTACTGAGTAATGTGGGATCAGCAATCCTATTCTGGTGGTTTAGTACATACTGGCCCACATTTACTGTCAATTATTTGACTATTTCACATAAAGTTAGGATTTTGGGTAACAGACACCATGCCTTATTAATGTAGCTAATCTGCAATACTAAAAAAAATGGAAACTGGCATGAATTTGGTTCATTTCAAATTTGTGAATCTTATTTTCTGTGATGAATCAGCTGAAGGTAATGGTAGAGTATACACTAGTTTATGAAGAGGGCTGTTTCATGTTTTATTAGATTTGAAGAATTATTTGTACAGGGTCACAAGAGGAGGAAATAAAGTGGCCACAGATGATTAGCATCTCCTAATTGAAGACGAGATAAAGAAAAAGAATTGAGCCATGAGTTGGCAAAAATAAAAGAGCATCAAGAATGACTACTTCAGAGAAAACATCATTTGTGTTGTGATGATAATGAGGCCGATTCAAATGAAATAATAAACAGAATTAGACTGGAGGAGAGACAGGAAAAGAGCAGTGGAAAGGAAGCACAGTGAGAGAGACAGGCAGAGAGACAGGCGGAGAGACAGGCAGAGAAGGATCTTTATACAGCAGACACATGGTCTGTATTGATCACTGAGCCATGTGACTGTCCCCGGGGTGTGTTATGGTCCTCTGTAAGTGTCTCTTGCCCGCGAGCGTGCTTGCCTGTCTGTGTGGGTGTCGTCATGCCGCCTGCATGTCTCAGCGTGTTAAGTATACGGGGATTGGAAGTGGCGTCTGTGTCTGCACTTGGACTTTATTGTGTTTAGCATTTCTCCAGGCAAACAAGCTCAGATGTAAAATGACAATCAGACTCAAATGATTGAGGCAGGGGCACAAAATCCAGCAGCAAATGAATATTTTCACGTCCCAGAGTGACAGTGGAAACACCTCTCAACTTAAGTGACACTGCCAGGGTTTGTGCTACAAGTGTCAGACACTTTCACATACTTTAAGTGTTCACCAAACCAACACCAAAGTGTTCACTAACCCTAAGACCCTAAGACACAAGTTTTACTGCTGGATTGTTTCTGTTTCTTTGCAGCCGAACAACCAATGTAGCAACTGTACTTTAGTTATAGCCGGCTAGCAGCAGGTGCGCATTTGTGCCTGTGGGAGTGTGTCTGTGTTTCTTTGTGTTCAGCTCAGCCTCGTTACTTAGCTCTGAACTCACCGACTTTGCATCATTTCATGAATATGTGTGTTTGCATTAAAGGTCCAGTGTGTAGAATTTAGTTATATCTAGTGGACTAATCGCTGCATTGTAATCTCCTCACATCACCCTCATCGTCCTAGTGTAAACGATAATCAACACTTTAATGGCCCTGTCTAGAGTCAGTATTTAGTTTGTCTGTTCTGGGCTACTGTAGAAACAGTGTTTCAACATGGCGGCCTCCATGAAAAAGGACCAGCTCCCACTATAAAAGGAGAATTCTTATATAACAAAAACAAAAAGATTCTTATTTTCAGACGATTATACATGCATGAAAACATAGTTATGAATATTATATTCCATGTCTGCACCTTTAACTTTGTATGCGCTGCCTTTAAAAATGTGTTCTGTCTGGCACAATAGTGCTTTAAGCTAAATGCTAATGTTACCATGCTAACGTTACTAAGATGCCCACACTTACAATGTAAACTTGCTAAAGTTTAGCAGGTATAATGTCAGTTAGTTTAACCATCACAGACATTGTTCCAAGACAAGATGTTTAATGAACTATGCTATGCTTTGGATGTTCATGGTCCCCAGAGGATGGTTCCTAATGGTTTCAGCGCACCTCACCTTTCCTCTACTCAGGCCAAAATGTATATGTTCAATTTAAAAATCTAATCAGCCATGAAATGTCTTGAGCACTTTGATGCTCTCAACCTTTACGTTGGACTCGTCTCTTGACCTTCGTTAGCCATTCAAAATGTTTTATGACAAAATAAAGCAAAATATGCTTCATGATTTAAAGGCCCAGTGTGAAGGATTTAGTGGCATCTAGTGGTGAGGATGCAGATTGACCTCATCCTCCTCTCAAGTGTGTAGTGGTATCAAAACACGAACACAAAAGACAAGAAAAGAAAGGAGAGAATCATTTTAAGGTTACAAAAACACAACATTGGTTATTAAACTTAGTTATGAATATTGTACTCCTTATCTGCCATATATCCCTTTAAATCTAACACACTGGACCTTTAATGAAAGATTACTCAAAATCAGACCATCAGATCTGACGTCATCCTTAAACTAAACATCACACAAGCAGTGATGGCGACGCATGGGAGCAGTTATATATACATTTATATGTGACTACATTTACATACGGTATAATGTTTTTTTCCACTTCCACTTCCACACGCTAACGAGAAGCAGAACAGAGCAGACGCTTGCTTGTTGCAGGAATGTGCACGGCATTCAGACTGTGTGTGTGTGTGTTTGTGTGTGTGTGTGTGTGTGTGTGTGTGTGTGTGTGTGTGTGTGTGTGTGTGTGTGTGTGTGTGCTCTGACAAACGTGTCCCATCCGGGAGATAACCTTGATAACGGGAGAGAAAGCTGTTGCTAGGTAACTATAGAGCGCCAGTGTACCTCCGACTGCGTGCAGTTGTAACGCTTCCAGTTCAAGGTCTTATGGGTAAGGATAATCAATACATAAAACATATATTTCATCTTTTTTAAATGTACTGTACTGTTCTGTTCTGAGACCCCAACCATGAACTTTTTGTTGGGGTATGAATGATGGAGGAAATAGATGAGGGAGAATCATAAACAGATGGAGCCTTAAGCACTTTAGACGTGCTTGATGCTCAGTTCTACTAATAGAAGTTATGATTAAAAAAACATGTCTCTCATTTCCGCGTCTGTTCTGATGTGGGTGACACGGAAACATCTCATCAGGCTGATTATTTCTGTCACAGTGATGGTAACACAGTTGTTTACAGGACATCACTGCTGTTTCTAGCTGAAGGATTTGTTATTTTCCAGTCAAAACAAGTTTTCCAGTCACATAATTGGCGCTTATTAATCACATACACATCTTAAAAAGTTCCAGTGGCAGAAAACAGTGGAATGCTCCCTCTGGGTTGGGAGCGAGTTACTGCTCCAAGCGAAGGAGTTCAAGTATCTCGGGGTCTTGTTCACGAGTGATGGGAAAATCGAGCGTGAGATAGATCAGCGGTTTGGTGCAGCATCGACAGTGTTCTGGACGTTGCACCGGACTGAAAGAATGAGATTACGGATACAAGCGGCCGAAAAGAGCTTCTTCTGCCGGGTGGCTGGGCTCAGCCTTAGAGATAGGGTCAGAAGCTTGGACATCCAGGGGGAGCTCGGAGTAGAGCCGCTGCTCCTTTGCGGTGAAAGGAGTCAGCTGAGGTGGTTTGGGCATCTGATTAGGATGCCCCCTGGCCGTCTCCCTTTGGAGGTGTTACACGCATGTCCAACTGGGAGGAGACCCCGGGGCAGACCCAGAACCTGCTGGAGGGAATATATAGCCCATCTAGCCTGGGAATGCCTCGGGATCCTCCAGGAGGAGCTGGAATGTGTTGCTTTGGAGAAGGGGGTCTGGAGCGCCCTGCTAAACCTGCTGCCACGGCGACCCGACCCCGGATAAGCGTAACACAATGGATGGATGGACATCTTAAAAAGTGAACATATGACACATGGATATCATGAAAACAACCTTCCTCCTAGCTCCTCACAAGTAGATTGGCCCTAACACCTCGAGGTCAACAAGATGCCATGTTTGACCTCTCAGCTCTGTTCTGTGAGTGGAGCTCAGCTTATCTCCGTCGCACTGCTTCGTTCTGCGTCTCAGAGATAGAGAGACTCAGGCGTTCCGCCCCTGATTGGTTTCAACGGGGCCGCGTGTTTGAAACAATGTCGGTTAGATAATAAGAGTTGTTTGAGCAGGAGTTCAATCGAGGAGCACTCTTGTATCCATGGAGACTGCCTCCCGTGGCAAGCTGAGTGTGTGGTCATAGCAGGGGTTAGAGTTTCACTGTGTGTATAAATAGCAGGTTATAATGGAAACAAATCCATCGTCCTGGTAAAAGCCTACAGTGTACAGTACAGTGCACCACACACTACTACTACTTCTACTACCACCACATGCTCCTCTGGTAAACTCCTCCAAGACACGCTGTGTTTCAATTTGGATACTTATGTTCTGTATGTAGTACACTGTGTACACTATGTACCTCCTCTCATAGTGTGCTATCAACACACAATTGAGTTCAGTGCACTTTCCAGAAATAATAACTGCAGCATTCACTGCTTTTTATTATTTTCCCATATAGACCCTTTTCATAGCAGCCATTTTGACGTGAAAAGAGTAGCTTTCTTGAGTGGCGCCAAGGCACTTCAGCCTTTTCTCGTCTGTTGTTTGCCATTGGTGGAACGTCCTTCCAGTTCCTACCAGATCAGGGGTTCCTTCTCTACCTTTTAAACCTCCTGAAGACCTCCAGCTCTTCAGAGAGGACCTCCTCTACAACACTACCAACAACTGGACATGATAAATCTACCCTTCTATTACTGTCACAGTACTTATGTTAAAGTACTTAACATGTCCTAGTCACACTTTACCATGATTGTACCCCTTTTTTTGGATAAAAGCTAAAAGCAGCAGAGACTTTGCAGTGAGCCAACATGCACCACAAGCCTGACTCTGTTAGACCTGAATGGAACGGAACCTTAATTAGTATTGTAACGGATAACACTGTTGGTGTTGGGATTGTGTTGTGTTCTGATAAGTGTGAAATACTACACTACACTACACTACAGTATCATTGCTAAGACCTGTGTTTATCTAATATTTCATGTCATAATGGCTGCTGTGAACGCACTTATGTACTCCAAAAAGCAAGTGAAAGCAATGGTAATAAAAAACTGTCAAAATGCAATTTGAAGCTAGAAATGAGAAAACAGCAATGGGCAATAGGCATCAGATAGAGGCAGCCAAAAGAAGGCCTCTTATTTCTAAAGACAGTTGATTTTATTGGCTGAAATTACAGCTGCTTCCAGATTTTAGCAGTTGTAGCTGGCTAGATAATTAAGCCAATGTTAGCTTGTTAGTCTGTTTGAAATGCTGCCTCAAGCTGACTTTGGTTGTTTTATAACCATGAAAAAGGGTCATAAATATGTCAAACATGCACTTGAGCTACATACATGATATCGTGCTAAAAAACGAAGGCTTGTATTGCAACTTGTCCCAGTTTGGCTTTTATTAACTTTACAAGTGGAAAGGCTTTGAGGACGGAGTTTGACCGACGTGTTTGGCAATATCGGCACTATCTTGGGTAAAGTTGGCCAGGGTAGCTAGAGCTAGAACTTCCCTAAATACAACAAGGAGCAGGATAGAGCTGCTAACGTTAGCCTAAAACTCTGATAGCAATGGCAATAGCAACAAATACTAGACCCTCGCAAAGCTGTTAATGATACGCTCCTTGAAAATAATGCTCGGGATCTTACTCCTGAAGGTATTAGGCTAACAGACACACAAAGATTCCACACACTGGCTCATGTATTTGTAGTTTCAGAAAATCCAAAGCCCAACAGGCCTGTCGTGTCTAGTTACAGTTGCTAAACTATGCTAATGCTTAATCGCTGTTCAGGGAAAGGTATACTATTTTATGTCAATAAACCTAGCAAGTATAGCTAGGTCTATTGACATGTTGTTGAATCATGTAGAAATAAGACTGCTGAATGACAGTGAAAGTACTCTGATGAACGGCACTGATAGATACTGAGGTACGCTTCCATGCATCATGTTGTCAGTGTGCATTAGCAACATGCATGTTGGTGCAAATTCAGAGTTTTAACCAGCAGTGCAATAATGCAGTCGACTACAGTGTGCCTGCATTGATCGCTTCGTCTTATAATCACTTCCTGTCTCAGTCCTTCCTGTCCCACATTTTGTCTTTACGTTCCCTCTTCATTCATCTGTCTTTTTCTCCTGGTCCTGTATCCGCTTGGAAAGTCTCTGTAATTCAATCACACCACTTCCTGTTTACCTGACAGCGTGTGTGTGTGTGTGTGTGTGTGTGTGTATGTGTGTGTACAGCTGAGCAAATATGGATCAGTAGCTCGGAACTAATCACCACTCGTCATCCTGTCCTGTGTACTTCTTTGCCAACTGTTGTGCACACAAAGAAATGTCTCATTCATAATGAACCTGCAGGCTGTTTCACCAGCTAAGAGGGAGGGAGGGACCTCTGCTGTCATTTAGCAAACACGGGCTGCAGCACACCAGTTTAGCTCCAGTGTTAAGATGTAACTTCAAATCTACACTTACTCTGAGCATGTGCAAGTCATTCCTTGCTGTCATGGTGGAGAGTTTAATGTTAGAAAAGCCAATCAGAATATTTTTCTTTAATATTTTTACATCTTATAGTATTTATGACCTTATATATGTGATACCTCAGTAAATCAAGAGTCTACACCCATCTAGCAACTCCACTAAGCTGTGCTAAGGCACAGGAGTGATTTAATTTACTCATACTTAAAGGTCCAGGTGTGTGTGATTTAGTGCAATCTAGTGTTGAAGTTGCATATTGCAACCAACTGAATACACTTTGCCTCATCCTTCTCTTTTAAGTGTGTATGAGAATCTACAGTGGCAACAAAACAAGAACATGAAAGGCAAAGAGAGGAGAGGAAGGAAATGTAGAGCCAGTGGCTGGTTTATCCGTTCTAGGCTTCTGTAGAAACATGGTGGTTCGTCATGGTGGACCGGCTCCTGCTGTAGATCACGAAAACATGACATTTTATTGCATTTCTGCCATATTTTGCCAATATATCCCCTTAAACCTGACACACCGGACCTTTAAGTATAACGTTCAACACGTGTTAGCATGCTGATGTTTGGTAATTTACTTAATAAATCTGAAGTTATTTTGCAGGTCATAAATCAGGAGGATTTATCCTCCAGATATCATGAACGTCTGTCCAAAATTCTCATATCAATCTGTCCAATATCTGTTTAGATATTTCTGGATCAAAGCGGTGGACCGACCCACATTGCCCTCTCTAGAGTTGTGCCCACTGGCGCAAAACACATCAAAGTACAACAGAAGCGATCAATGAGTTATTGTTGAATTATTAATGAGGTTAACGGACAGAGATGTGTCTGTATCATATGCCAACTGGGTCACATGACAGCATACATTACTCTCATTTTAGTAAAAAACATCCCTCGTTAGTGACATCCTTCTTTGACATTTAACCTGAAGCTGTGAGACGGAAGGGTTGTATTTGTGATTCAGCGGACGAAGGAAAGATAGCAGGGGAGGGGAAACGGGTGAGGGGATGGGAGGAAAGATGTGAGGAGGGAGGAGAGGAGGAAGAAATCAGAGAGAAGAAAAGGAGGCAGATACTGAGGAGAGGATGAGCGAGGAGACGGGAATAATTGATCAGGTAATAGAATCAGAACGATGGCTTGGTCTGTTGGCTTCATCTGGGAGTTGGTTTATCACACACACACTCTCTCTCTCTCTCTCTCTCTCACACACACACCCTCCATCCTGTGTTCTTTTACTCTCATCCTCCCTCCTCCGTCGGAGGCCTCAGAAACAGATGTGTCAGGATCACACGTGTGTGAGGAGCACACAGAAGTGCTTATCAGTGTTTCTGCTTTCGTGTGTGTGTGTGTGTGTAAAGTCAGCAAAGATATGATGTGTGTATTTATAGTTAATGAATTCAGCCAGCCGCACCTCTCACTTCCTGTGGCACCGTCCGAACAATACTCATCTGTGTGCGTGTGCATGTTTTTGTGTGTGTGTATTCTCTGTTTCTACATGTGTCTGTGTTGTTGTGTTTACATGTCCATCACTGCGTGCACGTCCACGTCCGTGTCTATGCGTCGGCATGCATCCATCATGTGACGTCGTCCAGTCTGACAGCACGCAATTATTGACCGCTGTTGTCCTATAATGCAGCTGTCAATCAATGAAATCGTCCCACGGCAGCACTCCGAGTGACAGAGATGGCCCAGGGTCAGGTTGAGCATCAATTCTAATCTATTCTAGTCCGATTTAGTTCTAAACTCTTCATTCACACAGATCATGTGAGAGGAGAGCAGCATTATATATTCAGAAATGTGTCAAATAATAATAAAGAACTGAACAACTAATGCAGAGACATCAGTTTATAAATCTTTTAAGACATCTGAAACCACACCAGTGTTTTGAATGATAGTTTGTAGTTTGTATAATTATCTTCACTGAAAAGTTCAATTACCATCTTATAAAATATTCATGTCGTCACTGTCCAATACAAATCACATATATCCAAAAACACAGTCATCAGTGAACCGTTTAATATTTGAAATGGCTTCACGTGGATTGTCAGTGAAAGTGGATATTCGTGTCATTTTTAATAAATGGCTGTAACAATGTTAAGAGCCTTGTTTTGCAAAAGGGTGGAAAGTTTATGTACAGGAAACTTTCCATGGGGGTAATTTAAATGAACTGTATCATTTCCAAACATAACTATAAACATTTTGTTTTGTCATAAGCAGTCATGCAAAATAAAACAAATAAAAAACATTTCAACAGATTTATTTGTAAGTAAAACTTTATCAAGTTTGAATTATTTTATTGAACAATATTATGTCATCCACAAGCTCAAATGTGTGTCTTCAATAGTCTCTGTGTGCTCTGGGCTCTAAAGTGTGGTCCAGGTACAGAAATCACCTGTGCAGGTAGGGGAAATCTGAAATGAAATCTGGTTGTTTTAGTCAAGATTATGCTAAAATATATTTTCCCAACTAAGGGCCAACCTTCAGTTTTGTAAATTCCTGGTTTATTCCTGTTTATTCCCATAAATTCCCATAAATTCCCATGGAATGTTTCCCATTTAGAAAATTCCTGGAATGTTGCAACCCTATACGAGCCTCGACTCTCCTGTTCATGTCCACCTCAGGTGGTGAACTATCAGTATCACAGACATGTGATACTGATAGTGAAGTTTTTTTTATTATTATTATTTTAGTAAAATTTGACATGATATGTTGCATCAGTGTGACTGAGAGATTCATCACAGAGTCATTAAAAAAAAGTTATAACAAATATTTTAATAGTTGAACTGCTGGAGACAAGATGTCTGACTTCACTGTGAAGTTGTTCTATATAATAATGATAATAATGATCAACTTTTAGACTCAGATAATAGAATAATAACAGATAAAATTTGTTTGTACGTGATGAGATTTAAGGTGAGCACAGACAAACTTTCATCCTTGCCCTTTTTCTGTCCAGAAATGTCAGACAATAACAAAAAAAAATATGGACATCATGATTTTCCAGACCCAAGGTCACATATTAAATTTATTTTTCAGGTGGCTGTCAGAAACCGCAAAATATTCAGTCTGTTCTCCTGCATGACAAAAAAAAAAAGACAGCAAAATCCTCAAAGTATGAGAAGCTGGAACCAACAAATGTTGAGTCTTTGCTCGGATAATTCAATTTTCATTCACAAAACATTTGGAATGTGTTCCTGAAACTGACTGATGGAACCAAATCATAACAGTCCAGTTTTTCCAGAGTTTCAACCACGTTTCTCTCTCTCCTCTCTGCTGTCGGTCTATGTACGTATGAGTTACTTCATGCACCTGCAGCCTTGTTGCACGTTAATCTTCATCAGTGGATGGAATTAATGAAGATCTTGTGATGCGTTTGAAAGCCCCAGAAAAAGTCAGTATTTTGAGTTACAATGATCTTTAGGGCTCTGATTTTAAAGGTCAGTTGATTTACTGACGGCCGTCCATGTTTAATATTTGAAGGACAAGACGTGAAGATGTCTTTAAAAACATGCTGATGATGAATTAACGTACACGTGCCGTGTAATCTATCAGCCCTCTGTTTATGTATGGCAGACATCTTTAATTCACAATGCATTCAATGTTCCAAATACTATCTGAACCGATTTGTCACTGCTGCGCGTGATGAATGAGATCTACAGAAGTGTGCGCTGCAGCACTCCATTATAGATCAGCTAATTACTGCACAGTTAGAGTAGAAGTTTTCAACACTCCACAAATCAATGTGCAATTTTCAAAATAAGCTTTCTTTTCTTCTTTTATAATCATCAACAAAAAGCTAAATTAGGATCGCTCGTTTGTAATGTGAATGCTGCTGCTGATGCTGGGCGTGTCTGCGGTCTGTATTAATGTGTTTGTGTTTTGTTTTCCCGTCTATGATTATAACTGCACTGCCTTCTGTTTTAATGGCTCAGTGCTCCCTTTGGCTTTGCTTTGATATACACAGAGCGCCCCAGGAAAATGAGAATCAGGCCGTTTGAAAGACGTTCAAATACACAATTAGTGTGTTTGCTAGCAGCAGCTCGTATGGGTCGATGGCGAGGAGAGATGCTCTATACTTACAGTAATTAATGAGTTAGTCTGACTCCCAGGAAGAAGACTGTGGGCATAAGTCTGGCATCAGCTGAATTCTCCTCCCCTCCTCTTATCTCCAGACGCTGTTTTGCCACAGCAGCGTCGCTGCATCCCGAACTGAAGATCAAATCAAATCAAATCAAATTTATTTGTATAACCCAAAGTCACAAAGTACATTTGCCTCGGAGGGCTTTACAATCTGTACAGGGAGTGACACCTCTGTCCTTAGACCCTCGGTTCGAGTGAGGAAAAACTTGCCCACAAAAAACCCTTTTAACAGGGAAAAAAGGTGGAAGAAACCTCAGGAAGAGCCACAGAGGAGGGATCCCTCTCCCAGGACGGACAGACGTGCAATAGATGTCACGTGTACAGAACAAATCAACACAAACATATTGTACAATTACAATGAATGATAAAATGACAATGAATTACAATGAATGATAAAATGATGTAGCAGTGGAACCTGTGATAGAGATAGAGAGACACAGATGCACAGCAGCAGCAAATCACAAACTAACTATAAACTGTAATGGAGATATGGTAGCAATAATGACAGTAATAATATATGTAGTGAACGTCATGCAGGACCACAACAGCAGCCACGATCCATGAGAACCTGCTGGACGAGAGAGCACAGAAACTCCGGGAAGAAGTTTAGTTTAGTAAGAGAGAGAGTTTTAGTAAAGGGAGATGTGACTGCATCTTCAACCAATACCGTACCTGACTAGGCATAACCCTGAAAGAGACAGACAGAAACAGAGAGAGAGAGAAAGAGGGGGGAGGGGACGGAGGGGAGGGGGAGTCCCCCGGCAGTCTAGTCCTATGGCAGCATAACTAAGGGACGACCTGAGCCAGCCCTAACTATAAGCTCTATCAAAAGGAAAGTCTTAAGTCTACTCTTAAAGGTGTTGACCGTGTTTGCCTCCCGAACCCAGAATGGTAGTTTGTTCCACAGAAGAGGAGCTTGATAGCTGAAAGCTCTGGCTCCCAATCTACTTTTGGAAACTATAGGAACCACAAGGATGATGACTGTGATTGGTTTAAAAGAGATCCAAACAAAGCAGAGTGTTTTCCCCTGTACCAGAAGGACAATGGGTTCATACAGCAAAGTGTGGAGACCGTCAGTGCGTTCACCGTGTTAATGAACCGAGGCTGTATGACTGCATGGAGCTCAGCTGATCCGGGTACAGCTGTCAGCTGAATATCTACGTCTCCATGAAGTGACATTTGTTCTCTCAGAGGTAGCAGATGTTGTTTTAGACAATCTGGAAATAAGGATGTCACACTCTCACACTGTCAACACTCTCATTATGGCAATATGAATGTCCCTCTATGTGTGTGTGTGTGTGTGCGTGTGTGACTCCCTGTGCTTCGGCTGGCGTGCACAGCGCACTTACCCATGTATAGGGAGAGCTAGAGGATGCTTGTTGCCTAGCAACCGCCTCTCAGCGCTCCCTAGTTGTGACTGTGTGTGTGTGTGTGTGTTTGTAGGAAGGGAAACAGGCTGCAGGCTGAGGTGTTGCAGCAACATCATGAAATCAGTATTTTCCCAGAGTTCTGCTGCGGCACCGCACAAAAAAAAACGTGTGTGTGTGTGTGTGTGTGCATACATGCGTGTGTGTGTTTGCAGCAGGTGCAGCACATAACCCACAGTCACTTAGATGGACTTTACAATTGGTTTGTACAGACTGGTTTGATTGACAGCTTCTTCAGTCTCCACTTAGTTTTGTTGCACCTGTTAGAGCGGGACAGATCGCCCTGTCATCCCTCTGATTGGTCCAGAGAGTTTTGGCTTCCCAGCATAGCACAGCAGCGGTGTGAGTGTGCAGAGCTAATAAACAACAACACACACACCACTTGTATGCTTCATTCTGCACTCGTTGTGTTTTGCCAAAAAGAAATGCACATCCAGAGTCACATAACAGTCCCAATATTGAAGATATATTACATTATCAGTAAGTTCTCGTGTGTCTCATGCCTCTGTGCTGAGCAGTCTGACCTGTTTCCATGTGAGCGCTGGTTACTTGGATGGAAAAACAGCAACAGATGTGGGACTAAACACCAAAATTACCACAGATTCCCGCCACTACGCCATTCTTGGCCGGCCTCCCTCTTTGGCGGGACACTGAGTTCCAGCAGTGCTGCACGTATGATCTATCAGGCCACTTTTCAGAGGATCCGTGTGCATGCTTTATGATAGCTGGCTCACGGCTGCTGTTCAGACTACAGCGGAGTGTTACAGCTGGGTTTAGCACGTCGTAAACTGAGACACTCTGCTTTTTATTTATACAAGTTATACAACTGAATCATGAAAGAAAACGAGGAGGTGCAGACATGCGAACACCCTGTCACATGTATGTCATGTCATATGTCATGTGTGTGTGTGTGTGTTTTACCTGCTCAGGAAGCACTGCTCAGAAAATGTTGGTGAGGAGGGAGGAGGCAAAGAGGGAGTCATCAGAGTTATGTGCCTGTTCACAGATCTCTTCAGTGTGTGTTTATTTGGCTGTGAAGTGACTGTGTGTGTGTGTGTGTATACAGTACATTCATGATACAGCACTTTGTGTGAATGTGTGTGTAGGCAGAGGATGATGTTGGCAGAGCTCCCACTCTTACCCCCGCTCTGTCCTTATATGAAGTCTCGTACAAAGATTCTGTCCTTATTTGATGACACGGGGGCGGCCGTGTCCTTGTATGATGCCAGAAGATGGAGAGGGAGGTCGCCAAAGCAGAACAAGTATTTAAAACACACACACACACACACAAAGAGAAAGAGAGATGGCTTTCAATATGTTAACTGGTGCAAAACATGAAGATTGACATGAAGTTTCACCAAACTTACTGTATGTACAGGCAGGCTACACATGCCAAACACATACATACAGTACACAGTACATTTAAAGTTGCCGAAACAGGCAACAAAGCAATGCAACTAGCCTTAAGATAGTTGAAGCTGCTCCAAGTCACTTCATCTTCTAGTTAGTTTCTGTCTAATCTCAATAAACATATGAATATCTGCATATGAATGCAATATTTGTGGTCCCAGTAGTCACGTTGCTTGCAACCGTCCGTAGAGAGCAAAAGAAGTGGAACACGTTGGCTGGAATACAATCTTGGAAACCATCAGCTATTGTCTGACGACAGTTTTGTAACATAGTTACACTCAGTTTGTCTTTATTGGTTCCATGTCTCTACTAATTCTCCTGTCATTTCAGATCCCACCTTTCAATCAGCTCATTTCCCTCACCTGGTTTTCCCCGCCCATCTCCTCACCTGCAGTCTATTTGCTCATTAGCCCCTCAGCATATATATACTGGTCCATTTCCACTTCATCACTGCCAGTCTTGTGTTCGATTCCAGTTTTGTCTTCTCGTTCTGACCCTGTTTTGCCTGTTTTTGGACTTTGAATAGCTGCCTGCCCCTTGTCGGATTTGTTTGCCTTTTGATCTCCTGGTTTTGACCCTGCCTGTACCTTGGACTGACTAAATTGATTTTTCCCTTAAACTTGTCTGCCTCTGAGTCGTGCTTTTGGGTTCTCCTTGCCAGTACCAGCAGTTTAACTTTTCATTAGATTTGTTTAAAGTTATCTGCATTCATACACAGTTATGTGTTTATGCAGATGATCCAAATGTGTCTTTCTCGTCATTCTTGTGTATAAAGTGATATTCATCACTGATATTCATCTGTTTCCCACATATCCACTGGCTACTAACCCTAACCCTAACAACTCAGGCTTCTTCTCTAACTCTAACCACACAGTCTCTGGCCTACTCCAGACACTAACATCTCATCTACGTCTGCCTTTGTACCTTGGATATCCTTCATTATAACGCCTCCCCGGTAGGGTTACCCTAACCCTAACCACTTGGAGTTCTTGCCCTTACTCAGCACGCCGAACACCTCTTGTCCTCTATATTGTGATGGTGCGCACAGTCCGGGGGGATTCTGGTTGACTGCGATGGCCAAAACTGTGCGAGTTGTCGGACAGCTTGGGGAGAGTCACTGTGATAATCACTAAGCCTAACTGAAAGCCCAGACACATAAACATTGACCAGACCCCCAGATGCTAAGTCTGGTTGTTAATGGAGAGAAGTATTATATTGGTAAACTCAAAATACCTGTTTAATGGTTATTGTCTGCTTGTTTCAGCCTGTTCGACAGATGGGCTAGTTTGCCAGATGATGCAAAACATTTTACCACTTTATGAAAGCACTGAAGCCTTGAGTGGACTGATTTTTGGCACATTTTTAAGTTTTAATATCATGAAACAGACAGATACAGAGCAACATTAGCGTTTATTTGAGGCCAACTGATGAATGTATGCACAATGTTCAATATTCTCTCTTTTAGCTCTATTTTGGTCTCTACCGACATCAGGCTCTTTAGATGCTAAATGCTCCACTATCTTACTAGCTAGCTAAGGCTGGATTCAGACAGGATCCAGCGCTGCGCGAAACGTAGGTTTTTTTATTCATTTGAGTGGAGGTCGTCTGTTTCGCCCGCGTCCGCGCAGGGGTGTCAGCGAAACAGCTCCGCATGCGGCGGAGAATTTGACCTAGATCCAACTTTTGGAAATACGGAGCACGTCACGGTCCGGCCGCCAATCAGACACTCAGATCGGTCAAACCTCCACGGACAGCCTGAAATGTCTCTGAAGCAGAGACTGTCCAGCTGGGTTCACGGACTAAACTCTGATAATCTACGTGTGTGTGTGTTCTGTTTATTTCATGTACCAGCTTCTAAATGTGAGTCCGACTCGCAATTTACACTGTTTAATTTGATTTGTGTCTAGTGGTCTACAGTTGATGGTGTTGAGCGGTGTTCGGGGAGGTTTCAGAGCTTCCTGTTAGTAATTCAATAAAACAGGAAGTGAGCAGGTTGTAAAACCAAAACAATGATTTAAAAAAGCTGAGAAGAGGTACAGATTCAATCACTCATTCATAGTTCTCTGTGGCTTCATCACTTCGTCACAGTTAGAGTCACTGCTTTGACAATGTGTCGCTCACTATATGATATCTTGGTGGGTGCTCCCAATTCCCTGAGGGAGTCTGGACACAGTGCACCCTTTGCTTTTTGTGCCTTCAAAGGTTAATTAATGGACATTTCATTTGGTGAAGAGTTTAAATCACAGTTAGGAAAGATTAAACCGACATGAGAGGCTAGTTTTACAGAATTCCTTATTAGATTCTGCTGGGTAACGTTCAAGAACAAAGAGTCTACCTTAATAATGCAGGATAAGTCCACGAAGACTGTCTGCCAGTGTAATTTTAGTTCCGCAGTCAAAGACTGAGAGGCACGAGAGAGAAAAGAAATGCTATCACTTTTCTCATTTTGCAGACCTGGAGGGAAGGATGGCATGGGAATAAAGGAGAAAATGAAGAAAGAAGGGTGGAGGGGAAATGGGGACAGATCGATGAGGGCCAAGACAACAGGTCTACTTTCAGAGAGCAATCCAGAGTCCAACACACTATTTTCCATCCTCACTGCCAGAGACAGAGAGAGAGAGCGAGAGGAAGGGAAAGGAAATTTACAGAGATAGGAGGAAGGCAGAGCGTGTCTTTCCTTTCCTTTCCTTTCCTTTCCTTTCCTTTCCTTTCCTTTCCTTTCCTTTTCTTAATGTAAATGTATTTCCAGTGATAGAACAAAATAAAGCCTCTTGTTTAAAAGTACAACAAACTCAGTCTTCCCCGGGACAGATATGATATAACAGCGCAGCATATTAAGAAAAGCAGTGACACTGTTCCCTTCTCTTCTCCCATGAGGATAAAATCAGCCCATTTTAGCCAGAGGTAAGAAAACAGAGAATCAGCAGACTGCAAATAATCCCTCTGAACACAAAACTCTGGAGTGTCTCTCGCACTCTCCTCCGTCTCATATTTGGATTTATCTAACCTTTTCTAGCATGCACGCCTGCTCATGCACAGACACTACAATTAAAAACTCACCATGCCTCTCAGCTCTCTCTCTGACCTCTGACCTTTACTGGGGCACATTAACAGGGAGCGATCAATACCCCATCAGCTGTTTAAGACACACACACACACACACACACACATTAAATGTCACTTATGTACACTTATATATTCCAGAAGCAAGAAATCATTTAAAAATCTCCTAAATAATGCTAATGTGTACAAATCCAGATAAGAACTCTAATCGTACTCTTCAGTGTGTCGTGTAGTTTCATTTGTCTAGACAAGGATAGCAGTTGTTAGCCACACTAGCTGCTCTCTGGAGGTAGTAATGGTCGCTCAGTTGGATGAATAGTCTTGAGGTTTGGTAGATTCATGTTCCCCTCAGGATGAGTCATAACAGCTTCAGTTATCCTTTCATTTATCAGGTCAAGATTTGAATCGGTCCAACACTTCAGGCAAATGAAAAATACCAACCGAGCGAATGACTTTCTCATCAGCCTGCTGCACTCTCTCTGTGTTTAGAGCTAATTGGTTTTAGTTTCATTGTGGCTCGCTAACATGTTCATTAAGACGGTAAACATCAGCGTGGTCGTTAGCACGGTCATCAGCTGACACTAGCGGCAGACCCTGAGTCTTTTTGTTGAAATAACAATATCGCTTTCAGTAATAATATTCCTGCTTTTAGTGGCCTGATTCAGACAGCAGGACAGAGCTGTGTTAGGCTGAGGAGTTTGCAGTGAACGTCTGGAAAATGTTTTCAGGAGAGGGTGGATAAGGAAGAAAACAAGTGATGATGATGCAACTACATGCAACCTGCTGGGCTGGAAAATTGGAGTGGGAGCTCTGGCTTTTTATATGCTAACAGATAAATGTGGTTTATCTTTACTACGATTAAAAATAGTTCATTCTAATTCCTAGGCTAGATGTTCAAGTAATTATATGGAACATTAAGAACATTCTTTTTTTTTTTTTTTTAAAGACCAATAAATAAATGTTGAGTTACAGGAGGTAGAGTAGTAGCAGCAGGTAGCCCAGAGAAGATGTCAGAACTTTGGCTGGAGTAGCTTATCATGTTCCAGGGTGGACACCTGTTCAACACCTGTCCAGCAAAGTTCATGCTCTGATGAAGACAGTGAGTTTAGTTTAGTTTATTAATTTAACAGTGCATATAAAGTTATTAATGAATTTCTGAAAATATGCCAGAGTTCTCCAGAAAGGCTTATTTTTATTTGTAGTCTCTTCAGATGTGTTGAAAGCTCCAGAAAAAAATACTAAGTCGACCAAGTGGAAGATTACATTTTTTGTATTCATTAAAAGTGTGAATGTATCAGCTCATTGTGTGTTATTGCTGCTTAGTATCATATTTTAGTATCATAGTATCTTACTTTTATAAATTCACATTCCAAAACATTTTTCTATTGAACACACTGCATATTTCATAGTGTATCAGCTGTTTTATGAACCCTGACACCTCAGTCCAACATTTCCTCTATTTGTTATTCTTGTATATGAACTGCTGCTCAGTCTTAACTCACTTGCTTATATGATATTCTAATGTTTTGCTTCATCTTGTTACCAAACACGATGCCTTGCACAAATGGAAAACAATATCCCAGAATCCCCCAGGGTTCAACATTGACTTCAACAAGCGACTTCATAATAACAGATTTTTTTACTAGCTCGGTTGCTTCTGTCTGTTATTTTCAGATGTCCTACAAAACAAAATTAGTGTGTAGGTGCATGGTTGTCAACTGGTGGAGATCTATGTGTTTTCTGGGCTGGTAGAACACAGGAAGTACATATGGCTGCTGTCACACCCTGACAGTGTGAAAGTAGAAAGACGCAGACAGATGGTGTGTGTACGCTTTATCTGTGCATGCATGTCATTTTTGTTTGGACATGAATGTACCCACAGTGTGTGTGTGTGTGTGTGTGTGTGTGTGTGTGTGTGTGTGTGTGTGTGTGTGTGTGTGTGCTATGTGGGTGTGGAGCGTTTGAAAGAAATGTGTGTTTTTCATCTGGCTCTCCATATCCATGGTTCCACTGTTTGTTATGATGGTTTTTGTTGCTGTCCAACATCTCTGAGCAACACACACACACACACACACACACACACTGATGCAAGAGCTAAAACTTTTACCAAAGGTATTTATCACCCAGTTTACCCATTTAGCAGGCATGTGTCTGCTGATGGTCTCTAAATTTTCCGGTCTGATTAGTCTACTGAGGATGATCAATATATCCACGTTACACTGCACACAGGACTGTTTAAAGCTTATTGTTATGCTGCTTTGAGCAAATGAACCTCTGCTCTACAGTTTAACTGTAATACTGCATGATGCAGCATGTAAATTGTTAGTTAGTAGAAAGAAACGACATTATATTATTAATGAGCCATCATTTACAGCAGTTTATTATTATTATTAAAAACCAAATGTGTCTTTCTTTAAACACTGCTGAATCCCACTGTCGCTGATGTTGGACAGATATTTGAATTCAGCTTCTTTTTCTCTGATACGATGGATTTGAGGCCCATCGACAGACTGTCCACTTCTCAGCACTCAGCCCTGATGTTTGATGTTCAACAGGAAAAATCCATTACAGAACAGGAAGAGAGGCCAGTTTGTTCAATGAACGTAGCCCTGGTAGACTGAAATCCAATGCAGCCGCAAGACATGATTCTGTTTGAGTAAGATCTGTGTTGGCATTTTTTCGCTCTCACTATTTTATAGCACCGCTTTTCCCACCTCTGGATTTCTTCGTGGAATATTAGAGTTGGTGGTTGTATTTTTTCTTATCTCCAAAACCAAAACCACAAAGGTGGAGAACAGATGAAACAACGTGTTCATCTGCTCCAACGCAAGGTGCAATTGCTAACAAGCTACAGTATTGATCCAACATTACTTCAGAGACCAAAGAGTACATTGTTAACTACATTTCGTTGTCGGGTTTGGTTCAAGGGTTAGGGTTAAGCTCCGTTCATGACTAGAGACACACTGTGTATTTCGTCACTGCGTGGAAGCCAATCCTGGATGCTATCAGAGTTTAAGCTAACGTTAGCGGCTCTCTGTATTCAATTTTGAGAGGTTTACCGTCCAGCAGCCCCAGTTAAACTTTAGTTAAACCATTTTTCTTGTAACGTTAAAGTTGTTTGAAAGCAGCCAGTCAACCAGGGTTATGTCTTCATATCAAACTTAATATAATACTAGGACTGACAGTTCTGCACTGATGTCATGTAGACCCATATAAACATTAAGCTCATATTTAAGACCTTTTGGGGTCATTTTAAAATCAGAAGAAACAGTGTTTTCAACCAACTGTTATTTAGCTATGCTAACTGTCATTTCAGGCGTCACAATCGAGAGTCAGAAATCAAAAGTCTTCTTTTGTATAGCTCTGTCTGAAAAAAAAAGGAGTTTTGAAGGTGCTTGTCAGGTGTAGTGATGGTTTATCAAATTCAGGGACATTTGCTTCAGAGTTATTGAAAGGGACATTTCAGGAAATGACGCAGATCTGAAGCTCATGGCGAAGTGCACCTACTGAACGGTGGAGGAAAAAATCATTTCCAAGATGAATACCAGGCGCACTCGTTGGAAAGATCTTCTCATAAAGAACTGTCTTGAAAACACTGTTATATTAAAGAAGGGATTTTTGTCCTGCTATTTTCCTGTCACATGACAGGACCACATATGACCAGGGTCAGGTCTGATGGTCTGATGACGTTTCGGAGTCGAAAGGTCTCGGTTAACGGCTGCTGGACAGATGTGATAGACAGTGAACAAAGACTAGTGTGTGTGTGTGTGTGTGTGTTTAGTGACATCTTAAATTTTATAAATCTTCTGTCCTCGTCTGTCTGTCGTTTCTCTTCAAATGTTTCACGTCAGTTTCTCTGACCTCTTCAACTCAACTTCAGCTTTGTATTAATGCATGTTAGTGGATGCATATCAGGTTCTATGGTGTTACACAACACACACACACACACACAGGGTAGATAGTGCCTTTCAAAGCTATTGCTCCGTGTGTGAAAGAGAGTGTGTGCATGTGTGTGTGTGTGTGTGTGTGTGTGTGTGTGTGTGTGTGTGTGTGTGTGTGTGTGTGAGTGAATCCCTGCATTTAGCGGCCAGAAATAGCCTGTTAGGAAATCAATGTTCCTCTCCCAGTGGCGCTGGGAGCTGTCTCCTACACAATAGAGGGACTGTCCTGTTTCCTGCACCCTGGAGGGAGTGTGTGTGTGTGTGTGTGTGTGTGGAGAAAGAGAAAGTAGAAACAGACTCACCCAGGCTGTGCCTCAGTGCTGCATCATGAGCTGGTGTTAGATGTAAAAGCAAAAGGACGAAAATGAAGACTAACGCTGGTAACAGTAGAATGTTGTGTTAGTGGCAGTGGACAGTTTGTCTGACGAACATGTGACTGTGTGTGTTAATGTGTGTTAATTTGTGTTAGAAACCAACCAAACGACTTCACTGTGACTTCCTCTGCCTGTAAACGAGTCACTGTGTCATCATAAGAGAGCTCACCCACCCTTCCCTTAGTTTCCTCACCTGTGACATCACTCTGGCAGTGACACAGTCACCAGCATGGATGTATAAAGAGATGTGGACACAGCGTTGCTTTTTTTTTTTACAGTGTAAGTTTATGTGTAAAAGTCTGTCTGGGCCAGTGTGCATCACATGACAGGAGCTATTGCTGTCATGCTGGTTACTGTGTCAAATTGACTTCCTGGGGGCTTGGTCACCAGTGATGTCATCACTGTGAGAGAAACTGATTCCCACTACATGTGTGAAGTCAACTTAAATGAGTAGATCAATGTCATTTATGTCTGTACAGTAAATATAAAGCTACAGCTAGCAGCCTGCTAGCTTAGCTTAACACAGACTGGAAACAGGCAACAAAGTCTGCCGACGAGCACCTCTGAAGCGCACTAATTAACACGTCATATCTTGTTTGTTTAATTAAAAATGAAAACATCATGTGGTCTAACGGTCTACCCAGCAGTTTCCAATGCTTTTGCTAACTTTAGCTAACTGGTTGTTGGGTCAAGTCTCATTACTGTACCAAAAAGAGAGTGGAAAGTAGGGAAGTGTTCCATTAAGGGTATAAAGAAGCAGATAAGGTGTGGGACACATGCCATAGACAACCATTGGTAATGACATTTGCATTGCTCAGAGTAGCACTACCACCAAGTCAAAGTTTCACTTTGTCCAATGCTTTAATTCATGACTAAACAAATAAAAACTAATGACACGGTGGTGGACAGAGTACCTCAGTACTTGTATCTAAGCCTGAGTGATAGACTGTTAGAAATGTGGTAGAAGCTTGTGTTCTGACAAAACAGACCTTAAATTTCTCCGTCCTCTGGCATGCGTCCCTTTGCTTAGAGTTAGTGGAATCTCATCATGACTTGCAGTCAGATGCTAACCAAGCTCCCAGTACGGTCTCACAGAGTTTGTCCATACCCTGAAATGCAAGAATTACATTTGATTGTATTGCATATGTGACATTCATAGAGATGACATGATGGATGAATGAATGAACAGGCGACAGCAGTAAGTCACCATAACAAACTATAACCTATATGATGAGCAGGAGGTCATATTTTATTATCCTGAAGACTGTGCTGTTGGTGTGTTTGTGTTCATGCCATCAGTGTGTATGAGCGTGCTATGAGATGCTTTAAGAAAGTTACAAGACGGCTGCACATTTCTCTGATTTTACTGACATGTGTAGGCTTCGGTTGTCTCGCCCATGTGTGACCTCATTCGGCGTGCTCTGAGTGATGTAAATATTCAGAGTGCGAGCAGGTATTATCACCACAGGAGCCTGCACTCGAGGACATGACTGGATCCTTTCCTGCAGAGAGCAGGAGGGGAAATATGATGACAATATGACTCATAATAAACAAGAAGTGGATGAGGGAAAAGTGAAAGATTCAGATCTTACAACACGCCACTGATATTGCTGCGTTTTACCATGAAAGGACATGAAGTGACTCTGAATGTGTGTAAAAGTGACTGATGTTGGTGTGTTTGTGTTTCAGAGCTCCTCGGCTCTGCAAAGAAAGTCAACGTCAACTTCCAGGACACAGATGGGTGAGTTATTTTCCCTTACTCCACCCGTCTGCCTCCCCTCTCCAGTTATATTACTGTGCACTCTTTTTTTTCTCACCCCTCACTCTCTCCATTCCCTCAGCTGCTCTCTCCCCTCCTCCTCTCCCCCACATTTTAATATCCATCCTCTCACACTCTCCCCCTGCTCCCATTCACATAAAGCTGTATTATCCTGCTAGTTTGACTTGTGTCTCTATAGTATTAAAAGCTGGAGGATTAGCCCCGATACCACGCACTGTAGTTCAGAATGGTGTGTGTGTGTGTGTGTGTGTGGCATAGAGAGAGTATTAATGTCATTAAAAGCCTTGCATGTTTACAATATGTGGCTGCGTGCCACGGGAGCACTCGTTTGTGAGTTACGGCTTCCAAACAAACAATAAATTACACCTCCGCGCTCCACACTCGCTTATGATATTTGATCATCTGCTGAAATCTCAATCAGCGTCACTTTTCCAAACCATTTCAAAACAATAACAAAGAACGCATTAGACGGAGGACTGCGACACACACGCTCGCATTCTGGTTTCACCGTGTGACATGCAGAGGGCAGTTCTACAGGACGGTCTGCAGGTTTATGGACAGATAGCGTAAACTCTGATCATTTGTTAGCACGCAGTCTCCTGCTGATGGGATTCCACAGAGAGAGGCTCATGCAAACAGAGAAGACGTAATAAATGAGTGAGGACACATAGCCTCTGAAGGCTTTGACGAGGATGAAAATGACGTGAATCAGCAGATCTCGACTCAACATGAACACCCTGATCGTTGGAACCAGAGGAACCACAATGCTTAACTAAACAAGTGACTACAAGTCCTATTTGAACACTCCTGTTTGCATTTCCAACTCATCTGATGGTGGATTAAAAATCATCCTACAGAGTCATCATGTTATTCTTTGTATTTACTCGTGTGTGACTGTTTGAGTTGGATTTACTAAATGAGTAATATGGAGACATGCCGAGGGAGTTTGATGAGTTTTATTTATTTCTGCCTCAGAACGTGACCACAGTGAAAATACCAGCAAATAAAGTTCCCACTGACTTTCTCTAATTGGCTCGTGCTCTTGGCTCGTTCTCGCCTCACACTGTCATGTCCGCCTCTCGTTAGGAGTGATACTACAGCAGTAACACCCAGTACTTGTTTAGTAAATGAGGCCACAAGTGCAGTTCAATTCAACTTTATTCATATAGCGCCAGATCCTAACAGAAGTTATCTCATGACACTTTCCATACAGAGCAGGTCTAGACTATACTCTGTATAATATCATCTAAAGGGACTCAACAATTCCCACCATGAGCAAGCACCTGGCGAGGAAAAACTTCCTTTAAGAGGCAGAGACCTCGAGTAGAACCTAGTGTTGCCAACTTAGCGACTTTTCAGGCCCCTCTACGTGTGAAAGCATGTATTGTCTTCTCAGCGACCAGCGGGTCTTGGGCCATGGGCCCTCCTCCATCCCAAAGCACTCACAGACGGCCCGGTCCTCATGTGCACATGGTTGATTATGCAAATTAGGCGATGATGTCATTCAGCCAATAGCTACTTTCCTTACTGTGACCGGTTGAGTCAGTAGTATTTGTAGTGCTCCAGGATGAATCTGCCTTCGGCCGTCGACTTCCAGGCTGCTCAGCGTGGGAGGCTGCACAAGCGCCACCCTCAACAACAACCAATCAGATCGCGAGCTACAGTACAACCAATCAGCTCACGCGGCATCCATTCGAAGCAAGCGAGCGCGACTCATTTGAACAGGAAGCAATAAGCGGAGTGAGCCACCGAGCGAACTGCTTTTTGAAGTAAGTTAGACATTTAAGCTATTTGATTGCTTCGACTAATCCAAAGAAGAGCTAGATTTTACGACAAATTAGTATTTTAAATCATTAGACTAATAATCAGCCTGCAAGGCACTAATCTCTGCAATCAGAGGAAGGCTGCCTTTTGTATCAACAAACAAACAAGCTAAGCTAACGTTAGCAGCAACTTGCAATTAAAAATTTCTAACATATAAACTAACCAGTTTATTTACAAAAATACTCTGTGTATAGTCTTGGAGCGATGGCTCACTCCACTTTCCGCTTTGCGTTCAAACAAGTCGCACTCGCTCGCTTCGAATGGATGCCGCGTGAGCTGATTGCTTGTGCTGTAGCTCGCGATCTGATTGGTTGTTGTTGAGGGTGCTTGTGCAGCCTCCCAGGCTGAGCAGCCTGGAAGTCGACGGCTGAAGGCAGATTGACCCTGGAGCATTTGGCCCGGACATCAGGAAGAACGACAGCAGCAGGCTCGACCAGTCACGATCCACGAGAACCTGCGAGCTGACAGGAAGCCAGACACAGAAAAAGCATAGAGAATCTGGTGGATTTTCAAAATAAAACACTCCGTGCAAACTTCCGGTCGTAAAAACAGACAAAAGAGAAACAAATGAACTACGTAGCATATTTACACATGTAGAAGCATGTTTAGAAGAACATAAACCAGGAAAATGACCAAATCTGAACAAGTAAGCAGAGTCTGACGGGCTAACCCTTTCTGACACGCTCCCCGTGGGGTTTGAAGTTGCGTGCAGAATAGATCAAAACCGTGGTGCATGCGCGACATGACAAAGACGTGTGCGGTGGGGTTCAGGAGTAAGTCTTAAGAGGACTCTTGAAAGTGTTGACAGTGTCTGCCAGGCTGTAGTTGATGTGATGTCTGAGTCTAACCTGTCAGTGATGTTTAGCCCTAAAGAAAGGACTAATTTTACACCTGGAACTAAAGTTCAGAAACTAAACGCTGAGCGTCTGTGACAGCCACTTTTCCAATAAAGCTTCGAGTTGCTTTGCTGGCATCGTTTGCATTTCACGAGAATAATGCAGCTCATTTATGATTGATGCTTTACAAATTTTAATTACTGTACACAGCACTGTCTTAGCTGTACTTTAAATCTGTATTTCCTGTAGTAGAGGGAAAACTGCCACAACTCTGTAAAGAGAATGACAAATTAAATGTGTCACTAAAAGTCCTACATGTAACAGGAACTTGTCTTACGTCACTGTTGGCTAGAAGAAAGCGATAGCCGGTTAAAACCTGTTCACAGACTGGCAATAAAAAGTGATCACAAGATAAATAAATACCTCAGAATCTTAAACATGTCAGCTTTAAATGTGCATCTGTAGTCTGCTGTCAGACATAAAGTCATTCGTACGCTGACGAGCTGAGCTGCTCCGTCTGAATCCAGCGTTGGAGCTCTTCCACATGCCCGTGATTCGTGACTGTCTGCACAGTGCAGCAGGGAAACAACGTGAAGGTAGAAAATGCTAATTCCTACAACCATGAGTCATGCAAGCTGCAGCCCCTGTGAGAGTCATTTAAAGTGAGCTAAAAGACTGCAGACGGAGTGCTTTCTGCACTGATAAAGATCAAAAGTAATCCTCACAGCGCTGCTCTGCCACTCTTAAGCGAAGCCGAACAGTGTAATCTAATTAGCATGTTTACTGTTATTGCCTCTTTGCCCCTTCAATCCTCCCACAGTATCAAGTGCTGCACACAGTGGCCGCGTGCGTCTGCGAGTCATAAATAAAGTTTATGATGGAAATGCATGGATCAAGTTGAATTTAATTTTATAATGAGCACACATGGTTAATGAGTCTGCACTCAATTTAGATTCATTTAGTCTTCCTGGCAACGCTCAGAGACTAATGAACTCACTCTGTAAGAAAAAGCTCTTAACCGGGATCTTTGAGCACGGATTCAGCTCATCTGCAGTGTGCGTGTGTGTGTGTGTGTATGTGTGTGCATAATAGCCTTTCCTAAGTGGTGTCAATCTGCTGGTGTTACACCGTTATTAAAAACTAACAAACGCTGGTCAGTAATTTTGTGATATTAAGATAATTACATAAGAGCAGGAGTGAGTTTGTCACACAGGGACACGGCTGCAGATGTGACAACAACAGAGCATTTGGATCCCTCTTCAGAAACTCTGACTAGGAGATCCCTGCTGAGACCTGAGAGTACATTACAACAGTGCTCCACTATAATTATATATTCACTGTACGTGAGTGTGTTTGTGCAGGTGCAGAGGTTTCACTATGTGGAAACGCTCTGAAAGACCGGTGCCAGAAAGAAAAGGAAGGAATAATAAAAGGAAATATCATCCGTGCCAGGTATAACATCATGTATTTACTGTATATATAGGAGCACAGAGCGCAGGGTCAACCTCACTCTAAGCCCAGGGGTTAAACAGAGCAACACGACTCAAGTGGGAAAAAGACGGAGCAGCTACAGAGCTACAAAAACACACGACAGCACCTCCATGTTCCACACTCACCCACTCATTTGATCATTAAATCCCAATCATGTCTGGCTTTTTTTTTTTTTTTTTTTTTCTGGATGAAATTGTTGAAATTAGGCAGCTAATAATAAACTGATCATATGAGAACATTTGGAATATTTAAAGTCTGTGTAAGTCAGAATAAATGTGTGTTCTGAGTTCGTCAGACCAGAGAAGAAAGTGTTATTAACCACCCAGCCAAAATTGAATGATTAAAAATATCAACAAGTTTATGAAATTAGGTGTCAAAATCAGGTAAAAATGAATTCTCAGCTCCAGGACTGTGGGGGCGTGTCCTCTGAATGTGCTGAAGCCACGCCCACTCATGGGAGCAGTCAAGCAGCCATTTTGAAGCGACTGAAACGTGTCAGATGAGTTCAGAAAATGACATGACTAACTTTGAAACACTCTGAGCGAGATGAATTCATCTCTATCTCTCTGCTAGGGGTGCAGGGGTATGCTCAGGGTGGCCTCAGCGTGTCATCGAGCCACCCTTTAAGGACCGCCCACAAAATCCTGGACTGAAAACTGGTGAAAAACTGTTTGAACCTCTAACTCCACATTTCACTAATATATCGTTCAAAGTCTTTTCATGTGTTTTCAGCAACTATTTTCAACATATTTAATGTATTTTGAAAGAAATCTCAGAATTGCCTTTACACTGACTTTAAAATGTGACAACTCTATGTATAATATATCACAGTAAATGGACTGTAAATGGACTGTACTTATATAGCGTCTTTCTAGTCTTCTGACTTCAAAGCGCTTTACAGTACGTATCTCATTCACACACATTCATACACTGCCATGCAAGGTGCCAACTGCTCATCAGTTTTAGGAGCTAACCATTCATACACATTCACACACCGATGGCGCAGCCTTCGGGAGCAATTTGGGGTTCAGTATCTTGCCCAAGGACACTTCATCGAACCGCCGATCTTCTGATTAGTGGACAACCCGCCACAGTAGACCACTTCTGGTATTTTGGTGGTTTTACTGGACTTTCTTTAATTCATAGTTATCTTTTTTTATGTGGGTGGCACAGTGGTGGTTAGCACCGTCACACGAAGGTTCCTGGTTCAAGCCCTTTCTGTGTGGAGTTTTTCCTTGTCTGCTTGAGTTCTCTGCAGCTTCCTTCCACAGTCCAAAGACCTGCATTAACAGGTTCATTGGTGACTCTAAATTCTCTGAGCCCCGGTGACCCTGATAAGGATAAGGGATGTCTCTTTTGTATACTAAATAGAAAATTAAGCAGAATAGACACTTAGGTCAGGTCTGTGCTGGACTGTACCATTTAGGATAACAGGTGCTTTTTTATTCCCTTTCTATAAACTTGGTTCCAACTAAGTGTGTGCCTAATACTGTTTGCACACAGTTCTAAATGATCCACGTCACCATCAGAATGCAGACAACAACATCTGAAGAGAGGAAACACTCTTCTATGCTTGGTGATTCTGACTTTCAAAACCATTGTGTTCAAAAAAATACTCGGATGCTAAGGGATTGCTGCCTTTAAGGTAAATACGACTATGAGATAAGTAAGTGAGTCATTTTAACACTTAGAAAATAGATTTTTGACAATATAGCTGTGAGGTCTGAGACGTGAAAGAACACTTTACTAGAATAGATTGTCACACTTGTTAAGCAAGAGCTGAATGAATCCTTGTCTGCATGAACACACCTCCAGGGCCTCAGCCAGAGATCATCTCCAACTTCTTCTGAGATCATCTGCAATCTGTGGGATTAATCACAGTGTGTGTTTTATGGCCAGATTAAAACCTGCTGGGACACACACACACGCGCGCGCATTGGGCGAGAGGTGGGATGTCACCTGACAGGTCGCCAGGTGATACATAGAGAAAAACAATCATTCACGCTCACACCTAGAGTCATTAATTAACCTGCATGTTTTTGGACTGTGGAAGCCGGTGAACCTGGAGAGAACCCACACAGACACAGAGCAGAGAACAGAAACACAGAACCTCCTCCTGTGAGGTAACAATAGTAACCACTGCACCACTTACAGCCTGATGTATGAGGCCTTTTTTATTTCATTTCTTCCCTCCCTGACCAGTGTGTGACTGTTGGGGCAGTGTGTTTTTGGAAAGGCCAGGAGGCACAAACATCCCTCATTACTGAAAATAGGTCAAACTGTGTGTGTGTGTGTGTGTGTGTGTGTGTGTTACAGGTGGTGAAGAGGGCCAGTGCAAAGCTTGTTTTAGGATTGTGCAGCAAATAAATTGCATGATAAGACTGAAGTGTGTATGTGTGTGCTAAAAGTGGCGGACGGGTTGATCAAGGTACTCTGAGATATGCAGTATATATGTCACCTGAGGAGGAGAGGAGAAAGACACTTGATGGTGACGGTGAGAGAGGCTCAGAGGAGCAGCAGAGATACAGAAAGAGACGCAGCTGCTGAATATGAGAGAGAGCCTGCTCTGTGAAATGGAGGAGATTCATTAGACGTGTGCTCAATGGCAGTGATGCAGTGATGTCTTGGTAACTGGGATTTAGCGTGGCTGTGTGCCTACATGTAAACAACCCCACAGCAATGTTTCTCCCTTTCATATTTGCACTTGGGTATATGCATAGGCTGCTCATGTTTTAAGGAATAGTGCAACAGGAGCTGGATGAGAATAGCACTCTTATATCTATGCAGTAAATATAAAGCTACAGCAAGAAGCAGCTTAGCGGAGCACAAAGACTAAAGAAACATTTGTACAAAAAGCCTAAAGTCTGAGTCTAAAAACAAAATGTGTTTTTTATGCGGTTCATGTGTCTGACTATTGGTCTTAGTCGAGTGCAGTAACGCCCTACAAGATATGACCTGACTAAAATCCCCTGAGGTACAAAGAATGGACAGCGTAAGCGTGACGTCTCCCACAGATTTCTGAAGAGTGGTTTTGAAACTTAGAATCCGCTGCCATCTTGGCTGTCCTGCCAATTCCACTTCCCGGCTGATCTAAAAATCAGCAAAGCCGTGGATCATCTGCGGACCTGATGCGGGCTGAATGACGCCAGGGTGCGCACAGATCATATTGTGGTGTCAGTATTCTGATCTAACTCTTGGCAAGAAAGCAAAAAATGTCAAATTTTTCCTTTCCGATCACAAGTTCCTGATCTGGAAAATAGATTCATTAAGTTCCCGTACAACAGACCTCTTTTATCAAACCTTGTATCTCTCCTCACTCTTTCCTCGGGCCATGGAAAAGGTAGCAGGCTAAGACATCACAGCTGGCTAACACTAACTACATTCATTCTGTAACGGTTAAAGTGACGTGTTTGGCTGTTCTCTGGTTAATGAGCTCTCTGCTGCTGCTGCTGCCTGTGCTCAGCCAAAGATTGTTCCTGTGTGAAAAGACACGCTACTCTGTAACCACTGTACGACCGCTGGCTGGTTTTTGTAGTTCAGCGGGGACTGACAGGGTGGTGACTATTTACCAGAGAAATGATCCACACCACACGGCAATTTAAGAATCTCCCTGTTAAACTTTGATTCATTTTGACCTGTACTAAAATGATGTATTTTAACCTTCAGTATTAATAAATAAGTATAAGTAGAAATAGATGGTGAAGTACTGCAGGCTGCAGCTGTTAACTGAATGTGTCAGATACATTTATTTAATATTTCACAGCTTATTTTCAGGTTGTAGCTTCAGGGTGTCAACACAGGACATAGCAGCCAGTTAATATTACTCATTTTTCATTTACTCTTTTTAGCTTCCTCTTTCAGTGTCCTCTTTGCTCTCAATGCTATTAGCTATGTCCATAAAAGCTGCTAGGCCCAGTTTGTCCGCTTGCCCAGCTCCGGTTCTGGCACAACACCAGTCCCAATTAGCTTTCCTCTGTGGTCCAAAACGCCTGTGGTACAAATACTAACACTCCCCTGGTGCTCTGAGTTCACAGTCCGGGCAGCCCGGCTAACAAAGTGAGCTAACATTAGCTAAGAGCAGCTACAGCAGTTCACTTCACTGTCCATCAGGAAACTCTGTAAATCACAGAGAGTTGAGCAGAGGACATCAGAGGGAAAACCAGAAAACATTTTCTCCATAAAATATGATCCAGTTTCACCAACATCAGTGAAATAGATGGTGGTGTGTGACTTAGTGCTGTAAAGCCCAATGTTACAAAGTGTGAGAACAGACGTGTAAATGACAGAGACACCATTCACCTGATTACAAGTCGGTGTCACATCAACAGGATTTAAAATCTGTTAGTTTATGAGAGAAAAGTTACACAGCAATGCTTTAATTAGTCTGCCAACACAAGTTGTTGGCAACCCTGGGCCGCTGAGGCAAGGACTGAGCCTTTGTACATGGTGCGGATGTTCTACCAACTGAGCTAACTCCACAAGTTGTTTAGATGTTTTTGATGTGAACTTTGAAAGGTTAGCCCAATTAGATGGAGATAGAGACTGGAGCTGTGGACTGCAGATTACATGAAAGATTGTAACATGATCGACTGCAGTGTTGCTCTGCAAGATGGAAAGTGTTGAGTAGGTGAGTAGGTGTAAAGCCCCCCCCCCCTCCTCCAAGGAAGTACAGGAGGAGAAAGGACCGAGCTTGTTGGAGGGAAGCGGTGAGATTATCAAAGGCTGAAGTGGGAGGAGAAGAAAGCGAGAGAGAGAGAGAGAGAGAGCTGGAGGAAGATGGATGGAGAGAGGAAGAGAGAGGTGGATTTGTGAAGGAGAAGGGGGATATAAATATTGCATGGCAGGTTTTACTACTTGGCAAAAGAAAGGGCTTTCCTCCCCACTCCCCCATCTCCCTACGTGCAGCCCCTGACACACTGCAGTGCTGCACACACACACACACACACACACACACACACACACACATAGAGTGCTGTTTGACTTAGCCTAGTGCAGCACTGTGTAATGGTATCCCTGTTTAACCCTGAAGGGGAAGGCGAGGGGGAGAAGACGCAGTGGTTGTTGAGATGCAGAAGTGGGTGATGGCACATGCTCAGTGAGAACACTGCTCTTGTCTGCTCACTGTCTGCTGTGATAGCTGTGAGGTTTCAACGTGCCACCGTCTGATGCAGAGCTGCGGGACGATCTGATGATGCTCACATCTTCACTTCATGTTTTATTTGAAGGTTTATTCACAATTTTTTTTTTTTTTTTTTACAGTGTTGGCTCCAGCAGAGCATGAATAGTGGGATTCCATTAGAAAGCTCCACCGTGACCTGTTTCTCATAAAAGGTTACAATAATGGTTAATAATTTTATTATTATCAGTATTAAGAAAGTCAGGGCCTCTTTAATTCAGCAGTTTAATGACGAGTAAAGCTATCTTACAGTAAAAGCCATACAGCAATAAGCTGATGTATAGTGGAGAGGGATTTGAGCCAATTATGTTACAGTATTTCATCTCATCTTGTTCCCTGGCTTCAGCCTTTAAGGCAGTGCTTTTCCGACTAGTGTGTCACAGTACACAGAGTGGGTCAGCTTTGCTCCGTTACCTCAGAATGTTGGGAATTTCCAGAACAGTGCTTTTATTTTGAAGGACCATTCCTATTGTGAAGCTGCAGTAAACATGGATTTTTTTTTTTACAGACCTGTCAGTGCTGTTTTCTAACCACAATATCCCGCTGAATCCATGGACAGGTAGAATGAATCGATGTAAATGTCACATAGATCATGAGCTGATGTGTGAGGGGACATCTGGACTCGAGGCTATGGTTGACCAGTTTGGAGACCATTGGTTTAAGGTGTTGCCTCAAACCAGTGAGCTTCATGATGGTGTATGAAATTGTAGTTACAGTAGATAGATAATTAATCCATTGCACAATTGAAGCCAACATACCACAGAACATTATTAAACAGTCACGAGCTCTGCCACAAGAATCACGACTCTCGACGATGTTAACAACACTGCACCGGCAGCACGGTGTCACAAGTGTTGTTGATCAATGATCAGAACGCTGTTAGCTCAACAGGTGGCGAGACGTCAGGCTGTTTTAACAAGCAGGCCGGTTTGTCCTTCATGTTTTCTGCGTTCATCTGTGAAAACAGCAGCTGTGCAAAATCTCAAAGTATTTATTCAAGAACTGAACTCTTGTACTCTACTTCAACAGATATAATCATTAGTTACATTGCTGACCAACTGTAACATCAAGATGCAGTTTATATGTTAATGCATCATAAATTATAAACCTATAGTAAGATATATTGTGTTTTTCTTGCAACCAAGCAATCTGAGGGGAGGAGGGGGCGGGCTCCTATTACGATAATGAAATCAACTTTCTTTAATAAATATAATTTATGGTGCTGCTTGACTAACCTGTTAATATACGTGTTGTTTTTGAAACGCTAAAGGCTGACTAACGTGGACTGCAGCAATATGCAATGCAATATTTCATAAGACAAAAATATGTATAAGAACAGTGCTACTAGTTTAGAAATAATAAATCTGGAAAATTGTGTGCTAATTATTCATTTTAGAGAAACTAACGTCAGTTGGCTGGGACTAGAAATTGTCTCTGTTGCAGGTCGTGCCTGAGGGTCGGACTACTGGCTGGAGTAGTAAACTGGGTTCCATTACATATAGGAGTCTATTGATTTGACTGATCATTTTCCAGTTATTAGTCAGACTCCATGTATCACCACGGAAACAGATAAAACCAGCAAAAATATGCAAATTGCCTCACAATTAGAATACATTTTGATTACTGTCTATGCCTAATTTAGTTGGTAACTGTTCATTGCAATATTATATTTGAGGGTTTGCTTTACTGTCATTATTATTACTGAACGCATCACTGGTGTGCCAATAATGAAGGTAAAGCTCTCTCGTGTAATATTGTTTATATATAATACATTACATATATAATACATTACCATGTAACAACATTACATTGTTACATTAGTGTGATATGACATGTATTCAAGAACAAATTGCATAAAATACAAAAACATCCAGTGATAATAAAATACAAAGAAATGTATTCGTATATATTATTATTATCAGTAGTTAATAGTCTTCGTAGTGAAAAGTGGAGGAGGAAAGGAGGAAACAAATAGAGAAAAGGATATTGGAAGATAACGGGCAGATGAGGGAGTGGAGAAATAGCACAAAAGAAGAAGTGCTGGCAGAGAGGAGGAGGAGAGGAGGGATGGAGGAGCGAAGCGATGGGTGATCTGTAGTGAATAAAGTAGAGCAGGTCACTCTGGGAGTGCAGCACTCTTTAGTATGCTGCTCCACACACTGGCTCAGACACACACACACTGAGTGCGACTCCTATATTCGGCTGTATCTTCCACTCCAACTCCATTCCTCACCAAATAATTCACACATTGACATCCACTGGCTTGCAAGCTGACACTCGCACATGCCACTTGCCAACAATAAAGCTGGCGCTGTCTCCATGGTTACAGAACATTCGGGGTCCAGTCACAAAAGAGCAAAGCTGGCTAGAGGGCTAACTAGAAACTAGAATAGAACTACACTTAAACAAATATATACATCCGTACCCGTAGTTTGATGATCTAACTCGCTTAACCCCACAGCCCCTAGTTACTGTTGCTATGTCAAGCTTTTCTCTCACAGCACATCTACAGTAACGACATTTCTTCAGTCATTTTTGAAACGATGAGTCCTTGAATTCAGACAAAGGCCAAAGCAATTCTACTCAGCGACTGTCAATTTTCTTGCTTGAAATGACAACTGTCGCCAGCGGCTAACTGTTCCAAGCTAATTAAGCTAATGTAAGCCGTAAAGCTGTTAGCTCGTTTAGAAACACTGTCTCTGTCTGGATCTTTGAAAGCCTGATGACTTTTACACCTGCTCTTGTGTTCATTTTTTCCATACCGGATCACAATCGCTCTAATCCCCCGTCAGCTTTCACCCACAAAGTCCATATTTGCATTTTGCATTTCAATTTGCAGGCTGAATTACACGTCACGTGAAACCTACACATCTGTATGGGACATTTCAGGCTCCGCTCATTTAGAATAGATGGAGTTCACATGGACCGAGGTGCATCAGCTGGATGATAAAAAAAAAAACACTGGGTTGTTTTTTTTCTGATAAGCTCAGCTAATTTGGTGACCTCGTGAATGTAGACTATGAAATATGACTTCACAGGTGCAAACTGTGGCCATGTTTGGAGCTCTGCACTTGAAGGTTGCAGAGAGAGAGTGTACGAATACGACTTTTATTCTCTCCCTTGTCCTATCTCCTCGAATAGAGACGGTATATTCTCAGATGAAGATCATTTAGACAAATGTTATCTGTCTTCAAAATGCACTTAAAGCTTTACAGGAATAGTCTGACATTTTGGAAAATACTCATATGCACTTTCTTGGCAATAGTTAGATGAGAGGATATATACCAGTCTCATGTCTTAATAAACAAACACAACACAATACAAAGAAACCATCAATGTGAGATGAGAAATAGAACTAGAATTAATGTGTAGCCGAGCCAGCAGCTAGTTAGCTAAGCACAAAGACTGTAAACGGGGGGAATCAGCTAGCCTGGCTCTGACCACAGGCAGCAGAACCTTCAGACAGAGCTCCTTAGATAATACACATTGGTTCACCTACTGCTCAGTGTAACATCATGGAAAAACAAGCTAATCGTGGGTTCATTTGTATAAATAATTTATGCATTTATTCATGAATTCATTTGTTTATTGTATAAATTATTGTATTTGTGTATTGTATAATTAGCATGGCTACATTTAAGAGATTAAGAGAGTATTTCCCAACACTGGGTGACCTGAAAAAATAATATTTTCCCCACATGTAAGGACACATCGGTCAACAGGAAGTGTAACTCAAAGGTTCATTGGACAATGTCGTGTGAGAGGCAGCACTAATAAAGGCGCTGTAAGATGATGTGATTGGATGAATGTGCCGTTCACATTCTTTTTTTTTCCTCTCAGATATTTTTATTGAATTTTGAATTTCACACATATCACATCACATCTTTATTATATTTTTTTCAGAGTAATATGACACAAACATCCCTCCTGCCCACTAGCCACGCCTACAAACCATAATTCCTGAGGATTATTGTTCCTGGAGTATTGTAGGAAACTGCTGCTACCTCTTTTTACCTGCATGCAACAGCACCAAACAGTTTGTAGGTTTACCTGGATTCATGTCCACAGTCTCAGTATGTACATCTCAGCGGCGAGTCCACAGACGTGGGAGCAGAGAACAGGCTCACAGTGTTCTGGTCGGCGTGCTCAGGTTTCTCGGCTGAGCTTCGTTTCTAATCAAACAAACATGATGTCAGTTTTTATCTCTTCAACAGCCTCCTCTGTCATAACACGGGACTGCAGCAGGCGATGATGGCCGCCCCGTTTATTGCACTTTTGGCTGTTTATGTGAACTCACTTGCCACCTTACTTTCATGGGTCGTCACTCCCAAGGTCGGAAACCCTCATAAAGCTGTCCGTGATGGTGTTGTCAGGAGACACATGTCACTGCTGATGTACGAGTGAAATAGAAAGTGTGTGTGAAGACACAGAAAGGGATTTTTTTTTGTCTTTGCGTGCGTTTATGTTTGCCTGTCTGTGTCCTCCAGTTATGTGTTGCTTATCCATCAAGGCTGACATGTCAATCTCATCGAGCATACACCCTCTGGCCTTGTGCACACACACACACACACACACACACACACACACACACACACACACACACACACACACACACACACACACATTGTATCATTTACATAATATAATACCCTTCTCTTTGTGCAGATTTTTTCATCTCCTAACATCCCATTTCAGATGTTTGGTCCAAATCCTCTGCTGTCAAATCCATTTGTCATGCAAAGCTTTGCCATTATGACTGACCTGTGTGTGTGTGTGTGTGTGTGTGTGTGTGTGTGTGTGTGTGTGTACATGGTTGTTTAGTACCTTAAGAACAGCACAATTTTAGGCGTCTGTCATTGAGAAAACATAAAAATAAAGCATGAGGTCACGAGCTAGAAATGACAAAAGTAACCGTGATATGTATGTGTGTTTGTGTGTGTGTAATACAGGTTTTCTCCGCTGCATCATGCGGCCCTCAATGGGAACCTGGAGCTCATCACTTTGCTGCTGGAGTCACAGGCTGCTGTCGACATCAGAGACCAGAAAGGTGAGGGGATGCACACACACACACACACACACACGTAAACAGAGAGAGACATGTATACGTACAGGAAAGCAGATGAAATGTGAGCTCTGTACATGCAGAAACGCTGTATGTCCCTCTTGCACGTAAGATCAATACTATCATATATCTCAGTGTGTGTGTTCATCTTATGAATGTGTGTGTGTGTGTGTGCAGGTATGCGGCCGCTGCACTACGCCGCCTGGCAGGGAAGGCGGAGCCTATGAAGATGCTGCTGAAATCTGGTTCATCTGTCAACGGCCAATCAGACGAAGGACAGATTCCTCTCCACCTGGCAGCGCAGCACGGTCACTATGACGTGGTGAGTGGAGAGCTACTGACTACACATGACTGACATGACAGAGCCATCTGTCAACATTTATATGCAATGAAGCATCCCCGAGATAATTAATTAATCAACTCTGAGACAGCAGAGCGGGCTGTCAGACGCTGACAGAATGTATTGTCATTAGTGATTGGCACCTTTAAAGCAGCTATAGTCATTTATGATAACAGTGGATGAAATGATTATATGTAATGTTAATGTGGTCCTCATATTGACAAACCCACATGGAATGATCACACAACTCTGCTGTTAGGGTCTTTCAGCTCTTTGTTTTGGTTCTCAGGCCCACAGCTTTACTGTTTTTGTTCACTCACTGCTCTCAGAGCTGTTCTTACTAAGCGACTGGCTAAATGAACAGTATATCCCTCAGGAGCTGGTGGAGACCAAAAACAGAGCTAAAACATAGTGACAGCTCCAAATAAATGCTAACGTTGCTCTGTAGATGTGTAAATAAGCATGCTTAGCCCGATAACCAGACCAGACTGACACTGTTCATGTGTTCGTGTTTTGAACTTTGAACTCAGTAGCAGTTGCTAGGTAAAGCTGATTTTATGTTATTTTTTTATGTTATTTCTGTTGTCAATCCACACTTTACACCCTTTTTTCATAACTATTTTTCACAGCAAGGTAGCGACCTCCTACGACAAGTCACAAATGCGAGATTTGAGATTCACAGTAGTGGTGGACAGATCGATCCAAAATATCCATAGTATGGATACCAACGTTGGTATCGGTATTGATCAATACTTGTGTGATGAGATCGACACTTTAGTTTTAGTTTCTCTTCTCTACGTTCAGTACACAGCACCTGTTATGTTATATTAACCCTTTTGTGTTAACTGTCAAAGAAGATTTGTATTCCTGTGTTTGCATATTGATGACGCATTCACTTCATAAATTATGATGCGTTGCTCTCCTCTACACAAAAGTAGACAAGCTGTTTTAGTAAAAAGTATCTGTATCAGCAATACTGGCCCTGTGTTTACTTGGTATTGGATCAATACCACATTTTGTAATATCGCACACCCCTAATTCACAGATCTGGAATCAAACTACCTTGCTACCTAACTTTATTTCTAAGTATCACTTGTGTGTGCAGTGAACACTACCGTATTATGTAGTTCTCATTTTTCCTGTGTCACAAAAAAATGTGTAATAAAAATGTGTTAAACAAAACTAAACACAGCAGCTAAAGAGCTAAACTTCATTTGAGAAGCACTGCAGTGCTGCTGCAGGCTTGTCAAAGCAACAACAGTGAAATATAGCAGACTCACCACAGCAGCTAACGTAGCCCAGAGGAGAGCAGCGCTCAGCATTCAAACACTCGGAAACTGAAGAACCACTATTTGATTAAATAACCATGATTTATACATGGGGTAACAAACCTTGGGTTGAGGCTCTAATCCACAGCTGCTCCCAGCGTGCAAGGGCAAATGAATAAAAAATTACAAAGAGTGAAAGAGAGTGCAGATTAAAGAAAATGAATCATTTAACATCCAGCAGGACAACAGCAAAGGGCACAGACGAGATGTGAGACACATTCAAAACAAGGATGGCCAGACAGTGTTTTTATCTGAGGCTGGAATATCATTTGTCACATTTGTTAACTTCTGAAGAAAAACTGAGAGCATGATGAACTGTTTCCTCTTCAGCACTTTAACTAAGCTGCTCCATGAGGTCATTTTACAGGGACAAGAAGCCTACAGGGAGAGTTCTCTTTAACTCACTCGGGACAGAAAACGGATAAACACTTAATACCATAGTGTGGACACACGCAAAAAAACATATTTAACATGCCAACAGGCTTCGAAAACATTGAGCTGATGCTGTGATTTACTGCACAGAGATGTTAAAAGGTACTTTTAGACGGAGATCTACAGGCTTATTAATGTTGGTGCTCAGCGCTGTTCACCTGAGGACGTCTGTAGTGCTTTTGATTTTTAAAAGAGCGCGGCATGTTTTCTGAACTGCCACGCGTGTCTCTCTGTCACCGTTTGTGCCTGCGTATGCATTACATAATTATGTTTTTGTATCTTTGCAATTTTTGGATCGTGGCTGAGGTAACTGGTAGTTAGCCAAACATGCTGATAACTAATTTTCCAGAATGGACGCTCTGATATTCACATTTCATGTCAGACATAATGAATGAGAGATTGCATTGAGGTACAGAAGATAGAGGAACAGAGGCTAGCAGGGATGTGATGTCATGACTCCAGCTGCTGAGCTATGATTGGACAATCGCAGTATGGAGGAGGGGTTAGGGTTAATGAGGGTTAATAAGAATAGTTGCCTTTAAGTGTTAGCTGTGTGATAGACAACCTGCCACCTCTCTAACAGATTGTGTTTTCCTGTGTGTGTTTGCTCTCCAGTCGGAGATGCTGCTGCAGCACCAGTCCAACCCATGTATCGTGGACAACGCAGGGAAAACCCCTCTGGACCTGGCCTGTGAGTTCGGCAGAGTCGGGGTAAGAGCGTACAGTTTTAGTCATTTGTCAAAACCAGCAGCAGCTGAAGGCAAACCACAGAAACGATCAAGTGTGTTGCTTGTGTTCTCTGCATGTGCGTGTAGGTGGTCCAGCTGTTGCTGTCCAGTAACATGTGTGCTGCTCTGCTGGAGCCCAAAAAAGGAGACACCACCGACCCCAACGGGACGTCTCCTCTCCACCTAGCCGCCAAGAACGGACACATAGACATCATCAGGTACAAACACAAGCTCCCACCTCTTGCTCTCTCTCTCACACACACACATACACACACTTTTAATGAATTTAAAAGTCCTCCCGAGCTTGCTGAGAAAACAGATATATAACACAACAGGGAAACAATATGATCCAATTAACTTGAGGAATAATGGCACAAAAGTGTTGCCCTGCAGTGAGAGTTGATGCATCCTTCACAAACTCCTAAATACATTTTTAAACACGCTGCAGATCTGCACGGTCACAGTAACGTCAAGTCGTTATAATCTCATCTCGACGGGGCTGCGCGCCTGGTTTTTGTTTATGTTTTGGAAGAGAGCATCATGGCAAAGTGGCTTGTTGCCGCGGTGATGTCAGCATCTGACACACAGCTCCCTGATGAAAGATCACACACGCCACAAAGATATTTTTCCTCTCATCTCTCTCAACCAAGTAACTCAGGGCTAATATGTGTGTATATGTGTGTGTGTGTGTGTGTCGGTGCAGGAGTTTGTTTGCCTGTTGGACACAGACAGAGAGGCGAAGGATAAGAGACAGACACTGAAAGATGAGAGGAGACTGCCAGTGAGGGAAGATAAGAGAGAGAGGGGTATGACAATAAAGAGAGGGGTAGAGAACGAGAACAAAGCCTGTCATAGTTGACAGAGCAGAGCGCGCCTCTTTAGGAGTGACACTGATAAATGATGCTCATTAGGCATGTCCAACAGTCTGTGGAACACACACTCATGTAAACACACACACACATACAAACTGTAATTCAGTAAAGTTTGAGCCAAATGAAATGCGTGTCTGATGAACAGTTTCTCTCTCAACCAAACTCCAGGAAGAGCATCAGGCTCTGAAGCTAATTTAACATAGTGGCCAAACCGTGTAATGACAGTAATGGCGTCCGTCACGTGATGCACACTGGCACAAAAATCTCACATTGTGAAAGAAGTGGCTGTAAAACAGTGGATCAGAATTTCATCAAAAGTCATGAAGTCACGCTGCTGTTAAAGAGTGTGACAGCTGTTGGAATGAAGATGTAGATCTCCTTCTTACATGGTGGGAGCAGCAGTCTGTTGCTGAAGGAGCTGTTTAAGGCCTCCACAGTGTCATGCAGGAGGTGAGGGGAGTTGTTCATGATGGATGTCAGCTTTGCCAACATCCTCCTCTCCCCCACTTCCTCCATGCTCACATGCATCAGCTTTTGCTCTCCTGTCCTCTCTCACAAGTTAAAAGATGTCCAAAGTCACCATCGAATCCACAGCGAGTTCATTCAGCCATGATGCTCTCGATACTCCCTCTGTAGCCTGGTTAGAGCCGTTATCCATTAGCTCCTCCATCTTATTGGGCAGAGATCTTCCATTCCCCATGATAACAGATGGTACGGATAGTTTGTATCGCCTTTTCTGCTCCTGGCACTTAGATCCAGCTCTGCATCCTCGTCTTCTTCTCCTCAATTCGGCAGGGATCACCGGTCTTTCCACCGAGGTTATGCCAGTTATCTCCACAGTTCAAAGTAAACGCTTGTGGCTGGAGATTGGTGTAGAAAAAACATGAAAAAAGTACAAAAAATACTAAAAAAAACCCCACAGAGTGTTTAGAGCTACTGTAACTGGCTGCCAACCAGACCGAAGTACCCAGTGCACTTGCAGACACACAATGCAGAAGCAGAAGCGGAATATCCAGGTGATTTTATGCCCAAAAATCAAACTTTAGCTTCATGCACCATCGAGCAGTTTCCAGAAGAATGAACGGAGCCAAGCTCCAACTGTGAAACTTCTCTTCATGAATCTATGCTTTCATTTCTCTGACCCTGTCATAATGTACTTAATGTCAACAGATCCCATGAAAAGACTGACACAACAATGGACTGATCTTATAATAAACTATCCAAAGACTCAGATTCATATTCTAGAGCTGCTGACCGCTGTATGTATTCTGTGCCTTGAGCTAAATGCAAACGTTAGCATGTTAGCATGCTTACATTGTCATTGTTAGCATGCTAACATGCTGACGTTTAACAGCGGTCAACATCTTTTCCTCAGAGTTCAGGTCCTTTTTTACCTGGAGCTGAGCTTTAGCCTTTCCACCATGAGAACCTGACTGATGGAGTGTTTGTCTAAAGTTGTGTCACAGCGGTCACTGGGTTCTCGGTCTTCTCTCTGATCAAGGCCCCTTTTTGCCTGGTTACTGACTTTAGCTGCCAATGCCATCAAAAGTGTAACTACATGTAGCAGCCACAGTAAAGTGCAGGAACTGTGATCGGCTGCTTGCATTTTCACCAGGTGGTGGATATTGTTGCAAAAACAACTGTGTGTCAAATGTGATCATAGCTCATATACAGTTTGTTGACCACGCTCATTATAGTAGGATCGTTTTATAGTGACAGACAGAAAAGTAAATCTGAAACACAACAAATCTAATTTAATTATCAGTCTCATTGAGTTTAAGACAGACCAAAGTGCTGAGAGACGTTTCTCATGATGAAAGCTTACTGTCTCGTGCTGCTGCTGTAAAAGCTCTCCAAATGCGGCAGCTGCAAAGAGGAACAGCAGACATACTCTTCATACCTGTTTGGATAACATTTGCTAAAAACTACAATACCCAGCTGTAGGAATTTTTTTTATTAATGAAGGATTTCCATCTTCAGGTGGAACAAACGGACTCATCATGTGAGAGAGGATAGAGAAGTCAGAGTGCTGAGAGACTCAAACATTTCATAGAGTGATGCAGGTTTATCCTTTAAATCAGGAGCAGTATGACATAAATTCACTTTATTTAAGTTGTGTTGCTGTTTCATGCTAAAGAAAATGTTTCTCCTGTCTTTTCTGTCTCCTCCTTGACTCGACCTCATCTAACTCCTCTTCTCTGCATCGTCACACGTCTGTTTCTTCCTGACTTTCTCACCCTCTCACCTCTTCTCTCTGCAATTCTTCACGCTGTATTTCCTCTGAATTTCACTCCCTCCTTGCTCCCCTCATCTCTTGATACACTTCCAACCTGCTTCTATTTCTCACTTTCCCTTTCTTCCTTTCATCTTTCCTTCCTTCCTTCCTTCCTTCCTTCCTTCCTTCCTTCCTTCCATTTGCCCCGCTGTCAGACTGTTGATCCAGGCGGGTATCGATATCAACAGACAGACCAAAGCGGGCACAGCCCTGCATGAAGCTGCCCTGTGTGGAAAGACCGAGGCAGTGAGACTCCTGCTGGACGTAAGTGGAATTTTACGGAAAACTTCCCAGCACTGTGACCGCGGCCTGAGTTCACTTAAAGGACAGTTACAATCTAATTTATGAACGCTTCAAGGCCGAAACCTCCTCCAACCAGCCAGCTCCACTACTTCAGAATATCACAGCTGTGACAGTAACACTTGTAAGGTGACATTAGAGGTGGAGGCGTTCTCTATTTCCATAACATTACAATAAAACAAAATTATTCTTTTATCAAAACTATAAGGCTGCCTGTTTTCTGTGGGAGATGTTTCCATTATTAGTTATTTGAAAGACAGATGCAACATAAATCCTTAAATTGATTGAAATTATGATCTCAGAGATTTATCATTTCACTCAAAAAAGGTTTAGAGATTCATCAGTGGCAGAAAGTAATTCAATTTTTTTACTCACATATTGTAGTTAGGTACTTCACACTAGGATTTTTGCCACTTTGACTTCATATATACAAAGATTTGGTAATCAATAAGATGCATAAAGATTAAAGCAGTGGTTCCAGACTGTTTCAGATGATTACGAGTTGAGCTGTTTCCCTTTAAAGAATCAGAATCAGAATCAGAAATACTTTAATAATCCTAGGGGGAAATTATTTTTGTTACAAAACTCCAGGTATACAAACAACATATATTATACAAGCAACATCTATTAAGAACAATATATATAAAAGATCAAATTTACAGTTTAAATTATGTGCAACAAGTGCAAAAAGTAATTGTCCGTGTTTGTTAGATTACAGAAGTTCTCCTTTAAAGCTGAAACTGTCACAGAAAATAAAAATATAACATAAATAAAAATGTCATACAAAAGCAATAATCCGATATTTATACATTTTATTTTCATCTATACAAATCTACGCAGAAAAACTTCAGTTTCTTTTTTCATACTTCATTAATGAATCAATTTCATTATTCATTTTCATAACACTAGAGGTTGAAAATGAAATGCACTTTTTGTTCTATGGACCATTAAATCTCAACATTAGGTTAAAAGTCTTTTTCATGAGGTTCTGATGTGTTTCCTGTCTGATGAATGCAGACTGAACTTCCTGTTTTCAGATGAAGTGTTTCTGTTATGTCTTCTAGCCGTTGTTATAAGTTGCTGCTCTGCATTGTTTGACATGTACGGTGTATTAATGCTTCTTTTGCTCTTATTATGTTTATTACCTTCATTTGTTACATTGTCTAAGTCCATGTGGGCTGGACACCTTTGGTGCATGACACCAATTTACAATTAAATTACTTTTATTAGACATCATTTTTATTTCATTATAGACATTTCAGCCCCCTTTTTATTGCATGTTGTCACTTTTCATCACACAGTGTCTCCCACCCTGTCCTATTACAAAAATGACACCTGTGTCACAGATTCAAAAAAAAAAAAGAATATTATCATGGCAAAGCTTTTTTTCATCTGTTCTTCAGTCATAGAGGAACAATTTAGATCAGACTAAAAAAATAAAAGATCACCAGATTTGTTTTTCTCACTTGGTTCTCAGTAAAAATCTGTGAAATACTGGAAAAAATGTGCTTTTTCTCTGACGTTGTGTGTTTTCCTTAAAATATGAAGTCAAATAAAGCTCCCAAATTGTTCATATAAAATGGGTCTTACGTCCTTCAGATTTTACTGTTACAGTCTCATCATTATGAAAATATTCTCTGACAGGGTTTCTTGGGAAATCTGAAATGCAGGGGAGGTCTGAGGCCTGTTACCTATTTATGAAAATCCCTCCATCCCCATGTGATGAAACCGAGGCACAGTTATGAAAACTAATAGGAGATGATGCAAATTGCCCATTTGTGCTGGTGACATTAAAATGCCACGGGGTTTATGAAAACAAGAGAGGCAATATGTTTTAATGACATGGCGTGTTCCAGCATGAGAAACTAACACTGTGGTTTAGACCCACCGCTGTGAGAAGGTTACGAGTCTCTGTCCTGAAGTGCCTTCGCTCTCAATCCATCTTTGTTCTCGGGCCTACATTTGATCAGACTGCGATACTGCTCTTCAGCTTTTGGCTGTCTCAGTTGAAAAAGAAGACGTGGTTGTGATTAGTAGGGCAGCAGCAGGAATGAGCGGGCACGGCTTCTTTTCTGCTGATGTCATGATGGTTTATTATTACATCCCCGAGGTGTTAATATAAGAGATGGTGCTGCTTTGGATATTCTTGTGTAAACAGGTACAAGAGAGTCTCACTTTACGTCCACACACCAAATCCATCTTCTCTCCTCTTCCACAGAGTGGCATCAATGCCACAGTGAGAAACACCTACAGTCAGACCGCACTGGACATCGTCTACCAGTTCACTGCAACGCAAGCCAGCCGAGAGATCAAACAACTGCTGAGGGGTAGGATGGATGGATCAGTGGATTGGGGTAGGGAGGAGGTAGAAACGTCAAGCCAGACAGAGAGAATAGCAAGTCATGCTAGGGGTTGTAGCATAATTGGAGGGTGTAGTGACACTTTAAAGGAATAGTTGGACTTTGGTAATAATTCTGAATCGCTGTCATTGTCAGAGTTAGATGAGAGGATTGATACTCTTGTGTCTGTACACTAAATATGAAGCTAGCTTTGCTTAGCACAAGCAACACAAACAGGGGAAATAGCTGTTCTGGCTGTGTTGAGTGACAAAATTTGACTACTTGGCAACTCCAAAGGTCACAAATGAACATGTCTTTACATCTTTTTTGTTTAATTTGTACAAAAACTGGAGATTAAAATCGACACATTGCAGCCAGGCTAACTGTTTCCCCCCCTTATGCTAAGCTAGGCTAACTCTCTGATGGCAGAAGCTTCATATTTACCATGCAGACATCTAACTCGGCAAGAAATCAACAAACTATTCCTTTAACCCGTGCTACTCAAACACAGAATGTATGAAATATGTTGAATATTTTAGTGGGAAACATGCAATGATGACACGATGATGTTAAAATGGGATAGCACTCTGCATTAAAGAGATTCTCCATAACTATAGTATTGCACATTGTACACACATGATCATGTGAATTATAGAACAACACATACATTTATTGCATTATACATTATGATGTACCGCCTCTCTTTGTCTGTCAGATGCCTCAGCGGCTCTCCAAGTTCGAGCTCTGAAGGATTACTGCAACAACTACGACCTGACCAGCCTCAACATCAAAGCAGGAGACGTCATAACGGTAAGACTCGCACACACGCGCACACACACAGCATGTAATGAGGGGTTTACAGGTAGGTGGGTTCACATGCACAAAAGGCTGCAAACTGCTGCCTCTCTCTGTGCAAGTCCTCGTTCTGATCCCTATAGGGAGGGGTTGTGTTCGGGGTATTATTGTAGCAATATTATCTGTGTGGAGAGCAAAACTGTGCCTCAATCTGTATGTGCGTATTCAGACATATTTGCAAATCGCAGGCATGACGTGTGTGTAACATGACATGACCTGGCTTAGATGGATGTAGGTGTGTCCTTTTGCAGCTTCCTAGTCAAAAACTGTTGTGAGTGTGAGTGTGCAAATCTACGAATCCATGCCTGAGTAGCGCTCAGAATTAGTTCTGTGCTCTCCTTAATTTGTTGTCATCAATAATCGTCCATACTTCCGTAAAGATTTACAACATTTACTACAAATGTTTTACAGAACTTGCTACATTGCACCCTGACCACCGCTCATGAATATTAATGAGCATTTATGCAGCCTTTGGGTACTTACTACAGTAATAAGGAGGCTAAGCGGTGCCCATGCTTCCCCCCTCAGGCTCTGAATGAACAGTTTATCTTTGCTGCTGTCTGACAGAGAATTTTAGAAAGCTCCAAAAGTAATTTCCATTTCTGTTTGACAAAAAAAAAAATCATACTGAGATTTATTAAATTATTAATAAACCAGTAGACCTAATGTGGGATGTAAAATACACACAAATTCGCCTTCTTATTTTTTATGTAATGTTTTGTCACTTACGTGTTTGTGAAACCTGAGCAGGTCTTGGAGCAGCACCCTGACGGACGCTGGAAAGGCTGTATCCATGACAACAGAACAGGAAATGACCGGGTGGGCTACTTCCCTTCCACCATGGTGGAGGTCATCAGCAAGCGCACAGGTGTGTGTGCCCTCCTGCGTGTGTGTGTGTGTGAGAGTGAGAGAGGGTGTTGGAGTTACTGTTAAAATCTGGATGACGTGTCAGCCAAGCGTCACATATTTGGGCTAAACACAGAAGAAGAACTTGAGGAAAGAGTTGAAGAAAAGTGACTGAATAATATTTCAGCCCTTTTCAAAACCCTTGAAGACACTCACCATCTCATTAGTTCACTTTCCCTTGATCAATAAAGGTTATATTAAAATTATATTATATCTCACACACTGGCAGAGACGACCTTTGTGAGCAGCACAATGGTACCAAACGCTCCTCTGTCCTCCCTACATTACTGCAGACGTGATCCAAAGCAATCCATTTCAGTTCCACAGCCAGAATTAACTTTACTACGACTACCTGAAGACACAAAGTTTTTAGGAGTTCAGCCTGACAAGTGAAGACAGTTTGGACACCAACATCATCCACATGTTTCACTTCTCCCTGCTGACATTTAGCATCAGCTGCTGAATGATAGTAGTTTCTAAAAGTCAATGAGATGATTGATACCACTCTCGTGTCCGCAGCTTAACTTAGCATAAAGACTAGAAACAACTGATGTCAACAGGTCGTGTATTACATGGTCTGCAGATACATAAATGTTAATAATTTGAAGCATAATGTATCCAGTTTTCCTGAAGTGACCTTAAATTTTGTTAAAGTTTAAATTTTCCACACTGTTTTTTACAATCTTGTTACGTTAGCCTGCTACAGATGCTAAATTCAGAATTTACATTGTTAAGGGCCTCACTAAAGCTATGTATATCACATGAAATGTTATCTATCCTAGACTAGGCCAGCCACTGTGTCTAAAATCCTTCACTTCATATTGACACTTTCATATTTTACCAGAATTTGGATAGTGGCTAATGTAGCTAGCGTTTATTTTCGAAATACATAAAACACCTACGCAGTTCAACATATTATTAAACACACTTATACACTTTCTTTCTTTCAGTTAGATGAGAATTGACGCCACTCCCATGGCTGTGCAGTACATATTAATGCAGCCTGTTAGCTTAACTTAACTAGCACAAAGACATGAAAACAGCTAGCCTAGCTCTGTCCAGAGGTGATAAATCCACCAACAAGCATCTCTAAAGCTCAATTTAAAATGTCCTTTGTTCAGTCTGTACAAAACTGAAGTGTCGTGGAGCCAAGCTAACTATTTCCATCAGATTCCATTGTTTGTGCTAAGCAAAGCTAACCGCGGCTGTCGATAGCATCATATTTACTGTACAGGTGGGATCAGTTTTATCATCTAACGTGCAGCTAGAACGCCAAAAAGCAGAACTGGTAAAATGTCAAACTATCCTGTGAGTTGCTAATTATGTAAACTGACATGTCAAAGGTCAGCATGGTCACAGATAGAAGTTTGGTGTCATCTCTGTGTTTTCATGACACAGCAGGCAAACTGAGCAGCTAATGTGTGCATCTCCCTGACACTGCACATTATTTTAACCTCCTTTCTCCTTTTTTTTGAAACCATAATGAGCTTTTTACCATTCGGTGAGATCTCCAGAACACATCCACATCCATCCCACCATTACTGCACAGTCACAAAGCAGCTCAGATGTTTTTAACTGTCTGTTGGTGTCTGTCTGTAGGTCTGGTATCTCTGTTTGTCCATCCGTCTTTCTCTCTGTTGTATTATGTCTACTTGGCCTAATATCTGTCTCTCTATTATTGTCTGCCTTCATCCCCTGTGATCACTAAATCCTTACACGCCTCTGTCTTTGAAATGACCTCTCCTTGTACTCATGTCGTCACATTATCTGCTCATCATTCTCTTTGAGAGAGGCCATTAACCACTAAAGGGGAGCTGCCCCAAGTCAAAGAAAATACCACTGTGGCTGTGTCTGTCCTCACCTACAGTGCATTGTAGAGCAGCTGTGGATACAATACAAAACAGCTGGAGCACTCAGCGTGCACAGCCACTCTTACACTTGAGGCTACAGCAGCTGTTTTAGCAAGAGGTTTCATTTACTCAACTGTTTTGCATCAATTTTTAATGATTCTTTTCCATCATTCCTCTCCAGCCAGTCTCTTCTGCATGTACTCTATCAGGGATGTCATATTAGAAGTTAAAACAGCCAATTAGGACGTCAACTCGGTAGAAATATGCACAAATCTGCATTAGTCAGTTAAATTAACCTTAATGTTGCAGCAGCTTTTAGGAAACTACCAGTTAACTTTACTTCAGTCAGTCAGTGACTGATCACAAGAATATTGATGATAACTGCTGGAAGTTAGCAGTTAGCTTGTGGATATGTCCCTATTTTATTAAGTCTAGGTCCTAGAAACCAGCTGTAAATATTATGCAGTGGAGAATTTGAGATATTACAAAGGTTTATATCTTTCCAAGCACAATGTTACTGTGATTATTTAGTTCAAGGAGTAAACCCAAATGCAGACAGATAGGTAGCATGAACAAAAGCTATTTTTAATGATGTACTGGACAGACAGGTTAACACAAAAAAAACAGTTGAGGCGTCCAAGTAAAACAAACTTCATCCAACCATCAAGAAAAAATGTTGAGAAAGTGTGGAGAAGCACTAAAGCTGAACAATGGCTGGGGAACAGATGCTAATGACTTGACAAATGAAAGAGGGAAAACGCAAGTACTAATTACAGGAGAATTAATTAACTAATTAAACACAGGCGACAAAGAAAACAAGCGAGAAAAAGACAAAGACAGGAAGTAAAGTAACACAGGACACTTGAGGAAAGACCCTTCCGACATAAAACAGGAAGTACTAATCAAGAAACCTAAAACAATGACAGGTACGACGGCCATCTAACCGCAGAACTGCAGATCTGCTGCTTCATGTTGTTCTCATGAACCGCCGTATAAGGATGGAAGCAACCTCACACACGGTATTCCTCTGTCTTTACCCAGAAACCCCTCAGAACTTTTCTGGCCAAAAGAATAGTTCTTTTTTTGATTCCAGTTACTTTTGAGTTACAACTCGCTTTACCAGTTTTTACCATCCAGCTGGTCCTGTTGAAGGAGGACAGTGATGAGCACAGCAGTGGTTTTTATACTTCTCCTTGTCAAATAAGATTTGGTTCAGGTGTTCACCTCATCAGTACCTCAGTATGAGGTGTTCCTGTGTCCAGCAGACACTGTAATGGAGTAGAGAGAGTAAAGTTGATGTTCATCTGTCCCTGGGAGCGTCTCTACTTTCACCATCCATCACTTTGTTTTCACCTCTCCATATATTTCATTTCATCGATGCCACATCTGTTTGTCCTCTCCTCCTCTTCGTCCCTTCATCATCAGCCGTGTCCTTCACAACGTTCGATTTCTTTGTTTAATTTTGTAACTTCAGCCTTTGTTTTTAATTTTCTTTTTTCCCCCCCCTTTCTTTCTTTCTTACGTGTAATTCTCTGTTTTGTCGTTTGTTTGTTACGTGGCGGTGGTTCACTGTTGGCTGGTTGTGTGTGTGTCGGTGTGTCGTCACGGTGGGTGTTATCTAGGTTTGGCCAGCACAGTCATTTGCACTCAACAGTTTCAAAAGATACCGCTGGTTCCTCCGGCGACGGTTGCCCCTGCCAACGCGGTAGTCAACGGCAACGACACCACGTTCCATCAGATCCATATCCTGCCTCCACCGCCTCCTCCTCCACCACATTCCCATCAGCCACTGCTTCCACTTTTCACTTCCTTTGGCTATAACAAGTCGCCCGTGACAACCCCACAGGGAGACACACCCACTGCCCCAGGTACACGCCCCCTTTTTTCATTATTATTATTCTTATTATTCTTCTTATTCTTCTTATTATTAAAGCTTCAAAAGATGCCTTCCTCTGGTGTTTCTTCAAGTACCAGTATGAAATTGATTTCCGATTGGTCATGTCATATTCTAATTGGGTTTTTAAGTGTTGCTCTAAGAAGGCATCCATTGAAGTTTTCTGTTATGGATCATTATTTATGTAACTTTATGTAATTGTGTTGTTCATACTGTATAACTTTAGTTTTTCTGTTTTTACTGTTGTCATCTTCATTACTGAAAGACAGTCAGAGCTTTTAGACAGAAGTCCACATGAAGTTCAGAAGAGAAATATTTGTTGGACATTGCACTTATAATATGTAAGACAAGCAGTTACACAACCAAAACATATCCAACAAAAGGTCACGAGAATAACCCTTTTTTTATATATGAAGGCCCAAATTACACATTTGAAGTGTAAATGGTGCATTTGTGCATATTTGGATTTTCCTTTACATTCAGCCACTTAGCTCATATGATCAATTCTCTGTTGTTCTCTCTGCATCCATGTTGGTGTTTTTTGTGCAACATGCTAATCAGGGTAGCCTTACTCTTATGGCAGTAGTAGTAGTGTAAGTAGTGTACCCATTCCACTAAATACTGTGATGAAACTTTCTGATGGTAGCAACACAGCCAACATTTTCTATTCCTCACCGGTTGATGGTTAAATAATTTTCAGTTCTTTAAAAAATAGAATAGAATAGTAATCAGTGCACGTATGAAAACGTGAATGGATGAACAAAGCTCGATCAAGTTACAGCTTTTTAGTTACAACGGTAAAAAAACATCCATCATGACACTGTGGAGGCCTTAAACAGCTCCTTCAGCAACAGACTGCTACTCCCACCATGTAAGAAGGAGAGCTACCACAGGTCCTTCATTCCAACAGCTGTCACACTCTTTAACACGAGCATGACTTCATGACTTTCTCCAGCATGACTTTTTCTATATATTTCTGATTTATGAGTCATTTCTTATCAACCTTGTGTGCACGAGGTGCTGTGACAAGTGAATTTCCCCAGAGTGGGATCATTAAAGTCTATCTTATCTTATCATTCTTCAATGCTTCTGTTTACACTACAGATCTTTATATATCAAACAGCTATCTGATCATGACTGAAGTGGCTAAGTGTAAATGAGCTCTTACAGTTGTTATCCTTTAGATTTTCATCAAATCAAGTGCTGTTTTTGATACTAGTTATGCACATTCAATGTATTTACATTCAGTTACCACATTATATGGTAGTTTCTTTGTTACTGGCGGAGTCCTATGCTGAATTTAAATTGCCTGCATGTAATATACAGCATTGCAGTTTGTAACTTCAGGCTCAACCATGACTTTTTGGAGCTTTTGCTTCACTTCAGAGCTAATGTTGCCATCAGTAGCATGTTAATCAGATTTCAAATGAGGCTCCATTGGGTTAAAGTCAACCACAAAAACACCTGAAGCACTTTATTTGAATGTATTCCTTGCATGCTCTGTAATCAGACATGCCATGTGTAAATAACGCTGCTATCGTGCAGGTTTGATAACTGCAGAAAAACATCTAACAAGTTGCTAAAGTGCTAATGCTAGTGGAGTTTTGTGTTTTTTTAGGATGCGGTTATATTAGAGTAGATGTCAGGTGGGAGGAAAGCTCACCATTTTACCACAGACCTGTGTTCACCTCAGTTTGTTTGTGCTTCAGTTCAGTGTCTTGGTTCCTTTTTTTTTGCAGTTTTTTTTCCTCCTTCCTTTTTTCCTCTTCGTTCTTTCCTCCCCTGTACATCACACCACTGTCCCAACCACAAAGACAACCCTGCTAATATCTAAAACACACACACACACACATCATTACACAACTCTCCCCCGACCTCCAGACTATGTGTACAACCGTGATTTTCCGTTCTGTCCTCGTCCTGAGTGTTATTGTCACGTCTGATCATTTTAACACCACTTTTACCCACCTTGCACTTCTACCCTCTGTGTGTGTGAGTGAGTGAGTGTTGGAATACTTAGGTAAAGATTGAGTGTGTATAGGCCACAGGCTTTGGATGGGTGAACTAAAAATATCCTTATTATTGCTTTAATGACTGTTCAGTTTATAGTTGGAGACGTTGGAGCTCTCTGACATTAACGGGTGACGTTTTCTAAGTATCTGGAATAATGCAAATTCATTCTTAACAGTCTTTTCAGCGATTCTTGAATTCTTGAATGCAAGGTATTAAAATGATGCTAAAATTATGTATTACATGCAGAGATTTGCAAGTTATGAAATGTCAAATGTTACATAAGAGACCCAAATACATTGTTAGAAAATGTCACCCAGGATGTTTTGCAGGTAAGATATTCACTGACTGTAAACTGTAAACTCTCTACTCTGTGAATGGGAGCCTTCACTGGACACCATTTTGTTCCCTCCAGGAGAATCTAACCCTTTAGACAGATTTCCTGTCACGCAGTGAGCCCAAAAATGAAGTAGCACCCAAATAAAGTCAAATATAACGCCATCACTCATAACTACAGTACAGTCAAGTCCGTAGACTTGATCACATTGGTTGAAAACAGCACATTTTGAACTCAGAAATGTCAAATCAAAGGCTGTTCACTCACTTTGTTTGAGGTCACTTGGAGGGATGCAAAATGTCCACAAGAAGGAGCTGCAACATTACATGAAAGCAAATGGAACTTTTTGATGTGTGTGTTTCTCTGGAGCACTGTTGGCTTACACATATAAACCATTTATAAACCCTTAAGATGGTTATAATGGTTTATCACACTCTCCAAATGCACTACAGCAGCCCCATTCTGACAATGCTTACATATATAATCACACACGTATGGATGCATTATATATGTATGTGTATGTACATTATGGCATATATGTGTATATACACAAATATACATGTTATGGATTTATTTATGTACTATGGGTATATAAATGTTTTCATATATCTATATATATATATGCTGTATTTTTCTGTGTGTGTGTGTGTGTGTGTGTGAGCATGAAAGTGTGGAGTGTAAGTGAGTGTGCAACTTCTGTATGCTTAAAGAAAAACCCTCCCTTATCCGCCTTTACTCCATCACCCTGCTCTCCTACTGGCCCCTCTGTAATATTTGTCTTTTTCGCGAATAAGTTTGGAATATAGTTATATATACCCCGCTTCTTTTTCTAAAACTATCAAGCAGATTAGAACGCCTGTAGTGTGTCAGTCGTTAGTGAAGTGAGGAACAAATATGTAGCATTGACAGACAAACTAACTCTAAATACCATACTGTAAATGTCCTGTAAACTTATTTTCAATTTCTTTACACCAGTCGTGTAATCATAGTATCAAATTCAGGTTTAGGGATACATAAAAGCTAACATTAGCCTAGCATTAAAGCTACACTAATCAATATTTCTATATGAAGAATGCATCAAATGACTGTGTAATATAAAGGGGTCGCTTATAGTGATAAAGCCAAGGAGAATTACTGAGTTCCCCTCAGCTCTATAGAGAGTTTTAGCCTCTTTTAGCTATCTGTTTTGGCTTTACGGCCCACAGCTTTACCTATAGCGCCAAACAACCAACAAGTTAGCAACTAGCTGGTGAACATAGCAGCTAAAGCTAATTTAGCAGCTAGTGTTAAATATTTTTCTCATGACATGACCAAAACACAGCTAATGGAGAGCAAATACTAAACTTATGTTCACACAACTTTAGATTAATGCTACTGCTAATGTTCCACCATGCGTGCCAAAACTGTGAAAGGCAACTGTTTGCTAACATGTTAGCTATATAAACTTTATAAGGTAATAATTTCGATGTTGTATTTTCAGCTTGTTGCTGCTTCAAATGCTAATTTTTGATAGCAAAAAGGTAGAAATGCTTCTAAGGCCAGTTTAGGGTCGGTTAGCGGCTAACAGTGGTGTTCTGTGTTAAAGGTTGTCGCGGCTCAGAGGCAAGTCCTCACAGCTCTCCCACCCCATCCAGTGGGCCCCATGGAGGCTCCAACGAAGAGATCTGGGTACTGCGCAAGCCCGTGGCAGGTAACTAAGCCGCGCTGCGCTGAGACCTCAATCCCTGACTCCTTAAACTCTAACCGGGGGGGTCAAACAGTATCTGACGCCCGTTCAAAAAAAAGAAGTCTTTTCTGCCTGTCATCGCCTAAATATATCCATCCATTTATCTGAGCTGAAAATGATGTTTGAAGGCTTTCAGATACTCTTTGACCTGCTCCTGACAGCCCCCCATGTCCTGCTTCCCTCCTCCATCTAAAGCTCAGCTGAACTCAGTGGCCTCATGTGTAGGACTGCAGCCATCTGCATCGGTCTACAGTCTGTGTGTCTTTCCAGCTGGATGCATGGAGATGGCTGGAGAGAGAGAGAGAGAGAGAGAGAGAGAGAGAGAGAAAAAGTGTGCGTCTGTGTGTGAAAGTGAAAGTTTTGTCTTGTTTACTCCACTCCTGTTGCTCAGTCGTCCGTCACCCTGTCTGTCCGTCTGTCCATCCAACCACACGCTGCCCAGTGCATTTCAATGGAGAGTCACACCTGTTACCACGCTGCCTTGGATACCAGCTAAACCACTCAATGTGTGTGTGCCTGTGTGTGTGTGTGTGTGTGTGTGTGTGTGTGACTGTATACGTTCATCTGTTTGTTGCATGTGTGCATCTCTATGCACAAAATCTATACATATTGTTTGGGCGGTTGCATGTGTGTTTGAATGAATGTGTGTTATTGTGTGTATGTCTGCGTGTGTGTATGTCTGTGCGTGTGTATGTGTGTGTTGCAGGTGGAGACCGCAGCAGTGTGGGTAGTTCAGGCAGTGTGACCAGTGTGAGGTCATCGGGCAGCGGTCAGAGTGCTGGCAGTGCAGCACACATCCTCCATGCACAGGCTGAGGGGTAAAGGTAAGACACACACACACAAATGCACGTGTGTGTGTACACACACTGCAGCTTTGTTTTGTTTTGTTAGTTCATGTATGTAGTCTCAGAACTCAGACTACACCAAGGTCTTACATTGAATAAGTGAGTAGTGTGTAATATAATCGAGCGTTCACAAAGACAAGGGCGTGTTTAATTGGTACAATATTAATTCATTAATGTCAATTAACTGCATTTTTCACAGCAGCCATCTTGACATGTTAGTAGGTAAACACAGGTGTTGCCAGTGATACTAACTGAGGCTCCATTCCATTCAGGTCAAACCTTAATTAATAGCATGTATTGAACCAAGCAACAAATAGCGGAAATAAAGCCAATGTGGAAGTGCTAAAAACTGCAGTTCCTCTTCTCGTCCACTTGAGGCTGGCTCCAGAAGTGAGTCAGTCTCCATAAGTCCCCATGTTCAAATGTCCAACTTCACAGCAGAAATAAACATGTTTACAGCCTGGTACAAAAAACAGTTTTGGTCTCTATAGCTAATTTCCCCGTTCATGACAACTGTACTGAGGGTGAATTTATATACAACTCACCTGTTCAGATTATATTAAGGCTTAAAGTTATGCATAACTAAGAGTGTGGATGCTTTGATTGACAGGTGGGTGTCATTACAGATGGTTTATTAGAGCACACAGGTGTCATTCGGCCCGCCGATGATCCACGTCTTTACCGATGTTTAGATTAGACTTGAGGTGGAAGAAGCAGGACTACAAACATGGCAGCTGCAGCGTCACTCATGCTCTGTCGAGTCTTTATACTGATATCACAGTGAACCTAATATGCCTATACTAGGTTTCTGGTAAGAAAGGAATGAATGTGGTGGGAAGTACTTGTACTTTACCTCGGTATTTACATTTTATACTACATTATAGTATACATTATACTTCTACTTTACCGCATTTCAGAGGTAAATACTGAACTTTACTCACCACTAAATGAGTCTGGCAGCTGCAGATACTGGTTACTAAAACAAATACACTGCAGTGTTAAAGGTTAAACCAGTGGTTCTCAGCCTTTATGCCATGTATCCATGGATCCTTTCAATACACTTTGATGCTTACTTCTGTACTTTTACTTTTCATGCAGGACCTCTGCTTGTCATTTTGTATTTTTCACGTGAATCTAAGGAATTTTACAGAAAATGTTTACTATACTATAGCACAAGACTATTTATTATTTATTTATGATTTCAACACTCTGTCACTCAGTTAATCTTCTTCATCAGGACTGCGTGGGTGTGTTTTGATCAGATTTGATTGGCATTAAAATTAAACTACCCCACGACTGTCATCACATTTTGATACACACGTCGCATCGCGGTGATTCCCACCCACTTCAAACTAGTCAGGAGAGCACAGAGGATATAGAGGAAATAAAGAAAGCTGGCATACGATTTGATCAGAATTCTTCTGACTGTGTCTGAAAAAATGTTCATGTCAGAGTCCATCGCTCTAAGTGAGAAGCAGAATGAGAAAATGGGTTTTCAAGAATACTTCCACCGGTGATGAATAATGAATGAATACACTGTATACTTTTAAATGGAGCACTGCTTTCAAAGGAATTCCTATTTACCCTATAATTAGTACAAAATTATACAGAGTCGTTCTTCCTGGGAATCATAATTTCCTTGGAAGTTCACTGGAAAAAAACAATATTATTAGCAAATTATGGAGCTGCTAAAAAAGAATAACTGCTGTAAACAAAGTCAGTAAGCAAACTGAAGGGAAACCCTCTATAACTATATAAGTGGAGACATATAAGAAATGCAGATGCTTTCATGCAGAACCTGTTGGGTGACAGGATGGTGGAGACTATAGAAATGATATGAATCACATGCTTATGCCTGTGCACTTACCATGTCTCATTGTATACACTTGAAGAATCAACAGCGCAGCATTAAAGCTGCTCACACTCATCACTCATCCTTACACTTTAACACACACATACATATTATATATTCACAGTGCAATCTCAGAGACCGGACGTGTTCTCGGTCTTAGCTGTCGATCACCGTGGTTATTTACTCATAAAAACAGCCACAGCTGTACGTCGTATATTTTCAGCAAGCGTCCTGTTAAGAAACTGCAAGTGAGACACTTTTTAAACCTGCTGAAACATCCACATAGCAAAATTAGACCCAACCGTGCGGTAGCATTCGTCTTCTTCCGCGTCTCACTCTGTTCACTTCTCCAGCACTAGTCAGATTTTCTTTATTGCAGCGCTGCAGGAGCAGCATTTAAATGTGATTAATGTAGCACCAGTCAGCGTCCATATTTTTTCCCCTGGCAGACTTTCCGATAAAGATCGATCTTATGTGAGATGACGAGCTTTTAGAATTGGCATTTTTTTGTTTCTTAATGAAAAGGCAAAAAAAGAGAATCCAACCAATTTACTTTTTTCTTGCTAAGCGAAGACTTCAGTAACGACATCACTGTCCCCCGAGGGCCACCGTAGGTGATTCATTTGGGAACATGAAATGGGAAATAGAGTTTGGTAGTCATGCAGCCTGAAGCATTAGATAATATATCAGTATGATTTACAGTAGAGCAGGCAGCAATTTATTGTCAGTGTGCATGAGTTATGTTAAAGCAAGACTATGAAACATTTAAAAGAGGAAACAGCACATTCATCGGAACAGTTAGATTAATTAGTCATAAAACACACCCTCACTCAAATCAATACACTCAGAAGTTTTAGCACTACAGCCTAGCACTACACAATTAAATAAACAAAATCTCATTAAAGCTGCCCTAATCAACATTTTTGCATTAATTATAGACAAAATGACTAATGTAACATTACATTTACTTTTAAATCATTTAGCAGACGCTTCTATCCAAAGCGACTTAAAAACTGGGACATGTTAGTGCAGAAATAAGTACTGTGACAGTACTAGAGGGATCCACTTGTTGGTGGTGTTGAGGAGAGGAGGTCCTCTCTGAAGAGCTGGAGGTCTTCAGGAGTTTAGAGGTAGAGAGGGACGACCCTGATCTGGTAGGAACTGGTAGTGCGTTCCACCAACGGGGAACAACAGACGAGAAAAGTTTGGATTGCCTTGAACGATCAGGTGGCAGAGCCAGGTGTCGTTCATTGAAGGAGCGCAATGGTCATGAGGTAACATATGTCTGTATAAGGGCGTTCAAGTAGTTAGGTGCCGTACCAGAGACAACTTTGTAGTCAGCATTAGTGATTTGAATTTAATGTGGGCTGCTACAGGTAGCCAGTGGAGCTCAATGAGCAGCAGGGTAACGTGACCTTTTGGGTTGACTGAAAACCAGACACACCGCCACGTTCTGGATCATCTGGAGAAGTTTCACCGTGAAGGCTGGGAGGCCCGTCAGTAGGGCGGTACAGTAATCTAGTCTTGAGATGACCACAGCTTATATTAGTAGTTGGGCAGCACGTTGAGTTAGGTAAGGCCTGATTTTTCTGATGTTCTGAAGCTTCTCACCGCCCCGGTGGGGGCGAGACATAGTCGATTTTGATGTTGATGTCGTGGTGTATAGTAGGTTTGGCTGGGAGGACCAGCAGTTCAGTTTTAGAGAGGCCCAACTCTGCATTTCCTCTCACGCTATGGAGCCTTTTAGCATCTTTCGGCTCATTGTTTTGGTTTTTACGACCCAAAACTTTACTGTTTTGATTCACTCTCACCGCTCTCATCACCCTGCTTCCTGCAGCAGTGATAAACCTCTGGTAAACACACTGCACACTACCTGCCCAGCACCAGCTGCAAACAGACAAAGCTAGCAGTTAGCTTATCGATCAATCAGACTTTATTTGTATCGCAATTTTTTAAACTAAATGCAACACAAATAACACACAATAACCCCCAACCCTCCACCCCATTATAAACAAAAGCACAACTCAAACTCACTAGCTGGTGGAGACCAAAAACAAACAGAGCGGACGGGGAATGAATATTAGATTTGTGGCCAGAAACTTGACTTCAAATGAATGCTAATGCTGCTGATGCGTAAAAATGCAACAGTTAGCTCAGAAGATACAGGTAAAGCGTATCCATGCGACCCCCTCTGCATGTTCACCTGGAGAAGTATTTCATTCTCAACACGTTACAGCAGCTTCAAATGTTGTGTTGACAGTTTTCAGGAATTGTTGCTGCTTTAATGCAACAGAATGTTAGTTGCCACACGCCTGTTCACTTGGATGCGTTCATGTTTATGTGCTCTTCCGTGTGTTTGTGTATTTGCAGCTTCTTGCTACAGTCTTGTCCCAGTCTGCCAAAGCCAAGGAGCATCTCCTGGAGCAGTCCAAGTCTGTGGAGCAGCCTCCAGGTAGGACGGGGGTCCAAACAGAAGGTGAACTGTCCTCAACCCAGTTACTGCGTTTCACTCTAATGAGTTGACACACAGAGGATTTTAGATCTAAATCTTTGACATGGCATTCACAGTAACTGAACTTGAAGTGAAACTGGTGAGGAGGACAGGAAGAGGAATGTTTGAAATAGAGAAAAATGATTAAAACCAGGAAGACAGAGAGTCAGCTTAGAAACATAAGAGTCATGATTCACTGGTCTTTTAACACATGACATTATATCACACACATACACACACACATTCGCTTATAGACACACTCTTGGCTGCTCTAACAGACAGATGGCCAAGGCAGGGGATGTAGGAGGAAGCATAGAAGGGTATGATTGGTTAAAAAGGGTTATTATATCTTGGAAAGCTCAAATTTGATTGGTTCAAAAGCAGTGAGGGAGTGGAGAGGTCAGTCTGGAACAGAAGTGAACTCATCTGTTGATCGAGCAGAAGTTTACAGCAATATGGGTGACAAGCTTCAAACTGGCCAATGGTGTTTCTCCCGGCAGGTTCAGCCAGCTCCTCTCGGACATCGAGCCAATCGGGCTGTCCACTCCATGAAGCGCCGCCTTACGAAGCCACGGCAACCAGGAAGGGGGAGGGGCCAGGAGAGGGGAAGGTAGGACAGTCCCAAACTCCCACAGATTCAGTCCTCTCTCCCTCTTCCACACAAACATAACAGACAGTCACCACCATCAACATCTAACTGCAGCATGATGAGAACGTAGCTCGTCAGTCTCCTCAACCACAAACCCTCTCTCTCACACACACACACACACCAAGATGTCTCAAAGGTTTCTCTCACAACTGGCCTCATCCGTGCTGCGAGTGTTCGGATGCAGCCACGACACGGTGAGTGTGTGAATGGAAGATCTCCGGCTTGATCTCGCACAAATCTGTGAACGAGAAATCTGTGTGTGTGTATGTGTGTGTGTGTGTGTGAATCCTGTCCTTCTCTTGTTTATCTGCTACCTGCTATCCATCGTTCTTCACTTCTTTAGTTGCAGCTTCTCTTCTTCCATTGCAGTATTTTTCTTGTTTTGCAGAGATAACCGTCTCTTAATTGACGGTCAGTAGATGCGCCTCAGGCAAGGATAACTCTAGTTGTGATAGCGGTGTGTATGTGTGTGTCTGTGTGTGTGTGTGCTGGCAGGTGCCCAGCAGTGTGCATGTCGTGGGCGGTGTGAAAATCTGAGCTTACACCATGTACAGTAAGCTTTTATTTACTGTAGAGTGTGAGTGAGTGCGTGTGCGTGTGTGTGTGTGTGCCTGCGTGCGTGTTTTGTTTGCAAAGGTGTGTGGGCCCGCATATAAGTCCATATCTCATTGTGTAATAATTTCAAGCTTGATAAACCAATGAGCATATTTAAATAGCAGGTGGTCGTGGTGGTTGTGTGTGCATCTCTTGCCTACAGTGTGTGTGTGTGTGTGTGTGTGCTGTCATATAAGCCATGTTCTCACAGCCATCTGTTAGCTGCAGTCGTGATTCTTCAGCACCCATCGTCCTAATATTTCCCTCGCCAGCGTTAAAGATGGGAGGGGAAACCAATCAGCTTTGAGGGGCAGGGTGGAGGAGGAGGAGGAGGAGGAGGGGGAGGAGGAGGAGGAGGGTCTCAGGGAAAGATGGAGAAGAGATGAAGAGGAGAGAATAGAGAAAGAGGAATGTGGGACTTTAAAGACAAACAGTGCGTGGGAAGAAGTCATGCAGTGGTTTTACAGTTACAGTCAGCACTGTAGTTCTACTTCCTGCTGTCGCCGGGCAGCATTTAGACTCAGACCCTGCAGCAAATCAACCACTAACCATCTGGAACTATCTGGAACAAGTTATTCATGAACCCATTTCTAATTTGTGTGTAAGTCCTGAGTGTCTTAGTTAATACTGGGTGCTCATAAAATATATTATATATTACTTAAAATGGCTATAATCAATATTTTTGAACTATGTATCTTGATAGTGTGAAAGGCAGATGAATTATCATGTGACTCTGCAGCTTCACTGAGCTTCACAGTGACTTCAGCTCGTTGTTTAGCTGTCCGCTCTGCAACTTTACTGTTCTGGTTCACTCTCACGTCTCTTGTAGAGTCATTTTCAGCCTCAGCAGGGAGACACTTCCAGTGCAAAAGCTCTAAATAATCCCTGTCCACCACCTGCACAGCGCCAAACAGCTAAATATATAGAAGCCCCATTGGCTTATATGACTGGCTGTCTTTTTCTATTATTTTTAATCTTTTAACTAATATTGAAATGTTTTTTGTGTTGTGTTTTATGACCATGAAGAAGGCTACTAGCTGAAATATGTTGGTCTGACATTAAATATACACAACTGTACCCAAACAGCAGACAGACACAGTTAGCACAGCTAGCACAGTGCAGCATTTAGCAGCAAAAGAGATATTCTTCTCAGAGCTAAAAAAGAAAATGAACACTGGACGAACATTTGTCAGTTGGACAGAATTATGTCTCTAAATGGAATGATAATGTCTCTACATAAATGCTTTAGGAAAATTAGCCACTGTTTGCTAACACATTCTCAGTGTTGACTTGAAACTGATGATATGTCAAAGTTCCTGTCCTCAAGTTGAAATCCTCTGTATGTAGTCATAACTTAGTATTACTTATTTGTAGTCATGTTCGATACATTGATCATATTTCATAGTACCTCTTTGAAGCTAACACTAGCTTTGTCAGTTGGTTCAGTTAGCGACGCAGCAGTTAGCTGGTGTAAATAGCTGAATTGGTAATGACTAATCTTGACAGCTTGTGTGGTGCAAATCTTTCATTTTAATTTAGAGATGTGTGAAGCTCCGCTGAACACTTATTTTAACAGGGCTCCGTTTGAATTCAACAGCAGGTGGAACCTGCTCCAGGCTAATTAGGTTTCTAACATCACCTTTAGCTGACAGGGAGGCTTTTTATATACAGCAGCTATATGTAAAAAAGCAGCTATAGAGTGTGTGCATTTAGCTTCAAGCAGGTTAACACTGAAGACACTTGAAGCACATTTTCAGGCTCAGCTACAGAAGATCATATCTCTTTAAGAGTAGTTATATAGTTATAGCTAGTTAGTTATATATAGGGTTGCAAAATTCCAGGAATGTTCAAAGTTGGAAACTTTCCATGTGAATTTATGGGAATTAACAGGAATAAACCAGGAATTTACCAAATTGAAGGTTGGCCCTTATCAGGGAATTTGACTAAAACAACCAGATTTCATGCAGGTACACTTGAATCTCTGCTATTCTTCAATCACATGCACATAGCACACTGCTTACTGCATGGCTATTTATGCCACGCCCCTACCTACACAGATGATTTCTGTACCTGGACCACACTTTAGAGCCAATTTGGAATATTCCCAAAATTCCAAATAACTTCCCATGGAAAGTTTCTGTAAATTTACTGGAAACTTACCACCCCTTTGCAACCCTGTATATTCCTGGGATTGTTCAGGTAGGGCAGGGGTATATCTGTTATTTATACTGTTTGGTTTTTTTTAGATATTAACATTAGAAAAAACACAGCTACAATACAGTTTAGCAATTAACAGCTCAGGTTTTGTCGTTGGTTTGCATTTTGGACCAACATCTGATGAACATTAAGTCTGTAGAACTGTGAGGAATATTTGATGAAAGAGTTTTCTTGTGGACAAGTGTGTGATGAGTGTGTCTGAGATCTGTCTTTTAGAGTTGTGACCACACTGATACAGTGTTTTGGAGCCTTCCCTTTTTATTTGTCTTTCCTGCTGATAATCTGCATCTCTCTGTAGCCTTTGATAGACTGTAGGCAGGGCCTTTCTCCTTCCTACCTTTAGCCTGGTTTTCACTACAGGGCCAAGCAGAGCTAACATGGGCTAATTTATTGACTTTAACTGGGTTATAATGCCACTGAATCACTATAATCATCCATATATGTAGAAGTATTTGTCTTTGTGGCATGAATTATATTAGAGTGACAGTCATGATGAATACTTCCTTGCTACAGTATCTAAACTGTGACCCTGTTTGGCCCTGCTGAGAAAAAGTGGCTGTTGAAGAAGCAGACACGGAGCCAGTGACAGCATGCCCCCTGTCTTCTCTCCCGTAGAGCTCAGAGGCCGTTGTCCAATGGCTGAGCGACTTTCAGCTGCAGGTCTACGCTCCAAACTTCCTGGGCGCTGGGTATGACTTGCCCACCATTAGCCGAATGACCCCGGAGGTAAGGCAAACTGACCCCTGATCCCCTGAACCCCAGAGAGGTCACAGGCACCTCCAAGGACCACAATGGAAACAAGTCTGCGTGACTTTGATTTGTGGTGTCCTTGATGTTTTCAAGATGCATGTACATCATTTCCTTTAAGAATCCTCAATGAGCACAATGAAACTACAACGATCTCTGCTCTCCTCTCACTGCCTCCTTATCCAAACCTTCACCTCTCACTCTAATGTTTGTTAGATATCCACTTGATCTCTTTTAAAATAATGTTCTGGGTCCAAAAACTGCACAGTATACAAAAATATTATGGTCATGTCTACGGTAATGATGCAGTTACATTTTTAAATGCAGCATAAACGAAGCATCCCATTACACTTCTGCCAAGTTGATGGATTAGAGTTGGACCACGTCTACTTTAGTTCAAAAAGAAAATACGCCTGTTCACTTTCTTGTAAGTTGATTAGCTTAGCTTAGCACAAGGACTTGGTGTTTAGAGTCTAAACTAAGCTAAGCTACTGACTGTAGCTTTATACTTACTGAACAGGCGTGCGAGTGGAATCGTGTAACTCATAAAGAAACAAAATGTTCCAAAACTGTTCCTTAAAAAACTGTACATTTCAAATAACCTTGAGAAAAGTGAAACATAAAAGCCCGATAATATAATTTGCACAATATACTGCATGTCAGAAATGTACTGTAAAGGTAAGTTACATCTTTAATTATTCACATAAATTTAAACAAAATGACAATAACATATAACCTTAGATAGCCAGTCAGTTAGCTCTGACAATTTGAGAGCATGTTAGCTGCAAAGCAAGAAACAGTGGAAAGCAGACGTGCTGGGCGAAAGCATCTAAAGACATTGGTGAGACTACACCAGATCTGAAAACACAGTAAATATATTAGTTAGTCTTAGTCAAGTGGCCGGAGCACGACTCAAAAGGCTGTTAGCAGGCAGACGTTTGTTAACATGTCGCCATTAAAAGATAAGATTGTTGCGTTACTGTACAGTCTTTGAGTATTTTTGTCCCACTGTGTGGTTTTAGGAGTTTTAAAGACGTGGACCTTTACCACGCACAGAGGTCTATTGATAAATGCTATTGAGTTGCATTATGGGAAATGTAGGATCCATTGTTTTTGACCCAAAGTGAAAAGTCAGAACACCTCGGACTCTGCTGCTTCGATTTTGACTTTCAAACCGAATGAAGTAGTAACACTGCACCTTTAAATATTTAGATTTTCATTTAGTGTAAATAAGAGTTCACATCTTTATATTGCATGTTATATTTGAAGTGATACTCTTTTACATAACTGCATCATATGTTCAAATGGCACAAGAAATACATTCTGAATAACAAACTGTAACAAAATCAGAAAAGTAAAGTGAAGAATTCAAAAATAGGCTCCACACACGACCTCCTGACCCTCCCATCACCTCCAGCACTGCTGCTGCTGCCGCCTGCTCAGGGACTCAGCGGACGCTCTCTGCCGTGCTCGCCTACGTACAAATAATTTACAGCATACATAAATTATTTGTATACACACCTACACTGAGGCTGTGCATGCAGAGCCGAGCTGGCCTAAAGAGGGGTTTGTTTATTAGAGATGTGTCGTAGAATCCAGGCCTCTCCTACTGTGTGTGTGTGTGTGTATCGCATCTGAATATGAGTTATGAAACTGTGTGGTGAGTGTGTGTGTGTTTGTAAGTGTGTTCTTGTAAGTCCACCACAACTACCACTGAAATACACAGAGACCAGGGTAAACGAACAATAACAGGATAATTTGTTCGTTAATTAAAGCTCCAATAAATCTACACAGTATAACTTTACCTTCACATTGTTTGTGTTAAAGTCTGAGCTTGTTCACGAATGACAGAAATATGAAATATGAAGAGATGAACTGAAATGATATGATAGACAATCGGCTTCCTCTTCACTGCAGACATTTGCTTTTGCTTTCTTTGCTTTTCTTTTCAGACATTTACATTTCTGCTCTGTTCTCCTCAACTGGCAGAAGCTTTCATCAGATGTCACGCCGTCACTTGTTTCTTTGTGTTGCAAGTTTTAGGTTTTAGTGTGTGTGTGAGAGAGAGAGAGAGAGAGAGACTGCTGGAGAGATTTTAGTCAATTTGTGGAGGAAAAGCCTGAACATGCCACTACTGTATCTCACTTGTATGTGTGTGTGTGTGTGTGTGTTTCCTTGTGTGTGTGTGAAGGACCTGACAGCGATCGGAATAACTAAACCAGGTCACAGAAAGAAGATGACATCAGAGATTAACAAGCTGAGTGTCACGGAGTGGCTGCCTGAGCAGAAACCTGTGAGTAACATTAAACACGCACATCAACACCACCAATCAGTGACCAAGCTACCATCATCAGCGTTGGCCAGCCTGGTTGAGCGCTTGTGTTTCTCGCGTTTCTATAGGCCAATCTAGGAGAGTGGCTGTCTGCTATTGGTCTAAACCAGTACCACCAGGTGTTAGTGCAGAACGGTTATGAGAATATCGAGTTCATCACCGACATCACCTGGGAGGACCTGCAGGAAATAGGCATCACCAAACTGGGTAAGACATACATATAAATACATGAGAACATGTGACCATGATAGCTACGGTATCTCTGGAGTCTGCATGTCATCAGGATTCACCAGCACAGACATCTTTCAAATGTTTCAGGCCACCAGAAGAAGCTGATGCTGGCGGTGAAGCGACTGGCCGAAATGCAGCGCAGTTCAGAAGGGCGGGGCTCCCTCCGAAAGAAGCCCCCGCCAATCACGCAGCAGCAGGAAGTCATGTCTATGGACAGCCCGCCTCCAGACGGTGAGCTAACAGAGCAAGGTCGTGGATGGTTTATCGAATGCGAGTGGTCAAACATTTTGCAGTCCGGTCATGAGCTCCTGTGATATTAAGATTAATATTCATATTAATCTGAGGTCTTTCTCTCTGTATGCAGAGCTCATGTCTCCAAAGATGAGCACCTTCCAGGACAGCGAGTTGAGCACCGAGCTGCAGAGTGCCATGACACAGCCGGGGCAGGAGGTCAGCAAAGCTCAGAGGACACGCAACCTCAGCAAAGACCATGATGAGGTGATAGGAGGAGGAGGAGGAGGAGGAGGTGGAGGAGGAGGTGGCGCTGTGCCACCGAAGAAGGAGGCGCGGACTATGAGGCAGCAGAGCAGCCAGGGAAGCACCTCCTCTCACAGAAGCAGCGCCTCCTCCCAAGGCAAACACCGTCACTCCCACTCCCACTCCCAGCCTGCGCCTCCCTACACGCCCCCTCACACTCCCACCAAGACTAGGACCTCATCTTCCTCCTCCACCTCCTCTGCCCAGAGCACAGCGTCCCCGCAGGCCAAACACAAGCCGTCCCCTCCGTTCATCCAAGGGGAGAGACCTCAGTCTCCGCGATCCCACCCCCCTCAGTCTCCAACACACCGTGGAGCCCCGTGTGCCCAGCAACAGCAACAGCAGCCCCAGCAACAGCAGCAGCCTCAAGTCCAGCCACAGCACCAGGCGCACCCTCAGCACCACCCACAGACGCAGGTCATGGAGGTTAGGGAAAACCAACAACCACAGGTCCCACTCCTCTGCCTCCCACCAGAGGCCGAGCTGGCTGAGGGAGAAGGAGCAGAGCCTTCAGCACTCCAGAAGAAACGCGCCCACAGCCTCAACAGATACGCCGTCTCAGACGGTGAGTGTGACGAGAAGCCACGTGGAGGTGGAGGAGGTGGAGGTGGAGAAGGAGAAGCAGAGGTAGCGGGAGGTCAGGGCTCTGCCGTCGCCAGACCGGAAGGAGGTAAATACGCCACGGTGACCCACCGGGTCAGCCGCAGCCACTCCGTCCGCAACCAGGAGAAGAACGCAAACCGCAACCAGACGCAGTCCTTTGCTCTGCGGCAGAAGAAAAAAGGCCCGCCGCCTCCACCGCCCAAGCGCTCCAGCTCTGCCATCTCCAGCTCCAACTCCAATCTGACAGACGCCACCAACGCACAGCCGCACACGCACACCACCACAGGGGGGATGCTGGACGTGCCTTACCACCAACAGCGGCGGGCCAGCGACCTGGGAGTGTCCGTGGAGGCAGGCGCTGTGGAGACGAGCAGCGTGGGAAGTGTGAGGAGCATTGCCGCCATGCTGGAGATGTCATCTATAGGGGGTGGACCAAAAGGCATGGCGCTGCAGAAGAACTTCCTGCAGGTAAAACACTTTGCATGACTCATTCTCATGCAGTTAATGAGCTAAAGCACGATCAACCAATCGTGTTGTTGTGTTCACCAGGTGGGTAAAACACGAGATGCCATCGGTCTGGACGGTGAAGTAGTGAACCGACGGCGGACCATCAGTGGCCCTGTCACCGAGCTGGTGGCGGCTGCCAGACGTGAACAGCCAACTCCCTCTGCGTTCCCCCTTCCGACCATTCCACCTGAGACCTCCCCCATCATCATAAATTCTCCGACACCCCCTCCGTCCTCGCCTCACCCCAGCTCGGGAGGCAGCGGCAGTTCATCGGAGAACCTGCCGTTTGCAGAGGAGGGAAGCCTGACCATCCGCCGGCAGGGTCGAGGAGAAGGAGAAGGACAGGTAGCTATCTATATAAATGTTTGTCTATCTATCTATCTATCTATCTATCTATCTATCTATCTATCTATCTATCTATCTATCTATCTATCTATCTATCTATCTATCTACATTATCTATGTTATGTAATGTGCTAAAATCAGCTTGCTGCTAATGTATTTTAACTCACAGTCAGCTTCTGTGCTCTGTAAGCTTTATGTGTTGTCTTTTATGTGTCATTGTTTTTTTGACTGTTTGTGCAACAATAACCTCTTGTCATGAATGTATGAATTTCCCGTTAGTGTGTATTTTGTGTTTGTCTGCAGGGTGACAGCGAGGGTCACCATGGAGACGGGGGTTACACGCCGGAGGACATCTCCAGGGTTGAGGGCACGGCGACCTTAAAGCGACGGCCCCGCAGTTCCAAGTCCCACCCCAACGGCTCCGACTTCACCCTCCAAGAGTCGTCCACCGTCAAACGCCGGCCCAAGAGCCGCGACAAGGAGCCCGAGGGCTTTGCGGAGATGGCCGCCGCTAACGGAGAGCCCGTGGCGACCGGCCAACCGAACACCATGCAGCCAGTACCCTACCAGAACGGCACGGCCACCGTGAAACGCCGCCCGGTGTCTGATGCCGGAGTGACAGAGCAGCCGCAACCGCAACCTCAACCTCAACCACAAGTGACTGCTCCTCCTCGCAGGGACAGTTTGGACCAAGGGGCTCCAATGAGCAACGAGGGAGGTCCAGTCAGGAAACCAAAGCCTCCAGTCTCCCCGAAGCCTGTTGTGGCACAGATAAAGAGACAGGGAGGCCCGCCGACACCTCCACACCCTGCCGCCAACAAGAGAGTCCCCCTGCCTGGCCCCGGGACACCTGGAAGCCCAGGTACTCACATACTGTATTTGTCTGGTTGTATCGTGGGGGCTAGGATTAGGTTAGGAAAATCACAGTCCAAGGTGTTTTTGTGAAATGCTCCCACTGGAAGGTGGGGCAAAAACCTGCTGTCGGATTGTTGATTTTAGAAAATTGAGTGGGAAACCCTGTGTTTGAAGTATAGTGCCCTCTAGTGTAACAAGACATAAGAGCAGCTAATTAGAGCATTGATAATGAGGATATAGAAGCCTGTCAGTGATCCAGGCGTGCTCTTTTTTCTCTTTCTGTAGTGGAAGGAAAGAAGATCCCTCCACCTGTCTCGCCCAAACCGGTGCCCCGCCACGGCGCCCAAACCGGCAAAGCTCATCCACTCCATGACCAGCCCCCCCTTCACGGACCCGGTCAAGCAACACTCTGTGGTGGCCCGACAGACCAGCTCGCCACCTTCCTTCCCCCCTTCCAACATCCCCAGCCCACCAAACGCCAAGAGCCCGTCTTCTCAGAGCCCGCACACCCCGCAGACCCCCACCACACCACAAACACCCCAGACTCCTGCCACTCCCAGCCCGACCCCGCCACCAGTCAAGCCACCACGGTCCTCCATTGGGGGCGTGTCGGTGGATAGCGGGATGACAGGAGGCGGAGTCACGGCACCGGCCCCTGCGACTCCAGACTTTGGCGTGGATTCTTTGGTGCATCAGAAGCTGGAAGAGACGAGCGCGTCGCTGGCCGCGGCTCTGCAAGCTGTGGAGGATAAGATACTGCGGCAGGAGGAGTAAGGAGCGCACACACTTCACAATGCTCTAATGCTCACACACATGCAAACATACACCAAGGATTCTACTCTTGTGGTGGTAAACTAGTGGTAGCAGCCAATAATGCCACAGCAGTGAAGTCTGAAGGTGCTTTGATAAGTCAGAGGATCACGAGAGTCGATCCCTTTTCTTCTCGCATTTGGTTTATGACATTTAGTCATTTAGCTGGCGCTTTCATCCAAAGCGACTTACAAAACAAGGAAACAATCAAGTTACAGTGTGGCAAGGACATGTTAGTGCAGCACTAAGTACTACTCGTGTAGAATCCAGTTGTAGAGGGGGATAGATTTATCATCCAGTCATCCAGTGGGTAGTGTTGGAGAGAAGGTCCTCTCTGAAGAGCTGGAGGTCTTCAGGAGGATTCTGAAGGTAGAGAGGGACGCCCCTGATCTGGTAGGAACTGGTAGGACGTTCATACCAAGCCGCAACCTCCGGTGCTGGGAAATGAAGCCAATACGGAAGTGTCAAAAACTGTAATTCGCTTGAGACTGGCTGCAAAAGTGAGTCAGTCTCCATAAGTTCCCATGTTCAAATGTCCAACTTCACAGCAGAAATAAACATGTTTACAGCCTGGTACAAAAACTGTTTTGGTCTTTGTAGCTAATTTCCCCGTTCATGACAACTGTACTGAGGGTGAATTTATATACAACTCACCTGTTCAGATTATATTAAGGCTTGAAGTTGCGCATAATTAACAGCGTTAACACTTGATTGACAGGTCCATGCCATTACAGATGGCTTATTAGAGCACCCAGGCGTCATTCAACCCACCTCAGGTTAGCAGATGATCCACGTCTTTGCCAATATTTAGATTAGATGGAGCAGTACATCCAACATGGCAGCAATCAGCGGCACATATTCTCACCTGCAAAACAGCTCTGTCCATTCTTTATACTGTCGGGTGGCAGAGCCAGGCGTCGTTCATTAAAGAAGGTAACGTGCTTGTATGAGGGCATTCAAGTAGGTGGGTGTAGAACCGGAGACTACTTTGTAGTCAGCATTAGTGATCTAAATTTAATGCGGGCTGCTACAGGTAGCCAGTGGAGCTCGATGAGCAGCGGGGTAACACGACCTTTTGGGTTGATTAAAATCCAGGCGTGCCGACACGTTCTGGATGATCTGAGAGTTTCACTGTGCAGTAATCGAGTAACATTCCCATCAGCCTCAGCTGTGCCACAGTTTTTCTTAGCATATTCTTGGACTGATTCTACACTGCACTACAAGAATGTCGTCATCCACTGGTGAAGTTTCCAGCTTTAGGCTTTAGCCAGAGACAGCTTTTTCAACTAACTCATGGAGCTAATGTTAGCTCAATTAGTGAGCTAGCAAGAGCTGCTAAAATCTGCTAGCTGCAGTTGTCAATTGATGGTAACTCATTAGGAATGGAAACAGTAACTGGGGGAGCATTTAGCACATGGTGCTAACACCATGTAGCCCACACTTTGAGTGTTAGCGCTGCAGATTTCTCAGCTGGTCTTTCCATCAACACACACCACTGTGAAAACTAGACACCCAAATCTTTCAATTAAGATCTGAAGTGTTCCCCATCAGCTGGTTTAATGTTCTGTGTGTGTGTGTGTGTGTGTGTTTAGCTCTGTGGCCGAGCAGAAGACCACCGTCAGCATCCTCGACGACATCGGCAGCATGTTCGACGACCTGGCCGACCAGCTGGACGCCATGTTGGAGTAACCGTACAGAACGGTTAGCGCGTCTCCACGGCAACAGGAGTGACTCAGATGGCACAATGGGCAACACGCCTCTCTATCTCTCTCTCTATCTCTCTCCTCCTCTTTCTATCGCGCTCACCCCCTCCTCACTCCTCCTGCCGTCCATCCATCACCGCTCTGGAAAAAAACTCCTCTCCTCCTCCTCCTCCTCTTCCTCTTCCTCTCATCTCCTCCTCTGCCGCTGATGATGAAAATGAGGCAGGCACGGACAGAAATGAGGCAGAGAGCGCAAAGAGTGAAGGACGGATAAAGAGAGAGACACTAAAAGAGAGAGGGTTTAAAAAAAAAGGACCAAAAAAGGTGAAGAGGAGAGAAAACTACAAAAAAAAAAAACAGAAGATGAAGAAAACAGAGGAGACTGCAATCAAACGTGGCTCTTTAAGAACTCCACATGGACGAACAAATAAACTAAACTAATTATGATTGAAAAACCAACTGTGTAATGAATCATAGTATGGTATGTGTACATTCTAAGCATGGAGAGTTTATATCTACTGAAAAAGTCCTGCATTAGCACAGTAATATATATAATATACCGATAAATATGAATCTAGCTCTTTGGTTTGATGTCTTGGTTCTGTGTGGAATGGTGACCTCTGGTGTTGTGACGATGTAAATGACTTGGTGGAAAGATTTTTATGTGACCAAAACGAGACTATTTTGCTCCTGAGGTGTGTGTGTGCGCCTGCGTGTATGCATGTGTGTGTGTGTGTGTGTGTGCATGTGTGAGACAGATGTGAGTGCGTGAGCTCGCTGATTGTCGGAAAAAATTTCAGGATCACGTTCAGTTTCCTTACCCTGGCTGCATCCATACACTCTGCTGCATCCTCATAATCACCCTCAGCACACACACACACAAGCACGCATAGGAGAAGCACAATGACCCATGCAGCCAGCTTGCACACACACACACACACGCGCGGAGCCTGCACAAGATCAGTTCAACTGAAAGAAGAGGAGGGAGGGAGCAGACTGCGGTGAGGCTTACAGCAGGTCGTCTGAAGACAGATGTAAGGTCCTGGAAGGAAGTTTTGGAAAGTTTTGGAGAAGGATTAAAGGGGGGTTTGGAGTGCAAGGTAAATGTGATAGTCAGGTCAGGGTGTAGCAGCAAACTTCAGGTTTCCCCACACTCACTCGGAATGAAATTCAATGACTGAAACATCAGTCTGTTGTTTAGAACCCTTTAAATTCATCATCCTGTCAAATTATGAAACATTATGAAGTTTAAGTAGGCCTGCGTTAATCCAGCGTTTACATTTTATTTTTATTCTCACCACTAGTTTAACACGTCACACACTGTGGGCGTGTTTCACTGTGTTCAACTCAATGCAGTTATTTCTGTGTAAGCTAACATGAGGGCTGCCTGAGTCACAGTGGAAACACTTGAATGTGGATCGGTCACATGTGATCGATGCCACATGACAAGGTCAGTATCAGCCCCAGTTCTGGTGGGTCCAGAATATATAAGATCCAGAACTTTCCTGAGTCCCCGTGTCGGGATCCCTGATCAGAATTTGGACCAAAGCCTCTCCTGACACCTCCATGTGGACGACCGTCCTCTTCCTATCTCTTATCTCACACTCTCCTAACCACCCACCCCGTGTTGCCATGACAATCTACATCATTACCCTCACCATCCTCATGGGCATCACCATGGTTACTACACAGTGTTGCCATGACAGCGCAGTCATGGGATTAAAAAAAACAAAACAACAACAAAAAAAAAAGTGCTAAGATGGAGCTAGTGGCAGCAGCAGAGATCTGTGAAGCTGGATGGTTTCAGTCCAACGTTTAAAGGGGCACTCCTGATGTGTACTGGGTCCTACACTTCCCATAATGCAACTCAACGGTCTTTAATTAGACCCTTTCTTCCTGGTAGAAATCTGTCTTTCCAACTCTATGACCTCAGATTGTATCAAATGCTTAAAGTGATACAATTATACTCAATGAAATAACCCTGATGACATCACCATGACATCATCAAGGTTATTTTTGTCAGATTGGACTCCTCCAGACTCAAAGAGGACATTTTACCAGCGTCTTCACGAGCTGAGCTGTACTAACCGGGACGAGTAAACCGTCCTTCGTGAAGTTGATGGAGTGTCCCTTTTAAGTTTCCCTCAAACCAATCACAGCCTGATCCGGTGAGCAGCAACTCTCATGTTCAACTTGCACCGCGGCCCATGAAGAAAATCTCAGTGTCACAGTCCCACAGCGGCCACACTCCTTATGTAAATGAAGAATTCAGAGAATAGTTGTGGTATTTAAATTAAGATCACATAGAGATTATATATATGGATATTTGCAACAACAAAAAAAGAAGTGTATTTATGATGTGTGTGTCATCCTGAAGACTATTTTTCAAAGTGAACAGATCTAATCTGAGTGTTTGCTTCTCCATGCTTCAGTGGTCCGAGCTGATCAATCATTGTAGGATACCATGTCGGGATGTTTCCAGGAAGACTTTCTGTTTTTTTATTTTGATCGTGTACATGTGTCCAGGTGTGGCGATGTGTATAATAATAATAATGATGTTCAGTTTGATCATTTTTGTATTATTTTTAATGCAATGTTCCGTTTTGTTCTTTTATTTCAAACATGTGCCTTGCTTTGTGATTTTAGTCTGACTACAATACAGTAGATGGGTATGTACACTATACGGGCATCTCTCTCTCTCTCTCTCTCTTGTTCTCTTATTTAATATTTTATTATAAAAAGTATGCCCCCCACCACCACCACCACCACCACCAATGAGACGTGATATCTGAAACATGAAATCATCCTATAACACACGTATTGTTAATTCCTCACTCTGACCAAACAGTTATTCCAATGAGACTGCCCGACACGATGCGTTCGAATGCTCACAGAAAAGTACAACATCTGGGTCTCCCAGGTTAGCTATCCACATTCATGTGCGATTTTAAAGCTAGTGACATTAAAGGTAGTAATAGTACAACATTTTGGGAAATGCTCAGACTCAGATGAGAACATTAATACCATTGTCATAACATCTGTACAGTTAATATGAAGCTACATTCAGCAGCTGATTAGCCCAGCTTAAAGGTCCAGTGTGTAAGATTTGGGGCCTTTATTTTCTAAATAAGGCAGACATGGAACATAATATTCATAACTATGTTTTCATGCATGTATAATCACCTGAAAATAAGAACCTTTTTGTTTTTGTTACTTAAAAATTCTCCTTTTATATCTACAGTGGGAGCTGGTCCTCTTTCATGGAGGCCGCCATGTTGAAACACCGTGTTTCTACAGTAGCCCAGAACAGACAAACTAAATACTGACTCTAGACAGGGCCCTTAAAGTGTTGTTTCTCTGTGGTGATGTGAGGAGATTGCAACGCAGCGATTAGTCCGCTAGATTCTACACACTGGACCGTCTGAAACGCGGGAAAAGCCTGCTAGCTCACAAACCTACAGTTATACTACAACTGTTAGCTGCTTCATGTTACCAGTCTTTGTGCTAAGCTATGCTAACTAGCTGCTAGCAGTAGCTTCATGTATATGAGAGTAGCATCAGTCTTCTCATCTAACGCTCAGGAAATTAGCGTATAAGCAGATCTCCCATGCTGAACAGCTGTTCAAAGGAGATTTACTGAAAACGCACCTGATCAGTAAAATTCCAGTTTTCATGGTTGATCCAGCTGTTACCAGATGTGTGTTAAATGTAGGTCTGTCAAGTTTTTCTACACCCGGTGCGTAGTTTGTATTTCATCACTGTGTTCAGAGAGACAGACGCCGACCTGATGTTTGTGTGAATTTAGAAGAAGAAATGGGAGTTTAGCAGCACATGAATGCAGCACGCTAACACAGCTTCCATGGCAACTTGATCAGATTCCGCTGACTCGGCTGCACAGAGGTCAAAGGTCAACTCTCATTCCCTCACGCACTTCAACATAGCAGACACGCCCCCGACCTCCTCCCCTCCCGGCTGCAGCTCACAGCCCTGCCACAGTTTTTTTTCTGGGTCTCATTTTGGTCGTCTCATGTTGTCGGCATTACTTTGCAGTGTGTTCAGGGTTCTCGTGCGGGCATCAGGCTACACAGGTGAAATAATGTAGATGGTGGAAAAAAAGAAAACAGATGGTCAGATATGTTGTGGAGCAGACGTACTGTTGATTTTCTTGAAGAAAAAAAAGCTGTTTTGATCTGATTTCCCGCCTGTGCTTATCTGAACGATACCGGACTGGTCTCCTCTGCTCTGCAGTGACTGTATGTGAATGCTTGAGAGAGGCCGTGTGTGTGTGTTATGTGTTGCTCTGCTATTGACTGTATGAAACCTGTGTGTGAGTGTGTGAGTGTGTGTGTGTGTGTTGTAGTGACTGGACAGTGGTGTGCTTGCAGTGACTGCATCTTATGGCCATCTGCTCTGAATAAATAAATGTTCTATACAAACTGCTCTGTCCTCAGCCTCCCTCTTTGTGCAGTGATGTGTGATTTGTATTCCCGAGGCCGTCCTCCAGGGGGCAGCACATGACTGCTGTCAATGAATGTTTTAGGCCTTTTCACAGCCCTGATACTCTCACCCAGGTGTTTCCATTTAATTTGGCTGTTTAGCACTCAGGACAGATTGTGCTTGACATTTTGGATAATTCAACATTTTCATTTGTTTTCTTACCAAGAGATGAGAAGATTGATACCTCACATACCTCAGTTTGTGCTAGAAATATGAAGCTACAGCCAGTTAGCTTAGCTTAGCATAAAAACTGTCTCTGTCCAAAGGTAACAATTCTGCCTACTAAACCCGTCCTGGTACTAAACCATGTCTCATATGCTATCTCTTATCTCATATCTCTTATGCTGATAGTCTTCAGGTACTGCTAGGCAGACTTTGCTACTACTTGAGAGACCTGTATGTCTTTGTGCTAAGCTAACAGGCTGCTGGTGATATTTAGCATACAACATAACAGAGGTAAGAGTCCTCTCATCTCTCAGCAAAAGCAACCAAAACAACAACAAAAAACTTCTTTGTTGAACTCGACAGCAGCAAGTTCCATTATTGAAATAAATCAGATCCACAGTTGTCAAAGTGTACAACAGTTTTATTGATCAATGATCAACTCAGGCTTACATGATTACAAGTATACAAGAAAATCACTCAACTGTGACCAGTGAAGACACTTCCTCTCTTCGGCACTACCTTTCTTACCAAGGCTACAGTGAGAAGTGTTCAGATCTGCACTGAAATGAAAGCAGAATACTCCTGACCATCGGGAAACTGAATTTAGCACATCTGTCTACATCTGGTGTGGATGTACGAGATTTCGTGAAATGAAAACATTTTTTCGTTGCAGATTTTCAACCCAATATGGGTCCTCAAACGTCACGTAGGGAAGCAGACTTGACTTTAGCTCAATGGCACTTTTCTCTGTGCGTGCTCTCAAATTTGAAGGTTAATTACACAATCAATGGCTTGACTTCACTCTGAGTCCATCGAGTGTTACAGTCATAAAAACAACAATCAGTATTAATCTGCAGTTATGTTCAGGGAGGCAGGAAGAGGGGAGAAGAGACACATTATGACACAGTCTTTCCTTACTTTTCTTTCACACATATGGCACTCAATGAAACACACACACACACAGCGTCTTCCTCTCTCTCTGTCCCTCTCTGTTATGTAGGCCAGCGTGAGTCATTCTCATGGGCACATCCAGGCTCGGCACTGTCTTATTTTACACAACTGTACAACCGTTGAGTGGCTCTGAATACAGCTCTATCATGGCACTAATAAACAAACTCAGTAAATCTATAGATCTGTCGTCTCTTTAAGGTCTTCGCTTATTAAAAGGGTTGTTTAGAAAGGCTGGTTTCACGGAGCTCCACCACGGTGAACGAGGAGGGAGGAAATGTGTTACCGCCTGCGTCCGTCCACATCCACGTGACCACTTCCATCCAGAGGCTGAAACGGGGCGTTGAGAGACAAACCCTCTTCCTCTGGACATCCTCCTGCTGAGGACTGGAAACGTTTTAATACTACTCAGCCAACGTTATTATGAGTACACGAGCTGGTCTGCAGAGTGCAGGAATAGGCTACTTCATCCTATCCAGATGCTGATGAGGATCCTTCATGTTTCTCAGTCTCCCCAGGCAGTGCTCACTTTCACACCTCTAGTCTGGTTCACTGACTGACCCTTTTTGGTGATGTCATCCTCCATCATCATCATCAGCGCTACATGGAGGCCATCAAATTCTGGTGACTTCATCAGGTCATGCAGCAGTTTAATGCTTCTCATGAATATTTATGTGCTCATAAAAGAAATACCTGATTATAAATGTTATTAACTGAGACTTGAACTTGATCTGGAGTTATATATAAAGACAACCAGGGTGACACAGAGGCGGATTCTGCCGTTGCACTGAGTGGTGCAGCCGCTTCTTCATGCAGAGCTGCTGAACACACACACTTCTGTTTTTCTGATGTATCAGGGAAAATCCAAAATCAGGTGACACAAACATGTCACCATCGTTTCTACAGACTGACCGATGATCATCTCATGCAAAAGAAAAAATCAAATAACAGCTGGTGGATGATTATTCCAACAGAAACAGAAACAAGATGTCTTGATACGGATCCGTTAGATTTGTTTCTGTGCTGCAGTTTCTTGTTACTTATGAAACAGATCGGCTAACATCAGCCAACATCAGCCGATCGTGCTACAGCCGCATATCTGTGGACGTCAAATGAACCAGTCCACCTGGACTCCTCTCTTATCAGGTGGTCTCGATACAGTTCTTTGGTGCACACCAAGTTTGATTGACAGCTTTAACACAAGGCTAAATGAACTAAGACAAACAGGTGAGGAGTGAAAGAGCCCAAACTGAGGTGGAGTTCAGTTGCTGTAACTGAGTTCATTTGGTCGTTGGAGTGTGTGTAAGTCTGTCACTGCTCATTGGAGTGTGTGTAACAGTCGGTCACTTACTAAGACGTCTTTGAGAAATACATCAGATGCTCACCAGCAGCTGATTTTTTTATATGTGAACAGAGGAATTGTGGGTAGGATGAAGAAGTCTGCTTGTTCAATGGCAGGTTAGAAAATAACCAATCACAATCTGAATGTTTTGTGTTTGTTCTGGTGCATTGTGGGATAATATAACAAGTCCATTTGTGGAGTGTCTCCATGTTTGTGAAACCAGCCTAAGACTAAATGCATCAGCATCATCAGTACAGTTCTCAAATGGCAGCTGTGTCCACAGGAAGTAGGCGGGACCATCTACAGTCTGCTTCCTGCTCTGTTATGGTGATGCAGCGTCCAGTCTTTCTGGGTTTTGGCAGAGTGCGGTGCAACTGTAAGGCAGCTCGTCTTATTTTGCCCCATAATGCACTGGTGATGAGGTCACTAAGGAAGCGTGACCCCCGAGCTGGTCTTCGACTCTTGGCGATTGGGTCCAGGTGTTTGTTTGAAGTTTTAAAAGCGTTAAATGAGTTTCCGCTGCAGCTTGATCGTGACGTGGCGGTTACACTGCGGTCTGTGGCCGCTAAATCAACATCAAAGAGGCGGTGTGGAGGAGGAAATCATGTGGGAAAGTTACCGTTTGTAGTGTGGAGTCCAGTGGGCTCCTACGGAGAGGACTGTTCACTTAGCATGTCCACACCTGAGAGAGAGAGAGAGAGAGACTTTAAACACTGGTTCTCAAACTAAAACTCTGGAATATTTTCTACAAATGAAATAAATGACTTAAAGACATATTCTTCTATCAAAATACTCAAAGTTTCCTGGCATATGTTGTTTCAACATCAGCCTGCTGCTTAGTCTTGTTTAACCACATACCTCCATGATTAGTTAAGAGCTACAATGTGACAGCAGCATAGAAAGAGGAGGTGAAATGAACCATTCAAAAACACTGTAGATCCAAACAGGAAATATACCATACGAGTACAGGTCAGGGTCAACTCTGGTTCTTGAACTGGTTCCATTCAGGATTCAATAATAAAAACTTCCTGGAAACATCGTACTAATGAATGACGGCGTTGGCGAACATGGCGCAGCATGAGCAGACATCTGCCGTACCTTGACGGTGCTGTCGACAGCTCCAGAGAAGAGACGTCCTCTGGAGACGGCCAGAGCTGTTACACTGCCCTGATGTCTCAGCAGGGTCTGGGTACAGATCATGTTGTCCATGCTCCACACCTGGAACACACACAAACATACACAGCGCTTTCATTATAAGCATATAAGCATTTTTAATTAGCATTTCATGGGTATTAATGTTATATGACAAACTCAGCCAAGAGCATGGACTCGTTCTGCTTGTAGCTCACATGCTGAGGGAGCACAGATTCAAATTGGATTCATTTTGATTAACCACATTCATGTTCAGATGATTTCTCAGTTACAGATTAATGAATAGTTTGAGGTTAAAGGAGATAAGTGTATTCATGAACTATTCACTATGTGAACTTTAGAGGTGCTGGTAGGTGGATTTTGTTACAGGCTACCCATTTCCCTCCAATTCCAGTCTTTGTGCTAAGCTAAGCTAACCAGCTGCTCACCATAGCTACATATTTTCCATACAGGCTGGAATGTGGTATACTACAGGACAGGAATGTTTTATTCATCACAGATTAGCTGTAACTAAATTATTTTCATAATCGATCAATCTGTCGATCATTTTTTCAATGAATCAGTCATCTGGTTAGAAAATGGTGAAAATGTTCATTGATCAATGATCACTGTGAAGTCCACGGTGACGTCAAATGTCTTGTTTTGTCCGCAATGCAAAAGATATTCAGTGTACTGTCAGAGGACGAATAAAAACCTGATAAATACTCCAGAAATAAAAACTGAAATCAGAGAATCTAAAAGATGACATCATTATGAGTCACTGCTGCACACTCCTGTGTCTTTGTGACACTGCCACATGTGGTGTCCAGTGTGTCTGTCCTCACCCTGAGCGAGCGGTCGTAGGAGGCGCTGAACACTTTGGTCTGGTCAGGGGTGGAGATGACGGCAAGAGCATACACCGTTCCCACGTGGCCCGTCAGGGTCCGCACCTGCTCCTTAGACTCGATGTCCCACACCTGGAGAGAAGACATGAAGACTGCCATCATCAAAACGCAGACGTCACAGCAGTTTGTCTGTGTCTAAGAAAGACTGTAAGCTTGGAAGATCATTGGAAGTAGACAGACAATGAATTATAGTGTGGTCCAGCTCAGATCTTACTGCATTCGCAGTGCAAAGTCCTCTGTGGATATAATGTGAAGTCATAAAAACAAAACAAAAAGAGAAAGCTGAGAGCTTAACGGAGCCAGAAGTGACCTCATGCCTTTAGAGAGGGCGAGACGCACTGGTTTTCTTCATGGGGCACGAATGAGTCCTGTGTGTTATGTGCTTGTATGTGTCTCTTACATGGATGAGGTTTTCATAAGTTCCACAGACGATGTGGTGGTTGGTGACAGCAATGGAGTAGACGCTGCCTCCACTGGTCTGCAGGACGTGAACACAGTCCAGAGAACGGATGTCCCAAATCTGACAGACAGACATGAAGAGAGAAAATGAGTCAGAGAGAGGGCTGCTGGATTAAAAAGACAAGACACTGTGCAAGAGGAAGTGGAGGACGCGCACGCACGCGCACGCACAACACTTATTAACAGTTTAAATCAATGCTACATGAAACCTCTTCGTAAATGTCAGCATTGATGTTCTACTGACTTATTATCAGGACAATACTCAATAATTACCCCAACCGGATCATGAATGTATTTTCTGAAGGATGACCGTGCACTTCATGTTTGTCATGCTTTTACATGACAAACAGCAGCAGGAGCGCACTGCTCTCATTGAAATGAATGAGGAGAATGTGTTTTTGTTGTTGGTCTGGACGTGGCTCCATGAAAATGAAACATCTTGTTTCATATCTCGTCTGTGAGCTTTGTCTGTATTTTCTTATGATCCAATAAAGGCTGAGACACCAACAGATAATCCACAACAACTATTAAAATTCTTTTTATATATAGCACACTGGTAGCCACAGTTTACAAGCCAATCCAGAGTCCAACTTATCAAGCATTAAAAATAGAAGAAGTTCATTTGTTTCATGTTAGAGTAGAAATCTGTCTTAAAGAGTTTCATATTTAAACTTTCTTCCAGGAACTTTGTCAAAACTATTTAATTGGCAAAATGTTCAAAGGGATGTTTTTCCCCCCGAATATTGGCAACATTTGTCATGGCAATTTCTGCAGCAAAACATTTTTTAAACGTCTTCTGTGGCTCAGCACTGGCTCGAGACAGACTCCTCCGCTCATAAGCCGCAGAAAAAGGAGCACAGTGTATTTATCTGTCCTTTCATCTCCCTCTGCTCATTCCTCATCCTTCCAGTCTCCCTCTTTGCTTTCTTTTCTTTTCCATCCTTCTCTTTATCTCTCTACAGCATCCCCGAGGTATTCATTAGTGACCAGCACGACAGCGACACACACACACACACACACTTTCAACAGTGAGGCAGTGAATGAAGATGATAGGCAGACGGAGACAGTCCTTTTTTATACAGAGAGGACACAATCCAATTACTAACCACAATATATCCAAACAGCTTTCACTGCATGATACACACTGCACACACAAACACACACACTACAAGCACAATTCCACAGTTACAGCAACAAGGTTTCTGTACTCCAATTAATTACCATTAAATTAACCCAGATTGTTTTCAGGAGTGACAACAACATAGGATGCTGATGCACACAATAGCTTAACACAAGAGCAACTTGTTTTACATAGTAGCATGCTCTCTCTGTCACAGACACACACACATTTAAATTGAATGTGCTGGACATCATGAACTGTGTCTAGTTTTATCTATGGTTTCTTGTGTAACTCTACACAGACGTGTGTATGAGCCTTTATCTTCTTTCCTCAAACTTTTTATTTTAATGCTCCCACTCCAAAATGAACAGCAGCAGCCATCATCCAAATCCCACTCAAATCTGTCACTGGCACATAAATCTGCAGCACCTGCCAACACAACACTTTCAAATCTTCATCCTGCTGCACCTCATGACAAAACCAAAACTTGATTAGTGTAGAATAAAAATCAGGTCAGAACAGTCACAGTTATGTTGTCTGGTAAACAAAACAAAAAAAATCACTGCAGGACATTTATTTAATGGACCGTTAGCTAAGCCCCGACTTCTTCAGCTACTGTTGTTATGCCTTTGAGGGTGTTGGCAAACGTAACACTTGAAATGATTCAAACGTGTTTAGAAGCAGACAAAAGCAGAATCTGTTTTTCTAGCCAACAAACGTGGATTCTGGCAGATTAAATTCACATTCACAAGCAGATTTTATCAGCTGGTTAGCATGAGCTAATGCTAAAACATGTTTAGCTTCATTCACTCTTTATCGCATAATTCCATATGTGTTACTTCATGTTAATCTACAATCTAGAAAATAATAAAACTAAAGAAAAACATTGAATGAGAAGGTTTGATTGGCACAGTACATGAAACATAAAGGCTAAAGCTATACTGTATGTTCAAAGACAAAAAGTAACCATGCCTGGTGAAGAAGACAAACTTAACTGAAATGTTATTCACTCTAACGTAATGCAGAATGGTTTGAATGCTTCAAATAGGCTTTACAGTTTGTGGCCTCACTTTTATAAATGAAAGAGATTTAAGAATGAGGGATAATCGTTGAGTTTGGCATCCTCTGATCTTAGTTTGACTTTCAGTATAAACTTCAGACCAAAGCAGGACAGCGGCGCCGAGGCTGCAAGGCCCTGCTGATTCTAAGCAGAGCAGGAGAACTTTATTTTTTTATTCTAGTCTGTCTTAGCATTTAGAAAACTAAATGAAATAGTTATTTTTGTTAACATTATTATTTAAGCTATAAATCTGACAGGATAAGTCCATGCTGAGGACCTGAACACAAGCTGTATCCACAGAGCGCATGTGTGCTAAACAGACTCATCCCGCATTAAAAGAGCTCAGAGAACTGCGGCAGAGTTTTTTCCACAGGGGTGCTGTGGTTACAAAGGTTACACAGCTGTGATTGGACAAGAAAACATGAATATGAAGTGTGTGTAGTTCTCCCCCGCCCCTCCACCTACCTTGATGGTCTGATATGAGCCACTGTACAGGTGATTCTGGGAAGCAACCAGTGCTCTGACCCAGTGATTCAGACCAGTCAGCTCCTTCTTCAGCTTCAGCTCCGTACCCACGATGTCCCACACCTGCATACAAACACACACACACACACAAATCTGGTTTATGGGGCTGATGAAAACTACAAAACTACAATGTAAATGAAAAAAAACAAACAAACACACACACTGTACACTGAGCCTTAGATATGGGCAAACACACAATGGTGAAAATAGTATGATGTCACTGAGCTGAAATGGGGAAAAGTTGAAGGGTAAGAAAGGAAAGTCCCTGTGTAAGCAGACTGACATCACACGCGCACACACACATGCACACGCATACGCACACACACTGAGCCTAGATGTGAGCAAATAGCAAACACACAGTGGTGGAAAGAGTATGATGTCACTGTGCTGAAATGGGGAGAAGTTGAAGGGTAAGAAAGGAAAGTCCCTGTGTAAGTAGACTGACACACACACACACACACACACACACACTCACAGCACCACAATCATTCCCTTCTCTCGCTCGCTTGTAACCATGGTAACAAAGACAAGGCTACAGCCATCAGTCCTTGCTGTCTGCCTGTCCTCTTCTCCCCACGGAGCCACATTTTTACACTCTTCTTTATTTCAGAGCTCAGCAGTAAAGTCGGGCCAGACAACAACAATTATTAAACCACTTCTAACAGAATCAAATCTTGACAGATTTCTAACGTCTAATAACTGCTGGACAAGGTTAAAGCCCATCAGCTCACCACTTACATTACAGCGCAGTAATAACTAATATCTGGATACACTCTGTTCCACTAAAATTGGTTTGGCCAAGATGACAAACAACCAATCCTCTTTAGTTTTACTGCCTGGTCTCTGTGCTTTGGCATCGTTGCATTCTCATTTCTTACAGAGCTCATTGTGTACTAATACTACTACTACTACTACTACTACTACTACTACTACTACTACTACTAAATAATAATAATAATAATAATAATAACAACTTGTGTGACTCTTCCACAGTTACATGTGGTGGACCTCAAGGCTCCATCCTAGGTCCTCTTTTCTACTGTACAAGATACAATAAGGTTGTATTATTCCTTATTATAAGCTCCAATTTCATTGAGATGCTGATGATGTGCAGTTATACATGTCAGAGCTCAGTGAATGCAGCAGTTTTCATGTTCATTGTTGAAGCAGCTAAACGCATACATCTATTAAAAGATGTTTATCTTAACTGACATTTTGATTCATGCATTCATCTCTCCCAAACTAGGTCATCCTGACCTACAGTATAAGCACCACAAAGACTAGCACCTTTCAGATCTTGTTTCTCAGAACATGCTTTCTACGTATTATTTCAGTATGTATTTTTATTTATTGCCTTTTTGTCTTTTAGTTGTTCTGTATGTTCATTCTTCTGTTGTTTTCATTGTTGTATAGTGTCTTGAGACACTTTCATGTGTTAATTTTAGATCTTGACTTGATTTAAAGGTGGTTTAAGTGACTCTGTGTAATATGAATCTAATCTCATACTTTTTTTCAGATTCAGCAAATATATCCTCCGCTAGCTTTACACTCTGTGTTCTCTGAAATAAAATCTGCTGCTTTCACACAGTGCTGGCTCTGTAAACTGGAAACAAACTTGCTTGGACTGAGCTACACAACAATAACTTGTTATTCCAGCCATTCCAGTCAGGATTTGTGTGTCAGGTCAACGTTAAATTACTCGCTCACAGACATTTAGCTTATTTTCTAGTTTTCCAAGACAAGCTGTCGTTGTGAGGTTAGCTACAGCAGCAGGAGAGTTGTGAGTATTGCTGTCTGCAGCTGGTTCTTGGAAACAAATCGTCCTCTCTGCATGTTAGCTGCACAGCGGCAACTATAGCAACAAAACACACAGCTAACATAGTTCACTCTATCATGGTATTTGTCATGGTGTTGGATTACTCAACAATCTCTTAAACCACATTTAATCAGAGAATGAACTGATGACTGTGGACCCAGCACATACTGCATCATACATCATGTACATAACTCTACCTTAATGGCCTTGAGGGAGCCGCTGAACAACATGTTGTGGGAGGAGACCAATGTGCACACAGGGTTGTCATGGGCACGGATTGTATTGACTTTCTGCAGGGTCTGGATGTCCCACACCTACGCAAGATGCACAACAAGAGAAAGAGAGAAACTTCTATAAGATATGATGATCATTAACTGTGCAAGCTTGCTCTTAAAAAGCAGAGAAGTCACTCACGATAATGGTGCAGTCTGCAGAGCCACTGTATAGCTTGTTTCTATGGTGACAAAAACAGATACGACGAGTCATGCTTTGAGGGCAAGTTCTGGTCATTCCCAGTTGACATGCACCTTATGATCGCAGTGTGTGTTGTTTATGTGAATGTGTGCATTTTATTACCCCTGGATACACAGCGCTAGCACGATGCCATCATGACCCTCGAGGGTTTTCTGACACTTGTAGGTGGTGCAGGTGTCCCATACCTGAGGGGGAAGCAGAAAGATGGATGACATGCTGCCAAAAGGCTACAAAATTAGCTTTTTTAGCTCATCTCCTTTAAATGGTGTCTTCTAACACTTGAGTAACTGTATTAGCATTAAAAGAAATGTATAATAATTCCACATTCCAGAAGAAAACAAGGTGGTGGGTGGAAGTTTCAGAATCTCTCATGAAATAGGTGGGTGAAGGCCAAAATTAGCACTGCGTCAAAAACAAGCTAACAAAACAGACCATGTGGGGTGGTGCTGGTGTGGGCGTGTTGCTACAGGTCCAGTCCAGTTTAAGTAATAGAGACACAAGTTTGAAGGCCACAGTGGGTGTCAAGAAAATCAAACCGGGCTGACTTTTAACATAGTGCTAATGTAGGTTCGTTTCATTTCAGTTGGTGTTACCTTGATAGTCTTATCTGAGGATCCAGAGAAGAGCAGGTCTCCAGTGGAGTAGACACACAGACACCAAACAGGACCCTGGTGCCCAACGAATGTGCCCTTACACTTGAAGATCTGCTGGGGGTCGTATGCTGCACACAGACACAGAGACAGGTAAGACAGGATATGTGCCTTTCACTGGACACAAGAGTATAACTGAAGCAGAAACAAGAGGATTAAAAAGGGACAGAGAGGTAGAAGAGAAGAGGAGGAAGAGGCAGAGTTTGGGAAAGGAAGGTGAGCGGCAGGGAGAGGAGGAAGGAACTGCCAGAGAAAGCAGAGCTAAATTTTGCATTAGATTTTGAATTTTGACGATTAAATCATTCAAAGTGGACATGTTCCGGGTATCAGCACAGCTTTATTCAAATGCCTTCTTCCACTGACAGAGGATAATGCAGAATAACGAAGGCAAAGGGGATTATGAAAAGGAGGACAGACAGACAGGCAGATACTCACAGCCCAGGATCCCCATGTTGAGTCTGGCATTGATGTGGGACAACTCATCCTGCAGAGACACAGGCAGTCGATTGGGGTGATGTGTGCAAATCAATAAGCAGTAACAGCTACACTAACACACCGACTCCAGTCCTTTACATGTGGCCACCTGATTCTGACACACACTCTTTGCAGGTGCACGCACACTTACGTTAAGCATGGAGGCATCTCTACGAAATTCCATGAGGTCTTCGCTCAGTTTACTCTGGTTCTCGTCCAACACGTCTGAAACACACACACACACAAGCACAATAACTATGACAAAGAGGAAAACAGTGAGGACTCTGTGCTCAAGCAGGGTGGCCTGGCCCATTAGAGTCATAAAACTTTCTCCAGCCAATATTTCCTGTTAACAGTTATCCATCAGCAGCTGCGTGGTCTTATGCAGTGCAGTGCTCAAAACTCGCAATTAGGGATACACCAACCAGGAATCAGTAATCAATTTTCGCCCAAATGATAAATCTGTAAAGCTCTTTGTGTTGACCTGATTAAGATATGTGTAAGTTAACACAAGACTGTAACTACAGAGGCTTGTGAAAATGTAAATCTATATTGTTTAAGCTTATTGAACTGTGACAGAGAGAGCTTCATGTTCTTGTCTAACACACTTAAAACACAATTTGTGCTTCAGGCTTTAGACTGAGCCGATGCTGCACTCGTTGGCCTCTGTGTCCACACAGAAAAGGCTCCCTCATCTTAATTACACAGTTCTACATGTCTTTACCAAACCACTTCAATCCTTTTCAAACAGACCAAATCCTACCTGCTGCATTTTAACTCCAGTTGCTAAAAGGTTGTTGTTCATTATTAACATTCTGATATACAGTGTGCTCCTGACAACCACGTCTGTAGATATTACCAACACTGAAGAACTTCTCTCTCGGCTGTATCTTACCAAATTTAAGCTCCAGGTTTTTCTCCAGCTGATCTAACTTCTCTGAAAGTTTGCCCAACATGGAGCGCAGGAAGGCAATGTCTTGATCCTTCTGGGCCAGAGTCAGCTGCATCTCATGGAATCTAAACAGGGTCAAACGTCAGAGATTTTATACAGATACAATGATGAGTTTATTACATTAAAGTGGCGTTTAAAGGTCATTGAAAAGTTTTCATGTATACCAATGAAACCAGTTTGTATAACAACGATTTGGATGTTTGTACGCTGAGCTGTTCACACAAGAATATCTGGAATTCTTGTTACAATCACCGGCTCCACTGTTGAGTTTGAGTCTGTCTGCTCACCTGTCATCAGTCTGCTGCAGAAACTCCTTCAGACCTTCGAATTTACACACCTCCAAGTGTGTTTCATACGTGTCCTGGTTACCAATGAACGTGCAGCTGTTGGGGAGGAGAGGCGAGGCAGGTTAGTGGAAAGTAGAGGACTGTATATATAAAGAGAGGAAAGTGACTGACTTCACGATACACAGAGAAATCAGTGTGTTTGAAGGACTCACCCATATTTGGAGTGTGGACATTTGATGTGCTCACATTCTTTGAGGTGAGCCTCGAGGTTCATGGTGAGGAGTGGGGGGCAGGAGGGGTTGTTGGGGCAGCGGACCGGCCTGTAATCACAGCTGGCCTCATGTTCTCTGCAGAGGTACAGTGAGTTGGGGGAGAGGAGAGAGGAAGTAGTCAGTAACAGCTTTGCAATGTGTTGCTGCTTTACAGTGTATCATATAACATTCATATGGAAGTAAAACATCCTATCACATCCCTCTTTGTCTCTTACTTGCGTGCGGACAGTTTGATGGTGAACGGACAGCCCAGTGGGTCCACCTCGTATGCTCCAGGTTTCCCGGCCACTGTGGAGGTGGAGGCTGCAGCCCCGCCTGCAGCGCTCGCTGTGGCCCTGCAGCCGTATTTACAGTGAATGAACAGCTCTCCGATCTGCTCGGCTACCGCAATGTTGTTCACTACAACTGTTAGCTTAGCTGCATCCACTGGGCACTTGTCTGTGAGGAGAACAAACACGTGTGTAACGTCATAATATGGTACACTACTCTCGACACATATCCATGGAAAAATAAAAGTCTCTTACTCTCACCTGAAGTCAAGGCACATCGTCTGCAGAAGGTGTGCTGAGAAAGCAGGAAACACATGCACAATGAAATTTTATCTACATTGTTTGAATGCTTTAAAGCAATTGAGCTTTCACTAAGCCCCGCCTCGATTTATAGCCAGCCACTCTCGGATTTGATAAGCTCAGATGACAGCTGTTGCTGGCAGATTTTATCATTATCATCGTTATTTCATCTAGTTCAGCTAATGTTAATTTATGGGTGATTTTGTGTTGGCTACATACATAATAGACTAAAAGTATACATCCCAGGCATCCTCACCAGCTGATGATGCATGTAGAAGACAGTGAACTAAAGAAACATTTTTCTTATACTCGACACGTTTGTTTTTTGCTTTATTGTTTGTATTTTCAAACTGTGATTTAAACCACAAGAGAAAATCCATACGGATGAGGACTGGGTGTGCTTGGTGAATGTCAGAAAACAAAATAAAGAGAAGGACAGAGCTGCTAATGTTAGCCTCACTCTGCTATAGTAGCTTCCAGGAGCAGCTCCCATGAGATGTGGAAATGCTAAATAGTAGATCAAACAGTCACAGTGCTTTTTCCCCTAATAACCAGTCACCCATACATGAAATAATGTGCTATGAAATGCTGCTGGCTTTGGAAGTAACACCTGGGTACTACTGCGAAAGGTAAACCAATTAGCCAGGCATGCTAACAACTGTAGCTCAAGTTAGAGCAGATATACATCCTGTAGACGTTTGCTGATGTATTATTGGTTTTGGATAAAGTAAAGAAGACAAACCATCCAAACACAGGCGGTCTACATGCACACTGCTTTGGCACATTGAGAAATCCAAAGCCGGACAGACCTGCCATGCCTAGTTACAGTTGCTAAGCTATGACTGAAAAATTGATGTTCTTAGAATACTGTCAATTTTCCCGATGGTGCATAATCAACACAGCCTTCCAGGGAAAATGTCACGTAAAGGTAAACTCACCCCACACGTGGTGATGACGGGGTCCTTGAAGACGTTACAGCACAGCTGGCAGCACAGTTTTACTGACGGCTGTTCAGCAAAAACCTGCGGCTCCTGCACACGCACACGCACACACACACACACACACACACACACACACAATTATTTGTTGTTTGTGGTGTGGATTCAGTTGAAGACTAGCTTGTTACTCTGATTTTCTTTTTGTATTTAAGTGTATGTGAGAATATGTTTGCTGGCATCTGTTTGTGCGGGCATCTTACCGTGTCCTCCTCCTCTTCATGCAGAGAGAAAGTGGAGCGCAGAGACATGTTGGACTCGGAATGCAGAGATCGGACTGAGATGGCTGAATCTGACCTTCGAGGAGTACCGATGGGAGGCTGAGGGGACGGGAGGAAGCGGTGGAAAGAATAAGTTATACTCTATCGATTGACTGAGCCACAGTACATCCAGATGTGCAGGGTCTTGTGCACAAGTTTCATCATTATAGTTGACACAATTAATGAGCTGAAAGGGGAGATTTACCACTGGGGAGTCAGATAATTGTGCCTGTTGATGTCTTTGAGCTTTTGAATTTATTAGGGTGGGACCGAGGAAGTGTGTGTGTGTGAGTGTGTACCATTCCATCGTCATCGTCCCGGGGAGAGTAGGTCAGAGTGCTGGAGGAGGAGGGAGTTCTTCTGTGCTGCTTGTAGGTGCTGGATGCTTCTGCTGAAAATATATGAAGGCACATTCACTAAAAATAATGCTGCATGTAATAAAGTACTTCAATAACCAACAAGCAAAATAATGCAGAAAAAGCAGAGGATTATTTGTGGATCACCTTTAGTTCCAGGAGTCACGGCTGAGAAGGTAGGGCCAAACGAGGCGTCCATCTTGCTCTGTAGAGGAGAAAGGAATGGGTAGATAGACGAGCAAAGAGAGAGAATGGAGTTAAACTATGAGGTCATAAATCACACAATACAAGTATAATCTGGGTATTTATTTAAAATCTCTCTCCGTGTCACACTTAGTGTCCCTCACCCCGCTGCTGGAGTGGAGTGTAGGGGTGGAGGGGCAGCTCGGGATGGCTGCTGTGGCGGCTGCCGCTGCTCGTGCGGAGTGTCAGATGTAGCGTGGCGTCTTGTCCAAAACACACACACACACACATAAATGCACGAGGAAACGCTGGACTACTAGGCCTGGGGAAGAGGAGAAAGAGGACAAGGAGGGGTGAAGAGAAATAGAGAGCATTAGTGAGGAGGAGAGTGGGAGTCGGATGCTGTGACACACAGTGAAAAAATCATAAATAAGCGATTTGCCCCTGAGGAACTTTGCAGGCTGAAATCAGGATTTAATACATAAAGCTAGCCATAAGTTAGAGACAGAAAAAACACACACCCACACTTGGCACAAAACATGTGGCGACCGCCCGCGGCTACGGCACAGCTTCAGGCCGCTCAGCACGAGAGGCAGGGCATCACGGAACTTAGATACATACAGTGGAGTAAATGCTGCTGAACAGATGTTTGACCTACTTTACTGACTTCAGGCACAACAACACCACCATTATGATTCCACAAAGAACTTTTACAGTTTACTAACTGATGAACTTAGTTATCCTCCTCGCGAGACACACACACAGCTCAGACAGCAGGATAAAAACACACAACAGCTGTGTGACCAGCATCTGCAAACCCTCAAAGACACACGGGGAGAAGGCTGAGAGGCTGAGAGGCTGAGAGAGGGAGGGAGCAACACGGAGACAAAGGGAAGAGTTAGTAAGTGACAGCCAAATAAACCCGTGACCCGGACCACTTCACACTGATGTAAACACAAAGGTATGCGGGCTGTCAGCTAGTGTGCTAACAGGCTGCAGAATGTGCAGCTAACCACGTCCAGCTCCTCTAATCCTCCAGCCAGCGTCACTGTCTGCTCTTTCACAGGCCAGGAGATTTCCGTAAAGAGGAACCTCGACCCAGAGGGACAGAAAGAGGGGGGCGGAACACACATACACACACACACACACACACATACAGATACACATACACACAACGAACCAAAGTTGAAGACTGACAGCGAGCTGGCTAAACAGGCCAAACATACCGGAGCATAACAGCTTAATAAACGACAGCTCATGCCGTACCTCTCTTATCAGCCCGTTTTCTTCTCAGCCTCTATTTAAAACTGCGATAATTAGCTTGCTAGCTAGCTAAAGTGGCTTGTTTGCTAGCTTAAGTTAGCTAGTGTTACATTTTCCATAAGCAGTCGCTGCTGCTAACGCTAAACTCTGCTAACAACAGACGGACATATCGCGTTATGTTGTAGTTAGTCGGGTTATTATTTAACGCTCGCTCGGTTTTAGTCAGCATACTTACCATTTTTTCGTAACAGCGCAGCCTCAAGTCTGCAGACCAATTCCTAAATCTTCCCTCTCTCTCTCTCTCTCTCTCTCGCTCTGCCTCACATACACACAACTCAACTGCCGCAGTGTGTTCTGGAACGTGTAGTATCAAGCGAACCCGCTGCCCCCTCAACGAGTATCGTTCTTCTCTCCGCTGTCGGACTACGCTACCCACAATCCACTTCGCAGAGCTGCCATTGGACTCGGTTCTGTCAGTACATTCCGCAAACCAACTGCAAAGCGCGCTCTTCCCGAACACATCCACATCTGCCCCGGTTCCGCGCCGTTATTGGTTCTCGCGGAAACCGAGCCATCATGCGTCAACCACCATCACGTTTTACGGTGAACGCACGTGCACGGTGGTGTGATGTTGGAGGATGCTGAACAGCATCCAACATCAGAGCGGAACTGAAGATACGTCTATAAAACATATCATTATAATAATAAAAGAAGAGAGGAAATTCATAAGGCTGCTTTATTACAGACACACTGTGACTCTACAGAAGAAGAAGTGATTTGTTTTATGTTATTACAACATAATAAAAAACACAAAATATATTAACAATTATGCAATGTTATCAATGATGCCACTTAAACAGTAAATACTGCAAATATTGCACTGTTTCTTTTAAGATAAACATTAGGCCTACACAATACTATATACATATACAAACTCTCTCTCTCTCTCTCTCTGTGTGTGTGTGTGTGTATAAAAATTCCCTTCTCACCCTATGGTGGGTGGTGTGTCTTCCTCGACCTCAGGTCCTGGGAGTTTGAGGGTTCTGCGTAGTATCTTAGCTGTTCCTAGGACTGCACACTTCTAGACAGAGACCTCAGGTGTTGTACCTGGACTCTGCTGTAGCCATATATACACAGACATGCAAGAAGTAAATAGACACCTTTATATTGCACACTGCATAAGGAGACTTTTCACTGTAAAAAAACGACAACTTGTTTTTACAGTAAAAAACTGTTAGCTGTGGTTGCCAGAATTTTATCGTAATGAATAACTTTTTCTAATATTACATAAAAAAAAAAAGATGTAAAGATGTTAGTACTGTTTGTTTCCCGTTTAATGTTGGCATTATACAAAATAAAGGTTTTGCCATTAAATGTTATTATTACACAGTTTTACAATTGACAGACTCTAATATAAAATACTTTACTTTATACTTTTACTTCATTCTGTGTAAATTCCTTTAAATGCCGTGTAAATAAAGGTTTTCCTTGAAATATGACTGTGTTTTGCTGTATATGTATGGAAATCTACAATACCTGTTCAGAGAGATGATGAAGATGAGAAGATGAAGGTGAGTGATGGCTCGTGAGATTCTCAGTGTGAACTTTTATGTTGGCGCTGTCAGCACATCATGTCACGTATGAAGTGCTCTTTAGTGGTAAAAGCACGATTAGTGTGTGTTTTTCCATCAGGGCTCAGTGTCAGATCTACCTCATTATTATTAATGTTGCAGTGCAGTGAGAGGTGAAATACACAGAGTTGCTTTATCTGGCCTTCCTAGGAGTGAGTGTGAAACTAGAGTTTGTCTATTTCTGTTACATCCTGTAAGTACAACACAAATACCAAAGATAATATCTAAAATTAAAATATTACTGCTCAGTTATACATTGAATTCTACATAAAACAATGTGGTCATATTTCCATGATGCTGTTACAATAAATTTACTATGAAATACACAGATTGGTCATAGAGGAATAATATTAATAGATTTAAGGAAAATAATAAGCTTCATTTGTGGACCTCTCACACTATATGGGATTTCATCGCTGTAGAATTGTGTGGTATTTTATTGTTTGTTGACATTTCCATTTCGATAAATTCATGCACTTATTGCACTTAGCAAATGAAGTCATTCTTTTATTGACTCTGAGTGATTATATACCCCGCACTATGAATTATCTGTGTGTGTGTGTCGGGGGGGAAGGCGGCAGTCAGTCAAGTGCTTTTAACAAACAACACAAAGCTCTTTACCGAGAACAAACTGTGCAAGAAATCCAATAAAACCACAACATTTAATGAACATCCTACAGTCCTTGACTGTCAGCTTGATGGAGAATGTGTGTGTGTAAGTATAGAGGAGTTGTCGCAGGGAACAAGCTGATGTCAAGGATTATTTAGTCTTCAGTTCTTCCCTTCATCTTAAGGATGTGTGGACATCAGGTGGAAGTGTGTAAACAGTACATGTTTTTTTCATGATTTTATGCAGTGGTGCAATTCAGTACGAGGTACTTTGTGAAAACCATCTCCAAATTTGGCGATTTTGAATGTCTCTGAAGGATGAAGTGTTTTGAAGGATGAAGTGTGTGCTTTTATGGGTTGAGAAAGTTCTCCCACTTCTTAAGCTGAATTAACAGTTTAAAACCCTCTTAGACTAGTTGGAAATCAATCTCATTATCATAAAGCTGAAAACTGTTTTTAGAGCTCATGAAAAGTTGATCATTTTTGTGATTCTCACATTAAATATGATGGTCTTATAGAATATGATGCATTGATGTAGATTAAACTACCAAACAGTAAATAAGGCAATTACAATGAGCTCAACGGTGAACATGACCAGCAGTAAAATGCAACATACACAGTAATGCAGCATGAATATGAATCCAGAAACATCAGATAAACCAGTAACAGACAGGGAGCATATTTCTGCATAAGTACTTTTATTTTTCATACTTTGCTGATACGTACAGGACTTTTACTTGCAGTGGAGTATTTTCAGTTTGTTACTGATACTTCTACTTTACTTCTTCTACCACTGACTGTATGTTACCTTGTTTTCACCAGAAGAGGGCGCTGCATATCCAGATGTAATCAGAGCACTGGACTAAAGCTCCCTCTCTGTGGTGTGTGTGACTCTTTGAAATGTGGCTCAGAGATGTGAAAGTGATGCTAAAAATGCTGTTTAATCCACATTTATCAACAACGTATCAGTGTGTTAATGTACAATTACCACAGCCAATGCATAATGTAACACTGGCATGGTCAGGGAAAATTTGAAATATCTGATATTTGTTCATGCTGGTTCACTGTCACACTGTCATGACTCCCCGGGACACTTGAACAGAACGGAACCATCATTATTAGTAACACCTCTTGATTGCTCACCAACATTATCATATGCAAAACACTATGGCTATGCCAAATTACTTGGGTGCAAACAGCCAGCTAGTTAGTATCATGGAGATAGTCCAGGGTAAGGATGTTATTCTAAATTTGGTTATACACTAAAGAAAACATAGTTATGCATATTATACTTCATTTCTGTCATAATCTGTAAATGGAGCCCCCTAAATATGATATACTGGGCCTTTAAATAAAACCACATGAGAGGTTTAGGAAGAAAATGTTCTAACAACGACAGAGAGGGAGTAAAAAGTGCAACATTTCTCTCTTAACTGTGGTGAAATACAAGTACAATAGATGTACTTTTACTTTTTAGTTCTATACAGTTAAATGATTAAGCATTTTATGACAACATTACATGCTTATGGGGTCAATTCCAGGGCAGAAACAGACAAATTTGCCTCAGTGCACTTCTCCAGCAGTGTGATGTGCTGTGATATATGTGGAGCGAGGTGCAGGGAGGACAGAGTCACCATACACGGGGCTGATACATGCAGCTCTGCAGCCTTTTAAACAGTAGGTGCATGTGAATAGATGCCCACATGTGCATAAGAGAGAAGGAGGGAGCTGTAAATAGAAAAAGAGAAAGAGCAGGCCTGAATGCTGTAATGCAGCCGCGAATAAGAGACGTTTTGAATGCAGCTTTGTTGATGTGCGCACACACATGCACAGCTCAGCGTTCCATTAGAGCAAGCCCAGGCCATTAGTACTTTTATCTTCTTTGTGTGGGACAGCACTGACAAGACTCCCCTCTCCATCCACAGCATACACACACACACACACACACACACACACACACACACACACACACACACACACACACAGCCAGCCATCTCCGTCTCTCTGATGCAGATGTTGCTACACTGTTTTAATGGCGGTCTTAAGAGCAGAGCAGGAGAGTGATTCAGCTTCATTTTCAAAAGCCTGTCTCTCCTTTTTATGCTGATAAGATGCCTCAAACAGCTGACAGTGCGCACAAAATATCTCTGCCAGTCTCCTCTGAATGTGCAATTACAAAACGTTTCATTGTCTGTCCTGTCGGTTCAGTCTTCATTCACAAAACACTTGTCTCCTTCTGTGCTGATAACCATGCCTGGAACAGCTGACAGTGTTGCACAAAGCACACACATAAAACATGCTCTGGATGTGACATTGAAACGTTGTACAGAGTGACAGTCTGTGTCTTCTGTCTGCAGAAACATGTCTCATTTGAGACTAAGAAACAACTGACAGCATACAACATGTCTCTCACACACATAAATATAAAAGGTCCTCAGTTCTTGTACAGTATATGGTGGCCACAACGTCTCTTTATGTGCAGTTGGAGGAGAAATCTGTGCACTTAGCCACTGTTTATCCCCAAGAAGGCAAGTTGTGTGAAATCTCTAGTGTCTGAGTCTTTTCTCCTCCTCTCCTAGTTTGCAATTTCAGCCCTCAAAAACCCAGGACAGAAACGCGCTTCAAGAATTTGAAGTGTGCAGTGTCAAATCCTGTTCACTCTCCAAAGTCATCATCATACCAAGGTCAATGATATTCAGCAACATCAGCATGCTATTCAGCAAAGAATGTTAAAATACACAAGTGCGACTTCATAGTTTAAAGTGGATATGATCAATATTTTGATATAAACAATGGATAACGTGAGTACATGAGTGAAAGGAGTGACATATGGAGGCCTTTTATGGTCTTTCAGCACATTGTTTTGGTTTTACAGCATACAACTAGGGTGGAAACAGAGCTAAAAGGAGAGTGAATATTGGATCAGCATATCAGAATCAGAATGAGAAATACTTTAATAATCCCAGGGGGAAATTATTTTTGTTACAATACTCCAGTATATAATAAAGGTATATACAAGATCAAATTAACATTAAATAAAGTGCAACAAATGCAAATTGTCCATGTTTGTGTCAGCTGAGGGAGGCATTATAGAGATTAATGACCGCAGGCAGGAATGATTTCCTGTGTCGCTCTGTGGTGCATTTAAGAGAGAGGAGTCTGCTGCTGAAGGAGCTCCTCTGCAGAGCCAGCGTGTCGTAGAGAGGGTGTGAAACATTGTCCAATATGGACTGAAGCCTGGACAGCATCCTACTCTCTGCCGCGGTCGTCAGAGTGTCCAGCTCCTCCCCCACGACATCACCAGCTCTCCTGTTCAGTTTGTTTAGTCTGTTGGTGTCTGCTACCTTCAGCCCACTGCCCCAGCATGTGACAGCGAAGAAGATCGCACTGGCCACAACAGACTCGTAAAACATCCTCAGCATTGTCCGGCAGATGTTAAAGGACCTCAGCCTCCTTAGGAAAAAGAGTCGGCTTTGGCCCTTTTTGTAGACAGCCTTGGTGTTTCTAGTCCAGTCCAACAATCCTGTCCTCAACAATATCCACAGGGGCCCCCTGGATGGAAACAGGAGTCACTGGTGTTTTCGCCCTCCTCAGATCCACTATTAGCTCCTTCGTCTTTGTCACATTGAGCTGCAGATGGTTCAGCTCAGTCCAAGTGACAAAGTTGCCCACAGCAGTCCTGTATTCACTGTCATCACCCTTTTCAATACAACCAACTATTGCTGAATCATCAGAGAACTTCTGAAGGTGGCAGGATTCGGTGCAATAGTTGAAATCTGAGGTGAAAAGGGTGAAGAGGAAGGGAGAGAGGACAGTCCCCTGTGGGGCCCCAGTGTTGCTGACCACCCTATCGGACACACAGTTCTGTAGGCGTACGTACTTTGGTCTGCCCATCAGACACAATGGGGGCCTCCACCTGCAAGGCAGTCATCTTCTCACCCAGTAGAGTCGGACGGATGGTGTTAAAAGCACTGGAGAAGTCAAAGAACATGATTCTCACAGTGCTCACCGGCTTGTCCAGACGAGTGTAGACTCTGTTCAGCAGGTAGATGATGCCGTCCTCAACTCCCAGTCGGGGCTGGTAGGCGAACTGCAGTGGATTATTGAAGGGCCTGACCATAGGTTTTAGCTGCTCCAGGACGAGCCTCTCTAGGGTCTTCATTATGTGGGACGTCAAGGCTACCGGTCTGTAGTCCTGAGGGCCGCTGGGACACGGCGTCTTTGGCACAGGAACAAGGCAGGACGTCTTCCACAACACTGGGACCCTCTGGAGGTGAATGCTCAGGCTGAAGACTTGACACAGTACTCCACACAGCTGGGGGGAACAGGCTTTAAGCACCCTTGGAAAAACACCGTCAGGACCTGCAGCCTTGCTGGGGTGGAGTCTCGTCAGTTGTCTTCTCACCAGGTCAGGTGTAAAGGACACTGTAGAGGTGACAGTTGGGGGAGGGGTGAGGTCCTCAGGTTGTGGCGGACATGATGCAGAGCAGGGGGAATGTGTGGAGTAGGTGGTAGTTAATTGAGGTGGTGAGGTGCACACAAGGGGTCTGTAAGGAGGGGGAGTAGGGGAGGTAGAGTGGTAGTAGTTGTTATATCGTTCATCAGGTGGCCACAGGCACGACTTTAAAGGTCCAGTGTGTAATATTTAGGGAATATCTATTTAAAGAATATGGCAGAGATTGAGTATAATATGCAACATGCACACCTGTGTTTTCATTAGTCTACAATCACCTGAATCTGCAATGTTGCACTGCCATGTTTCTAATGGACAAACCAAACACTGGCTCTAGATATTGCGTTAAATGTTTTTCTCATGTATTGCAGACACCGTGGCATCACCCTTAGAACGGGAGGGTGAGTGGAGGGGGTTTGCAATTCACAACTATACCACTAGGTGGCATGCCTGACTACCTCTGTACCTCAATGTATGTTACTGCTACTGGATGCTTGAATTTCCTTCAGGATAAATAAAGTATCTATCTATCTGTCTAAATCACACACACTGATCCTTTAAATGAATGCTAATAGTGCTCTATGCGTGCTGTAAGTGTAAATAGGCAACTGTTAGATCAGTCTTAGCTAAGTTCACCATATGTTTTGTTTCTGGTGCCCCCAAGTGGCCAAAAAGTTCAAAAAAAAAAAAAGTTAGAATTCAACACACTGGTGGTAAGGTCGCATAATGCAAATTAGAATATTCGAGTACATTGGAAAGCATGTATTGTATTGTTGGATAGCAGCACTTATTTGATGCCTACATTCTGATCTTACATCAAATACTGCATCAAAACTTAGTATTCATTTCCTGACTGAGTTTCTGTCTTGAAGGCGTGGTATGTTGCATCTTCCCTCACAGAATGTCAGATTTTTACAACTTTCTGACCTGTAATCTTATAGAAGCACTTAGTTGCTGGTTGTATTGGGGAAGGTGAAGAAGTCAAGCCATTGTTGGTGAGTCCATGTTGTCCTGGACACAGTGACTGAGAGTGGGCTCAAAAATCAATATTTTCACAGTCTGAACACTTTGTGCATAGTGCGACTTCCAGACATGAACAGACCATGTAACAAACACACAAGATTCAGTGTAACTGTTTATAAGTGTAGGGCCTGTGTAACTTCAGTCATAGAGAGCAGTCTGTCACATTTTGTGATTAAGGGTGACAGAAAAATCTAATTTTACATACAAATGTTGCAAATAATGTAGACTAGCTTAAAAGTGATCAAATGTCATACAGTGTCAAGACTCTTGAATTTCTTAGTGCCCTTTATTTTCAAGTTTTTGAGTGTTAAAGTCTTAATAGATAATACATATGGATGTTAAACTTCCACGTTATCAAGAAAGATAAGAGAAGTACAGGTGTTGTTTTGAGTGCAACATAAAGATAAAGATGAAGATAATTGAACCACAGGTGAAAATGAAATACAGCTAATATTAGTTGCACCTTTGCACACTTATCTTTCCATACACATGCAAACACATGCACAGCAGCAGCCAGCAAGCACACATACAAATGAAGAATACACACAATCCACACAAGGCTGCTGGGCCAACACACACACACACACACACAAAACACGCACACGCTCATGTGTACACACTTGACCTTGATAGAGACAACAGGGTGGCAATGCTTCCCATTGACTGGGTCCATTAGGGGCCAAAGTGCAGCTGAGCCACATGCTGTACAGCCACAAAGAGGCACGCCGGATTACAGAGAGAACAGCCAGCCACACAGTGGAGGAGGGGTGGTGGGGGGCAGTTGTTGGTGGTGGTGGGGTTTGGGTGGATGAGAGGAGGGGCATGGTGGTCACGGCAGGAGGGAGAGAGGATGGGGAAGTAGGATTTGATCTATTTTCATTTTATAAACACTTTAACAGCTGTATATACTGTGAAAATATCATATAAGTCAATTGATTGTTCACATTTGGGGTAAAAAAATATATAACCTCCATCTAAGATTTGCCCATTAAAGAATTTCAACAGCGTTGGTAGATATGGGCTGAGGTCAGAGGAGTTTAAAGAGTGCAGAGAGGAAATATGAGAGGCTTAAAGATGGAATGGAATATTCCCTTTATGGGACATGATGTGGAAGAGTGGATGTTTTTAGGAACACACAGGCACTCCTCTCTCTCTTGAAGTCATTCCCCAACTCAAATGAACTTTCTATCCTCTCTTTTCACTCTGTACACGCTCTGTCTATCCACTGAACTTCCTTTTCAGTTTGTCATTTTCCCTGTAATGTAAGGCTGAGGTTCCATCTGAGATGTGCGTCATGAATTAATGATCAGTGCTGAGTAAGACCCTGTCTCTAAGTGCTGCTGGTACTCACATCACCACCACTGCTCTATCAGTGTATGTGTGTGTGTGTGTGTTTTAGTTTTAAATGTGCTTCACCTCTCTCTGCACGCAAGCAGAGGTGGTTAACCCTTCACACACAAAATACTGACAAGTGAATCAGGAAGTGGAACGGTGACGCTCGTCAAGGAGAAGCGTTCTTTCTGTCAGTGAATCGAGGTGATTAAAGGTGAGCTTTAATTAGGGGAGACGACACTGAAGATCTGATTGTGCTGCAGGTTTAAATGAAAATGATTCATCTCATTTGAAGAGAAAACAGAAGAATGCTTCTCAAAATGCTGATGCGTCAATGCCGAAAGGGAAAGTGAAGCTTCTGCTTGAATCCATTCAATCCAGTGAAATGATAAGCTCCCGATGTCCGTACCTGCTCATTAAGGTGAGTTGGAGTGACACATTTGACTCTGGAGAGTGAAATGTTACAGTTTTTCCGGTTACTTAAACATCCAGTGTGTCAGATTTAGAGGAATCTATTTGCAGAATATGGCAGAAATGGAGTTTCATATTCATAGCTGTTTTCATTAGTGTATAATCACCTGAAAATACTTACTTACTTAGAATGAGCCTTTATATCTACAGATAGTTCTCCTCCAGAGTCTGCCATGTTTCTACAACAGCCCAGAATGGATAAATCAATACAGCTACAGCTAACAAAGAACTGAATGTATTAATTAGCAAGATTAAGAGGTGTGCGAAGGCGGATCTTGTTAGCTTTTGCCGGAGCCAGGCTACCTGTTTCCCTGTTTATAGTTTTTGGTGCTATGCTAAGCTAACTGGTTAGCTTAGCATAGCATTTTAGCATCTGCTTTACATTTACCATACAGACTTGAGAGTGGTAGTAATCTTCTCGCCTAACTCTTGACCAGAAAGTGAATAAAGAAGCCGTGTTTTCATCAACATGTTTTTAATGAAAATAAGTTCACACATAGTGAACATTTATCTCACCGACTGGTCAACTGTTTCTTCTCTGATGGTCTCCTCGTGGCTCTGTAGTCCATCCATGATCACTGCACACAGATCTGATGTAACCTTCTTCACATTAATGCATCAAACTAACAGAAATGTCATATGCATCTCAGCTGTTTAAGGTTGATCATAGACCATGGATGTCATATCATCAGGTTTCTGAAGAGCTGTTGTGACGCTCAGTGCTCTGCACCATCTTGGCAGTCCTTCCTCTGCCGCTTCCCAACTAATCCAAAAATGCACAAAGTGGTGCATCTGTAACGGCACCCACCTGTCAATCAAAGCGTCCATGCTCTTAATTCTGCATAACTTTAAGCCTTAATATAATCTGAACAGGTGAGTTGTATATAAATTCACCCTCAGTACAGTTGTCATGAACAGGGAAATTAGCTATAGAGACCAAAACTGTTTTTTGTACCAGGCTGTAAACATGTTTATTTCTGCTGTGAAGTTGGACATTTTAACATGGGGACTTATGGAGACTGACTCACTTCTGGAGCCAGCCTCAAGTGGACGCTTGAGGAACTGCAGTTTTTGACACTTCTGTGTTGGCTTTATTTCACAGCCACAGAGGTTGCTGCTTGGGTTTGACTGGCATTTCAAATTATATCATCTTGTTTTAAAATACCTGTGTGTGTGTGTGTGTGTGTGTGTGTGTGTGTGTGGTGTTAAGTGTGTAAGGGTCCTGATCGCCAATGTGTTTGGTGAACTGGTCTCATTAAACCAGCAGACTTTCTCTAATGGAGCATCAGTAATCTGATGAAAGATGTCTAATCCCAACATACACATGCACACACACACACACACACACACACACACACACACACACACACACACACACAGCAGGGCATAGTAAGCAATCACACAGCTGCATGCACATTTACACAAAGAGGTGTGATCTAATCTAATCCAGACGCTCTTTACTGCCTGTGACCATTCATCAAATATGTCATAACATAAATGACATCAGATTAATGGGAATGGGTAAAAGCGTGGAGACTTCCTGGATTAGCAACAGCTCGTCAAAATCCTGAAGCCAGGAGGTGTTTCCAGAGCCTTCTCTGTGGAAAGAGACACTGCAGGGTCATCTGGTTTTTACAGTGCACCTCAAATGGATCAGAGCCATCCGTGCCACGAATAGATTCATCTGTGCTTTACCTGCAATGTCACGCTAAAATGTCCCAAGATTCATCAAGAATCTTTGCATAAGTCCATCTGAAGCTGAGCAGCACAGCTCTCAAACTGACCTCCTGCCTTCTGCTTTTGTAAATCAATAGTGTCAAGGAAAAAAAACAGCTGTTCAAGGTTTTCTAGGACAGCCAATTTCCCGGTCATTTCACACCTCCTGACCGCCTCTGCTCCCAGTGTGCACTCCGGCTCCAGCAGCACAGGGGACAGCAGGTACAGGGAATCATCTGCCGCTGAATGGAATTGGAATGGAATGGAATTTTTCCAGGTGGACTTTAAAGTCTGTGTAAAGGCAATTCCATGTTTTCTTTCAAAACACAATAAATATGTTGGAAAATAGTTGCTGAAAACACGTGAAAAGACTTTGAACAATGTGTTACTGAAATGTGGAGTTAGAGGTTCAAACAGTTTTTCACCAGTTTTCAGTCCAGGATTTTGTGGGCGGTCCTAAAACGAGACCACGTGACGTCACGCGGTGATCATTAACATAAAATTAGCATAACTCCGCCCCTAGCGCAACAGTATAGAAGCCTTAACATATAGATTGTGGTTCTGGTGGCTCAAACATATAGGGCTGAACAATACCAATAATACTGCTAGCTGTAGCATCCATATTGTGCTTGTTACAGTCCTAAACGAGATCACGTGATGTCACGCGGTGATCATTAACATAACATTTGCATATTCCGCCAAGTGGGCGTGGCTTCGGCACGTTCAGTGGACACGCCCCCACAGTCCTGGAGCTGAGAATACTGCTCATTTTTACCTGCTTTTGACACCTAATTTCATACACTACCTTGGTTTCTTGCCAGGGTAAGAAATTGATGGACTAAAACCAGACCAGTGTCTTGGGATGACGGCTAACATTGACAGGTGTGAATGTGAGCATGGTGTAGCAGCGGCGACGTTGATGGGGATCAACTATACTGTTTCAAAGATTTTAACAGTATAGTTTTAGTCAATACATGTTTGGTTAGAGCTTATAGAAAGCGCAATACATGTGCTGTTTACACTGAAATTTAAAAACATGGTCACTGTTTAACCCAAACAAAAATTGACTTCAAGTTTATTTTAAACCAGCAATAAATATTTTCAGTTAACAATGGGTCACTTGATTATATGCATGTAAAAGGGGTTGCAACAAAGTCGCAAAAAATTATCACTCTGACCCAACTCTGCCATTTCCATTAGCTCTACAGATCTTTATGGTGTCTTTCAGCTCATTGTTTTGGTTTTCCAGTCTGAGACTCTACTGTTTTGGCTCCTTTCTTGTAATTCTGCTTCAGCAGGTAGACAACTTCCTAAAGCTACCACGCACTACCTGCTCAGCAGCAGACAAAGTTAGCAGCTACACTGAAAAAAATTTCAATGTGCTTCCTCTACACAGTACTGTAGTAGTAACCAGGTTTATGCATTCAATATTAATAAAGCCAATTTGTTTGCCCAAAGCCAACAGTGAAAATAACTGCAGTCATTTTGAGTTTATTAGTACAATTACATAAATCTTATTACTTGTTTCACATTAAGTTTGTTAGTTCATTTATATATAAATATAAATATATATATTTAGTCATTTAAATAGATGGAAATTATCTATGTAATTGAAATGCATAAGTGGCCTAAAACTTTTTTGGAGTGTAGCTGGTTAACATAGTGCAGCATTTAGCAGCTAAAGAGGCAGATATTTTTCTCAGGAGTGAGCGATTAAAAATAGAGCTAAATGGAGAGAGAATATTGATCTTATATTTGGCATTTGGCCCAAAACACAACTCCAAATAAAATTTGGAATCAAATCAGCTGGCAACAGTCAATTGTGTGCTAACCTCTTAGCCATATTACCTTAAACGGTGACAACAATGTTGTGTTTACAGCTTGTTTCCGCTGTGCCAAAGTGTTGCAGATCAGAAGCTTTTTGTGCTAATCTCCAACTGCAACACTGACAAGGCAAGTCCATCACTGTTGTCAGACTTGGATCTGAATGTGGCTGCCAGAACCTGGACTCCCCATTGCATCCTCACCGTGTTGTGTATGTTGTTTATTTGTGGTGGGATCAACTGAACCAATTTGGTGTGTCCAGAGTGTGTACAAGACATCTGAAGCAATAGTCTAGGCTCCCCATATGATCCTTAAGATCAATTTGGGACATCCCTAGTCAGTAAGTGACAAAATCCGCCAATCAGCACCTGTGAATTGAACTGATTAACAACATAAAAAGACAATTAACAGGGGTATTTCTTGACAGTAGTTGCCAGGCAACCAGCATAGACTCCAGTACTAAGTGTTGTTTTTACAGCTATTGTATGGATTGAACCAATGAGATATAAAGTGTTAATTAATGACCTTTAGAGGTGCTGGCAGGTGGACTTTGTTACCTTTGGACAGAGCCAGGCTAGCTGTTATCAGTTTTGATGCTAAGCTATGCTGGCCATATTAACTGTGTAGACATGATCAATGTTCTTATCCAAAAAAGTGAATAAATATTTCCTAAAATGACAAACATCATCATTATCATGTAAATATTAAAGCAACGACACACCTGGACACAGCAGTCCACATTACAAGACATCTGACAGATGGTACCATCTCACTCTGCTGATTCAGCACAGAGCAGAGATTTTCAGATGGCCAGTTTGGGCGCAACGCTGGGCTGAAAGTCATTTAGTGTGATGTTATCGGAGCAGGAATGAAATGCTGCTCGGCAGAGTTGTCTGGACTGGACTTCTATCTGGAGAACACTGTGCTGATAGTGGATATCAGCACTGACGATATACGAGGAGGCACTGCGTCTCTGTCTGAAGACAGGATACATGCAGCCACAGCTCAGCTTCTGACCAGTTTTCACAGACAGGTTGATTGAAAATATATACAATAATTACATCAGTTCTCTGATGACTGTCTAGTGATATACAGTAATATGTATGTTTTTGGATTTTGCCTCCTCAAAATGTGCTGAATGTCCTTTTCCTGCTCTAGTTTCACGTTTCAGTTTCTCTTGGTGCCTTTTCTTGATTCAGCCATGGCAGTTATCGATGTTCATGCTATCTAACAGTTTTTTCTTCTGTTTATTACAAACAAACTGCAGCTGCTGCTGATTTTTAACTGCACTGCTCTTCAACTGTCGTGTCGACTCAGTTTATACACTTGAAATGACACTAATGTCTTTTAGTGACTTCCATCAACTCCTTTCAGTGCTGATACCACAACTTCACTCAATGATTACACTTAAACGGACACTTCAACTACACGTTTTTTCAAATGTTTTTCAGCTCATGTCGATTTCCTTCAGAAACTCTAGTCTTTTCTAGTTCATGGTTAAATGTGGCGTTCCATTGAGTTCTCCGTTAATATGTTAAATCCAACAAACTACATCAATCATCCATTCTTCCACGAGTGTTGTTGTTGAATCAAGCATTTTCCCTCTCAATAGAACACCTGAACAGATGAGAATGAATGACCTGTGTGCTGCTGGGCTGATGAATCGTGCATATGTATGTGTTTGCATTGAGACTGCTATTGACAATGTAAGTCATTATGGACGATGCAGACTGGGAAAACATATGAAATTCTGTTAACCCTTAAATGGTCCCGCTCAGGAAATAAAGCGCAATAGAAATGGTACTCTGGTAGGTTTAATTTACAGTGCAACAACACATTCAACACTTTTCTCCAACAAAGTGAAACAGACAACATTATTGAATTACAAATCAGTTTTTTTTATTAACAAAATAAACAAATAAAAAGGTGTAGTGTGTAATATTTAGTCATAACCAGTGGTGAGGTTGCAGATTACAGCCAGCTGAAGACTTCTCACCTTACCCTCCCTTCCAAACATGTGGGAGAACCTACAGCGGCCTTGAAACTGCATGAAAAAAGGCAAAAGGCTCTGTCTCTGTGAACCCATGCTTCCACACTTACACTTCCTCTTTTGAGTTCATCAAGTGTGTTCATACTGTCACTTATGTCAAAAGTCAGTGTACAGAGTATCTGGATGGTACACAAAGTCGAATGCTGGACATTCTCAGTAGTCGCCATCTTGGCTATGTAGTGGAAGGGGAGGGACCACTGGCATTGTGAAAATGGCGGCTGAGGAAGCTGCTGCAGATAAAGCAGTTGCATATGTTTTACGTTTATATTTTGGTGGTCAAATGTTGCAATTCGACAATAAAAAGTCATTATTTCTGGTAAGTGCACAATGGCCGTACCCTGATGATTTTAGCACACTAGTCTAAGACGCAATAGTGTAACACATAAAAGTACATTAATGGAAGAATCCAAGTTGAGACACCAGGGTGTGGTTTGTCCATTCTGGGAGAAACATGGCGGACTCCATGGAAGAGGACTTACTCTCACTGTAGTATAAAAGGTTCATTCTAAGGTAACAAAAACACAGGAGATTATTAGACACACTAACATTCACTAGCATGGACCACGCCATCAGTAAGATACGTTTAAATGATTTATTGACAAAATTAAAGATTGAGAGTGAAGCATGATTTCTTGTACTTCTTCGGTCTGATGCTGCGCTGTGAGGAAGCTTCAGTAGGGAAACCGCTGTAGCACCCGGGCACGACGGACCCTAGAGTAGGAAGAAGAGGAGAAACAGGTGAAAGAAATGGGATGGGTGGGAGAGGCGTGCGGAATACGAGAGCGAAGAGGACCAGAGGGTATTTGTAGGACTGTCGGAAGTGGCACGTGTGAGGCGTGGTTCTGCTCCTGAAACTCCGCTTATAGCTCCAAAAAATAGTCCCACAGTTACACATACTCTCTTTGTGCAACGTAAGACCTGTTCATCTGGGCTGTACAAGTGTTTTCCTCACACACCATTCGGGTAGAAGCCACACTGCCCCAATTAATCAGAACGAATCCAGTGTCACCCTGGATTTAAGTAATTATCGATGGATTTTCATCAGATATTCAGTGGAGTAACATCAGTTTTATTGTCTTGACAACAATTTATAATCAGAAAACCTTTTATACCATGTACTCAGAACTGGTGAGCAATATCGTTACCATGTTTATAGTCAAATTCAAAAGTATAAAGTAATTTGAGGATTTGGGGGATATTTATTTAAATTATTTGGTTCAGTGAGCCGTCAAAACTAAACTGAATTAAAAAAACAGCATTAAGAACCCACCACGTCACAAAACAACTGCAGTGCACCCTGGACTGATTTGGGCCTAAATCCCTCCAGCTGGTCTGGACATGGCTCAGACAGGTTAAACAGGTAGTGCCATACCAAGATATCACAACTCAAAATGTGCTCTACCAGAAACTTTAGTGATAAAAACACAATGTAATCCAAAGGTTTAACAGACAGGAGGACACAAAAAACACTCATCCAGCAGTTAAACCACACCTACAACACCGGCTCTTCTTCTGTGGTCTTAAATGCAGTAAGTTTCCCCCCACCCCTTCTCTCAGTAAGAACCTCAATCTGCCTTCTGCAGATGGAGCTATAAGTGGCCATATTAGGGCAGAAATCCACAGTCTGGCAATGGGGGCAAAAAAAAAGGGTCCAGGGGCGCACACGCACGCTGGCGCGCGTGCACACACACACACACACACAGCGTGGACAGAGTGAGGACAGTTTGCAGTTCTTCCTGTCTTTGCTGTGGTGCCGGTTTAAATACCCCGAATCCCCCTCCCTCCCCCCGCAACTCTCTAAACGCATCCTCGGGGAACTCTCTCTCTCTCTCTCTCTCTCTCACACACACACACACACGCGCGCGCGCTCAAACACACACACACGCACGTGCGCTCATATAGGAGGATCCCAGCAGAGAAGCGGGCAGTGAACGTCGGACCGCGCACCGGACCAGAGCTCGTTAACTTGTCCGCTTCCTATCCTCCTCTCCACCGCCTCCATCCTTCAGCAGCAGGAAGAATAAATCGGACTACCGGGCAGACTACCGGGTAAGAAGAGAGTCCTGCAGACAGGCTCAGACTGGTCGTCATCGTCTGTTTTACTCCGGAGACTGCGGATTTTTATCCTTCATCGTTTCCAGTGGATACAGAGAGCGCGCACCGCCTCCCTGAGATAAACAAAGTCTGCAGAGACTGAGTCTGTTCTTATTTGTCTTAGATTATAGCAGGGGAAAAAAAGAACCTCCATCCGTGTGTCGGTCCAGCAGTTTTCTCTGCCCCCCACCCCCTCCGGTTTAACTGCACCGGTCAGACTTGGAAAGAGCAACAGCCTCCACCGGCGCATCAGTGAGGTAAGAGATGCGACTGTCTCTTTTCCACATTATACAATATTGTCATTCACCTCAGCTGGTCGGCTCTCCTGTGAGATCCTATCACAGGCCTTTGTGGAGCAATAGATGATTTCTCATGAAATATGACATCAGTTGGCTCAGAAATGAATGTCAGATTTATTAGTGGTAAAAATCCTAATTTAGATCTAAACATGCGGGTTTGTCAGCAGCAGATTCTTTTAAGTGCTTTGACCTGGGCTGTACTTTGTGCTGTCCGCCTCCAGCCTCACACATCTCTATACTGGACCATATGGAACCCACAAATGTTACATAAAACTTACATTTCTCCTCTGCACTTCCTCCTCCTCTTTCTTTCTCTTTCTCTGGTCTCACCTGACCCTGTTTTAAGGATAGAAGATGCTCATCTCAGACCTCTGAGCAGGGACGGGTTTAAAAACGTTTGAACAGGGGAGCCAGACTGGACTGCACATTTGAAAAAAAAAAAAAAAATCATATTTAAGCTCTGATTCTTGGCGATAATAAACTGTACATTACTTATATTCAGGTTGTTTATTCAGTGTAATACATTTTACATATTCTAATATGAAATTATATCAATAAATAGCTGGTATTTGTATCATTAAGCAGCCGTCAGGGACAGATTATGCCACTGAAAACAAATGTGAAACACCCCCAACCTCCCGTACTTAGCAAAGAGACACAAAACACAAAATGGCTGTGTCCTTTTAAAGACTTTTTGTAGTCGTCTCCAATGTTATTTTTGTCTCTTTGTAACCGTTTGTCATCTGATTATAGTTTGTCATTTTGTGTCTCTTTGTAGCCATTTTGCCAGTCTTAATGGTTGTTTTGTGTCTCTTTGTAGTTGTTTTACATCTCTTTGTAGCATTTTGCCAGTCTTAATGGTTGTTTTGTGTCTCTTAGTCATTTTGCTTGTCTTTGCAGTTGTTTTGCGTCTCTGTCTAGTCAGCACCAGTGGTGGCCGATCGCATCCTGAGGGGTGTGATAGGGCCGCCTAGCCACAGACACACCCAGATTAGAGAACTCCTTCCAATGAGGGAAAGTGGGGCAGACATGTAACGGATGACCTTCGTGCGTCCTAACGACACACACCAAGAACGTTTATTCCATCCAGGTCAGTTCAGGCCTATATTGATCACATCTGATTGACTGGACATTTCCCAGATGTAGGCTGGGCTGTGCTAGTGTGATATCAGCTGGACTGGTCCCAGTTGCTTCACAGCTCATTGAAGTGCAGAACAGATCGTCTGGTTGTAAAAGCTCAAACATCGTCTGTCAGCTCCTGGCATTTATTATCCTCAACAGCATCTCCTCGTCAGTTTAATGGCAACGAGCCTTGTCTTTCTTTCTTAGTCTCCACTCTCAGCTGGTCAGAAGAGCTCTGCCTGTTCCTTTCTATTTTTAGTCTCTATTTACAATGCAGTAGCTATAGAGGCAAGAAGAGTCTCTCACTCTACAAAATGTTCTCTTCATCTGTCTCTCTGCCTCGTGTCTCTCTTTTTCTAGCTTACCCTCTTCTTTTAATCTTAACCTCTTTCACTCACTCACTTTTTTTTCATGCCTGTTTCGCCTCTGGTTTCCCAGTTTCTCCTTCAAGCTGCCAGATCAAGTCAGACGGAGCGATTGAACACATTAAGCATCGGCGGCAGCTCACCTCAAACTGCCACCTGCCCCATTAACATGCACGCATGCACACAGACAGTATATTACTGTGTGAGGCTGGAAAGACAGCAGAGACAGGGGGTAGAGGTTAATCTCTGGATGCTTTTGACCCAAATCACCATGCGACCTACATACCCTCCCCTAAAAACAACCACCCCACAGTCCCCACTACACATCCACCCAAATATATCTTTAAAAAGCAGCACAGACACACAAATATATGCAACAGCATTTTTTTGACCGAACAACATTTACGAGTTGTTAATTACTTGTGACAAAAATGTGCCGCAGCTACAGGGTTTGGCCTAAATTGCCTTCATGTAGAGAAGAAGAAGAAAAAAGTTTGATTAGAAGATCTCAAAGAATCATTTTTAATAAAGCAAATGTAATTAACTTGTTCTCCATCTTCCATAATACTTGAGCATAATCTTGAGGCAAACCTGACCTCCCTTCAAGACAAAGTGTCCCAGTTTAGACTTACAGCTCCATATCTGCTGCAGTAACCACTGCATACACACCCAAACCTCAACCAAACACCACACAACACTCAGGCAACATTTATTACACTGATACTGAAGTGTGTGAAAGTTGAGCCTAAATTAGATTTATACTGGATTAAATTTGGTCAGACCACCACTTAGGTTCAGACTGAAATATCTTAACAACTACTGAATGGATTGATCGATTGAAATATTTTGCACAGCCATTCACGGTCCCTAGAGGATGAACCATATCTGGTCTGATTCACTGACATTTCCTTGAATGCCAAAATTGACATTTCTGGTTGTGAGTGAAATGATGTCAAATCTATTAGATGGATTGCCATCTGTTATACATATTCATGTTCCCCTCAGGATGAACTGTAACAACTTTACACCATCAGGTCAAAAATTAAAGTTGGTTTATGGCCAAATGTCCTCCAAAGTTCCTAGCATTCCCATCAGCCTCTGCCTTTGGGTTTAGTGCTAATTAGCTACTGTTAGCATGCTAACATGCTAAGCTAGGATAGAGAACATGGTAGAAATAATACAGTAGTTTAAAGCACTGTGTTCTGTCCGAAGGTAACCTCACAGAGCTGCTAGCATTATGGTCGCTACATTCAACGTGGAAAAAATAATGGACACCTTACCAGTGGTGCCACACCTCCGCAAATTCAGATTGAATGCCTCTCTGATGTGTCTCTTTGATTTGATCAATTCGCATGTCATTCCAAGCATGTGAAAATGTAGTGTATTTATTAGAGTAGGGTGTGCACAAAGATACAGGACAAATCATATTCCATACTGATTAAGTAAGGGATGTTATACAGGACGGGTGGCAACCGTAACTAGCACAGCCGTAGACTATTAGTCTGGTTTTAATGTTTCTGATGTCCAGTACCGTCGCTACCATAACGCACATTATGCACTGTGCGTAAAAAGCCAACGCTGGAGCTCGTGTGTGTTATTCCACTGCTGAAGAAAGTGAAAGGGTTAACCCCCGAAGATGACGTGCACTCGGCCCCAGGAGACGGCAAATCCCCTGTGCTCAGACAGGAACATGGTTAACAATCATAATTATGATGATCATAATGATGAATTATTTAATTTAAATTTATTATGAATCCATTCTGTAAAGGGCACCACAAAGCAATTACGTTTAGGGCACTAAATTAGCTAGCAGCCCTGCTGATGTCCATCATTCCACAGAGACATAAGCCATGAAGTGGTGCAAATGTTGTCATCTCCTTATTCAGCATATGCAAACAAGAGTGTTGTAAGTGCAGAACTGCGTCTGTTGTGCGCCCTGCTACAATGTCCATTATTATTAAGACCATTTCCACTGTGCATCTCTGTAAAAACACATGTCCAGAAGTCAAAAGCCAGCAGGCTACAGTCAATACACCCACCACATCCTGTGTGGACAAGAAGCAAAAGCTTTTGGAGTTTGTCTTGATGGAAGATGGTGGAATGACAGTGGAAAAAAAAAAAAGACTTCCAGCATGTTTATCCTCTTCAGCACAGTGAGGGAACCTTTGAGGAAGCTGATAACAGTAAGCAGACCAGAGTTTATGAGATTGGTTTATAGTAGTGTAGTAATAAATGACATGATAAATTTGTCAAACGTGTTATTTTGGAGGGTTTTATTTAACAACTATGATTAGACATGACTAACTCCTGGCTGGACCACAAAGAGAAAGAAGAAGATTGTTAACGTGTGGAAATAATTAATTAACTGTTTGAAATATGTGAAAATGGACATGGAGCACTTAGCGAGGAGGAGGCATCTGTGCAGGGCAGCAGGAGACAGAGAGAAAACAGATATCCGAGAGCAACGAAAGGAAGAAAGTGAGAATGCTGCGGAGGGGACACCTGCCTCAACAAATCTTTTTGATTGAAACCTCACAGTGTAAGACAAAAGTAAGACATATGGCGGTAGAGTCTTTACATCATTAGGCGTTTTATTATTTAAATGTTTACATCGTGTGCTGTGAAAAGCTTAAAGTGTGCTCAGGTTTTAATGGGCTGGTGGCTGAGATGCAGAAGACAAACACAGATATATGTACATGGGTGGCTGTTGAACAAACAGGCAGAGTAATTTGAGAAGGAGAGGGCGACAGGACAATGGAAAAGGTAGAATATAAAGGATAGAGGCAGGGAGATAGATAAGTGAGAGAAGAAAAGGGAAGAGAACTTTGTTTAAAAGCATTTTAAACTATTTAATTTCAACATTAAATGCTTGTTTTTTGTGTTTCCTCACAAGGTATTTCATTCATTTTCATACAATATCTACTCATAACTAAAGCAATACAACTTTTTTATGATAATGTTACCATAAAGTGCTTGATTAAGGTTAGGGAAAGACTGTGGTCTGCTCGAGATTTCTGCCTCTTAAGGGAAGTCTTTCCTTGCCGCTGTCACCAACTGCTTGCTCATGGTGGGAATTGCTGAGTCTCTTTATTCAGTTGATTTGAATAAAGTCAACAGTGACTTTAAGCACCAAAATCCTTTTCCTGACTTTAACCAAAATGCTTTTGTTGCCTTAATCTAACCACAGGAGTTACTCTTTGAATGTCAACCTTCAATTTGTGTGCAGCACAAAAAGAACCTCGGTCTCTTGACTGTAAACATAACCTAGGCAGCTGTTTACTAAACCTCTCCCCACTTAGTTACCATTGCTACACCTGTCAAGCTTCCTGTTCGCACACATCACTAGAGGTCCAAAAAGTCATGCCTGAACCCAAACAGACCCAGAACTGTACTACCTGGATCTGGACCCATGCAGATCCAATCACACTGATTTCACAGATGATTGTGATCAACGCGTCATTTACAAGTAGTTATAACCAAACAAAACTTTGTGTCTTATCTAATGTAACTTTAGTAGCCTTCTGCCTTGTATCTAATGTTAGAAGTTGGCTCATTTTAGAAACAGGAACCACATAAAGGGGTCTTAAATATGCACATCATGCTAAAAGGCTAATGCTAATTAGGCTAATACTGCATTGACACGAGTTCAGGCAGATGATAGACGGCAAACTGGATATCATGTTAGATGAGAGCGGGACGGTGAGGCCGGCAGAGAATATCACAACAATAGTTGGCACTGCCATCCAAAGTTAAAATAAGCTTTTCGCCGTCCCCTGCGTCAAAATTAATAAGCAGATGTTACATAGCCCCTCACACATATATATAACAGTTGTTTGTTTTTCCCGCGCCGACAAGAAAATATTATCCGTCCGCCATCTGCAGTCTGCCTGAATCCATGTGAATGCAGCAGAAGCTGCGGTTACATAAATCAATAAAGATGATTCAAACTGTTTTTGGAGCATTTTTTTGGATATATGCAGTGATTTCCACCCACCATCTTTATGTCCAGAGGCCAGTCTACCTGATAACTTGACGCATCCCTCTGTCAGAGAGATAGCGACATAGACTGAGGCACAGAACAAGCGGGAAAAAAAAGGTCGAGAAATGAGACGAATCAGAAGAAAAATAGAAACAGGCAGCAGACAAACAGAGAAAAGGAGACAGGAAAGGAGGTAGAGGCTGGAAAACAGATGGATAGAGCAGACAAATAGAAGGGAGAGTGGGAGAGAGGGGGAAAATGTGGATGAAGGAGATGGTGAGTGATAGAGTTAGAAAGAGGAAAGCATTCAATCCTCCTGTCATCTCTGGAGGATGCTGCTGAAACTTGATCTCACCCAGGAACCGGCCATCGCTCTGCCTCTCTCCGTCTGTCTAATATTAGTAAGACACACACTTTGTCGTGTAATATTGTACCTGGTGTTTTCCTCAAACCCACAAAAGGACACACACACACACACACACACACTTCACTAACTCATCATAAATGTCTCTCTTCTCACTGCCTCTCTTTTTGAACCACAACCTTTCCTCGTCTCTCCTCTTGAATCACTTTTTATGAAGCAGTAATTGCGGAGGTCAACTAAAAAAACCTAATGTGATTCACATGCACACCTGAGGCTATTAGATGTTCTTACAGAAGATTGATTAGCTCTGCTCCAACGTCCTAAATATCCACTTTGAGGAGGGAAAGATCATTAACTGCCAGTTAGCGTTTAAGGCTGCTTAAATGTTGATGACGTGGCACATAAAAATGATTCTTTTGGCAAACAGCAGTTCATAGCAGCTACATAACGTGTTACTCAGTGAGCTCTGTAGGTTCTGGCAGGCCGATTTTGTAACCTTCAGAGAGCTTGCTGTTTCCAATCTTCGTGCTAAGCTAAGCTAACTGGCATCTGAAGTCTTATAGTTTCATATTTACTGTACAGACATCAAAGTGGTATCGATTTTCTCGTATAACTCCTGGCAAGGAAGTGAATAAGCGCATTTCCTGAAATGTCTAACTGTTCATTGAACAACATTTCCTCTGCATCCTGGTATGGAACTTTCCAATATGTGACAAAATATAGATTTCCAGAGACATTCAAATAAAAATGCAACATCTGTCTGTTTTATTGTTATCGTTTATAGCATGAAGTGAAGTAGGTGATGAATTCAAAGCTGCTATTTCCTGCCTCACAATAGCCCCTCACTCACTAAACTGTCATGAAGGACAATTGCATAATATCAAGTATTCAACAAAATAGCATTGTTGTTTCTGTGTTGAAGCACCTCAGTGAGATCGATTCTGAGTGCAGACGAGACAAGCACACGGCTCACCCGAATCCTCAGATGACTCACACACACACATGCACACTTGAGGGTACACAAACAGAAGTACACACGCAAAGAGGGGAAGAGTATTGTTGAGAGGGTATAGTGGACACAGAGCGTGGGTGGGGAGTGAGAGCGAGAGGGAGGGAGGGAGGGAGGGAGGGAGGAACAGACAAAGAAAAAGACGCAGTGGAAGAGGATGAAGACAATATTGGTGTACAGAGTTGACCGCTGGCTTCTTTGGCCTTTTCTTTTGGCCGCAGTTACAAATTCAAGTTAAATATTTATTATTTGTGAATATCTTTTGGTAGAAATGTGCATGTGTGACTCATGGGTTATGTAAAACCCTAAATATATTGTCTGCATATTTCAGCATTATGGGAAATACGCCTATTCCCTTTATTTTGAGAGTGAGATAAGAAGATCCACACCACTCATATCTGCGCGTTAAAGGTCCGGTGTGTCAGATTTAGGAGGTTCTTTTTACAGATTATGACAGAAATGGAATATAATATTCATAACTATGTTCTTATTAGTGTATAATCACTCATTAGCCATGTTGAACCTGCACGTTTCTACAGTATCCCAGAAGGAACAAACTTTCCGTTTGTCACCTATTTCATAGCCACTGTAGTTTCTCCTTCACGTTAGGAAGGAGAGGGTGAGGTGACAGGGTTGCAATCACCAACTACTGTACACTGTTAGATGCCACTACATCCTACATACTGTTCCTTTAAAGTCTGTGTAAAGTCAGAATAAATGTGTGTTCTGAGTTTGTCAGACCAAAGAAAAAAGTGTTATTAACCACCCAGCCAAATTTGAATGATTAAAAATATCAACAAGTTTATGAAATTAGGTGTCAAAATCAGGTAAAAAGGTAAAAAAATGAATTCACAGCTCCAGGACTGTGGGGGGGGAGTCCACCGAATGAAGCCACACCCACTCGTGGGAGCAGTCAAGCAGCCATTTTGAAGTGACTGAAACGTGTCAGATGAGTTCAGAAAATGACATGACTAACTTTGAAACACTCTGAGTGAGATGAATTCATCTCTATCTCTCTGCTAGGGGTGCAGGGGTATGCTCAGGGTGGCCTCAGCGTGTCATCGAGCCACCCTTTAAGGACCGCCCACAAAATCCTGGACTGAAAACTGGTGAAAAACTGTTTGAACCTCTAACTCCACATTTCACTAATATATCGTTCAAAGTCTTTTCACAATTTCAGCAACTGTTTTCCAACATATTTAATGTGTTTTAAAAGAAATCTCGGAATTGCCTTTACACAGACTTTAAGTAGCCAGATTCAGTACATGTTTAGTCTAGCTTAGCAATAAACTTGAAAACAGGGTGAAACAGCTAGCCTGGCTCTGTAACTACCAATGCCTCCAATTTTCACTAATGTACACAACGTACAGTATATTGTATGTTTACTGCGTACATGACCAGCTTGTATAGCTAATCTTGCTAGCTACGTCTCTGCATGGGCAAGAAAGGTACCAAAACTAAACCTCAATGACATCACATCATCTTGTTTGCAAGTTTGCTTTTGTATTACAACATTAACTTCAAGCCATTATTTTAGTTTGTTCACCATTTATCCAGTACTACTACTACTGCAACTTTAACCATTAATTACTTTTAGCTAGCTATTTGACTATTTTCACTTCCAGCTAAGTGTAGAACTCGCTCCTTGCTTGCTAATTATCTTTCACATACTCTCAACCACAGCACGTAGTGTTCAGGTGTTTCAGCTGACTCAATATGTGAATATTTTTTTCTATTTATTTTCAAATTTGTTGAGCTTCTCTACAATCTTTGCACACACACACCGTGAACTGCAACTGCAGTAGTATCCCCTTGGGTACAAGTTCCCTGTGGTTGGGAATCACATTGGGATCAGATTTAGTTCAAACTACATTACTGCTTTTTATTTCACATAGTGAATGTGCAGGACTAGACACTCATCTCACAGAGTGAAGTCTTGTGTTGGGATATCACTATATTTCAGCAGCACACGCAGCAGGATGGGGGAGGGCGAGATGGAGGGCGAATGGGAATAAATGGGACGCAGCATGTACATGCTGTCCTTTTTTTCCACAGAAGCAAAACAATTTCTCTTTTCCCTCCCTTCAGATATAGAATAAACTAATGTAACATGCAGTCAGAAACCTTGGTGTGTAATTATTTAACTACAGGTGGCAACATAACAAAACATTAACCACAATTTGATAAACTTGGAGTGCTGTTGAACTGCGGCCATGTTGGTTCCAAACGTAATTAAATTTGGCATATTCATCAAAGCTGTGGAACTTTTCCTAAAGTGGAAACATTCAGCCCCAAGGACACAGCTGAATGTATCCTGTGGTGTTAAGTGGGTCTACCAATTTTGGCAGCACTTGCTTGTACTCTATGAATTTAACAGCTCCTATTCTCCCTTCCTGTAGGTGGATTCACTAAGCAGCATGTATAAATCAGATGTACTTCGCGGTGTTCTTGCTGAAGGGCACAGTTATATTGAGTGTGTCTACCTGCTATATAACAGTGTTATGTACTGTATAAATATAACCCCGGCCTTCCCGCTGTGCACAGGTAGAAAAGCCCTACAACAAGCTGCAGCCATGGATGAGATGGACCTGCCCCAGATGAAGAAGGAGGTGGAGAGCCTCAAGTACCAGTTGGCCTTCAAACGAGAGAAGTCCTCCAAAACAGTGACTGAGTGAGTTTGAACCCCGATGAACAACTCTGCTCTAAGCTCTGTGGATAAAAGTAAAAGAGATGTGTTTTTGTTGAATACACTGGTGCACGGTGCAAAACATAAAATATGACACAATGTTCAAAAATGTAAAGGTTGCTCATCCACTTACACAATCATGTTTGTAGCAGCTGGGCATTTTAGGTGATGCACTTTTTTGCCCAGGTTAGTTGAGTAGATGAATACCACTCATGTCTGTACCATAGACTGTACAAACATGGACGCAGTCTCTGTAACATCATCCAAAGAACTCTTCACTGCCATCCTGAAAGTCCTGCCTCTGCCACCTCCTGGTTAATCCAAAAATGGGCAAAGAGGTGCATGAGCATGGGTGAAACCGAGGTGGACTAAATGACGGCGAACCAACTATCAATCAAAGTGGCCACGCTCTTAATTCTGCATAACTTTAAGCCTTAATATAATTTGAACAGGTGAGCTGTATAGAAATGCACCCTCAGTACAGTTGTCATGAACGGGGAAATTAGCTACAGAGACCAAAACTGTTTTTTGTACCAGGCTGTAAACATGTTTATTTCTGCTGTGAAGTTGGACATTTTAACATGGGGACTTATGGAGACTGACTTGTTTTATAATCAGCCTCAAGTGGCCATTTAAGGCAAAAAACATTGAATCAACATTGATTCAATGTTGGTCTTCTCAGCATTGAAAAAGCAAGGAACTATCAGCATTGATTCAATGTATATTGATGTGTAATTGATTCAAATGTTGAATGCTTTAGTTACCTTGGAAACAGCAGTTAAAGATTGTTTAACTGACTGCACATCAATATACTTGAATATTCAACTTCAACCAAAACGATGTCTGAATCAATGTTGCCATGCTATCTGGGCTAGCTCTGTCCAAAACACTTAACTGGATGGAGCCAGGCTAGCTGGTTCCTCTGGTTTCCTTTGTGCTCTTAAAGGAGAGCAATAATGATCTTTTCACTGAACTCCAAACAAGAAATACAATGTGTAGTTCAGTGTATTTATTAAAAATTGAATAGATACTGGTGCACATTGCTATCTAATCTGTGAAGACTTTAGAGGGCATACATTAAGTTCATTTAGTTAAGCACATTAAACAGTATGTTGTAAACATAAAAACGCTTTCCCAAAAGAGAGTCCTGGAGACATTTCCTTCAAAATAAAAGTCACTCCTCAGTGTGGCAGTTGTCATGTTTAATCACAGCTCCATGATGCTGTGTGATACGATGAGAAGCTCCAGAACAAGTGAGTAAGTGGACATCAAGTCGAGATTGTTTAACCGACTGCTGTTTCCAGGGTAACTAAAGCATTCAACATTTTAATCAATTACACATCAATATAATAATCACTTCTTGCTAAAGGCGAGACACATCTGCTGCCTATTGTAAGAAACACAATGATTGTGGATATGACAGCATTATTCATTCCACCACAATAATGACAAAACAATGATATGACTTCATTAACTAATGCTGCCTCGAAGGCTATTGTCACAGCCGCAGCACACATGGAAGCATTAAGCAAAGCTGCAGCCGTCATTAAGCTCCGTGCGGCGGTCTCTTTGTCTGTCTCAGGCTCTCACTGCAGTGCCACTAGATTAAGGACCAATCAGAGAAACTGAGAAGAAACACTTCATCTGAGGCTTCATCAGCACTGAGAGGACTGTATTTGACTAATGCTGTTTTTATGTGGGGGACAAAAGTATGCAGGGTCAGTGGTTTCAAAACGGAATCCAAAAAAAACGATGAAGGAGTGATGGAAAGAGTGCGTTCTCAAGTAAAATACCGTTAATTTATGGATGATGAACTGAATTTAAAGTGAATCTATGTAACCTTTGAGGGATGAAATAACAGATTCTTCCTTTTTACAAATGAAAATGATCATTTCTAAACAATAAAACAAACCTTTTCTAATTTCAGTACACTTTCAGAATCAGAATCACTTTTATTGGCCAGGTGTGTGTACACATACAAGGAATTTGACTCGGGTTTACATTGCTCTCAATGTACATACACAGATATAGACATACAGTACATATAGCTAAAACAAAGACAACAAACTCGACAAGGTAATAGTAAACTACTATGTACAGGCCTTTACTTGTCTGCTTGACAAGTAGCTTATGGTGACTAATGTTAGCAAACGTTAAGACAGATGTTACTGACATTACTGAGTCATAATCTTTTTAACTTGTGCTACTGTCACGTTATGTTTTATCATGTTACAGATTTGGTAGTTTTATGACAAAAGTAAAAGAAGAAGTAAACACACGGTGTATTCACTGAACTATTTATCTGTGACAACAGGAAAGACACTGAACTAAATGAGTTACAGTTACAAACAAGCAGCAACCTCCATGGCTGTGACGTGAAGTGCCAAAAACTGCAGTTCCTCGAGCGGCCACTTGAGGCTGGCTACATGTCAACCTCCATAAGTTCCCATATTAAAATGTCCAATTTCATAGCAGAAATAAATGAATTATTCAAATTATATTAAGACTTAAAGTTGCATAATGCATAATTAACAGTGTGGCCTGCTTTGATTGACAGGTAGGTGCGGTTACAGATTACTTTTTTGAGCACCCAGGTGTCATTCAGCATGGAGCTCTTTGGGTGACAACACACATATGCCGTCCATTCTTTATACTGTCAGTGGTTACAAGGCAATATCTATCTAAAATTTGCTAACATTAGCTAACATTAGTCATCATAATATACTGATCCTACCAGACCAAGTAAGGCTGTAGCAGAAAAATCTGAAAGGTGTTTTATTGCTTTAACTTTTCATTTGCAAGAAAAAGAATGTGTGTGAGAAATACACAGTTTTGTTTTCTTGCTGAGAGCTGAATGAGAAAATTGATACCACTCCTACATTAGGCTACTGCAAGCAGCAGGTTAGCTTAGCTTAGTTTAAAGACTGGGGACCTGTCCACCCAATCCACCTCCATCCTAAACTCACAAATCGACATGTTATGTCTTCTTTGTTTAATCCGCACAAAACCCCAAAGCATGTTGTGGGTTTTACGGGGTTATGTGTGGGACGCCAGCCACAGGAAGTTGCTGTGCCAGGCCAGGCTAAGCTAACCATCTGTGCGCTAGCTTCGTATTCGCCCTACAGACATGTGAGTAGTTTTGATCTGCTCGTCCAACACTTCCCAGGAAAGTCTATTTCCCAAAAATAATGAACTATCCTTGGAAGTTACACAATGAAGGGCATAAACTAAAGTCAGATTACTCATCTATTTATCACTGATATATATTGTAAATGGATACTTTCAATAACATTTGTAGTCTTTAACTTCTTTAGTTCAGTAAAAGTTAAGTAAAATAAAACTTGCACAGTGAGCTCTAGTTGCAGAAGTAAATGTAATTAGTTACTTCTGGCCTGTGGTCCCTTCATTCTCCCTCTCTTTCTTTCTTGCCTTGTATGGAAAAGAGGAAAAGTGAAAGAGGATGGATTGTGGTAGTAAACTCCCTCTGGAATTTGAAAAATGTCTCTGTCTCTCTCTGTCTCTCCACAAAGCTTGGTGAAGTGGATAGAGGATGGCGTCCCAGAGGATCCCTTCCTCAACCCGGAGCTGATGAAGAACAACCCGTGGGTGGAGAAAGGAAAGTGCATCCTTCTTTAGAAGAAACCGGCCACCAATCTAACTACCCTGACTGATGCACACCTACAAGATGACCCCTGAACCTGACCCTCCTGACCCGGCCTGCGAAGGCCATGGCCGCACAGCGCCTCCTAACCTCTCACCTTGAATGTACAACAGCTCCTCTAACTTTCCTCGAACACACCCCAATAAGGGCACAGAAAAACACACTGACAGAGACACACACTCACACAACATCACTCCAAACTTTGGGGTTCTCCCTGACTGCCACACATTCACTGCAAGTTTATTCCTGCCACGGCGATGCATCATTACTATGATATATGACAGTGATGATCAGTACTCTTATTACACATCTCTATATGGATATATGATGACTTATTTATGCAGCTGCTAGTCACAAGCTTTCTCTCTTCATTTTTACAATCTCAACTCGCACAGCAGATTTATTTTTCTTCCATTTTTGATGAGCTGTAATAAACTGTAGAGTCACATTCTCACTGCCAGACTGACTGTAGATCTGCCGGGGACATTTTCTTCCATGTTGGGATACGAAGCACTCGCTCTTTGAAAATGATCACTGTCATACGACCCAAACAAATCTTTGCTACTTTTTCAATTGGAAGTTAATACAGCTCGAGTCTGCAATTGACAAACCAACAAAAGTAAAGATGTTAACGCCTCATCATAAGCAAACGAACTATCCACTACTATTAAATAAAGATAATTTATAGTGTATACAGTGTACACTGAGGGTTTGCGTATGTTGGCTTACAGACTGGTTTTAATGTTTTACAATTCCCTCAAGTTAGAAATCAGCCTTATAAGACACATAGGACCTAGACGGAGATTACAAGGACATGAAGTTTCATGACTGTAGTGTATATGATCATGTCTTCATGGGTATCAAGTCTGTTCTTCATCCAGTTTAAATCCAGATGTGATTGAATCCGCTTTTATTGACACTACATGTGTCTCCGATCACAAATCAGATTAGAACCCGTCTTGGTTTTCTGGCTGTTCTCCGGATCAGACAGTGGTGGTAGTGCACATTAACCTATTGGATGACTGTGCAAAAAAAATGCCAGAAGAAGAACAACTTGTGCTACGTAGCAGTTTAATGACAATAACAGTTAAGCTAGCTAGCTTTGTAAGCTAACACAAACACATGGTCGTATTTGGCAGTTTGAGCAGCTGGATTTCAATCTGTCTCTTCTTGGATGTATTTAAGAATAGCTTCTTAGACTCGATTGTGTCTGTACACATTTGAGGCGTTTCCTATCCCATCAACATGGGGTCAGTTGTAATACATGAATACCCATACTGTAACTGTGATCCACAAATTATGGCACTGTTACAGATCAATTTCAAAGATCTGTCATTCGGAATCAAGCTCATTAATTGTCTGAAGGTGTAGTAAGTGTGCTTGAAATGGATTAGTTCATATGCAGCGTCATCTGAACGCATCAGTGGCTGCTCCGAACATCCACATTATTGAGACGCCATCATGAAACAGAAAGAACACGCATGAGTTTAAAAAAGTGACATTAGCCGCGTTTTCAGCTCTTCCTGGTGTGACTCCTCCAGTTTCCAGATTTACTTTTGATTTCATCAGCATGCTTATCACATTTACATTCTAACGACGAGATCTGCAACCAGTGTTGTTTTGCTTCAGTGTCATTAGGTCAGAAAGTGTCATAGCAGCTCTGTTTGCGTTGTCAGAGCAGAATGAAGCTATAGGTCTCTGGAGAGAGGGCTGAGGTGAGGATGGTGGGTGCGTTCACTGCTCCTTCTCTTCCTTAGCTACAGCCCCTAAGGACACACACTCAACATGCAAACCGACCACATATTCTCTCTCCACACATGTACAGACTGACCCCTTTAACTTATTAACTTATTGATCAATATGTAGTTTATTTATTTATTTATTGATGAGACCTTTCTCTCACCTTAGTTTTTGTTTCCTGTGTCTGCACTTCCTCTTCCTCATACTCCCACCTTGAAAGGAAAAAAACTGAAAAAGACCAAAAAATGGACTACACCTTGCCAGATCACCATCTACTACTGCCTTGTACACAGTTTCCTTAATATGAGAATGTAAATACTTGGCATGATCACCGCTGACCTCAGACCAGGCCTGTGTGTGCGTGCATGTGGCTGTAATTGTGTTTACGTGTGCATACTTTTAAAGAAAAATGCATAAAATTGGATGTGAGGCTCCCTTTGCAGATTGTGAACACACACACACACACACACACACACACACATGCAGCTGTGTCACACACACACACACACATGCCCGGCCTGAGTATGAGCAGATCGACGAAACACACACACACACACACACACACACACACTGCTTAGTGAGAATGTGTATGAGGGGAGGAGTGGCAAGGATGTGGGATTCTCTAAATGACTTGGGACAGAGGAGCCTCACATCATCTCAGTACTGTAATGAGTCTCATTATATACATTTTCTTCAAGATGACCCGGTTCCCTGAAGGCCACTCAGTGCTTGGATGACTTTGATCCTATTATGTGTAACTGCAGATATTTAATTTTCCTCCTTTTTAAAAAAAAAAAAAAAAATCAAACAAATTTGAACAATTATACGCTCCACGATGTGCTAATAAACTGTTTGTTTTCATCAAACAGGCTTGTATCTATCTTAGAACTGTAAGATTTATTAAAATACTTTTGAGGAACACAGTAAAACATGCAAATGTACATTGATATCACTGCACCTGAAGTGAGGCCAGTGAGTTTAGGATGTCCGGTACAACAACAAGCAAATATGCAAACATGACGACTCCAAATGGAGCCATTTTAGAAGTCCCATGGTTCATTGAGAGGCATGTACAGTATGCACTCCCCTCTTGTTTTAGACATTATGTTTGATTTTAATAGTTTAGGTGTTGGAAAGTATGTTAACTAGTCGACAGAATGATACTTAAGCTTTGCATTCAAATATAGCCTTGTCATTTCCTGATAAACGCATGAAGGGGGACTTTTAAAATGGCTTCCACGGCAAAAAGAGCTGACCTTAGCCTCTGGTTTGTAGCTTTTCCAGTGTTATGGCTGGAGGTCACTCCCTCCTCTAAACATGATTTTAGATTCAAATGTTTCTCAGCTCACCACTGGAAAAGCAGCAAGTCTGCTACAGCCTCACAGCGGCCTAGTTCCAAACGTATGTGAGAGGATCCCTGAGTCTGCCTGTCCCTTGTCTGTTCTCTGTTTAGCAACGGTAACTTTACTTGTTTGGTTTGTTTTTATATAATCTGAACGTGCGTACGTATGTATGTTATTACTATTATAATGACAGCATAAAATCTTGTCTAAATATCTAGCAACATATTCCTTGTGAGAGTGCTTTGGAAAAATATTATGCATCAGATCAAGTCCTAGTGTAAAGATGACAATGAGCAATAAATTAAAGATCATTTTTTATTGAATGTTTTACAAAAACATTTATCTTATTGAATAAAGTAGAAGATTTTTAGACAACTCGGTCGCCTCATTTGGTTTTTATGTGTTTTGTATGAACATGTTCACACACAGCAGGTATACGGGTGGCCTCATCAGAAACCTTTGAATCACTGCCCGTACTGTATGTTTGATGTGTGTTTGTCAGCGACTGAAATACTGCAGGTCTGGTGTTCATCGACAGCTGCAGGAGGCAGTCAGAACGTGGATGACACTTCTGTTGCCAGGACCAGAAAAACAGCTACATTAATAAAATAAAATATGACAGAAAGTTTGCCATAAAAAGCAGCATGGATGAGATGAATGTACAGGATGTATAATAAAGAAAGAGAGGAAATGGGACAAGTGCAGGTGGCTTAAAGTTTTACAAATGTGCTGTAGACGCAGGAATAAACTCAGTGAAGGTTTTACTCCACCCAAAATGTTTCAAACGCTGTAATCTGCAGTCTAAAAAGGTGGCTGGTTTAAATTGGTAGTATTCTCCATCCCAGACATCAACATCTGGCTAAATACACGCTCTTGCCAACAAATGGCAAAACAGAAACTTCTGTTAAATAATCCATGTTAGTGATATTAATGACTGTTGTAGAGAATTCCATTAATCAATGATCAGTTCAGTAGCGGTAATAAAGTACACAGGAGTCAAAGATGTCTTATGCTCTCTGACTCGTCCATATATCCTCAGGACAGAGACACAACTACTCTCTGTCCATAAATGGTCATACTCCACATATCTACAGGATAAGATATTTGGCAATTGATCGTTAGTCTACAAACAAGGAAATATGTCCACCCTTAGTGGTTTGACGTCATTATCTGACTCTGTAGAGGCTTCTACATTGTGCACCTATCTGTTGTGTCTATGGAGTAAGACAGTCATATCCCCTGACCTCGGTTACCATGGTAATGATCAGAATAGAACCCCAGATAGCATGGCAACATTGATTCAATGTTGAAATTCCATCAGAATCATCATTTTGGTTGAGGTTGAATAATTTATTATTTCAATGTTATTTAAATGTTATTTCAATGTTGGTTCAATGATAAAACAGCGATAGATTTTAAGTTGAACTAACGTTGATTTTATGTCAGTCCTGATCTATTTTTCATCACTGAAATAACTTTTATCATTTCAGGGTGCAAACCTGATGAAAAATCTATGTTATATTTCAGTGTTGAGCAACGTTGATTCAATGACAGTTTTGTTGATGCATCAACGTTGATTCAATGTTGATTCAATGTTGGTCTGCTATCTGGTTTCCTAAACACAAACATACAGCTGCTCTGTATCTCAAGGAGAGAAGTCAGTATCCCTACAGTGACCTGACGACACATGTTTGCCCCTGTGTAACCCCATACAGTATGTGGCATGCTAGAGCAGAACATTTCCTCACAGTGGCCATATTAGCATTCATGAGCCTTAACATTGGCCTTCAGTCTGACATTCCTTCGCCCAGGAAACTCCAGCAACATTTTTCATTGTCTTAGAACCTCGTGTACGTTAGCAAAACGACTAAACACAGGTGCATCTGGATAAAAGATGGTGGTTTTCTCCTTCATGGACAACAGCACCTAAATACACACTCTGAAATCGTCCAAATGGCAAAGACAGAAACTTTTGCTAAGATCTAAATGTTATATTTTGATATTCATGACCATGTTAGCATTTGTAGTCATTGAAAGTTTAGTTTAAGGATATTATTTGAAGGTAATCCTGATTACCTTGAAATTTTTAGCATCTTCTCCTGCCTCTTGCTGGGCTACAGTCTGATCTTGGGCTATAGCCAGAGAAACTGCAGATCTTTGGCTTTGGAAGTTTTTCCTCCTGAAGCAGAGCTGTATGCTAACCCCTTTCAGGCTGAACAAGTAGAGTTCTCCTTCATATCTCTGACAAATGGCGGAGAATTCTAGCTCACCAGCTAACTAGCTTGTAGGCTGTCACAGAATAAATATTCTTTTTGTTTTTTTCAGGTAGAAATCTGCCCTTCAAATTCTTTGTATCTTTCTCTGCTTTATTTTATGTCCTCCCTTCCCAGCTCCTCTTCTGGGCTTCACTATGATGTTTCTTTGCCAGAGAAACTGCAGTTTTTTTTGGCTCTGACCATCAGGTTTTCATTTGATTGTGTGTGTGTGTGTGTGTGTATGTGTGTATTGTATTAAGTGTATATGTAGATTTTTTTTTTTGTAATACAAAGTCAGGAATATATTTTATTTATCTATAAGTATCAGGTATATCTAAACAAGTTGCAAGGAAGCTTGGTATTGTCATTCATTATTTAAAGAGAAGGGGTGGGAGTTTATAAGATATTCTTCTTCTCACTCTTTTTGTATTTCCATGTTTAAAATGTTTTGCCTTACTTTTATTTTTATTTTGGTTTGCATATTCGAAATAAACACTTCAATCAATCAATCAGTCAATCTACTTCAGGTTTTCAGCCTCTTAGAGCAGCTCTGCCTCCAGGATATGTATGCAAAACTTTCAAGTTCAAATCTGCAGGAGAAGACAGAAACGAATGATAGAGCAAAGATACCTGGAGAGAGAATAAAAGAGACTGAAAGATATGAGACGGAGGAGGCAGATGGTCCAATAGAAGGCTACACTCAAGGGGAAGACGGAAAGCTACAATCTCTTCTCCTTCCCCTCCACTGCTTCTTGTAATTCATGAATAATAGAAAACAGGAGATATCGGAGGGCTCTCACTCTTTTCACCCTGTCAGTGCCTCTTGGTTGCTCACTTTCTCTTCTCCTCCCTGTCCCACTTTTTCTCTTTTTCTCCATCTCATCCCTCTCTCCACTCTCCCAATATTAATCCATAGTGTGCTGTGGGGAAAATGTACAGAGTGTACAACCAAAAGACTTTCACCTGAACTGTTGGGGCATACAGCACATCACCCACTAAGCACAGTTGTTTCAGGTCAGAAACAGGTTTACGGCCAAGTACATTTTGACATACGAGGAATTTGTCTTGGTGTTTTGGTGCATAACAGTCAAAATATACAAAGTAAGAGAAGAAACACACACCCTCACTCCATATTTGAAACCATTAAAAAAGGTTTCGCGTCATGATTGACAGCCAAACCCTGCTCATGATTGATTCGGCCAGGTGTTTGGGTGGTATCATGATACCATGGCTGCAAGCCCAATCACTACTGCACAGACTCGAAATAACATTGACCAGCACAAGATGGTACTACATTCACACACATTTTTGGTTTTGGTAGTTTTGGTACTTTTAGTTTTAATTTGGGAGCTAAGCGTCCATACACATTCACACACCGATGGCACAGCCTTCGGGAGAGATTTGGGGTTCAGTATCTTGCCCAAGGACACTTCGACATGCAGACTGGACGAGCTGGGGATCGAACCACCGATCATGTGATTAGTGGACGACCTGCGCTACCTCCTGAGCCTCAGCTGTAGATACACTGATTGCCCATTTTTATATACAGTCTATGGATATGACCAATTGTGGCCACAGTGGCTGGAGTGACAAGTTAGATAGTCTCACTTTAAAGCACACTGAGCTTGTGCAGGTTCACGTCTTTAAAACTCTGAACTTAATGCAACCAGCCCAAGCTTTCTATATTAAGATTTAAATAAATTTAAACCTGCAGCATGTAATTTGTTTTGGGAGCTTCAGAGCGTGACTCTGAGCCTCGTTCATGTGATGATGCAGATATCTTCGGCCGAGTGAGGAGGCGACATCTTGGCTGGTGTGTTAGTTCAGCATCATGTTGTTTGTTGGGTGTATTCTGAACAAAAGATTCCTGCTCAGGGTGTGTCTGTCTGCTTTTTATGGGTCAGCTCTCCTCTATCCCTTCGCCACACACTGACACACACATGCACTCACTAATGCATTCAATCCCCCCCTCACCCTCGCCGCTAAATCCTTACCCTTATTGTCCCTTTCCCCCTGAAATCCTCAAACCATCAGCTCTCACACACACACACACACACACACACACACACACACACACACACACACACACACACACACACACACACACCCCCCCTCTGCTCACTCAGTTTCCCCAGGCTGTCTGCAGGCAGGCCTAATGCACTGGTTAATGGCCCTCTAACCTCCTATTCACTCTCAGATTACGCTCCTGCGCACGCGGGAGCACACACAAACGTGCATACCAGTGCATCTCCGCATGCATGTGCACATTCACGCATAGACTTGAACACACACTGACAACAGGGACACACACACACACACACACACACACACACACACTCAAAGATGCACATACACAAACACAAGACTGGCACTAATGGTCTGTCGGTCTGTCAGCATGTGCATTCATGAGTGGATTAGGATTAACAATCCACCCGCAACACCACTACACACACACACACTCACACAGTGTATACAAAAGACCCAAAGAAGAACCAATCTCTAATGCACATTCTGCTGGTGGTGATAATCTCTCTCTCTCTCTCACACACACACACACACTTACACACCAGGCTGACTGCTCTCTGTGCTGCTGAGGTCACCAGATGCCATCTAATCTAAGAGCTTTAATCCACTCTTTCGGGGACCTTCTCTCTCTCTCTCTCTCTCTCTCTCTGTCCCACTCTCATGAGTGCACCACTCTGTGTTTAAAAGGGTAAAGCACCCGGGGCACAAACTGCACATAACAGTACATATTGTTTTCCTAGTTAGCCTCAGACATGTAAACCCATCCTTAGCCTATTGAGACAGCAGACAAACAGCTGAAGGTTTACGACAATAGCCTGAACTGTCTTCATGAAGGCTTCAGAAAAAAAACAACTTTGTATGAACATGTCTAAAGACAATGACTGCGTCTCAATCTGGATACTTCTGTTAGTACAGTGTGTACACTGTGTACTTCCTGGTGTAGTGTTCATTCCAGCAGAGTAGTGTTGTCTGCACAGCATTAGAACCAACCTTTGACAGCCAAAATATAAAAATAATACATATGTACAGCTTACATTTATATATTTTGGTGTTCATCACAACAGCTTCAGCTCCAGCAGCTTCCTCTGTCCTTTTCACAGTGCCTGTGGTCCCTTCCCTTCAGCTATGTATCCAAAATGGCGACCACTGGGTGACAAGTGTTCAGCATTCCACACTCAACTTTTTGACCGTTATGAGCCAGGTACTCCCAGTACAGTACTGACTTTAAACAAAACTCACAGTGTGAACGCACATATATATTCATAATAGCAAGTGTAAATATGGAAGTATGTGAACTGAGAAACAGTAAAAAGATTTTCTGGACGGCTGTACTTATAGGCAGGGCAAGAAAATGGAGCAGTGAGGGGTGAGATGTCATGACACTTTCCATATAGAGCAAGTCTAGACTGTACTCTTTATACTATTATAAACAGAGGCCCAACAATCCCCACCATGAGCAAGCACTTGTTGACAGTGGCAGGGAAAAACTTGGAGTTGTTTTGTTTTTTTAATTCATTATATCTAGGCAGCTAATTTAGATCAGATTTTCCATTAGTCTCCATTGTGGTACGTGTGCACTTCTAACAGAACAAATGTGATAACCTGATGATGTTCACATGAATAAATAAAATCAGTATTTGTAGGCACCTCATATACTGTATAGACATTTTACTATGTCTGTTAAATGACTTGTTTGACACCCCTTAAGTATGTTAAAACACGTGTGTTTTTCCGATAAATTAATAAAGTAACACACACACTTTGCACGTGCACTTACATCTTCCCACATATGTTAACACATACATGCATAATGCTTCTCTCTATCTCTGTCGCTCTCACTCATATACTCCTTCTTCCTTTCACAACACCTGTTACAAAGTGTCACAAATAAAGACATCAAACCACAGAACTTAAATCATAAATGACACAAGGTTGTTACTGTCATTTAAAAAGATCATAAAATAAAACATCGAAGACAAATCATTTTCATGTCACATCATGTCCTGAAGGCAAAATTCAACATTTTTGACTACGTTCACTCTGGAATGATTTACAATAGTATGGTGAGCTTGAATTAACTGCACATCTTCAGCCTGAACACCTCTGTGTTGGTTTGGTACCAGCAAGAAAGACTGTAATGGGATCATGTGATTACACAACAGCAGTTATTAGTGAAATGAGCCACTAAATTATCTTTTTTTTTTCATTTTCATTTGAATTATTTCATAGCACACACACACACCGCTTTGAAAGCAACATTGTGTGTCACTGCTTCACAGAAGTAACTTCTGTGGATCTGTTTGTTTTTCTCTCTTACGTCTCGGCTATTTTTGGCGTTCAAAAAACATTCTGTCTCTGCTTCGCTCTAACTCCCTGAGCTCGAAATGTTTGCTGTCTCTTCCTGCCTTAGGTTTCTGAAAACAGATGACCTAAGTGTGTCTCAGTCTGCCTGCCTCCCTGCCTGCACTGCTCCTGCAGATTACGGATTTGATCCTGCTGATCGGAGCTGTGGATTCCCCTCGTCTTTAGGTTACCTTCAACGCTCATTATCGCAGCAAGGGTTTATCCACCAGAGCTGAAGCTCAGACATTCACATAGCACTCTGCTATATCCAGATGGAGCTGTCAGGAGACTCAAATGTTGTTACAAGTCAGTGCCAGCTCTGGGCAGCTTTAAGTGGCACACACCATGAGCAGCAATGAGTTACTGCTCAACATTTTACTGGAAGTGAAAAAATAGTATCACAAAAGGTGATTTTAATGTCTAAGAATGAGAGAACGGCAGTTCTAAAGTAGGAAGCATACTGTTTGACTTCTACAGTGCTACTGGTAGGAACCATTAACTGGCTACAATCCATACTTTTATAATAACAATTTATGAAATGAGTGAAATGTGGAAAAATATCACCATGTGGAAGGTGTCACTGTGTATGGAAGGTGTCACTGTGTATTGATGAACCTACAGAGAATTATCACCTAAATCTGCAGCTCACCTAAGTTTTTACAGAGCTTTATATTGATCTGCAGCTCAGTCTTTAGCTCTGATCTAAACCAAACTTTAAGGATTTGATAGTCAACTGCTGCCAACTGTAGCTAGAGTCTAGAGAAGCTAGAGGCGTCCAATTGCAAAAAATACTTATTCTGAATCCTGCTTCAGTTCTCAGTGAGAAATCAAATATATGTGTTTCTCAATTTGTGAATGATTGATTTAAGTTATGACGCTAAAGCTAATGCTAATGCTAATGTTACCTTCAATATTACAAACTCTGTGCTCGAATCTTGTTTCTACAATTAAAAAATCATCTTGGCATCATTTAAAATTTTAGGGATCAATGATTTTGTAACGTTTATAACACCTGCAGAAACTACTTGGCCAGATTAACATCACAACAAAGAGGTTAAAAACAACAACAACATATAACAACAAATAATTGCAAATAACAAATAATAATTGTTACAAAAGAACTGAAAAAATCATTCATTTGATAACATAAATCAAAGATAATCTGGTGGAAGTTCAGATGATCACAGTTTAACAAAGCCTCTTAGTATGATGTATAGCTCCATATGTAGATGCTGCCTGGTTAAGTTAAATATCAAAATAACACCACACCCATTAACGCAGCAGTAATCCAAGCTCAGCGCTACAAGATCAATAATAACCCAGCAAACAACTCGACTCAGCCAGATCAAATATGAGGTCAGGTCAAAGGGGGGAGGAGCAACCACAAGATAAATTGGGGGTGCTAGTGAGAAGCTCAGGACGACTGGAACTTGACAGTTGGCTGCCAAACACCACCGCTTTACAGAAAGTCAGACCAAGGCAGCACACATTAAGCAAATATTGCTGTGAAAGATGATGCAAATGTCATGTCATGTTTCCAGAGTCAAAGAATGCAGCACAGCACACTTTGCAGCATGAACTGTCAGACTGTATCAACACGAATGTTGCTTTAATATAAAAAAAATAAATCACAGTCAAGTTAAATTAACTGCATGCAACTTTAAAGTGGACAGTTTTGTTGAAGGCACAAGGATCGCCGAGTATTCAGCAAAGCATTCAATAAGGTATATTCCAGTCTACTGTGGGGCGGCTATGGTGGTAGGAGCAGGTCGTCCATTGATCAGAAGATCGGTGGTTCGAGTTCTGGCTCCAGTCTGCATGTCGAAGAGTCCTTGGATACTGTGTGAATGAATTAACTCCTGTCTAATGAGCAGTTGGCACCTTGCATGGTAGCAAATTCAATCAGTGTATGAATGTGTGAATGTGATGTGTGCTGTAAATGTGCCTTAAGTGGTCAGAGGACTAGAAAGGAGCCATAGAAGTACAGCCCATTTACTGTATTTAATTTGAAACCATGAAGACAGTCTCGTTTTCTGGAACCAATCCAAAACATTTCCAGTAGACACTGGTTTGTAACTGATAATATTCAAAGCTTTGCAGCAACGCTCCATTACAAGTAACATTAGATTCAACATCTTAAGTGAGGAGAGTGTTTTCAGGAAATGTTCTGTATCAGCAGGATGTTAGAGGTATTTAAGAGTGGTTGTATTAAGTTGCACAAATACCCCAAAACTCCAGTATTTAAGTAAATGTACTTTCCACTACTGTCCTATACACAGTACATAAATGGTCAAAAAGAATCCTGTCAGAAAACTAAAACAGAACCATGCTTTGCTTTGGGTTGGGTCTTGATTCTGATTGGGTCAGAATGTTTTTGAAAATGAAAATCAGTGTGGTCATCCTCACCACTTTGATTAAACCTTATTTAAACTTCAAACCTGTGCAGAATAAGCAGGCCAGACTAGCAGATTGACTTTGTGACACACATTCATACACTGACAGCATTAGCTGCCATGCAAGGTGCCAACTGCTCATCAGAAAGAAGCTAATTCATTCACAGGAACTCAGGGTTCAATATCTTGCCCAAGATACTCATGCAGGTCAAACCACCAATCTTCTGATTAGTGGACGACCTACTTTACCTCCTGAGCCCAAAGAGTACTAGATCTGGACATGGCTCAGAGGTATCACGAATCCATCCTCCAAGTCTGCATGTCTGAAGATACTGAGCTGGATCAGAATGGTTAGCTCCTCAAACTGATGAGCACTCACCTGCATGCAGCCAATGCCATCAGTGTATGAATGTGTGAATGGGTGAATAAGACATGTAGTGTAATTTGAAAGACTAGATGTAAGTACAGTCCATTTACCATTTACACACCACGGATCAAATTTGTGACACAAGATCACAGCCTGCATATAAAATTTAAAACATAAAACTACACTTATCCTGAAAGTCTGACACCAGTATTAATTTGTCAAAATGACAAATTTGCAGTCTTGTGAACAAGATCATGGCCTTGAAAAGAATGATCCATCCTATAAGCTGTTTTCAAGCTGTTGCTGAGCCAGGATAATCCTGATACATTTCCACAGTATGATCATCTTTGTACTTGAGAGGAACGTCCAGAGGAATTACTGCAGCTTGTGTAACAATAAGGGTTGTGTAGTTTGCAACTGTAACACTATGGTGGTGGTGGTGGTGGTGATAAAACTGGGCTACACCAGATGGTTACTATGGCATTCAGACAGGCATTTTTCAGGCTTTCCCTTACGCAGGTTCTCTGCATTGGCGAGCCTCATTATGTGGGAAGATGCCAAATCAGACAACCTGCTAACACGGTGTAAAAATTCTATATGGAGCTTATGTGTGGGCAGGCCAAAAGGTTGCTTATTTTCACATCTGGCATAGCTACATTAGCACTGATTTGGAGACGCTGACCTCTGTTTTGGTCTCTACTGAATCCTGAGGGAAACATCCGGCTCATTAGTTGCTAAATAATGTTTACTATCTAGCCGCTAACCCTTTCTATCTGTAGTCTGGTGCTGGGCAGGTAGCGTACAGTGGCTTTATAAGAGCTTTTGCACTTAGGAGATCTGCTGTGCCTAAAAACAAGGCTGATGACATAACACCAAAACAATTAGCTTAAAGAAGCGCTCCTTTGGGGGACTCTAGAAATGGTGAGAATTCTTTATGGATTTTTTCTTTACGAGTCACCTCTTTCATATCACGAGTCATTTAATCCAGCCTCAACAAAGACTAACAAAGAGTTAGTTTATTGTTATATACTATATATTGATTTCTATATAGTCTCTATATACACTATATGGACAAACACCTGTCTTGTTGGAGGAGGGATAATGGTATATAATGACTGTTTTTCAGGGTTTGGGCTAGGCCCCTAATCTCCAGTAAAGGTCCATGTTAATGCTTCAGCATACCAAGACATTTTGGACAATGCTATACTTCCAACTTTGTGGCAACAGTTTGGGGAAGGCCCTTTTCTGTTCCAACATGACTGTGCCCCAGCGCACAAGGCAAAGGTCCATGCAGACATGGTTTGATGAGTTCGGTGTGGAAGAACTTAACTGGCCTGCACAGAGCCCTGATGTTCCTATTGAATAAATATATCAGAGCAAATGTTATGGGGGCCATTTTAATACACATTTTGTCTTTATGCTATCAGAGCTGGGTGTGTGCGATTGGCTCAGTGGAGTTGTGTGGACCGGTGCTAAAATAGGAAAGGATTTATAACATGGTTATTTCTGTAGCACAAAGCTGTCAGGGAAACCCTGCTGTATTATGTCCATGGCTGTATATGGAGAAGGGATCGAGGATCTGGTTCATTAAGATGTATACACCTAGTCGTGCATCATTTGACTTCTGCTGAATTTGGCTTCATCTGTTTACCTTACAAGGAGAAGCCCGACTCCAACTGGTACGGTTCAATAGCCATTCTCTGTCCTGTCCTGACCCCCTTGCAATCCTTCCTCTTCCTCTTTGCACAGTCAATGTCTCTCCCCATCTATAAATTAAAAGATATGGTTCATAAATGTTCCATCTCTCCTCTCTCTCCTCTCTGCCTCCCTGTGTCAGGAGATATGGGTCACTCAGGGGGCAAACTTCATTTCCGTAAATGAGGACAGAAAAAGAAATCCTGACACACTAGTTAGTTAACAGCACACTGCCCCTCCGTCACCCGAGCACACACACACACGCAGAGCAAGCCGAGACCTGTTTGTAGAGCTAATTAGCATTGACTCTCTCTGTGTGCCAGTATGTGTCGTAGCGAGTGTATGTGTGTATATGTGTGTATATGTGTATTAGTGTGTACAAAGCTGGGATAGGGTTGAGCTCTGTGGCCCAGTTTTGGCTGAATAAGGGAGAATACTGTGGGCCCGATGAAGAGACAGGGGTTAGAAAGGACAGATATAGATAGAAATGAGAAAAGCAGAGGGAGGGAGAGACGGAGAGAGATGCTGGAGTTGTTAACAACTAAAGCACCCGAGTCTCCTGTGAGTTTCCCATGTGTGTGTGTTTGCGAGACTGTGTTTTTTCCTCTGTGGTGTCATTACCGGTTGTCCCACACTCAGGGGAGTCCATGTTTACCCAGCATGGTCTCTGAGTTGTCATCGTGGGAGCCGTGCATCAGTCATCACCATGGCGACCAACAGACGCAATGAGCCTGCCTCCATGTCATCTTCAAATGCAGCCAGTTCAGCATATTACACAGTGTCAGTCAGGTGACCGCTGAGCCAAACTTCAATTATTTGTCTGCATGAAACCTTAGACTGGAAATAAAGAGTTTGAAGTCAAGAAATGATTTTATAGAAGTGAGTTGGACTAAATCCAACAGCCAAGTATCACTTCAGTGTAGCTACCTGAAGCAAATGATAAAAGTAGCTTGCTAACGTGGAACAGAACATGAATATGTACAGTATGTTCTCATTAGTGTATAATCATAGTCACCAAAGAATTGACGGAGCCCGCCATGTTGAACCAACATGTTTCTACAGTGGCCCAAACTAAACACTGGCGTAGTTTCTCCTTTCGACTGGGAGACCGAGGGTGAGGTGAGGGGGTTGCAATCTGCAAATACACCACTAGATGCCATTAAATCCTACACTCCAAGTTTGAATTGTGCAATCTGAGTTAGTTGTGATCTAATACAACTAAACTAATAAATTCTACTTTTTTGATGTTTCAGTTTATGTTGACACATATGCAACAACAAACACACATATATATATACATATACATATATATGGCTGGGAGATTCAAACCAGGAACCTTGCTGTGAGGCAACAGTGCTAACCACTGCTCCACCATGCCGCCTCTTCCAGGTATGTGTATGAGTACAATTAACATTTTTACCATGTTCTATATGTGTGATTATATAATATATATGATTTCAGACTTTGAATAATGCAAAGAAAACAAGTTCATATTCTTTTTTAAACCACACAATGCTAATGTTTCGACTTAGGCAGAGTTCAGGAATCAATATTTGGCGGAATAACCCTGATTTGTAATCTCAGCTTGCTGTGCTCTCTGTCAGTCTTTCACGTTGCTGTTGGGTGACTTTATGCCACCACTTTTAAAATTTTAAGGATGGAAGCAACCTGATGCTCTGTATCTTTAAAAACAGAACTGAAGCTTTCTTTTGAAGCACACACATTTGGAAGGAACTTGCAAAGGAGGCACATTTTGCACCACTGCTGACTTGACTGCTTGTACCACTTTGATAGCAGAAAGTTTTACTGTTTCTGACTGCACTGCACAGCCGCAGGGCAGATTGTACAAATGACACAGTGCTATTATTAGTCGGAGTTGGAGTGCGGCAATAAATGCCAAAATAAATGCAGTATTTACCAGGAAATGACAGTAATATAAAAACAACATAAACACATTAGAATTACGTTACATAGCGTGAGTGTGTGTGTGTGTGTGTGTGTGTGTGTGTGTGTGTGAGAAGTGTGTGTAGGCCTTATGGGTCTCCAAAGTCTCATATGAACAAGAATCCCTGTGGGTTGCAAGCATGACTCACTCATTGCACTGGTGACAGAACCATCACCACACACACACACACACACATACACACACACACACACGGAGCAGTGTGACATATCATGGCTATGCAGATGATACAGTGCTGTGGGGGTGTTCCTGTAGAAGAATAGAAGGATTTCTCTCAGAGGACAGAGACAACAGGGAGGAGGAGGTGGAGGAGTGACACAGTTGGTAGTTCCTCTGCCAGCTACACCCCAATTAAAAATTATTTTAGACACACATTCTGTTTTATTTGCGTGTGTGTTTGTTTGTGTGTGTCTGTTTTGGTCCACGATGCGTAGTCCTATATTCGGTGATATACGGAGGACTTGAAGTTGCCATGCAGATCTGGCACCATCATGAATATCTGGTGGAGAATTGGCTTTGGGGTGATGCAGGTTTGTTCACAGCTCTCAAAAGACACTTTTATTTTTACAACAAAAGCTATTGTAAGGTGCTCAGATAAATAAAAATGTAGCAGCGCACAGTGGCCTCATACCGGAAGGTTCACCTCCTCTGAAACAAGCCAAGACATGTCAGCTCCTTTTTTTTTTAACTCATCTCTTTGACTGAGGATTTCATGTTCCCTTCAACAACAACCACAAATATGGACAAAGTGCTGCTGAGGGATATTGTTGTGGTAGTTGGGGGTTGAAATTCTAAATCACTTTGCTGATTCGAATTGTTTCGTTTGGTTCAGTTCAAAGATTTGTATTCAGCGATTATGTAATCTCCTTAAAACAGATATCTAAATCTGAATGCAGAATGTGAAGGCAACGCACCGTGTTTTTGGCACCAGGAACGTTTCCGCTTGTAGTCCAAGTAATATTGATCAATCACATTTGAGTGGGCTTTGTTTGCAACAGTCCATGTAGAGAGAGAGAGGTGATAAGCATTGACCGAAATACAATCTCTGAAGCCATCAGATGTGGTCTGATGACAGATTAGCTTTCATTGTCTTTTTTTTTGCATTTGCTATCTGTTTACAGAGATCAGCAGAAATGTGTCTTTTTCGTCATTCACGCGTATCAAGTTGCTAATCGGACTACAGAGGAAGTCTTGACCTGGGTATCTGGATATCCACTAGGAACACCAGAAGCCCAAATGCACTGGCAGTTGCTCCAAAAGGTTAAATCGTCAGGTGGGTCACAATGATGTAGCTTAACCTAACTATTTTTCTCAGCTAAGTGATCACCATTTAAACTTTAGCACATCAGAAACAGATGCATCCGTGTTCATAACCCCACCACAACCTGTCATTTAGCTTAGCTTAGCATAACGACTAGGAACAGGACCTGGAAGCGCCTTTCTTGCCCAACTGCAGTCAATTCCCGAAGTCTCTGCTGGAGTCTCATGGTGATTGCAAGACTGCAGGAAGGCGGTTGCAATCAGCAACTACACCACTAGATGCAACTACACTTCCTTGTCTTGAAAGTACTGTTAGATTAGAGGATTTTTACCCCAGTAAAAGTAAAAAACACCTGAACTTATGTGAAAGTAAAAAGTTGGTTATCATGTACTCTGAATGAACATTAAATATACATCTCTCTGGGTGAAGCCCAACTAGAGTTAAATAGAAACAAGGACAAAACTTGGTGGGGAAATTGAAAAGCAACACCTTTCTCATTACCACCACAGAGGTGACCTTGAGCAAGGCCCTTCACCCCCAACTGCTCCTGTAAAGCCGCTCAGAGGCCAGCAGATCACACTGTGGTTGTACTGGACGGCTTCCAGGTGTGAATGTGTAATTGTGTGAATGTGATCCAGGGACGTTCCTAATAAAAGAGAGCAGCGCTCCCCATGAAACTCCCCTGAATAAATAAAGGTGAAAAGACAAAACCAAAAAAAAAAAAACCCATAAATAAAACACTATCAAGCTGCATAAATGACTTTTATGAACGAATAAATAAAAATTGGATGACCTACAATTTTCTGGTGTTAAATTCAGACAAAACTGAAGTTCTTGTAATTGGACCCAAACACCTCAGAAACTCTCTTTCTAGAGACTTAGTTACTTTAGACATGATCACCCTGGCCTCCAGCTCCACCGTAAAGAATCTTGGAGTTGTTTTTGACCAGGATTTGTCCTTTAACGTCCACATAAACCAAATTTCGAGGACTGCATTCTTCCACTTACATAACATCGCCAAAATCAGATGCATCGTGTCTCAAGCGGATGCAGAAAAACTAGTCCACGCATTTGTTACTTCTAGGCTGGACTATTGTAACTCTTTGTTATCAGGCTGCTCCAATAAGTCTCTTAGGACTTTGCAGCTAATTCAGAATGCTGCTGCACGTGTTCTGACAGGAACCAAGATCAGAGATCACATCTCTCCCATTTTGGCTTCCTTGCATTGGCTACCTGTTAAATCTAGAATAGAATTTAAAATTCTTCTCCTTACATACAAAGCTCTTCGTGGTCAGGCACCATCATATCTAAAAGAGCTCATAGTACCTTACTACCCCTCTAGAACACTGCACTCTCAGAATGCTGGGTTCCTTGTGGTTCCTATAGTTTCCAAAAGTAGATTGGGAGCCAGATCCTTCAGCTATCAGGCTCCTCTTCTGTGGAACAAACTACCATTCTGGGTTCGGGAGGCAGACACGGTCAACACCTTTAAGAGTAGACTTAAGACTTTCCTTTTTGATAGAGCTTATAGTTAGGGCTGGCTCAGGTCATCCCTTAGTTATGCTGCCATAGGACTAGACTGCCAGGACTCCCCTCCTCCCCTCCCCTCCCCTCCTCCTCCTCCCTCTCTCTCTCTCTCTCTCTGTCTGTCTCTTTCAGGGTTATGCCTAGTCAGGCACGGTATTGGTTGAAGATGCAGTCACATCTCCCTTTACTAAAAACTCTCTCTCTTACATACATGTCTCATTAATGCATGTTAATGCATGTTACTAACTAAACTTCTTCCCGGAGTTTCTGTGCTCTCTCAGGTTCTAATGGATGGATCTCTCTCTCTCTCTCTCTCTCTCTCTCTCTCTCTCTCTCTCTCTCTCTGTAAACATACATGTCTCATTAATGCATGTTAATGCATGTTACTAACTAAACTTCTCTTTCTCTCTCTCTCTCTTCTAATGGATGGATCTCTCTCTCTCTCTCTCCTCCATCACCATTACCACCACCATCTGTAAACATACATGTCTCATTAATGCATGTTGCAAATAAAATTTGATTTGATTTGATTTGATTTGATAAATAACAGAGAAAAGCAGATCACACAGAGGTATCTGCAGCCTCAAAAACATGGATTTTAAACAAATAGAGAGTCTGAACAGTTTTTATTCACCGTGTAGCACACACACACACACACACACGGACACAATGCAACATTGCTAGGCAACGCAGTGGTTGTTGACGTTCTCTGGGGAGCGAATTCAGTGAGTTCAGTGAGTACACAGCTCAAGAACACAAAAAACTGACTTTGGTACAGTTATGAGAGTTAATGTAATCGAGCTTTAGAGGTTCTTGAAGGATTTTGTCTGTTTTATCAATCTCATCTGACTCTCTGCAAGAAGGAGAGCTGTGGCAGAATATCACTCTAATAGCTCAGCAACCACCTATTTGGAGCAGTCATGATTTGTATGTGGCGTTTGTGGCCATCCATGCTGATTCAGTATAAATCTTTTTAGTTTGAAGGTCAAGTGTGTGCAAAGTGCCGGGATCGGATATAATTAAGAAGGTCCAGAGTCAGATTTAAGGTGCTCCATTATATACCATAATATGGAAGGATGTTAATATATATTCATGAGTATGTTTTCATAAGTGTATAATCACCTGAAAATACCTCAGAATGAGCCTTTAGAATCTATAGAGGCTGCAGGGTCTGCCATGTTTCTACAGTAGTCCGAACGGACAAACTAAATACTGCCTCCTGATAGGGCCTTTCTCGTTTTTTGTGCATTTTGTAGCCTCCTTCACGCTACGTTAGAAAGGGTGAGGCGAGGAGGTTGCAATCAGCACTGCCACTAAATCCTACACAGTGTTCCTTTAATGCTGCAGTATCTGCAGGTTGATACAGCAGCATAATGGACATAGTCAGATGTAAAGAGGGGCCTTAAGAGAGGCCAATCTAACTGAGGTGTGCAGCATTGCAGCACTGCAGCAGAAAGCCATGGCTACAGTCACAACATGGCTTCTCAGAAAAGACGCTCCTTTTTGTCTGGACAATACAAAAGCCTGCAGACAGACAAACACACACACACACACACCAACACACACACACTGTAAGTAGGTCTGTGTTTAGGGCCATATGCCCATGAATGCAGCTCGTCTCAATAAAACATGGTGGTTCGTTGTTAATCTTTAATAGTTCTGTCCTGGAGAATTAACCCAGATGAACACACATTTGGGGCACCATCGCACACACACACACACACACCCAGACACAGATTTCCTGTCATTCTTCTTCCGCAATCTCTTCCTATTTCCCTCCCTCTCTTCACCCTCCATCCACTTTCTGACAATCTCCCATCATCAATCCTCCCCTCCTTCTCTCTGTCTGACATCTTTTTTTCACTCTCCTCTGTTCTTCGTGGCCTTTCCCTGCCTCCTCTTCTCCCATTCGCCACTCTCCCTCTCACCAGATTTCACACTGGATTCCAAACCAGGATGAAAAATGAAAAAAGAGTGACCAATTGAAGGTGTGGAAGAGGTTGTGTGAAGAACAAAAATCTGGAGGGGGTGCCAAACTTGGCACTGAGCGATGGATCAGATCTGATAAAATATTCATGTGTAATAAACGACACAGATAGACTATTATTCTGATGGATTAAATCAGATTATTGCAGTGCTCACACAGCAGCTGCCACTGCGTACGTGTCTATTCACTGATAACATATATGTCCAACACATGAAGGACCACAGCTTCATCTCATTCCCCTATGTCTATGTCTCTCCACAGTAGTTGCATAAATCTGAGTGAACTCATTCACCTGTCCATCCAGCCATCTATGATACGATATCATGTTTGTATGTTGCTAGTGCTCCCCCTTCTGACAGATCTGTTCAACAAAATAAGCTTCATCCTAAAAAAAAACAAAACACAGTGACATATTGGTTTTCATTATTTAGAAAATGTCTCATTTATTCCGCCTGACGCTCTCTCTCAGATATTCACAGAGCGTGAGAGCAGATTTTTCTGCAGTGCTGCTATCTCTGAGTAGTCAAACTCTGCCCCCTGCTGGCTATTTTAGAGAACTGTGAGAGCTGGATGCACAACATTTCCAGGTGTACATTCTTCCTTGGTAACACACACACACACACAATGGAGGCCAAGTTTCAAGAGCCAGTTCAAAATGTTCAAACTATCCAAACATAGCTAAAATATTTGGTTGTCAGCAGGTACATCAAGTTCATCTTGGACTGTGTATGTGTGTGTTGAAGCAATTAAAAGGTGCATTATGTGAAGTAACAGTCACAGAACATCATGATGATCCAGGTGATCAAAAACAAACCTCTCTCTGTCCTCTGCTGAAATGTGTATGTACTCAAACACAGTAGACAATGTTATAATCAAGGACTTCTCACAAGAGAATGCAATCATCTTATATTTCTGTCTGTTTAAGCGGCATGTTTGTTTCATTACAGGTCACAGGTTGTCAGAGATTGGTGAATGGGGATGTCATTCAGTGGTTAAGACAGGTAAGAATCACAATGCCTGATGTGATTTTAGGCTTAAAGTGTAAAGGCAATTCTGTGATTTCTTTCAAAATACATTAAATATGTTGGAAAATAGTTGTTGAAAACATGTGAAAACACTTTGAACGATATATTAGTGAAATGTGGAGTTAGAGGTTCAAACAGTTTTTCACCAGTTTTCAGTCCAGGATTTTGTGGGCGGTCCTTAAAGGGTGGCTCGATGACACGCTGAGGCCACCCTGAGCATACCCCTGCACCCCTAGCAGAGAGATAGAGATGAATTCATCTCACTCAGAGTGTTTCAAAGTTAGTCATGTCATTTTCTGAACTCATCTGACACGTTTCAGTCACTTCAAAATGGCTGCTCGACTGCTCCCAAGAGTGGGCGTGGCTTCAGCACATTCAGAGGACACGCCCCCACAGTCCTGGAGCTGAGAATTCATTTTTACCTGATTTTGACACCTAATTTCATAAACTTGTTGATATTTTATCATTCAAATTTGACTGGATGGTTAATAACACTTTTTTTCTCTGGTCTGACAAACTCAGAACACACATTTATTCTGACTTTACACAGACTTTAATGTTAAAATCTGAGATTTGGCACAATGGAACAGTCACTCTTTGTCTACCTAATACTAACCATCCTAAACAGGCCTGGTAATTGGATGAACCACCTGTCTATCACAGGTGAACTTCAACCAATCAGATTAATGAACCATCTGATGGAGTCAGACTTTTACTGAGGAAATGGAGGGAATAACCCCGTAAAACATCACCATTATCTAATTAATAAACAAAGCTGATTTTATTACAAAAAATGTAACAAATGTAACAATGACACTGAAGTTGTTTTGAATTTTGATATAGTTTGTATAACTTGTAGTTTTTGGATTCTGTCATTTCAGTGCCATATTTAATATATATTTACTGTTTGTATATATTGATTCTATATGTAGATATATTGTAGTTATTTTTGCTTTGACACTGTAGCTAGCAATAAAGCAGTTTTGCAAGTTCTCATTTGCTTGGAAATCATATATGCGGTATGCTTGCAGTTCTAGTGGTTGATTCACTTCAATTCAATTTTATTTATATAGCGCCATATCATAACAAAAGTTATCTCATGACACTTTTCATACAGAGCAGGTCTTGACCGTACTCTTTATAATATCATTTACAGAGACCAACAGTTCCACCATGAACAAGCACTTGGCGACAGTGGCGAGGAAAAACTTCCTGTTAAGTCATGAGAGCACCAGTACAAGGCAATATCTAACTAGGCTAACAATTCAGCAAGCTGCAGGAAATGCAATGGCATGATGAAAAGATGACACCATCTGGAATAGCAGCATTTTCCTCAGACATGTCAGTAAACACGTTCTGAGGTTGTGCATACCACAAGAGAGGAGTGCTCATGAACAGGTAACCATTAGTCCACCACACAGGCGTTTTCACTTGTGTTACTTGATAAGAGCTCTTCTCAGGACTGAGCACCATGTACACACTGGCCTTCACTGACCTCACCTTCATGATACTTAGTTTTGTTTCACCTGTTAGGGCGGGACAACTTACCATCATTCCTATTCCTATATATTCCATGGAGTTTTATGACATCACGTCATCCCTGGCCTAGCTCCACCCAGCTTCAACCTGCCATTGTAAACACCTGTGTGAGCGTGCAGGACCTTTAATATTTAAACTGCAGACGACAACAACAGATCACACATACTTCAAGATATTAAGACACAGGAGTGGCCATGGACTGATATCTACTTACAAAACAAGAACAGATATTACAAAAGCCACTGCTACTCTGTCCATGATTTAATAAATGAATAAATAAATTCAGAAAGCCCTCCAACCATTATGTAAATCAGGGTTGTTTCGATGGTTCCAGTTCATCGTGCTCTGCTTTTGGCAGAAAGACAGAATACATTTTAACAGGTCACAATGTGAGATATTTAAAATTCACATTTCAGATTCATTATAATCTATTCTTAACACAACCTAAGGGTCAGTTCTGTCTAGTAACAATGTATTTACACAAATCAATGTTCAAATTTAATTAGAGATATAATATAAGAGATAAATTGCTGTTCTAACTGGTGTTAATGAATCAGTTTTAGATCCTATAGGATTCAGAGACGTGGACTGACTTGGACTCTGTCAGTAAATCTCCACACTGATGATCATCATTATTGTCAGCATAATGGACTTTTTTTTTTAATTGAGAAAAAATTAGGAAAAAATAAAGCCTAAGGTTTCAAGGTTTATTTCTTGTCATTTGCATGCTTACACATGAAACAAAACGAGTACTCAGGACCAGCGATGTACACAAAATAGTATAAAATGAATAGTGTAAAACACTATATGATAACAACTTCTAGAATAAATAGTAATAATAAATGATAATTGGTATTAATGTGTTTGTTGTTGTCTGGCTCTCAGTAAATGTGTCAGTCAGTTTATAAGATTTTATTTTCATATTGAGAAGAAATGAAGATATCAATAAGCTCTTGTACAGCCATTTTGACATGAAGTAGAAGGGTCAACTCAGGTGTTACCAATGATACTAATTAAGGTTCCATTCCATTTAGTGTAGCAGAGACTTTCCAGTGAGCCAACACGCACCACAGCAGCACCCTGACTCTGTCTGACCTGAATGGAACGGAGCCTTAATTAGTATCATTGCTAACACCTGTGTATCTAATATTTCATGTCAAAATGACTGCTGTTACAAAGGTGTGTTATTGTCATATTTTTTTGAACAGGTTAGATAAATTGGGCAATAAACAATACATTATTAGCATTATCTTGAGGTGTGTAATGTTAAAAATCAAACTAATTAATGAAAAGACGTCACGAATATCTTAAAAGGAGCTCTGACTGTATATGTTTAGACGGATATTTACAGGATTATTGTTCTTACCAGTCAGACCTTGAATTGTTATCCTTACACTGTAATTATGAATATTCTAAATGATGTTGTAGATATGTAAACAGAGTTATTCAGGTGAAACATGTCGCGTGTTAAAGCAGCCTGCCCGCCACAGTCGCGCGGAGTACAGCACGAGATCTCGTGCCTTCCAGCGGAGCTCGCTCTCTTCTCGCCGCACCACCAACTTGTCACCAAAGATGGCGATTTGCTGAGTGCTCATGGATACACACATTTCTCGGCTAGCTGTTATCTCACCACAAACGCCAACTTTAAAAACAAATTAACCGCTTCAACGAGCGACTATTTCTCCGTTCGAAGCACACCTGACACACCGTCAGCCGCCGCCGCCATGCAGATCACGCTTAAAACGCTGCAGCAGCAGACTATTCAGATCGAGATAGACCCCGAACAAACGGTGAGTGGCTATCAGCTAACCTGCTAACTTTAGCTAACAGGACTAGCTGCGGGACATATGTTTGAAGTTTGTGCGTGGACCCGACCGTTTTATTAAATATGCCCAATTAAAGAACAATTAACGTAGTTTCTGCAAAGGGTGTCCGTTAACGGCAGTTTGACAGCCCGACATGAAACGGCTGCTAAACACCGCGAAACCTCACTAGCATACGTTAGCCTGCTAGCTAGCCGAATAGCCCGTTAACAAAGTCGTCGCCCCGCCGCTGCAAACTGTTTTCTCACCGTTTAGTTTGTGTCGCTGTTGGTCTGCTGTCACTGCTTTTCACGTGAACTGGTACGAAGAGCCGTAACCTCTGTAATGAACCCCAAACTGCCCCCACTGCGCTGTGTTTGCTAATGCTAACGCTTATGACACTGCCAATTATGATTAGCCTCATTGGTAACGCACTGAGAGGCTGGCTAAGTTTGTTAGCATGAGGCCAGCGTTGAGCTAACATTACACTGTTTTACTCAGTCACTTCTGGGTGTAATTCTCACATTACTCACAGTGGATACCATTCAGATAACTTTTCTCTTATTTATAGTGAGCAGTGTGCTGCTGTGTGATACACTGAGTCTGAATGAAAACACTGCATGTGCACTGTTGTAACTTACCTTACTTTTGTCAGCTATGAGCCCTCTCTGTCGGGTAACAACAGTGTCATTACCCCCTCAGTTTTATTTGAGTGACTTGGAGGTCAGAGATCAAGGAGGCGAATGACAGACTTCCATGATATTAATGTGTAGAAATAAAAGCATTAGGAAGTGCTAACATGTTGATGGTTATTGGTTATGACTTCTGTTTTTTAATCAGGTGAAGGCCTTGAAAGAGAAGATAGAAGCAGAAAGAGGGAAAGACAACTTTCCCGTATCCGGGCAGAAGCTGATATACGCTGGAAAAATCCTGCAAGATGACACACCTATTAAAGACTACAAAATCGACGAGAAGAACTTTGTCGTCGTGATGGTGTCCAAGGTGAGGTCTTATTATCATACTCTCTATGATATCGGCTTCAGTGGTAACTAATCTGTTGTCAGCAGTTAGGTTAGTTGGTTTGAATGTTCCACTGTGAAGTTTGGAGTCTAACAGCACCTTCTTTTGAACTGGCAAAAGGCTAAGCCCGCAGCTGCTGCCGCCTCGCCTCCAGCCTCAGAAGCCCCCAAACCCCCTGTACAGGACTCTGGCTCCACGTCAACAGCTGTCCCGGCCACAACCCCGGCTTCAGCCCCAGCCCCAGCCCCAGTCCCAGTCCCAACCCCAGCAGCTGTCCCCATTACCTCCGAGGAGGCCAAAGAGGAACCAAGTGCCGCAGCCACAGAACCACAACAACCAGCCAGGTAGAACCTGTCCATACAACATAGACTGTGATCCCAACCATTTCTGACACACCATGGACTCTTAAAGCAGGACTGGGAAAATCAATATCACAACAGATACTTCCATCAGTATAGACATTCATATACAGTGATATCAGTATATTTATATAAATCATTACTTTTATATATATCATTGTGGCTGGCACACTCTTATTGAGTTAATCAAACTACAATATGAAATCATAGGCTGTAAGCTGGTGCCTGAATACTCGACCAAAGATTGGATTACTGTGAAAGAAACTCAACTGTGAGACGGTTTAGATTTTGAAAAAGTGTGTGCTGAGTGTCTGTTGTCATTTTCCAACCATTTATTGTTAGAAGTGACTTTTGTTGGTTATTAACATACCTGGAAATTTATATAAGGTGTTAACACTAAATCTAATCATTAGTTTAGGTCATTTGAAATATTCCATGAATGTAGCTGCTCTCACTGAGTGGTTTGTTAGATACATTTTAAAGATCTTGAAGGTCAGTGTACATTGAACCCTGGTAAAGTAAAGGGGTGCATTCTTGTACGTTCACTGTGTCCTAAAAGTTTTCTTATTTCTTTGACGGGATCAGGAACAGTCATTATCGTATCATTTTTATGATCGTGTACAGTTGTCACAGTGATGTGTGGGGCTGAGCTAAAGGGCCAGCTCTATTACCCAGATGTCCACCAACAGAGAAGAAAACACTGAGCATGAGTTGTCTGTTTTCTTCACTCTGTAAATCAGTGCTTTATTTCTTTCATTTTCTAGAACAGATGCTGAATGTCTAATCACAGCTGTCAGATTGCTGCCTTGCTCTTCACCTCATGTTGGTTGTAGGTTGTCTGACTTTCCTCTTCACCTTTTTATGTTTTGCAGCACCAGTGGCGGGGGTCAGGGCTTGGATGCCTCCTCAGCGCTCGGTAGGTAACAGAAGGCTTCCTGCCAGACTCCAGTCACACACTGTAAAAAAGCCCAGCTGTAACAGCCTCACTGCAGTCATTTGCATATTTACTCACCTCAAACATAAGCTGCTCAATTTCAGACAATTGACAGTTATTAGTGGGTTTACATCCCAGCAGTGTGTGTGTGTGTGTATCTGAGGTTATAGTTGCGGTGCCAGAAATGTTACAGCTGTGAGTCAGGGACTTTTCAGGCTGCGGTGCAATACATACTGCTCCTATATTTAGGCTGTGACAAAAGTAAGCCGTTCCTTATTGTGGTGCTGCAGACAGCGATGGGAATTCCCGTTTGGCCCACTCATAGGGTGTGTACATGCTCATCAGGAATGTGAACAAGAGGGGTCGGGCTGCTATTGGTGCCCATTTTACCCACGTGTTGTTACTGTATGTATATTTAAAGTCTGGATTCAGGTCAACGAGCTGAAGCTCTGTTCTACAGGAGGAATAATTAGAATGCGTATTTCCTGTTGATGTCATATGGAATGTGTAGAGTTAGTAACTGTGTGTGTGTGTGTGTGTGTGTGTGTGTGTGTGTGTTGTCTTTTCAGTGACTGGAGCCGAGTATGAGGCCATGCTGACAGAGATCATGTCTATGGGCTATGAAAGGGAGAGAGTGGTGGCTGCACTACGGGCCAGTTTCAACAACCCCCACAGAGCTGTGGAGTACCTCCTCACTGTGAGTCTCACACACACACACATACCCACCCCCCCACACACACACAGTGATATCATTCTTACCATCTGAAAAGCACCTCTCCTTTAACAAGAAATGTGGACTGTGTAGCTGTCAATCTTCTATCTTCATGTATTCTAGTTCGATGTCTCTGTGCAGCAATAAGATCTAAATTAGTCACTTTTCAAACGTGCTCTGTAAATTAGGGTTTGTGTGTGCTGACCATCGTGTCAGTCTGCTGAAATAATCCACCTGTCATTACATGGAAGCAGAGCCGGAGCTCTCCCTCTGAGCTCCAGCTGTCACCGTTCAGCTCCGTCCGCTCGCTGCCTTTGCGTAACACAGAGAAAGTCATATTTTTAGGAACAGGATGTCTAAGGTGCTGAACGTGATGTTAATCAGAGTGAGTCACGCTGCTTCCTCATTTAGTTTTAGTGCAATTAATCAGCGGTGACACCCTCTGTGATGATCTGACATGAGCACACCCTGTTCTTCAGACTGACAAAAGGTTTACTCTGCACGCCTGTGAGGGAAGTTCACGTCACGCTGTGAGGTGTTTTAAGTATATTAGTCTCCCCTCACTGATGTAAAAATATTACTGTCATGCCTCTAAAATGAATCCACACCTGCCTCAAACTGAGTGTCAGAACCTTCATGGAATGCTGCTGCATTAGCCTGATTTAGTTTTGGCGAGGTTCATTGAATAAACTGGCAACTGAGTGTGTGTTATTCTGAGAATACTGAAGGCTTTTATGAGGCAGTTGTCCATTCTGATTACACACTTTATAACTGTCCTTGTAGGGTCAAACTGATTTTAAAATGTAAAGGTGTATTCATAGTAAATGTATTGAGTTGCAATTCCGAGCTAATAATTACCAAATATTCAGTAATGTGACGCTACTTTTTCTCTATACTCTTCAGTAGCACTGTGTGTGAGTGTGTGATTGACAGTTGTATTGTTGTTTCCAGGGTATTCCCAGCAGCCCAGTCCAGGAGAGTAATCCCCCAGCGCCGGCCCCCGCAGCTGGACCCACAGAAGCTCCGGCATCTCTAGCAGAGGGTGAGGCACACAGCTCGCTCCGGTCCACAAATAAATGCAGTCACCGTTTCTGTGTGTGTCTCTGCCTGCTTTGCGGGAAAAATACTCTAGTATTGGTGTTCAGCTGCTTTAAATCTCTCATAGCTTTAATACGTGGCCTCCACCAAACACTGTAAAGTGACTCATACAACCTTTAAAGTCCGTGTAAAGGCAATTCCATGTTTTCTTTTAAAACACAGTAAATATGTTGGAAAATAGTTGTTGAAAACACGTGAAAAGACTTTAAACAATATATTACTGAAATGTGGAGTTAGAGGTTCAAACAGTTTTTCACCAGTTTTCAGTCCAGGATTTTGTGGGCGGTCCTAAAACGAGACCACGGATGTCACGTGGTGATAATTAACATAAAATTAGCATAACTCCCCCCCCCATCACAACAGTATAGAAGCCTTAACAGTACAGATTGTGGTTCTGGTGGCTCAAACATATAGGGCTGAACAATACCAATAATACTGCTAGCTGTAGCATCCATATTGTGCTTGTTACAGTCCTAAAACGAGATCATGTGACGTCACGCTGTGCTCATTAACATAGCATTTGCCAAGTGGGCGTGGCTTCGGTGCATTCAGTGGACACTCCCCCACAGTCCTGGAGCTGAGAATACTGCTCATTTTTACCTGATTATGACACCTAATTTCATAAACTTGTCGTTATTTTTGATCATTCAAATTTGGCTGGGTGGTTAATAACACTTTCTTCTTTGGTCTGACAAACTCAAAACACAAATTTATTTTGACTTTACACAGACTTTAATTAACACAACACACTTACAGATAACTACAGTAAATAACAGTCATAGCAGTCGTATGTAATTAGGACTCATTAGTAACATAGGCATGTATAAATTGTTGTTAGACTTGTTAGTTGCCACCACCTTTGTTGAAATTGCATCGCTCGGAACAGACTGTGGCCTCTGTGTTGAGTGGGTAAGGCGTTTATGAGGACTACAACTGCAACCATTAGTCAATTAATTGATTGGTCAATCCAAAATATGTAATTATTATATCAGTGAGTGAGTTTGCTATTTTATTGTAAACTGAATCTTTTGATGTCATGAGATGTTGGTGCTCTCTTTTATTATTTTCTGTTGTTTTATCATAAATGGGCTGTACTTCAACCACTCAGTGCTTTTACACTACGTCTCATTCACACACCGATTCAGGAGAGGTTTGGGGTTCAGTATCTTGCCCAAGGACATGACATGCAGACTGGAGTAGCTGGGGATCAAACCGCCAATCATCTGATTAGTGGACGACCCACTCTACCTCCTGAGCCACAAATGATTAATCAAGAAAATAATTAGCAGATTAATCAATAATCAGCCCTCCTGACTGACCATATATTCTATATAGTGCACAAGCTCATTACAATAGAGGGCAAAGCTTTAATATCTCGTTTTCGATAAAAATGCACATTATTGGTGTTGATAAAACTAAATGTTCCTGATTTGTTTCTGCTTATTAATGCTGCATTAATGCTGTATGTCTGTAGGAGAGAACCCACTTGCATTCCTGCGGACCCAGCCTCAGTTTCTGCACATGAGACAGGCCATCCAGCAGAACCCTGCTCTGCTACCAGCGCTCCTCCAGCAACTAGGCCGAGAGAATCCTCAACTTCTACAGGTAACACGCTGTGTCCTCACACACTGTGCTGTGTGTGATTCATGTTCCTGCTGCTCATCTCTATTTAAGGCAACATTATGCAATTATTAAAATAACAGCTAAAAATCACTTTGATGCTACGCTGACTTGAAATGGTGCCTCTGTCATTCAGACATTCAGCCTTGAAATCCTGCTCTCACACTCTAAGTCAAGTTGTTAGTTTGAAAGAAGTGCATGTTTTCTACAGAAGATGTTTCCTGGTGGACAGATAGCTTTACTTGTTAGGAAGATAACTGTAATCACCACAAACTGTAACTTAGCTGCCGTCAGCTAATGAGCTCAGTTAGCAGTGCTGCTAGGGCGGGGTGTTTGGGAGAGTGTTGGTGTTGACACTGGTAGGAGGAAGTTTTCAGGGCTAGTGCAGGTAGGAATGCTGGCAGGGAATGATTCCATAACCACAACCAAGTGAGCAGGAAACATACCCGGGCTCAGCAGCCTCTATGGACACAATGACAAAGGCGGAAAGACTGAGGAGAGTGTTGAGGAGGAAGCTAAGAAGAGAAAAGGAGAGAGCGAGCGAGCAAGAAGCCGCCGGACAAGAGTAAATGTGGGACTGACTTTTAGTGGTTGGTGAGAGCTTGGTGAAATAAAAGGCTGAAAGACGCCGAGCTGGGCTTCTTAGTTCATTTTTGATGATAAGTAATGTAATCAAAACAAATAGACGTGTGCAGCTAAATCAGACAATCCAGATTGTTGCATCATGTTGCTTTAATGAAGCCGGGCTGCACGTTCACAGTTTGATCCACTCAAACAAATCCCTTCCTTCACATCTGTGTGTCTTCCTCCTCCAGCAAATCAGTCAGCATCAGGAGCTGTTCATCCAGATGTTGAACGAGCCGGTGGGAGAGGGGGCAGACCCGCCAGAGGTTGGAGAGATGGGGGCAGCAGGGGACGAGGGTGCACCCGTCAACTACATCCAGGTTACACCTCAGGAGAAGGAAGCCATCGAAAGGGTGAGTGATGAATAGATGTTTGCATATGTTAAGTATATGTATTATAGTCTCTTATTTTATATTATTTCTTATTTTTTGAGTCATGTCTTCCCCTCCCCCCTCCACAGTTAAAAGCGTTGGGTTTCCCTGAGGCTCTGGTCATCCAGGCCTACTTTGCCTGCGAGAAGAACGAGAACCTGGCAGCCAACTTTCTCCTCAACCAGGGACTGGAAGATGACTGAACAGCAGAAGATCGCTGCCTTCCTGCTCCTCCCTCCTACACCCCCTCCCCTCTTCAAGCTCAGCATAAAGACTGCACCCCCCAATTTACTGTACAGCTACCAACCTCAGCTCAACCCAACAGGAGGGGAGGGGGAGAGGAGAGGAGAGGGGAGAGCCAGCAGGGTGGGGTGGGGTGCGGGTGGGGACGGACGGGACGGGGTGGGGTGGGAAGACGGGGTGGGGTTAGGTCATGGCGGGGTAACACGCTTGAAGTACACAAAGTGGAGGTTGTGTGCAGGAAGGTCAGACTTGGGTGGATGTCGAGGTGTGGAAGAATGATGAAATCCACGTGAATTCCAATGGAATGTGTGGGCTTTGTCTAGGGAGATCTATAATTTGATTTTAGACGCGCTGTGAACATTAGGGAGGGAGGCGGGAGACGGGGAGGGTGGGAGGAGGGCGGGGCTGAAGGGGTTTTGCGATGAGAGCGAGTGCTTGTGTGTGAGTACATGTCTGTGTGCCTGTGCAGATGGATGCGATACAGTTAAGCTGATACAGTAATCAATTTGCATTCTCTAAGTTTGTTCATGCTGTAGCGGGATCGTATGGAAGCACATTCTCCTCACTGCACTTCAACCACATTATCAGTGTGTGTAACTGCTTGTATGTACCTCTGTAAGCCTCATGTACGTACGTCCAAGAATGAAATTGGCGGAGATAGACTGTACCGCGCTGCCCTTTGTATGTGTCCTGACATGATGTTTGCGGGTGTGTGGGGGGGGGGTCTATCAGTCTGTTTGGGGAGAAAAAAAAACGGGAACTAAACTGACAAATAAGTCTGTGTTTATTCTGTTCACTTTGTACCCTCACCTGTCTCCACGGTGGCTGCACACATTTCAGCCAATCAGAGTCCCCTGCAAGTGCTGTGCCTGCCTCTTTTCAGTTACTCAAATGTCAAAACTATTTTGTCTGTGCTGAGAGCTTCTGGTGCTAATTAACACTACTCTACCATGCAACCTAACCTTTTTTTACCGTCTGCTATTACCATTTATAAACACCAACAGAGGAACTGGAGCCACTGCTCAGTACGGTTAAGTAGTTGTCATTCATATAACGGGAACCTTTTTCTATGAAGACACACTCCACCGTTGCCTCTTTAGGATCTGAAAATCCAAAACTAAAATGATGACATGACCTCACTCTGAAGTGTTATATGCAAATGGTTTGCACATGAATCAGTGCACTGCTCGCTGAGGTGAGGTCTGAACCGTCTGCAGAGTGTGAGTGAGTCATCAGGACCATGCAACTACCTTTCCTTTACGTCTGTTCTGAACAGGTCCCCAAACTGATATAAGCATTAAGAATAAACATCTTTATAGTTACATGATACATATATTGTACTAACATGTCACAGATGTGTAGAAAAGCTTTGTAATGTTGCTTTCAGACATTCAGAGAAACTCCAGGGAAAGAACCAGGAACCAGATCCATCTAGAACATGCTGTACTTTTATCTCCCCGAGCTGGGAACTGCAGTTGTGAATTTAAAATCATTCATCTTGAGTTCTGATAAATCTTAGGTTACATTCTGAATAAAAGAAAATCACACTACATTAACTTTCCTGGTGTCTAACTCTGCTGACACTGTGCTGCCCACACAGGCACAACTTCATATCAGAAGTCAGGAAGTGATAGTTGAAGTGATGTAATTGGATTGCTGAAGGGGCCTCCTGGTTACAGACCCTGGTACCTTTGGATCAGAACCTCTATGAAGTGACTTCACATTTCATGTTAAGTCAGTCACATGACCACAAAGAGGCAAAACAACATGGCTGTTATAGTACAGGGGTACAGATAGCATCCAATTATTATTGATTGATAGATAGTTATTGATAGTTGTTTATTAATCATGCATTTATTATGCTGATTACACCATCTAACCATTAATAATGACTGATGATACACCCGATTATTTCAAAGAACCAGAACTTTTAGTCGTGCTCATTTTACCAATGTGCCCCCCTCTCACTGTCCACAGGTTTCGAAACCTGCTCCTGAGTCTAAGACATGTTTTCTATCTTTAATTAGAATGAAGACAACAAATACAGATCACACAGAGGGTAAGAGTATCTGTGAGGGTCACCTTCACAGTGTATGTGCAGATCCACTGCAGATGACCTCATGAAGCTTCTGTTTGTTTTCACTGCAAAGGTTCTTCATTACCGAGTCCATGAACAGACATTAACTGTAAATGAAAAAACAACATCTCCGTTCTCATTGTGTGTGAGGGTGGTTTTCCCTGATAACTCCTACAGTGTCCACATGATCTCAGACTATGCTGTACCATATTAAATATCAGCAGTCTTTCAGACTCTCTGTGCCACGTTAGCAGGAACATCATGCACCTCACTCTCACCAAATACTCTCCAGGACATCCAGCCTTTCTGTTCCAGCGTGTAACGGAGAAGAAGCAGTAAACACCCGGGGTCACCACATTTACACCTGCTGGAGTTTCCGGTTGACCTTATCTGTGAGTCCAGACTGCTGGAGGGGAACCTTTGCTAACAACTGTTTGCATGATAACTCCACACGTAATGCCAAAAATCTATCAATAAGCAGATGGAACTGAAGGAGTCATGCAATGAAATTAAAATACAACTCCAAACCTGTCACCTGACTGGTTCCTATTGGCTATCAAATGTAGCCAGTGTAAACCTGTGTGCTCACCTCTGCAGCCCTAAAGTTGTCAGAAATGAGTTGTGTTTGGAACAATGATTCATTTATGTCTCCATGGAGACATAAGATATAAATACTGGAGATATAAACTCTATGGAGTTTATATCTCCAGTGTCCCGTAACGATGGACACATTATTAAATGTCACACTGTGACAAAAACAAACAATTGGCTTAAAGATGCTAAAACACTAAATAGAAAATGATTGAATTGTATTGGTCAGGTGTGTGTACAAGGAATGTGACTCTGAGTATGTGACTGAGTAAATGTGCTGTTGGTCCACTGCCCTGGACCCGTGTTCAAGAGACAGCTGCAATGACACAGTAATAATCACAGTCGATAGGCAGGATACAGTCAAGAACATCCTTTTATTCAATCAAGTAAAGGGGTTGCTCTTTTCAAACTGTTTTTTATTATTATTATGGAAAAGAAACTGTAATTAACACATGCATTTCACCATGGGCTCTGGGGGGTGTGCCTGAGGATGAGACGCTGCTCTGAGGGAGGAGGAGGTGGAGGAGGAGGAGCACTCGAAGCAGGAGGTGTGTGTTTACAGGTCAGAGGTGAGGGGTTAGGCCGGCCTGGGGGGCTCAGTCTACACATGAATAAACGCGGCCCAGCATCCTACAAAACGTGTTAAAAACCAACAAAGGAAAAAATAAATGGGCGGACGGTTCAGCCACAGGGTCCGACTGGGCTCTTTGAACGGTGCAGGGGGCACCTTTCCCTCAACAACACACACACACACACACACACACACTCATACACACTCACTCTCTGCTCCCTGTAACCTGTTCGTCTCTGATATGGCTTCTCAACTGTGGCGCTTTCACTTGTCAAGGCTTGATCGATAATACTGCTGCTGGCTTCATTTGCTTGAAGAAAATAAAAAGTTGCATATATATCTTTTTTCTTCTTTTTCTTTTTTTTTTTTTGCAGGACAAAAATCTGTAATCACTTGATTTTGCTGGTGGAATTTCAAAAGGTGCCGTCTCTATAGGTCACCAAAGTCTTAGTAGTTTTGAAGAGCTTTTTGGAACCATATCACTTTGGTCAACGTGTTTGATTTAGAATGGCGGTGAGTCAATAAATGTGTAACATCTCTTATGGTTGTGCTAAATCGGAGCCTTTCAGTCACCGTGCTGTGGAACCAGTCCGCTTATAAGGTGCTTCGAGTCATTTTCAGTTCTATTTTTTTCCATTTTTTATGTTTTTATTTTAAATAGCTGGTCTCATTCAACCACTAGAAAGGTGCATAATTGAAGGTCTCAACACAGCATATTCCTGCTGCCTAAGATATGCAGTAACAATGACAAAAAAAAAAAAAAAAAGAATCAAAAAGCAAATCCAAATTCAATTATAAAAAAATAAATAGATAGAAACAAGGATTACAAACAAACCTGCCTAAACTAGCAGTCCTACTGGTCATCTCCCTCGCCTGAGCCCAAAACCAAAAATAGTTCCTGTGAGTGCTTTTCTCCCTCCGCCGGGGTTGATTTGTCGTTGACTTCTCCCCCGGGATAGAAGGGGAGGAAGACAGATATCTTTGCCCAGACCCGGGCCCCCGTCCTCAGCACAGCCCAGAGCCCCGTGGTGTAACTTGTTCACTTACATTAGCTGTTGAATGGAGAAGCTGAAGAAGATGGGTATGGTAATACAATGTGAAGCGTACAGACAAGAATAACATGTGAGCTAACTGCATTCTGCTCAGACAAAAAAATCTTTGCGTATTCTTTTTTTTTTGTTTTTTTTTGTTTGTTTTTTTGTGTGTTTTTTTTTTTGAAACCCCGCCGTTCAGAGAAAGGGGAGAGAAAGGAGAAAAGGAGGAGGAGGAGGAGGGGAGGAGGGTGGTGGTGGTGGGGAGGAAGAGGAAGAGGAGAAGGAGGTGGGGGAGGAGGAGGAGGGAGAAGGAGAGGGTTACGCGGCTACAGACTACTCCAGTGTCCAAGATAGACAGAAGACAAGATACAGAGGAAGAGAAGCAAGACAGAAAATATCCTTTTTTTTTTTTTTTTTGGGCTTTTTTTAAACGCTTTTCTTAATTATTCAACAATAAAAAGAGGAACTAAATCACACCAATTTCCTTTAGTACTATGTATACTGCTTTAAAAAGCTTGAAGAAGAGGAAGAGAAAGATATAGAAGTATGAAGGAGGGGACGTTTTTTTTTCTTTTGAGATGGGCACTCAGGATTACAAGATGGAATCTGTGAACAAAAGGCACTTTTTAGGGACAACCTTTAAGATGCTCTGAGTCTATAACACTACATCACCAAACAAATATTTATAATCATTTACAGTGGGAGATTCGGGGCGGGCGGGTTGGTGGGTGGGTGTTTGGGGTGTGGGTGGTGGTGGTGGTGGGGAAAAGGGGTGGGGGTGGGGTTCACTCGAATTGATGACAGCAGACCAGCTGAGCAAGACAGAGGCCACTAATTCCCTCTCGCTGAACCAACTTAGACGTTTTTTAGGCGGGAATCCGTAACTTGTGCATCTCCCAAATCGGGGAAGATCTTGTCTTTGTCCCACATTACTGGATACAAGATGATACAGTCTGGAACGAGGATGTTCTCTGTTTCCCATGACTGTTCCTCTGCTATGGTGTAAAGGTTGGGGGGGGAAAAATGCCTTTTGTCACGACAACCTTTTCATACAATGAACCCCTCCCCCCTCGGTAAATACAAAAAGAGAAATAGAATAATGCATGTTTTCCTAAAATTTGCTTTTATGATAACACTTAATTTTCGTTTATTATTATTTATGTATAATAGAGATTGAATGTACTTTATTCTTTACGAAAGCACCAGTTTTCATAGTGATATATATTTTATGAGTTGCAAAATTGTTCCTTCAGCCCTCCCACATTCTGAAAACAAATGGTTAGAAATGAAGTTTTTTTTTTTTCTTAAAAAAAGAGATAAAAGGAAAAAAAAAACTTACTTACAAAGACTGGGATTTTTTTTTTTATCTCCGCCCTCGTATTTAGAGTCCCAGAGCACGTGGACTTGAAAAATAACCCAAAAAAATGAAAGAAAAAAAAAAAAATCGAGGTTTTCCTCTTTTTCTCGTGACACCCTCAAACAATCGCTAACAAACAAACACAATTCCTCTACCAAGGCATTGCACATGGCTCAATCAACATACATCATTTAGTTTCAAGAACAATACTTCCCATCAAAACAAGAAAGAAAACAACAAAACCTAATCTGTTCTTTTTTTTTTGTTTTTTTAAATCCTCAACTACATTATCATCACTGTCTATGTGTCTATTGTTGTTTGCCGTGGATTTTTCTTTATGTCATTTAACGCGAGAGTGGGTTTAGAGACTGGTACTTTAGCTCTAATCAGCGTTTTTTTTTTCAAGATGCATCCTATGACTGTGCGATGTACGCCATGCTTCAAAAAATAACTAGACTGCCACAGAGCTTATCTTGCAAATAAAAAAAATGTATATATCTATAAATATATATGTGTATTATATATAAAGATGCTTGCGATTATCTAGTGAGCTGTCACCGTTCTTTCCTCTCCTGACATAAATTTTTCACCATTCACTATAGCTTATATGTGAGAAAAAGAACCTGAATTCATGTTTGACAAATTGCATAATGGGAATACAGAGGCACTTCCATAGATTAGAAAAGAAATCACCTTTAGCCATCGTTAACGTCTTTATTCAGCAGAGCTAGTTCTCTCTACGAAGCTGATGAGATGGTTGCCAGTCGGTTGGCCAACTATGTTGTGTTTCCCTGCAGTGAAGAACGTGGCCAGGCAGTCCAGTTATTTTGTGAGGTTGGATGGGTGGGTGGTTTGAATATTTGAACAGGAAGTAACTGAATCGGTCAGAATATGTGTGGGCTAATGGTAGAAAATGATTAAAAGCATAAAGGCCTCCTCAGATTGTCTATTTTTAAGACTTCCCTTTGAATTCAGTTGGCATGGGGGGAGGGGGGTTTGCATCAATAGTGGGTGGTCTTTAGCCTGTGTGGCGATCCGTGTGCTCTACAAGCGTGTTTCCAATCCCAGTGATACGTCCACTCTGATTGGAAACATTGACATTGTGGTGGTCGATCTACCGTGACTCTTACCTAAAAAAAAAAAAAGAAACTCACAAGGTTGGCTGGCATGATTGTTTTAGTGCAGTTTTGATCATTAAGGGCTCATTGACTCACAATAGCTAAAGGGGAGTGCTGGTGTGTGTGTGTGTTGGTGATGGGGGTGGTTACCATAGCAGCCGATATCCTTTACCTGATCCTGTGCACCGAAACAAAACTGGGCACACGAGGTGATCGTCCTACTGCTAGCCTTAGAGGCCCTCGTTCCCTCTCCGAAACCAGCCAGATATGTCACATATTCATTTTGCTCCACAGTGTGGCTCCCTCTGCTCTTGGAGCAGCGGCCCATCTGGGAGTGTAAACAACAGGGTAAACTTTAGGGAGACAGAAAGAAAAGCTACTCTCTGGGTCCCATCTTCAGCAACCTTACCTCCTTGGTTCTGTTTTTTTTTCTATCACTCATACATCACCATCAGTCACCAGCTGGACCTGGGTCAAATAGTAGATGTGGCTTGTTTCTTTGAGCTCTTTGTTGACCTGTATGGTTCAGCAGGTAAGCTCCCATAATAAAAACAAGCTTCCTGTGATTGTCAAAACCCTGCATCGCGTGGTCTTAAAGTACAGTGTGTGTGGCGAACAAACCATGTCAAAGTCAAAACATTTTGGAAAAATGCACTCGCGCACCTTCTAGCTGAGAGTCAGACAAGGAAATTGAGACCGCCCTCGTGTCTGTGCGGTAAATATGAAGCTGGCACGAGCAGCCGCTTAGCTTAGCTTAGCACAAAGACAGAAAACAGAGGGAAACAGCTAGCCTGGCTCTGTCCAAAGGAAACAAATCAACAAGAAACCAACCAATGCACCCCTTGTGTTGTGTCTGAATGCCTGCTAAGCTCACCAATGAACACTTATTTAATCTGCACAAAAACTGAAGTGTAAAATGACAAATAGCTTTTTTACAGGCTCATTTCTGTGCAGAACATACAAGCAAGATGTAAAATCATTAACATGAGTTAGAGGTGTTGGTTTGCAAATTGCGTTACCTTTGGATAGACCAGGCTAGCTGTTTCCCCCTGTTTCAGGCCTTTGTTGCTAAGCTAAGCTAACCGGCTGCTCGTGGTAGCTTCATATTTAACACAGATGCAGAGAGTCGCGTCAATTTTCTCATCTAACTCTGTAAGTAAGCGAATAAGCACACACACGTCCACAAAACGCCTTTTCCTTTAAGTTTTGGCGTGTACTATTTGATCCAGTTCAGCTAACCACCCTGTCAAGCCGCTTCAGCGTTCCCACCTCTCACTGTCTTTCTCGATAAGGTGCTGTCATTCAAATACAAAACAATTATAAAATAGTACAAATCCAAAAGGAATAAATTCAAATAAGAGAACACACAAGAGATAACAAAATCATTCATCTACATTACAAGAGGGCAAAGGGGGAACCGATAGCTGCTGTCTAACTGTCAGTAATGATGTACTCACACTGCGATTTTCAGTGTGTGCGCGTGTGTTTGTGTGTTCAGATATCTAATTGAATTAAAGTTCACTGGGCTTAAGTGTGTGCATACAAAATGAAAATATGATGACACAACACCACCACCTATGATTACTACAATCTAAAAGGTCTGACTGGGCAACGGTGTGCGTTTTTTTCAGTTGTACGTTACTGTACATGCCGTGGTCGTGGCACAGACTGTGAGATCTCTCTGAGTGCGTGTGTGTGTGTGTCGCGGGAGATGTGAGAATGAGCGGAGGCCAATGATTTGTCAAACTGAACGATGGGGGGGGTCGAGGACACGTTAAGGCTTCTTGTACCTTGGATTTTCCTCTTTAAAACTCTTAATAGGCAAGTCTGGTTTACCTCCCATGCCTTGTAGGTAAATAGTGCACATCGTTAAGATTAGTGTTAATTGATTCAGCTTCTAGTGCAACCCTTAATCAAGATATGTTTTGGCATGGTCTCTCTCTAGTTAGTAGTAGGGTAAAAAGGGACTTAGAGTCAATGGTCATTCAGAGGGAGAGAAACATTGGTCAATTTGATTAGGTTTCTGGGTGATGACAGACATCACCGGAGCATGGACTGCAGCTTTCATTGGAAATCAAAATAGTGTCTCGGCTTTGATCAGGCTGTGGATTCGTTGTGGGTGATGCTTTGTAGTTTTAATGCTAAATCTGTGTCGCGGAAACCTGATTTTTGTTGGACAGATGATTTTCATAGCCATTCATTACACAATGTGTCCTCACAAAGTAGGAGAAGTTGACCGCTTGTTCATCCTCAGGTTCCTCTCGCTGTTGCTGTGTTGTTGTCGTTGTTGTGCTGGTTCGTTGGTTTCAGGAGAGATGCCTGCTCGCTGCTGTTTGTCCCCTCACCCCTTCTTTTAATCCTGGCATCCTCTTGTCCATCCATTCATCTTTCCATCTATCCATCTTTGCTCGAAAACGGGTCCTCCCTCTGACTGGGTAAATGAGTCCAGAGTTCCTCTAAAAAGCATAATGCTGCCGTATTTTCCTGCGTTGCTTGGTTATATTTTTTGTATCAGGTGAGACTGTACTGTCAGGGCCGGTCGGTGGGTTGGTTGGTTGGAGGACAGTTATTTATCCTGCGGGTTGTTTCTCTGTTTTTCTATTTCCGATTGTAAAGAAAGAATTCTAGTTGCTGGTTTGTACACAGATCTTGTCAGAGGAACCAAGACTGCAAAAGAAAAAAAAAGAGGAAGAGGTGGTGGGGAATGAGATCAAGTTAGTGTCAAAACCAGTAAAGGTACACACAATAAAGTACACAAGTAGTGAATGAAGTAACAAAAACACCTTAAAAATGAATAGACTGCAGTTTGGTGATTGTGGTGCCCGGCAGTTTGAGCGTTCAATCAATCAGTAGTTTTGTAGGTGTTTGGTCATGAACCAAACCGTATTTTGACCTGATTACGGTGCTCGATGAACATTCAGGGGATCACCAAAGTTGGCACAAATTAAAATAGGACTCAATTTCTGGGAACATGCACGTCCGTATAAAATTTCTGTTCAATGAGAGATTTGTGTGGGACAGACCGCCCCACTCTGGGATGGCTAATAAAAAAACATGATGTAGCAACAAGGAAATACATCAGAAATCATTATGACAGATGCAAACTGTAGAAACTGTCTTTGTTTTTTATCCATGAAAATGACTTTTGGCCACTAGAGGTTCCTACCACTCTTAAATACAGCGAGTGACTGAACAGTCATCTGGGCCACCAGCCCGGCTATTACCATCAATTCTGTCCATTTCTGGAGTCAAGTACGGTACAACTTGAATTTGGCTGAGCTTTGTGAATGGCTACTAATGGCCAAGCAGCAGCAGGGGGATAGCAGTCTGGCGCTCCCTGTCACTTACACCATCTTCACGTCGGGTTTTCTCCCACTCAGCATGAGCAGGGAGCAGAAGTGGGTCACCGTCGCTGTTGTTGGCTGCCCCGCTTGGCCTGCAGGATCTGGCACCGTGGGCTAGTGCGCCAACATTCTAGAAGTCAAGCCTTGGAAACTACTCGGAGCCTCCAGGGAAGCAGCCTTTTGTTTTGTTTGACTCTAACAGGTCGCATGAATACCCCCCTTCTGCCTCATGCACTTCTCAGCTACCCTACTCCCCTGGGCACTGTCCCAGCAGGCCTTGGGCATTGTGACTTCTCCCTTCTTAGTTACTCTCTCTCTCTCTCTCTCCTCTTGTGTATGTTCTTACAAACACACACACACACACAATCATCTATCTCCCGTGAACACTCCCACTAAATCCTTGGCAGCAGACAGTGACCACCCTCTTTTCTTTCCTGCCCCCCCCGACTCCATACTCGCCCCCCCTCTCAAACAACCCCTTCTCAAATTCAAGATCAACTGGCTATGACATCATGTCTGGTTGCCGGGGGTAACGAGACGGCCGGGACGTGACTTCTATAAGGTTTGCTCCGTTCCCTCCATCTCCCCTCTTTTTACTGCCCTGTCGGTATCTCGTTTCTTCTACACCGGTTGCGGTTTCTCACGTTTGCCACCAGAGGGCACACTGAGCCCACTGTTGTTAGTGTAAGCGGCTCTCCAAGCCTGTCCCAGAGTCACCACACACACACTCCTGACACACTCTTTGTCCTGCGATCTATCATTTTTTTTAGTAGGTCGTTAATGTTTTTGTCATTTTCTGAGTGGCAGATGCAAACGGTTAATGCTGTGTGTTTTGGTTCTGCCTTGAAAAGCAAAACCATGCTTCAGACATTATGTCCCAGTCATATAACATCAATGAGCTGTTGCATATGAAGACACGCTACATGGCCAAAAGTATGTAGAGACCCCTGATCATATACTTTTATTACTTTTGGTGCAGGGCTTTCATGGTTTTGGTCGGGGCCTCTTTGCTTCATTTAAGAGGACGCTGCAGCATTCACTGATGTTTTAGACAACAGTGTGCTTCCAACTTTGCAGCAACAGTTTGGGGAAGACCCTTTCCTGTTTCAATAAGATAGCTCCCCCTTGTACAAGGCCAGGTCCATAAAGGAAGGGTTTTCCCCACTTTGGTGAAGAACCCTGACCCCATCCAACAACTCTGGGATGAGCTAGAACTCCTGACAGCGAGCTTATTGTGCCCGACATCAGTGCCCAACCTCACCGTACTGCTCCTGTGGTTGAATGGAAGCAAATCCCTGCAGCCAGGTTCAGAAACCTGGTTGGAAAGCCTGGAACCAGAAGCTGTTACAGCGTGTTGCCCATGTCTATGATTGGATGAATGATGAATGATTGGAACAAGTTGTTCAGCAATCACATATGATTGTAAAGTTCGGGTGTCAACATACGTTTGGTCACATTGTGTGTTAAGCTGTCTTTAACGTACCAGGGTAAAAAAAAAAAGACTCATTCCAAGGTGAAGTAGATTATTTAGAGTAAAAGGATGTTTGCAACAAAGACAGCATTACCTGGAAGAATAGGAAAAGATAAAGATTGGAATAAGAAAGAGAGGAAAGGGAATAAAGAGTGGAGTATAACGAGCGGAGAGGCAGAAAGTATCAGGAATGGAGGAAATGGAAAGGGAGGAAAAGTAAGAGAACAGAGGGCAGGGAAACAAGGGAGGGGATCAGCCGAGCAGTTTCAGATGGTTTCCATGTGTCGAGGAGTAGAGCTGAGCTGGCTCCAGGTGGGTGTGGTTGGACACTAATGAGAAAAGTACTGGTAATGGAGGAGGCATATGAATGAGGCGCAGAGTGGTGAAGGGAAGGAACGGAGAAGGTGAAAAGAGGGAGAAAGTACGAAGCAGAGAAAATGAATAAGAGGGAGGGAGGAGAGCGGAGAAGGACAAAGCTAGAGAAAGAGAGAGAGAAAGTGAAGTCGAGAGGGAGGGAGGGAGGGGGCCTTCAGCAAAGGAGAGGGAGTGAAAAAGGCAGCGAGGGAGAAGGCCTGCTGCCTGAAGGGTTGGCTCCATACGTGCCAAATAAACAGTTGAGCACATATGGTAAACCACACACGTACTGTAAAATATAGATACACAAATGCACACTGATGGTGCGCTGTGGGATGGTGTGAGAGGAGAAGTGGAGAAACCCAACAGCAGGTTTCAGGGAGTGAGGGAATAAAAAATACTTTGGCATCCTTCCACACAGTTAATAAGTTGCCTGAGTTTGACCGGTAATCACAGTCAAAACAGAGAGTTTCCTCCTCACTTTTCCACACAGAGACAAACTGTCAGCCTTTTCCCCGCACTCACTCCCTACCTGTGTCTGCTGCGGGATGTTCAGAAAGTTGTTGTCCCGTGATCCGATGCCGACAAACCTGTTGGGAGCTGTGGCGCCTGGCGTGGAGTATGCTAGAGAAACAAAAGAAGAAGAAGAGAAGACATGAGTGCATACGCAAAGACAGCTGGCACTTCAACATTTCCGAGCAGTGTTTACATTCTGGGAAATAAACATATTCACTTTCTTACCGAAAGTTAGACGAGAAGTTTGATACCACTCACATGTATGTACTGCAATAATGAAGTTAGTGCTAGCAGGTAGCTTAGCTTAGCACAAAGGCTAGCCTAGCTCTGACCTAAGGAAACAAACCAGCAACTTTGAAGCCTGATAACTAACACGTGTATCACTTTTTGTTTAATCTGTACAGACAACAAAGTGTAAAAATGACAGGACAGGAAGTTCTAGTAAAAAAAAAAAAAAGTCCATAAAACCACAATGTGTCAATTTTACGCAAAATATATCGAGTTTTAGCGGTGCTATTACGTGGATTTTAGTACCATTGTACAGAGCCAGATGTGGCAAGCAGTTTCCTCCTACTTCCAGTCTTTATGCTAAGCTAAGCTAACTGGCTGTAGCTTCATATTTATCATATAGACATAGGAGTGGTAATTCTTGCCATGAAAATGAGTGTATTTCCAAAAATGTCAAGTTATTCCTTTAACATGCAATAACACACAGTAAACCAACTGGATCACTGAAAATCAGATAAATTCACTTAATACGACAGGAAGTGCTGCTATGTTTCATTGAGGTCATCAAGTCTCCAGAGTGAAGTCTGCCAAAAACTGGTTTGCAAACTTAGATCTCCCTGAGTGATTAAAATCCCGTTGACAAACTCAGTTGGAAGTGATTGAGCACACCAGAATCCTGACATCAGGATCAGTCAGGGACAGTTAAAACCCACTGGCATCAAAGTCTCTGACAAATTTAGGGCAGTTTGAGGCACCCTACGGACTCCAGCATTTTGAATCTCACCGAGGGATTCAGGATGCAGTGTGCATATGTTTGTGTGGAGGAAAGGGAGGAAGGACAAGTAGGAGAGAGACAGAGAGAGAAGGAGAATTTGGAGATTTATGTGTATGGACATATAGAGCATTAACAGCCATGTGTTTCTAAGAATTGGAATAACATACATAAGACATAAAAGACTTGGAGACGTTGACTGGGGGGGTAAAACGCAAACACTAAATTTGAAGGAAAGCTAAAAACAAAAAAATTAAAGTGCTCCATCCAGTGCCCCTCCTATCACAGGTGAGGAAGACAAATGTGAGAGAAGCCCACGGTTGGACTGACTGACATCACCTTAAAACACACCCTATTCTGCTTAACAATCACCAAACAAAACAAAAAAAATCCCACCAAGAAGCTAAAATCAGTTCAACCAAAAACAAGTCAAAATTTTTTTTTTTCCACCAATGTCCTAATTTCTACTGGAATGTTTTGGAGTCCATATAAATTAACTGCCCTAAATTTGTGCAACTTCACAAGTAAGAATCAATTAATGATGAAAATCTTCTTCTCCCAAGTTCATTTATTTATTTATTTGTACAAGTTTTGCTAATGAGTCCAGCAGGGGAAGAAAGGAGGTTTTTAGAAGAAGAACTGGGTTGATGATGCAGCTTCCACACCAGACAACGCAGACAGAATGGGCTCAACATGTAAAGCCACTCAAACTGAAGGGGACCTAATGCGTCCATTAAGAAAGACATTTCTCACCAGACCCCTGGTGGTCTTGGTCTACTCTACTGAGCTCCACAGTATATCCTGTGCTTGCTTCCATAGCCTTCCGACGGTTAAGGGAGGTGAGATGTTGGATACACAGGAACAATGATGGCACGAAGTTGGAAGAAGAACAATGGCAGGGGTCTTTTCACTGGAGAGGGTTTGGGATTTTCAGATTTTTTTTGTTCTTTTGAACGGTCTCTGCGGGGTCACTTACACGGAGATGCGGGCGAGGAGAGTCCGCCGTCAGGGGGCGTGCTGTTGGGTTTAGAGTCGGGCATAGGGAGGGGCACTGGGCGGGCCACTGGGGGAGGTGGAGGCAGCAAGAAGGAGCCTGGCATTTTGCTCTGGCCGCTCCCGTTTGGCTGCAGACAACACAAATAGGGTCAGGAGGGCGACATGCGACAATCCGCAGACACGGAATGAAAAAGAGGACGCAGCTCGGGAGGCCAGGTCCAAAAAAATATCCATGACGGAGGGGGGTGGTGGTGGGGGGAGGGCGATGATAGAAGGAAGGAGAGGAAGTGGTGGGAAACAACAACCAAAGGAATGATGTATGTGGACGGCATCTTTTATGGAGGTGTGACAAATAATAATCACCACAGGGTTTGATAGGAGTGGGAGCTGGAGCTTGAGGTGAGAGGTTCCACAGGGGTGGTCCGTGGTGGGTGGAGGAGGTGTAGTGGAGGGGAGTGAGCAAATTATTGACTGGGTTTCGTCCAGAAGATGGCAAGAGAAATCAAAACCATGGGAGAATACTCGTCTACACAAGCACAACACCACCAACGATACCAGCACCAAACAACCAAACTCCAAACTAAAATCGGAACAGCTAGAGATGAAAACAGAAACACGATGACACAACACAGAACGGGTATGTTTGACTGAAGTGTGCCGTGACTGATTCACTCTCGTGCTGATGGTTGTAACTTCTGAGGGGTTGGGTGGAGCAAAAAAAAAAAAAACAAAAAAAAAAAAAAAAAAAAAAGGAGGGAGGAGTGTGAACATCGGGGTCTGAAACGGCAAATGGCAAAATGACATTGACAAGACAATACAAAGATTCGCAGACCAACTGAATCAACAGATGTCTAGTGTTTTCTCTTGTGTTGCTGTGGAGTGTAGTTCTGTGCATTTCTCTATATGGTATGTAGAAATACAACAGCTTAGAATAAGCATCTAGCATGCACTGTCACTGTAAGGAATGACATTCACATAATTATAAAATATTGAACTGTAGAGCAATGCAAAGACGTGCTCTATACTCATTTTTCTGAAATTATAGACAAATATACAGAAGCAAAAACAGACCATAAGAATTGATAACTTGAAATCTCTATATATATTAGTACAAAGTATTTTATTTTGAAATTCATCTGTCTGACTTTATGTGGTTTGAATTCCCTTCATGTTGTTCAATTTCAAAGTTTGGTCTCAAGCTCTACGTGAGGTAAATTCACAAAATGTAGGTGTCCAAAAAAAAACAACAACCAGAAACTGAAGTTGCTCAAACTCAGTTCTGGTCAAAACTTTCAAAAGAAATGAGACAACTCAAATTATTTTGGTTATATTCACGAGTTATCCTGTCAGTCACATGATCAAAGAAAAAAACATTTTTGTGTATTTTTGTATTTCCGAACCAGAAAAGTTTTGAAATTTGAAAAAACATTTAAAGATGGAATATTAAACTTAAGTATTGTGTAGCTGTTAGGTAAAATTGATGATTATTTTGGCCTTTTTTTGCTTCCGTACTACTAATTTTCCACTAATATAGTTCTTTATTTTCCTCCTTTCAGTGGTATCTGCATCATACACTCCCTACAACAAAACTCAAAATCCTGTAATACCAATACCAGCTAGGTGCCGGCTGTGCCCCCATGAATGGCAACACTCTGAAGCTAACTGCATCTCTCCTCTGGCGGCAGAGCCTTACCTGTCCGGCGGCCTGCCCCGAGCCATCAGCACAGACAAACTGCACAAATTCCTTCAGGGGATCCTGTCCAGGGTGGTGGTGGTAGCGGATGGTTGGGTGGGTGAAGTAGGGGCTAGACTGCTGGATGATGGAGGGAGACGGGAAGTGCAAGGCCGAGGCTGAAGCACGGGGACTCCCTGCCGACAGAGACATTCATGTTAGAGGAACACAAGTGGAGGCGGATGCAGAGAGCGAGAGAGGAAGACATGAACCATTGAATTAGTACACATTATTACAGATGGGAGAGATGTACTGACGAATCATAGCAAGAATATCATCACATCACAACTGGAAACCATAAAGTTTGAATCTGGCTTTAAAATGTCGAACATGAAAGGAGAAGTTGTTTTTCCAAGAAAAGCTGATTTCAAGTTAATAGTCATTATGGGCATTGCTCATAATGTTTTATGATCACTGCAGTAAATCTATACAGCTTTATGGAGGAGATTTACACACACATTGCATTCATTTGTGCACACTTACAGAGACTACATAACAATTTAAGTCAACACCATTCAGACTTGGAGACAGGCGCAGCGCTGCACACACACCTGAATCTTCAAAAAAGTCAATAGATGGAAGAGTTATATTTTTGAAATCAGATCCAAAGAGCTTGTAAAAAAAAAAAAAAAGCACAAAGAGATCATTGAGCACTGTCTTAAATTAGCCGCTGTTAATGCTCGCTCGCGCGCCTGTGTGCTGTTTCGAGGGTGTGATTCATTGGCGTCGACGCAATTTGGCAACCACGGACGGTAATGCCATTTTTTATCTGACTCACTTTGTTTCTATGACAAAACTAATCTGTACGTTCACACTGTATGTCTAAGTTGATGTTTTTTCTGTTAATGCGCTTTGGAGTGTTTGTGTGTGTGTGTGTGTGTAAGACAGGTGTTGCTGCTTCTCAGTTTAAAAAAAGGATTCCTTTTTTTGATTTACAACAAGAGGAAAATAGAAGAACATGGTTGAATGTATGTGAGGTGTGAGAGCGGAGCAGTTGGTTGAGTCCTGAACACAAAGCCCTCTCTGTCAGACCTATATCCATTACTAAATCTCCTTGATTTGTATTAGAAGCCTGTTCTCCTCTTAGCTGTGCCAGTCTGACACCCACCTCAGCCCTATCCAGGCCCCCCCAGCTGCCCCATGTTGGGCTGCCAACACTCTTGGGTGCCTGCATCTATACATTGTGTGTGTGAGTGTACTTCATGTGCCAAATCCACTGCATTACCCCCGAGACTGGGGCCTATACGCCTCTGAGCCTGGTAACACCTTGCTCCCATGCCAGGCTGCCTGCTCCCCAGTGGAACTGTCTCCCTGCTTCTATTAGTCCTCAACTAATCCCATTAGAGACTGGGTGAAGGCCAAACACTCTGGGGGTATTGGGGATGGGGTGGGGCGGTGGTTGTGGTGAGGTTGGGGGGGCAGGATCAGAGGGATCTCTCCACCCTTACCCTCTAGAGCAGTGGTTCCCAACCGTTTTCGTCTGATGGACTGTCACAACCCTGTCATGAACTCAACAACCTGTTTATCGACACCACCCACCATATTGCAAATGCGTTCTGTGGTGGATGTAACACTATTGATTACACAAATATTAACCATTGTTATACAACTGAATGTTAAATGTAGGTGTGTTTCCATTCGTATTACCACTTAGTGTGGCAGAAGCTGAACGTTTTAACCGTTTATCCCTTAGTTTTATTAAACTAGTTCAACCATTACTTTCAGCAAACTAACTAACCAACAATCTAAACTTCTCTGCTGTTCTCACACTGTTCATGTTGACTGTGCTGTGTTACGGCTGACTCAATCTGTAGATATATTTCCTTGTAATGAAGTGCGTAGTGACTGTGAAGATTCTCAGTCATCGAGGTCATGGTATCAGTTGAAGGTTATCGTAGGCAACTGGACTTGCTTAGTTTCTTGAAGATGTTTCGCCTTCATCAGTTGTGATGGGGGGACTGTCCAAGGTTTTTACCTCTGTGGGGGCTGTTGGTGCCTTGAGGGGCATGGACATCTCATGGACACACACCCTCCCAATCCAGTGGGCTGTTAAGGTCAAGTGGGCCTGAGAGACGAAACATCTTGAATAAACTAAGCTAGTTCAGCGCCTACGATAACCTTTAGTGGTTCTTCTAATGAGAATGTAATTTTGGAGTGGCACGGTGGTTCAGTGGTTAACGCTCTGCTCTCCCTGTGCCTAAGTCGGACAACGAGCTTCAGTTTTTAAATTGTTCATAGGTTTGAACATGAATTGTCTGTCTCCATGTGTCAACCCTATGATTGACTGGTGACCTGTCCAGGCTCTACTCTTGCCCACTGTGGAGGGATGGATTGTGATTTCTATCTTTTCAAATTAGTTTAAGCTACGCCACAATCTTCAGTGAATACCCCCTGGCAACTGCAGAAGAAACCCCTCTGAGGTATGAGTACCTCTGGTTGGGAATCTCCGCTCTAGAATGGCTGAATGCGGCTGGAGGGACAAACTACCAAAACCACCACCACAGTGAGTGGCTAGCCCGAGTAAGTTACTCAACCCCATTTCTCCAAGCCCTAAATCCCCTTGGATCTTGTCTTCCACACAGAAAAACAACATCGCTGATGATGTGGTAAGCACTTTCACGCCAGCGTGGGACCGGCTCCAGCCTGAACATTGTGAGAGTTTGTCTTAAAAGAAACAAATCACAACTGTATAAATCACAACTGCTGGCCACAACAAGGATGGGATATTGTGTATGTGTGTTCATGTTGAGCGTGAACACGTATATGTGTGTGTGCGTGTTGAGATTTGCTGTATATCAACAGGCATAGGGTCTGTCAACAACCACGGAGGAGGGTTTAATGACACGGCGGTCAACCTCATTGCTTCACATCTGCTTGGTGGCTTAACAAGCCTTTGATGTAGCCTAGCTACAGAACTAAAGCACATGGGTAATTATCTCCAGTGAGCTCCTTCACGGTGAATTCACGGACGCGCACTTTCCAAAAAAGAAGAGGAAGCCTCTTTTTTCGATCTGTGCCACGGTGATAAAAAAAAAAATGGAGAGACTGATGATTTATTGTTGGAGTCCCTTTGGCTCCGTTTGGTATCTGATGTTATCATGAGCTGCTTGTTTCAGCCTGGTGGAGGATCAGCTGGTTCACACAGCAACTCATTTGCTGCCCTCGCCAGCGTAAATAAAGACATGTGCTCACACCCACACCGAGATCACTTTGGAGTTACCACACTGTCAAGAAAAACAAGTCAATAAGAATTTAGAAAAAAAATAAAAATAAAAAAAAGATAAAGGAGAGGAAGATGAAGAACACCATGGCTGGATCAGCCAGCTCAGGGTCCTGGGGCCAAAATAATTTGCTGTTGCCCCCTTCTCCCACCCTCTGTGCAATTTGTACAGTATTTCTATTCTGGAATATTATAAGGCCCTGGGTTTGCTGAGTGCTATTTTTTACTTTACAAGAATTTAGAAATATGCACCATGTAAGGATGGTGATAGTGTCAGTAGCACCGTAAAAACAAGATTTTGACACAGGCACCCTCTTATAGATGGATCTTAGATCTTAGATGGGACTTATAGACCTCTTTGAGGCCCTGATCACAGTCAGCTGATATACTGACTGTGCCTCAGTGTTGCATATTCACATACTCCCACACAAAAATGCAATTCATCAAACTACCACAAACCAGTTGTTACACAGATATGGAACCTGATCTGGAGTCTGGGGCAGTTGCCCACTTCTCCCTGGTTGGTAACTCAGCCTCAATACAACCCATGATTAAAGCGAGCTGAGTTCTGTTGTACTTCATTCATAAGACACTGATTCAAGAAATGGTCAAAAGGAACTGAAACCGAGATATGTTGACTTGAGGTTACGAACCCATCTCTGAAAAATCCTACATTTCCCATAATGCATTTCAGTTTGTAATGCTCAATGTTGAAATTATTACGTTTCAAACCCAGGCCAAGATAATCCTGATGACATCATCAGGATTATTTTCACTTTGAAAAACTCTCGTTAGAGCCATAAAGACTTTACAAACTATGTTCACTGAACTCAGAACATATTTACAAAATAATATATTTTATATTTCAACTACTTCCTAACGATTACAGATGTACAGTTGTATTTGAGGTTGGTTTTGTTGCATTTGAGATGCTTAAAAATGTCAATTTATTGATTTATTTAGCCTTTTATTACCTTTTTTAAATTCATTCAAACTTTTTTTGAAGTTTCACTTATAAATAAATGACATGATAAGTCAGGAGTCAACGAGTACATGTCACTTGATGTGATTAACATTGTTAAGAACAAGAGCCAAGCTTCACAATCAGGCGAAAAAGATGTGATAGAACAGGCAGCAACCACCCCTCTGGTCTTGTTCTTCCACTAAGAAGAAGAAGATGATATTTATAGATCATATCTAGATGACCACCAACCATCCACCATCCACCAGATAGACCCAGAAAAGTCACAACACCACACCCAGGCTCCCAAGAAGCTCCGTCACCAGCTTGACCTGCACCCTACAAGGTCAGAGGAGGAGGAGGAGGCAGAGGTGCCCGCCAGCTTTGAATACCCAGCCACTCTCATCTCCCAAAGACAATGCTCCCAACTCTGTGCCAGGGGGAAGGGGTCGGGGCCCTGAAGAAGTAGGGGAGGTGGGTAGGAGGAGATGGTGAAGGGGGGTGGAGGGTGGGGTAGGGGTGGGGGCTATCAGGGGGATTGGGAGCTGGGTTGGTCTCACCTGGTCTCACTCCCGCCAGCATTGGCAGTGGGTGGTGGGTGAACGCCATGCGGGGGGACCTCGTCTGGGAGGACAGGGCGCTGAAATCGAATTTCCCCGGCTTCTTAAGAGAACTAGGCGATGAGAGTCCTGGCAAAAAGGGGATCAACAAAATGGCAGAACAGAGACGAGGTTTTAATCAAACATGGCTGCTTTTCTTACTTTGACTCTACTAAAAAAAAAAAAAGAAAAATAAACTTATCACTTCTTAATTTGATTGCAAGAATCGAATGATTATGGTTGAAATCAATGGACTGATCGATTTGATTCATTCATTGATTTGTTGATTGGCTTAACATACAGATGGGTTCTCACAATCTGTCTGTCTCTATGTTTGTGTACAGTCAGCGGGCTGTACCATGTCCTTCAGACTGAGGGGTGTGTGGGAGCGGGGGTGGGGGTTGAGGGCAGGGTCCGGTGAGAGGCCATGTTTTGAAGCAGCAGGGGGTTCAGAGCAAAGGGAGGTGACTGGAGAAGGGGGGAAGGGTTGGGGAGGGGGAGGTCGGGAGTCTAGGGGCTAGTGTCAGGAGAGAGGAGAGCTGGGAAATGCGACGGCGATCCCACTATGGTCACCACTGGAGTGTATGAACAATGCAGCAGTCCTACACACTGGCTTCACTCACAGGGCGTACCGATTAATTCAGAGATGTCTCCTTTTCTGAGATCTCAGAGCCTGGTGTGGCTACAGAAAAACATGCCAACCAACCTACTCACTGCACTTGTCAGGATGCCTCTTGAATGAATGGGTTCCTGGATGGCCTCATATCTGGGGCAGACTGTGCCTTTCAAAGCCAAAGCCAGCACGAGCTACGCGGCTACGTATATAGCTGCAGAAGAGCATGCCAAAACATACATCAACAGATCCTCTGATGTAGTGCCCTTCTGCATATCATGACGGTCAGGTATTTTACAGTTACTGCTTCTAAGACGCACAGTATTTCATAAAGAAGTGCTTTCTGAACTCTATCACACACACACACACACACACACACACACACACACACACGCAAGCTGTTCAGACTGGGTGGCGAGCGCCGGGCAAACCGCCAGCGAACGCTGGATGGGAGAGAGTGGCAGAAAGATGGAAGAAGTTAAGCGGGAGAGAGGAGCGGTGACGGCATGGCCGACACACATAGACAAACATATTAAAGTGTCCCCCCTCTGTCTATAAATGTCGGCTGAGGCTAAAGGACTGCATGAAATATCCCTCAGTTTGGTAAAAACGGGCACACTAAGTATAGGCCGGGCTCACCAGCGGACCAGAAACATGGCCAAAAGTGTGAGAGCTACAGATAAAAGAGGCTCTCTTCTGTGATCAAGGCCTTGTGTGGTGGGTGCAGAGGGAATTTATTTTGATGTATGGTAATCCAAAGGCACAATTTAGACTTTCAGGGTTTGAGGACCGGTGCCAAATGGTGTATTTGACCTCTGCCTGGAACCGCAATGTTGAATATATGCTGAAATAAAACTCTGGAAAGAACAATCCATAAAACAGAGAATAATGAGGTAAAAGTATAGAAAAGTACATCAGCGTGGACACACAGACCTCATTACTGTTTTTTTTCTGGAACATTTTGGACTTTTTGTTTTTGTTTGCTCCAGATTTGGAGTGAATACAGCGATAAACAACGCTGGCGAGAAAAAGTCCCATAAACTACTAAACGACACAATATTCACACATATAAAACAAATACACTCAAATAAAGACGTGGGTAATTTCAACATGGCCCAAAGAGACGTGGAAATAGATTTTATGAGCTATGCATATAAAGTCTAGCGGAGCAGATTTCTGAAAAGCTTTTTTTTTTAATGCTACACTGGGAAATCTTTTATCACTATTTACCCACTATGCTCATAGGCAGGCATGGGCGCAGCTGTGCTTGTGTGTGGGCACCGATAAGTATAGAAAAAAGGTGGGCGGCACTTATGTTCAGCTAGGCGCATCATGTGACACGTGTAGGTGGGAGGAGCGGAAACAATAAGCAGAGTGAGATACGTTTCATTTAGTGGTAGAGTCATGAAAAAAAGAGGACGGTTGAACACAAATAAAAAAAATTGAAGGTTTTTCGATAGAAGGCCTACAAGCACACGGAGGCTTTTGACCTAATTTTACAGAAGAACTAGAAGATAATCATATTTTTTTATTGTTGTGATATAAGAATTATGTGTTTGCCTTTAATTAACGCGTATTTAAAATAAAAATATAAAGATATATGATTCGCTTTGTGATTTTACAGCCATCTACGCTGCAAAAAATCGTGCAATGACACCAACTTTCTCCCAGAGAAAAGAGTTTTATATTTGGTGCAAAGAAATTCCACCTTGACTAAAATATCAGTGACGTATGACTGCAGGTCTTTGATAACCACAATGGAGTCGGCCAATCATTGAGTCAAAAGAGACATAAAAGTGGAGGAGAAGAAGAGCTGAACAGTCTAAAACTAAAGTTTCAATAAAATTAAAAGTATAAATAAACCATTTGGTTCAGTCAGCAGAATGTTAGTAGCGGAGGCTTGTCATCCATCTGGCACTGATATTTTACTTCCGATGGTGGGTTTGGACTGTTGCTTGGTAATATATTATAACCAATGTAATTTATTGCATTCGGAGTACACCTGCTGGTGCAATGCAGCACTCTGAGGAGCTACCAGTGGTGGAAGGCATACCCAGATCCTTTACTTAAAGCTGCTATAATCAATATTTTTGCATTAACAATGGATCACATGACTACTTGAACGGGCACGGCGGCAGTGATGAACACAGAGAATTATCACCTGACTCTGCATTTCCCGCTAGCTCTACAAAGATTTATAGCTTCGTATAACTTGTTTTGGTTTTCCAGCCCTTAACTTTACTGTTTTGGTCCAGTCTTACTGCTCGCATCAGCGTTGTTTCCAGCCACAGCGTGCAGCTGTTTCTGCCGACAAAAACCCTCTAAAAATCGCACTGTGTGCTTCTAGTCCAGTACCAAAAATGCATCTGGACAAAGATGGTGCGAGCTAGTGAACATAATGGAGTGTTTAGCGGCTAAAGCGCCAGATATTTTTCTAGAGACCAAAAATAGAGCTAAAAGGAGAACAGTGGAACTTACATAAACCAGTTGGCCAGAAACACGACACAAAGGAAAGGCAAATTTATGTTACAAATCTGCTGGATGTGTAAAACGAGTGAATATTTGCTGAGTCATAACGACGCAGAAAGGTGATAATATGTCCACGCTGCTTTGCAAAGCTTGCATTTGCTGCCACCTAGTGGCAAACAAACAGTTGTTGCAGGTTTAAGTTAAACTTATAACACCACATTGAGAAATTATTATTATAACTATTATTATATTGATGCATTGCATGCATGTTATCATTATTTTCATTTATACACTGTGAAACGTTATTCTGCAATACAACCAGTAACTATATATAAGCTACATAACTATAGCTATAGTATTTGCTTATGGAACGTAGTATAAAGAAGCATTAAATAGAAATAAACAAGAAAAGTATGATAAATTGGATTACAGTGCTTGGGTAAATATACTTTTCAAAACTGCAACAGGTCGGTCGGTGTGTCACTCGTGAAGCCTGCAGTAACAAAAGCTACCACCTTAGCCATCTGGTGAACAACGTTACACAAGGCTCCATCAGTCAGAGAGTTATGGTAAACATGTATAACTTCAACTTGTATTTGTAGTCCGTGCTCACGCTGTTAAAAACAGACAGACTGAATGCAGACACGCCGTGGATTCAATGCATCCCTCACATAAAGCCTGTTTGGCTCCAGTTCCCCCCTGTGGTACATATAGAAATGAGTGCCTGCCACCACAGTACATGTCCAATTATAACCAGCTTATTACGAATAAACAGCCTTAAATTATACATATTGTTTTTAGTCTCTGTAATATTCCCTAATTAGCTGCTATCTTGCTGAAATATCTGCTACGGCGAGGCTTCTCAGTGAGGAGCGGCAAACGAGGCCCAGATGCCCAATGAAAGCTTTGTCTGATAAAGCTAACAGAAGTTACTCTGATCTCTCCCTTAATTTGTGTTTGTGTGTGAATATGTGTAGACTCAAACACACACACACACACACACACACAGTTGTTTGTTCTACATTATTTCTGTGTCCTGCTCCTGGCACACTACACGAGCAGACTGGCAGCCAATTGCTCCCATGACCCTCTAGTCTTGCCACGCTAACAAGCTGGCGACCACACTAACCCCCTAACTGTCACAGAACTGGTCCACTAGCATGTGCACACACACACACACACACACACACACACACACACACACACACACACACACACACACACACACACACACCAAAGTGAGAGAGGGAGAGAAAAAAAAGCTCACACACTCGTCATCATTCAGGTAAGCAAGAAACAATATACATTAACAGAGTAGTGCCCCTCATTAACTGACGACCTCGCACATCATTAGCACTCATAAACACTGAGGTAATGTGTTACAGGTGGAAAGCAAGGACACCTTAACAACAGCGCAACCGTACACACACACACATCACAGTTTTAAGCCCATAACACCAAATAATTAGCTGGAATTCTCTGTCAATATCACCCACCCACCTCCACCCCCACCTTCTCCTACTGAAAAGTTGGTGGTGGGATTTCCCGCCACTGAGCAGCAGCAGGAGCAAGCAGGCAGAAGGAGAGAACGGAGCAGAGCAGAGCGGGAGACAGCAGACTTAATGATGAATTACATGATCACCTGCTATGCCTCAGAGCCTTTCATTCAGGTAGAGGATCACCTCCAGAGCGGGCAGAGGCGGAGGCCCCACCTCCTTCCCTCCCCTCCCTTCCCTTCCTCCTGTCCTCCGCCCCTCCTCATCTCTCACTCCCAACACCACCACCACCATCACCAGAACAGATGTCTGCTGTAACCCAGTAGCTCCCTTTGCTGTAGACACATGGAGGCGCCATCTGGACCGGAACGCTGCTCCTCTCCAGATTGGGGTTGTGCGTGTTGTTGTGTGTGTGTTTATGTGTGTGTGAATGTAAATCAGAGAAAGAGCTTAAATTTAGTTTTTGTCTGTGTGTGTGTGTGTGTGTGTCTGCATGCCATTTGTAAACGTGCGTGTTAGTGAGTAAGCATGTCTCTGAGACAGAAGGTGCCTTGTGCATAGATGACACACCTGAGTGCCTTTAGTCGTGTTTGTTTGGGTCGCATGTTGTTTTTCCGGCGCCGTCTTTCAGAGACGGTTGAGTCAGGCCTACGGCAGGTGGGACACCACTCGACAGCTCTGTCTAAACAACCGGCTGGATGAAGCGGCTAACGCTGATACTCGACAAACCCTCATTCACGCACACACACACACACACACACACACAAACAAACACAGACAAACACACACTCACCCCTCCTCCTTCTCTGTGTGTTTCAACGCTTTCTCTCTCTCGGGACTCGACAACAAAATTACAACACCCAAAGCTCTTAGCCGGATGTTGCTGACAAATTCACACCACCATGGAAACTCATGTTTGCGTGTGGTGTGTCACAACAATGTGGCTTTTTTTTTTCCTGATATGATAACGTACATGATTACACATTGAAAATATAGTGGATTGTTTGTCAGACAGTGTGTGTGAGGATAACAAGGAGTAATTTGTGTTTTCTGAATGTTCTCGGGAACGTCTTCATCTTCCTCGATGTCTGATTTCTTTCACAGATTTACAACAACATCTTTGAGGCAGACAGGCGGTGGATGTTATGGAGCTACTGGGCTACCAAAAGGCTTTGGTAAACCCACAATGGACAACAGCAGACATCTGGTAGAAACACAACCCCACCCAGCGGCAGCATAGCCAGAGAACAAGACACAAGAGAGGGATGAAGAGAAGAGAAGAGGACGAATGGAAAATGCAGAACAGCTCAGGGAGCTCACAGGAAGTGCAAACAGACTTGAAAAAAGGACAGAAAGAGGTGTATACAAGTTGAGGGTGGTGTGAGCTGAAGGAGAGCATACATGTACACAGTATAATGTTTAATGTTGTTCTAACCATGGTAAGGAAACTGCACTCCATCGCTCTCATGCTTAATCTTCCTCTCCTGCACACTGGCCAAATGGTGCTGCACTGAAAGGCCAAACAAGGGGAGAAGGGAAGAGTTAACAATGGAAGAGGGGAGGAGAGAAAAAGACAGAGACAGAGACAGAGAGATATGTGGAAAGAATGAGAGAGAGAGAAAGAAGAGTGGTTAAATAATGGGCAACAGGGGATTTTAATGTTATGGAGTGCAGCAAGTGTCTATAAAGTAGTTACATCATTACTGCTGGCGGTATTAAAATGGCAGCATGTGAGTGGGAGTGACGGTTATAAATCGGAGAATACATGAATTTCAGCAATTTAACATAATCCCCAAAGTCAAATACTAAACCCCAGAGATATACAGTACAGGAAGTCTATTGTAAATACATCTGACATGGTCCCCATCATGATGGTTAAAAATGCTGCAAGCCAAAAAGGGTGAATGGTTATGACTCAGGAAGTAAATGGGCGGTTACTCTGGTGCATATAAAGACGACGGAGAGGGATTTAGATGGTAAAACTCAGAGAGTCTGCACAAGAACAGAATAATTCGACATTTTGGTTACTTGCTTTCTTGCCAAGGGCTCGCTGAAAAGTTTGATATGCCTGTCTGTAGGGAAATGTAATTATGAAGTTAGCTTAGCACAAAGGTTTAAAACTGATGAAAAGGTTAGCCTGGCTCTGTTGGAAGGCAACAAACTCACAAATAAATACAGTTTAATTTGTACAAAAAACAAATTATAAAAACAGTTATGTGATTTACAGCTGGAGCCAGAAGCCGCTTAGTTTAGCTTAGCACAAAGACTGTGGAAACAGCTAGGCTAGCTGTTAGGTTAGGCAACAAAATCTGTTTGGTACAGCTCACTTATATCTTGATGTTTTACGAAAGCTGAAGCATAAAAACAGCTTCCAGAATTGTTTTCTCCGTTAACAGTCTTTGTGCTAAGCTAAGCTAAGCTAAGCTAAGCTAACTGGCTGCTGGCCGCAGCTTCATATTTACCGTACACACACGTGTGTGTGGTATCAATCTTCTCATCTACCTCTCGGCAAGAAAGCGAAAATGCCAGACTATTCCTAACATGTGACACGTTGATGAACATATGAATCTCACTATGATAGCCTGTTGTGTTTGGCCTTACTCAGAAAGTTAATTAAAGCCTGATGAACAAAATAAAACGCAAAAGGGACAGACACAAAATAAAGTCCATGTAGCTTTTGACAGTTATCTCTGTTTTATCTACTGTATGTGGCTCTGACAATCTCAGACATCACACACACTCTCTCTCACACACACAATCCAGGAGTTTTATATAAAATATATCCATCACTGCCACTTTTCTCACTGACAACTGACAAATAGTTAAATGTACTCAGTTCGTGGTCTATTTAAAGGGTCAGTTCAGCCAGAACAAAATGTCACATGGTAAAGACACATTCACACTTTCACGTAGTAAATATGCAGATCTTTTTTTTAGTTTCATTTGCAGAGGTTTGGAGGATTGATGACACTCCTGCCTCCACCCCATTATAACAAAGGTGTGGCAGTCATGTAAAAAGTTATATTGGAAAAACTTGACAGTAACGTGTCATTTGAGAGACCTCACTAGCACAGATCTTACAATTTTTTTTTGTTGGGAGGGGTTTGAAAAGAGTCACCAGTGAAAATTATTCTCAGGAACTGGGACATTCAAATGTCACATTTCAAATGATACAAATGATGGTCATTCACTTCCATTGTACTGGGGTGGGAAAAAAAACTTCTGCAAATACAACCAAAAACAATCTGCATGTTCAAACCACTCTGAGTAACAGGGGGAAAATATGTGTGTGTTTTGGGTAAACTGGCCCTTTAAAGTCCCTGCAGCATGTGACATCTACCTCAAACAGGCCTTTTCTTGGCTCGGTGGGGGTGGGAGTACACGTTTGTGAGTGAAGTAGAAGTTGTGAATGGAAGCGGTTGAGAAAGAGAGTCGGGATGATGAGGGGGAGTCAAGTGATGAAGACAAGGGTCAACACAGTACAGAGGCAAGGGGTGTGTTGGTGGATGGAGTGGAGCTGTGGCGTCTGGTCCATTTCAAGTCAGTTAGTGAAATTAGCGTGTAAAGATATTTTGGATTAAAGGCCCCTGAAAACAGATGTTCTCAATCAGCTTCTTACTAGAAGTGATGGACATCTCACCAGCACCAATCAGGATTTAGCACTAACAAATGAATAAATAACTAGAACTTGAATAACATTTCAAGATCTGTCTCCTTACTGAGAGTTAGATGAAAAGATTGCTGTCATGTCTCTACAGTATGGCAACAGCTGGTTAGTTTAGCTTAGCATAAAGACTAGGAACAGCTAGCCTGGCTCTCCAAAGATAACAAAATCCACCTATCAGCACCACTAAAGCTCACTAATTAACATGTTAAACCTTGTTTATTCAATCTGAAAAAACTCCAGGAAGTTACTGCACCCACCTCCTGAAACCACAACGTATCATTTTACACTTTGTAGGACTACAGGTTAAACAAACAAAGATATAATGTGTTAATTAGTGAGCTTGGATTACGTTACCTTTGGACTGAGCCAGACTGGCTGTTCACAGCCTTTATGCAAAGCTAAGCTCTTCTCCAGGCTAGCTGTTTCCACCTGTTTCCAGTCTTTATGCTAAGCTAAGATAACCAGCTGCTAGGCAGTAGCTCTGTATTTGCTGTACAGACATGAGAGCAGTATCAATCTTCTCCTCTAACTCTCAGCAAGAAAGCGTTAGTATAAGTATTAGGGTGAAAAAGGTTTTCAGGGGCTTTAAAACTAAAAAGACACTAGAGGAGCTGCTTCAGCTGTAGCCTCCATCAAAGTATTGTATTTGTATTAATAGATACCAGTTAAATCTTTGCGTCTGAATTGATGTGAACCTCAGCCCAGCTCCAGAAGAATCTGATGGTGAAGGCTGTAAGGGGCACTACCTGCATCCACATCATTAGGCCAACCGCTGGACTGAGAGCTGCTGCCAGCCGCCGGGGAACGGCCTGAGTAGAAGACATCGTCCACCGGGCTCTCCATCTCGCTGTCGTCAATGGACTTGCGCTTGTTGGAGCTGAGGGGAAAAGAAGAGAGGAGGGGGGAGGGGGGTGGTGTTGTTTAATCCATGAAGAAGGGGAAGAGGAAGGAGAGATTTTGAGATTAATCTGTTTTTTTTCTGAAACTTGCATGCTAGCCTGATTTCTCAACCACTGTTTGGTGCTCTAATGAATGCACGCATATTATTTGGGGGGACATCTGAGGACAATGTGAGTGCTTATTTCGTCTGGAGTCAGACATGTGTCTGCATGAAATCAAGAGTTATAAAAATTCTAAATGTCAAGGTTTCCTTCAATGTTTTGTTTTCATATTATGTTTTAGCCAGGGGGGACAACGCAACGCCACTGGAGACAGCGAGACAAACATCAGGCAGAATTTATTCAACACGCTGTATCCATACTGGCCCGAAGCAGCCTCACGCTAGAAACTGGGCACAGAAAGAGTGCACGGCGATGCTGGAACGCATTTATGTGTGTGTTTGCAGATTCTTATAGACTCATACATCTGTGACCAATAAAATGAAAGGGGGGTTGTGAACGTACAGTGTTTCACTGCTGATCCAAAATGTTTAAATATGTGTGCGCTCATGTGCATATCTATGTGACAGCATGCGTGTGTGGCTTTCATTGCGAGTGTGATGCAGGGGTCTGTGTTACATTAGTATCAAGGGAGATATTCTGTAATGAGTGTAACTACCTCCGTGGGAGACTTGCATAAAGCTCCATTTCAGTCCTGCAGCGTAAAGATGAGCGAGGGAGGACGACAGAGGGAGCGAGGGGAAATAACAGAGACAAAAGACACAAATGCAGACGGAGTGACGGACAGATCGGTGGGAAAAATGAGAGGGAACGAGAAGGATCAGCGGTGAAGAAAAAGAGGGGGAAAGGGAGGAAGGGTTGGGAGAGAGGGAAAAGATCAAAAAGCAGAGTAAGCTAAGAATACAGCAGCGTTAAGAGGTTATAGACTCAAGAAATGAAGAATATTAGTACAGAGGAAAAAAAGAACAGTTTGAGCATTTCGTGTTTGTGTGTGTACCTGGTGGAGGGGGTGGAGGTGATGGAGCGCCGTCCCAGGGTCACCTGGTTGATGTTATAGTAGCCGGGGCTGTCCAGGTCAGCCAGGGAGAAGTTGGGGCCGGTTGCTGTAGCCACAGGGGCTATACACACACACACACACATCACACACACACACACACACACACACACACACACACACACACACACACACACACACACACACACACACACACATCACACACCACATAGAATAATATCAGAAAATGTGCATCTACATACTGTAACTAATCATGTCTTTATTTTCTTAAAGGACAAAGCTGGTGTTGATGTACTTTTATTTATTATTTGGCTCTATGGTTGTCTAAAATATTTGCACTGACATTCATGGTCCCCAGAAGATGAATTCAAATGACTTTCCAACTCTTTTCCTTCAGTGCCACCATGAGGTCTTGACAACTATTGGTCAGATTGACATGACACTTAAACTGGCCTGAGAACAGTTTGGGCTCTTCAGGTTTTAACGGCAGATAGTCCCCAGAAAAGCGGAAGGAACCGGATGGACTTAAACACATGATCACAATCATGATCTGCTAAGGATGACTCATAACAACTTTTTGGTGATCCATTGACTTTTTATACAGCTACATGATCAGGAGCAGGTTGGTGTCCTGGTATTTATTAGCTGTTGTTTCCTGACACCGGACTGATCCTGGACAATCTGTTATGTTTTTTTCAGTGGATCTCCTGACAACTCTCAACACTTTGTGCTTCCCCGGGCCTCTCTGTGGCCTTCAAACCCATTGGTTTCTACTGAAAATGTCACTCTTCAGTAAATTTTCAAAAAAAAAAAGTCTCAGTAATGTCCTGAAACAACTGGTCATTGTAGCTTTAAGCAAACATAACTCAAAACTAAATACTATATTTATTGGGAACTCTTTTCAGCTGTGGATTAAAACATATTTGGTGTGGTTTAGTCAAAATAAACTACTGTGTGTGTGTTGAAGTTAAAAAAGGAACATATCACCCAGTACAATAAAGACACAGACAATGCTCCTCATCAGGATCAATTCATTCTTGTTGATAATAAGAGAAACATAGAAAACACCAGCCTTATCCTTCAAACTGTACTGTTTCCCAGCATAAAAAGCGTGCTCCTTGGTGCATGACAGATGCTGCCATGTGCACGGTGTTATAACAAAGTGACTGTATGAAGTGTACGAGGACTGACAAGCAAGAGTGTGTTGTCTACATGGAGATTGACAGGGGAAATTATAGCTGTGACTCACTCTGAGACACGCGGACCAACTCGGCTACGTTCCACACCCCTGAAGTCACAAAGCAGTCCTGGAAACTCAAGTGGCCTGGGTAAAAAAAAAAAGAGAGAGAGAGAGAGAGAAGAGTGTGTGAGAGTGCACTGCATACACCAAAACATGCATAAAATTACATGTGCACACAGACACACAGCAATCAGTATACACACACATATAGACTGAGCTGAAAAACATATGTATGGAAAAGCCAGTGTCATCCAGTGGGACCATGTGTTTTCTATAAGACACAACAGGCCTGTTGGTTTGGACATGTTCATTTTTTTTCACTGTTGACAGTCTAACATACACATCCAATCAGGTCCAACAAGTGAGGCTAATCTGCACATAGACAGCTGTTTGAATGAATAATGCATTGTGCATTCTGATATCTGTGTATATATCATGCACATGCATACTGAAGCACACATGCAGTGGTCCAACGTTTAGATGATCTAAACCACTTTTTTTTGGACGTGAAACCCGAAGTGAGCAAACCAAAACACTGTGAAAACTGTGATGGACTGCCACAAAAAGTTTGATTAAACTGAAGATTTTTATTTAAAATCTTTACGATCGTCTGACTGCTGGTGACTTTTTTTTTTTTAAACCATGTCACTATCACTGATAATAAAGTGTGATTAACCTCTCAACCCTTTACGTCTAACTATGAGTCCCCAACTTAAACCTATGCCTAGATCTAAGCTTACTTTTAGTCCTAAACCTAAACACACAAATAACTCCTCATGTTAGTCTAACTTTAATCAGTAACTATAATCAATATTTTTATATGAATGAACAGGTCACATGATAACTGTAAATGGGGTCACAAAGCTGCAGAGAGTTATCTGCAGTTCCCTCTAGCTCTACGGAGCATTTTAGCCTCTTTTAACTTGTTTTACGGCTTTCAACTTTCCTGCTTTGGTTCTGTAGACAGAAGTTAGCAGCTAATGAATGAACATAGTGAAGCCTTTAGTAGATAGACGAGCTCACGGAGGCCAAAACATCTAAAAGGAGAGTGAATATTAGACTTATATTTGACAGGTGGTTAGAAACACGACTCCAAAGGAATGCTAATGTTGCTACATATCCGCTGGATGCGTAAATAGGCAGCTGTTTGCTAATTTCAAAGCTGTGGCAACTTCAGTGGTGATAATATGCCCACACTGTGTTCACAGTTTGTTTCTGCTCAGTAAATACTAACTCCTAAAACTGATTTTTATCATTAAAACTTAGCTTAGCATTAACATTGACAATAATGTAAGTTTCCAGTGTGTGTGTGGGGTTCTTTGAGCATGTTGGTGGAGCATGACTTTGTGCATATGCCGTTCTGAAGTTTTGAGTTGAGTGTGTGACACTCTGCTCTATAATGTCCATATCCATAATATCCAGGTTTATGCAGTGTGCGTATAAAGGACACCCTTAGCTCTAGGGTTGAGTGAACTTTCAAACCACACCCTTCCTCCCTCCTTCATTTCATCCCTCTCTCCATCTGTCCATCCCTTCTCTCCTCCCTGCTTTCTTCACCCCCCTCACCTCTCGTTTTCATTTGCAAACCCCCCCCCCAACCAACTCCCTTCACTTTTCTCCCGCTCTGTCCTTCGCTCCATCCCTGTCCGGGGTTAACCACAGCGGGGACAGCGCATGAGGTCAGCGCTCAGCTCGGCAGCGGCCATGTGGTTCCCATCTTCCAATAACGTCAGTGTGATTTATGAGTGGCCCACCACAATCCCAGCACAACCCCCACAGTACAGTACCATCAGCTCTCCTTACCATAATAAACTTAGACCCAACTCTGTTGGGACACACACACACACAGAGGCCTGTATGTAGGGGTGGTGTGCATATACAGCAATGTGCGTGTATGTTAGCGTGTGCGATTGTATGTCGGCGCAGGTATGTCAGACATTTTTTCTGCATGTGTGCGAACAGGACATGCTTGTAAACTCACCATTTGGTGGGGGCTTGACGTCTGTGTCTCCTTGCTGGTTTGAATTGTCTGATTGTCCTGATTGTTCTGAAAGAAAGAAGAAAAAAAAAGAAGATAAAGAGAGATGGTTAGTCAGGTGGACAGATGTCTGGACGCTACCCAAGGTGATGGGAAATGGCGCCTTCTTTCATTCTTTCCACTGAAGACAGACAGACATAGGGCTGAGATTAAAGATTGGAGCGTGTTTCCTCTCAGGTTGGACCTCAGTTGAAAGTTATAAAATGGCGAATCAGGAGGTTAATATCCTGACTTCTGGAGTCACCGTAGGAAAATCACTTTTCAACATCAAAAAACAATTATGTTGGAGCGTCTGAGGAGAACTTGTCCTTTTTGGCTTCGCTCTCCGAACCACTTAAACGCACACACACTATTTTAGTTGAAACCTTTGACAGCTTAACTTGAGTAAAGTGTTAAAGGTCCCATGAAACCTCAGCTTCTTCTTCTTCAACTTGAGGGGTACTTGTAAGAGGTACACTTTCGGGTTCTGGGCATTGTTTGGACTGCATCTCCTGTGTGTGTTTACCTTAACCTCCATAGGGGCAGACAGGCAGAGAGCTGCCTGCTTCAGCTAGTTTTGTTTGGCACGCTGGCTGCCATTCTTTTTCAGATGCGTAATGCAGCCTTGTGGAGTTTTATGGTTATATCATATATATACCATTCGGGCCAATTACCGCACAGCTCTGAAGCTTTAAGGCCATCCTGGGCCAAGTCTCCTTAGCCAGAACGTGGCCCCCTTGCAGAAAGTACTAGGCCCCCTCAATCTCAACATCTTCTAAGCCCAAATCAGCATCCTAATCTTGGGTGGCATTAGTGGACGACGTGCCAGCAAACTGCTGCACTATTCACACTGTCTGCGTGTTGCCAAAACCGAGGAAACAAAAAGAGACAAACAAAATCACCTCATCACTCCGGGTCAAAAAGAAAAACACACTGGGAAAGAGTTTCTTTTTTTTTTTCTCGCAACACTCTGTCCTCATTCTACGAGAGAGCGAGAGTCCATCTTCGCGTACTTCTCCCTCAATTCCTCTCACACTCGTTCTGTCTCTGCTTCTCTTTCTCTCTCGTGCCGTCGCTCTGTGGAATCCTGGCAGCCATCTTAGCGCTTGGCAGCCATCTTAGCTTTGGCGGTACCCATGCATTCCTGCTAGCTGACGGCACACCCACACACACACGCGCGCGCGCACTCACACACAAACAGACACACATGCTTACAAAGCACACTCTCTCTCACACACACAGACCCAATGGTCTTAAAGATAAAAAGACCTACAGAGGATATGCAATGCAAATGGAGTGAGGATAAAACCACTGGGATGTTTGTCTGCAATTCTGAGAGTAGTGTGTCGCCCGCCCAATAGCGTGTAACAGAGAGTGTATGAGTTCAATAAAAATGAGAGATGATCACAGATGTCAGACACTCATCAAGTGTGAGGAAGGACAGGAAATGGGAAGGAAAGGAATCATTCTAGTCAAGTAAGGTGAAGATGAAGCCCGGGGCCTTCTTTATCGCAGCGCCCCGACAATCCTGATCGTTTCACTCCGAGCACAAAGCGTTAAAACCTTTTAAACCTGTATGCCTCTGAAAAATCTCTCTTGTGTGTGACAGCATCCAAAGCCAAAATCGAGTGCTGAGTTGTCATGACAACAGGGGATGGCACACCACAGTTAAAGTCCCTAATGATGAGTGGTTGTTGAAGCCTGTGTGTGCATATGTGTCGCTGTTTGGCCTGGCAATTAGTTGGAATGAAGATAATAATATAGCATACTGGCACGGGCTCAACGTGTTGTTTTGTTTAAGTATTTCTTGGCATCAAACACACCGGAGGCCGCTGTGCTACACTATAACAAGGTCGACTTTACTATATCAGTCTTTCTGCGTTTTTAAGGTGTTAAATCCACTCCAATTATGTTTTCAACCAAATTTTCAAACTTTGAAGTTTTCTTGGCAAAGTGTGAGCAAAACTACTTAAATTTGATGTGAACACTGAAGCTATTGTGAGACAACAGAGAATCCATCTTCTTCGCAAACTATCCAGTCCATCCATCCTCTGCTGTGAGTCTTCCAACTTTTGCTTTTCTCCATTAAAGACACACACAGTTTGGTTAAAAAAAAAGGTATTTTGTCTTGTGGACAGGTTTCTGCAAGAGAATTTTCTCTGTTGGCATCAGGGCAGTGTTATATTTTACCTGCCGCTGCTCTAAATCATTCATTCCATCTGCGATCTGATTGTTAAACGCTCTGCAGTCTTTCTTTTAACCGCTGTAAACTGTATCTGATCTTTTTTATTGTGCTCAGTGAGTCTATTTATCAAATTATTTATAGATGATCTTTTGTATCATCTATTTGTTTGTACAGTATGTTGATGTGTTTTGTGAAGCTTCTCTGAACAAATTGCCCCCAGTGGGATTAATAAAGCTGTTTTGAATTGAATTGAACTTAAGAAGTGGAGTGAAGAGGCTTAAAAGTAATTCCAATCAATTACACAAATAGATTCCTCATTGCACCCATTGAATTCAAGTCATCTTTGTGCAAACTTGTTCCCAAACCTTAAAGGCAACGTCCATTGACTGTGGACAAGGATCTGAGAGGCCTGAGGAGGTGAAAGTATGCAGTGTCCAAACAAAAGCAAGTATGCAGTATCCAAACAAAAGCAAAGAAATTGCTAAAATGTTGCTGTACAACATGAATTTAGACTGTTGCCTGTGTAAAAGCTCACAATTTCTTTCTAACAATGATGATGGCCAACTTAAAACAGGCTGCTTTAAACCTCCAAGAACCTTTTTTTGGCCACTTTCATCTGGAGTTGTATTTCCAGCTGATGACTGACGCCCCTTTTAGTCCTATATTTGCTCTCCACCGACTTTTGAATATCTGGCTCTTTAGATGCTAAATGTTCCACTATGTTCACCAGCTGGTTGCTAACCATCACTGTCTGCCGGGTTCAATGCCGGGCTCAGCTGCACTGCTCATAACGGTGCAGACGAGAGCTGTAAGACTGAACCGAAACAGTAAAGTTGCGGGGCAGAAAACCAAAACAATAAACTGAAAGATGCTAAAACGGTCCATGTAGCTGAAGGGAAGTGTGGGTTCATCACTATGAGCGATGCTTGCCACATTACACATACGAATATGAGCTGATTTTCATATAAAAATATTTAAAATGCAGCTTTAAGGTACAACTACCATCTTGAGTTTGTCGTGATATTTACTTTCAGACTTCTGGCATACAGAGTATGAGCATTTATTAACACGAGAGGTTCAAATCTTTTCATGTGCACACACCAAACGAGGATATGCACGCCTCCGAAGCACAAACATACTCTTGCGCACACACACAAAAACACACACGTTTAAACACAGATGAATCACCCTTATCTCCTGCACACAGTCGCCCCAAGGCCCCCTGCACATGCCCTGCCAGAGATAATAGAGCACAGACACACACAGGCCATCAAATATATCATCCTATCGCTCCAATCACACACACACAAAGACACAGTGAGTTCATTTAGTGTCTTGGTCAGTATACAGCTACTGCTGATACACTCCTGCAGTGTGTACACAAAACACTGGCTATACATTTATCACACTGCAGATGCAGACAGAGGCAAATAATTCACACACAAGCTAACATACAAACACTGGAAATCACACTCACTTAATCAATCCATTCATCATACACACAGACACAGAAAAAACAACACACATCCCCCCCACACACACACACACACATACACACAAGTGGAAATCATTAAGAGACACTTCAATGTAAAATTACATACACATGCTCACTTGCTTAGTACGCACGCAGCCGATGCCAGCGCTAATGGACTCATTTACTGTGCGCACATTCATATACGAGTGCACATTGCTCACACAGGCACTTTTTTTTTTTTTTTGCTAATTTACCAAACAGCTTAGAGTGTTTGTTTGTTCATCACAAGCACACATGAGCAAACAGGCCCTCTGTAATCTAATGTGCACTAAGTGAAGGGGATTTTTCAGACTGTTGACAGACTATAAAATCAACAGTCCAGCACTGGAGATAAAATATAGCAGCTCTGGACGGAACCTGACGGAAAGAAGGGAGGGGAAGAATTCAACCGAGGATGTTAGACTCCCATAAATACATTTTTCTCTTATTCAGTGTTAACATCTCACAATGGAAATGTGTTACTGATTCCCGCTAAAAAGAAGAAAAGATCTTGAGCAGAAAGGCAGAAGCACTCGGCGATATGCACCGACTTCACCTCCTCTTAAATCAGTAACAGCACATCCTTTGTTAGTGTTTCCCAACGCGGCTCTCACGCTCTTCTTCTATCGTTCTGAAAATCTATAATTTGCAAAATCTGAAAATAAAGAACCTTTCCCTCAGCTTACACACACACACACACACACACACACACACTGGGCAAGATATTTTTAATCTGGATGAAAGGTGGGTAAAACACACACCAAACGGCTGGTCCAGATGTCGCTAAAATATCTCACTTCTGCATATGATTCTGCGTGTGAATCTTCGTGCTAAGCTAACCAGCTACTGGTGACAGATTCCTATTTATTTACTTATTTACAGACTTGAGAGCGGTACTGATCTTCTCATGTCTCTCACTCACACACACACAATACACTACTGTACGGAAAAAAGTATTTATATAAAATATATAACTAATATATGACTAACAACATGACTGACTTTACTCGCCATGAGGAGAACTACGTCGACATCTGTGGCTCTGGTAAAGCTTGAACTTTGATGATGTCATAGTGACATCATCAGGGTTGTCTTGGCTGGAGCTTGGTGAAGAGTCTTCGTTACTAACTGTAGACATGAAGGAGTTTGACAGATGCGTGTATTTAAATTTAAACAAAAGAAAGAAAGCACTATTGTGGTGCATTATGGGAATTTTCGTTCTATCTTCCACCTCCTCCCTCTATCCCTCTCTCCCCCTGTCCCCCTCTCTAAACTTAACCGGTCACAGCATATGACTTTCCACCATGAGCTGGGTTCTGCTTGAGGTTCCCGTTTCAAAGGAAGCTTTTCCTTGCCACTGTCAACAAGTGCTTGCTCATGGTGTGAATTGTTGGGTCTAAATAATATTATAAATACTACAGTTCAGACCTGCTCTATAGGGAAAGTGTCATGAGATAACTTGTCATAACTGTCATGATTTGGAGCGATATGAATCAAAATTTAAATTTAAATTTAAAGTGTAGGATCCAGCATTTTTTGGAACTTTTGGGACTTCAAGTCAAAGTCGGGCTATCCCCGGCCTCTGCTGCATCGATTTCACCCACTCACTTTTCAATCTGTCTTCATAGAAGTGCAATACTAAATTGCGGGCGCTCCCCTTCATAAAGGATAAATGCCTATCTAAGACAGATGGTGGCAGGTTACAGGTTTAAATTCGAGGATCTACAAGGAAAACAATGATCTTGATCTTGAGCAAAGCATTAGTTCCAAGATCAGAAGTAGAAGGCTACGAGTAAACAGCCATCAGATGTGAACAAGACACATTGTATAAATACATGCCACTGCATAGATTTGACTGTCAATACAGGCCTAGCCTGCAGCCTGTGAGCCCTTTGACTCTCTCTCTCCCTCTCTCTCTCTCTCTGCCTCCACCCTCTGTGTGCTGTGTCATTTAAGGATAGCTCCCCAGACATGGTTCAGTTCACAGTCAAATGATAGGGGCCTCTTCCTCCGACTGCTCCAGAGCTCTGCGGACAAATCTACCACTGTTCTCTCCCTCTTCATCTCTGTCTCGCCTCTGCCTCTCCCTTTCACTCTCTCATGTTGTAAACCCCCCCCCCCTCACCACCACCGCCGGCTCCTCAGCTTCCCTGACTTCTGTCTATAGCATTGCATCTGTATGAGCTTGTAGGTCATTTCCGGGTGGAGTATGCAGGTACCAGCAGCAGCTCAGTCTCGGGTTCCTGGGTTAATGTGGGAATGCAGCTGTGCTGTTGAGTCCATACATCTCTAGATGTGGCAGTGGGGCAGCCCTGATTGTATTGCACTCTGCACATACGGAGATACAGAAATACTAAATATAATGTAGCATGTATGCGCGGCTTCATGCTGATGGAAGATGGATGTAAAGCAGGCGGCGTACAGGCAAACTGCACTGACTGACTTATATATATATACAAGAGTGTGTTTGAGTTTAAGTGTGTGTGGCTGCACAGTCTCACCGCCTCTCTCCACCACCACCACCACCACCACCACCACCCCCATCCACCAGCCTCTGGATAAAGAAACCGAACAGCCTCCCCAATTGGGTTTCGCTTAAGAGGTTTATCGGTATGTTGCTAAACATTCTGACCTTTTTTTTAAATCTTTAATGCGCTTAAAATGTTCCAAACCCTCCTAATCCCCACGGCTATCCCACACAGATGTTCGCTCGGCTCTTTTATTGGACTTCATTTCAACCTCTTTTTTTTTTCTTCGTCTTCTCCTCCTCCTCCTTCAACACCTCCTTCATCCTCTCCACATCCCTCTTCTCCCCCTCTTCTCTCCATTCGCAGATTTGTTTCCACTTTTTTAAAAACTACTCATCGCCTTCTGATCAACCCCCCCATCACCACCGCCGCCGCCCACCCCTGTGCTTCAATCTTCTACAAGCAAAGCTCATCCTGACCCTGGTTTATAAGCCAGTGGTTCTTATTGGATCCTGCTGTAGTCGGGAAGTAGTTGATGGTACAGCGTGTCTGTCCCAGGAATGACCCCGGCTCACTGTAGCCGTCATTAGGTCCAGAGTAATGAACGCAAGTTGTGACAGGAAGCCTCTTTCTCCAAAGGTGCCCCTGAATATTTCATGGGAATTTGCTTTATTAGATAATATAGAGTTGAGTGTAACGAGATAATAACTGAGGACGTGATCGAATCACACTGTGGTTATGCGGCGTTCCTGCTGAGGAGCCATTAGGACATCTGGAGCAGCTGATACACAACTGAGTCATCCACTTTGACTCTGGCCTTTCCGTTACCCTTTCACTGACTCATTCTAACGTGGAAGTTTCACTGAGTTATCTCTGTCAATTTTAGAAGGAGGTTCTAACGCGGGAGACGGAGTCAAAAGGTGATTCACTGGAAGACGTGTGGGGAACACACTGTTACACTTAAATCAAGCAAATATGCTGACATTTTGCAACAAAAATAAAAAAATGTGTCTTTACTTCAGACTTCATTTAGTTTCCTTGATAAGGGTGATAGATATTCTCTGCTGAATGTGTCCCATTCAAGTGTATTTTTAATTTTAGCTAACTAAAAGTATGATAGTAATGATTATTTTTTTGTCTGAAAAACATGCAGACGGGTGGTAATAGTGGTATTTCCTTCAAAGCTCCATCCCAGGGCAAAAGTCTTAACCATGAAATACATTGCTCTTTATGCGTAATATATTTACGGCGACTCAGGTGATTTTTTTTTTTTATCAACTTCTCCTCTTCAGGTTTTTTCAGTCTGAGAAAATTGAGAGATTTAAGCGAGGTGGACAAGAATAGGATTTTATGAAGCGAGGTGGACGTGCCCGCCCTTACGCACTCGATCTACTGAGCGGAAAACTTTGAAAAAATTAAAAAAAGTCGTTGAGTGACTTACGCCGGCACATGTTGTGTGTGTTCAGGTTCCTAATGAAAAACAGCGTCCTCCCAAAAGAACTCAGTGTTCTTTGACTGACAGGATGGCCCCATTAACTGTCAATGGTGCAGCTCATTCACGCTTACAAATCAAGGCTGAGCTTTCTAAGACTGAAGGAATAACACTCGGGGTTTTCTGTTTTAGGATGGATTTTCCCCTTCCGCTATTTTTGGCGCTTTCCTGGGAAGTTTATTTGGCTTCCATATCCACACCCTACCTATTAAACCAGCAGCTTCGAATTCTGGCCAATTCCTCCAGCGCGACGGTGGTGTCAACAAAACAGCAGTTACAGCCTCGTAAGCTTACAAATTCACATCGTTCTGATGCGCTGAAATATCAACCTGAGTCTACGTAATCAATCTTTGTTCCCACATTCAGTGCAGAAGTGACAATAGTGCATCTCTATGTAGTTCACTGAATGTCTGGTATGTAACTCCATGTGACAGCACAGCATGGGGCGATGTGATTAATCGTGAAATGTGTTTCTGTGCTGGTAGTGCTGAAGTGTGAATGTGTGGGCGTCAGACTATAAATACATCAGTCGGTGGCTATGGATGTGTGATTGTGTCTTATATATGTTTATGATAGCGTATACGTGCAAAAAATTTCTGGAGAGCACATGTTGAGGCGCAGTTGGAGATAAGCGTGTAAACATCTGTGACTGACAGGCTGAGTGGCGGCGTGTGGGAGGGAGATGCAGCTCTCTCTCTTTTTATAAAAAAAAGAAAAAGAAAAAAAAAAAAAGATACGCACAACATGCGTGTGCATCAGCATGTACGGCAGCTTGTGGGAGTATCTGCACGTGCGTGTGTCTGTGCCTATATGTGGGAAAGTTCAATAAATTGAGAGCGATAATTCCACGTTAGATGCACATCTGTGTTTTTGTATATGTGTGCGTGTGAGAGAGAGAGAGAGAGAGAGAGTGTGTGTGTGTGTGTGTGTGTGTGGCCGCCTGGCCCGAGCCCTGTGCCAGCAAGGAGCAGGTGTGGGGAGGCAGCCCTGCATTGCCCGTTGCCCATCTGCGTGGCCGTCTGTGTGCCGCCTGCGCCCTCTCTGTGCCAACGCCACACAGAGCCGGGGAGCCAGGGGGTGAGAGGGGGGGTGAGAAGGGGTGAGAGGGGCCTAAAGGGAATCAACCATGGGAGAGAGAGGAGGGCAGGGGGTAGAAGGATGGAGGGATGTGGGGGGTGGCTGGCTGGCTGCCCATGTATACCCCCGCACCACCCCCACCCCGCCTCCTCTCTCCCTCTGCCCTCTTTTATCTTTTATCTGTGCCTATGCTGATGAGCTGTGATGTACAGGGAGAGATCGACAGGGAGGGAGAAAGAGGGGAGACAGGCAGACTATCCAGCTTGTTCTCGGGTAGTAAAGCACTTTCTGTTTAGAAAGTTTGCAAAAAAAAAAGAAAGAAGAAAAAAGAAGCCTCGGCTTCCCTGATTTGGACCCTTCCTCCTCGTGTCTGCGCCTCAAAAACCTCTCGATCCAAACGTTCACATGGAACTGAGAAATGCATATGGAGAGGTGTCATTGCTCCATTTGGCCAGCAGATGTCACTTGCTGGCAGTGGGGGGCGCAAACGCAGCAACACATGCTAAAGAAATCTGCCTCTCGCAGGGGGAAGAGAGAGAGAGCAGTGGGAAAGATTTCAGCAGGGCTGCCATGGCTTTAGCAAAGAAGCGAGGGTGTAGGAAGGGAGAGGAAGGGGGAGGGAGGGGAGGTTAGAGCAGAAAGCTCTCTCGCTTCAGTCAATATTCCTACCAACAGAGAAAATATCTGACTTAACTGAAAAGTTCAACAGAATCCTGTTCATCTTAGACAGACTGGACGTCAGGTTTGAACATTTCCACCCTAAAATCATCACCGTGTGTGTTTTCTTTTTTGTGTGTTCCTGATCACATCCGTGAAACATGCTTGGTAATATCATCAGGTCACAGCTGGCCTGACGACATGGACAATAAACACATAGTGAAAAACACTCAAAGTCAAGCCCAGACTTTAGATTCTGGCAGGTTTGTTTAAACTGCACTGATGATTTGTGTATATTAAGTTTCATACAAACAGAACCGAGTTGAAAAAACGTACAGTGCCGAGGTTCAGCTCTGAGTGAAAGACATGAGCCAGCCTGTGGTACTCCCACGTTTCCCATGTTGTGATATATGTGTGTGTGTGTGTGTGTGTGTGTGTATATGTGTGTGTGCAGCAGGGTCTGGGCACAAGTGGGAATGGGGATCATGTGATGCCAGTCTTTGCCAGGGAACAGGGAGGGAGAGAAGAAGGAGGGGGGGCAGGGATATAGGAAGGAAAGGGGCGAAGAGAGGCAGACAGAGGAGAGAAGTGGAGACAAGAAAAAGACAAAAAAAGAAGTGAATGAGAGAGAGGAAGAAAGGGGAGGGGAGGGGAGAGGGAGAGAGAGGCGAGTGGGGGCTTGGGGGATTGTGAGAGCTGTGGGAACGTTTTGCCTCGCCAAGAAAGACGTGAGCAGAGAGAATAAAAGAAGGAACGAGAAAGAAAGAGAGACTTGTTGGCAGAGCAGAGGAGGAGAGGAGAGGAGGAGAGGAGGGTACAAGGGGGGGAGTGAAAGCAGCGTACAGTGGGCACCAGCTAGGGAGCAGACGCGATCAAACCCGGCGCTACGGGGGAGGCGAGGAAAAGCAAACACACACACACACAACACCACAGCCACCGAGAGGCAGCACCGGCGCTTCGCTGCACGCCAAATATTCTGAACTATTCTCACAGTTTTACCCCATTAATAAATCACACACACACACACATATCACTAGGAACATAAATTTGTGTGTCTATTGTTGACAGGGAGGTCATGGCGACCTGCCGCTCAAACCATGGCTCTGTGTGTGTGTGTGTGCGTGTGTTTTGTGGGGAGCGTGACCTTGTGAACTCTTGGCTAGGCGTTTTATCACTGTTCCCCGCTGTGTCAGTTCCCCCACTCAGTGCAAATTCTCAGCGCCGAACTCAAAGTGGACGAGTTCATCGAGCTTTCAGACCAACTGAGGAGTTCTGTTACTCCAAATACTGACAGGATAAAGCAGGCCGTGGCCCCGGATCCCCTAAAAGCCCTCCATTCACTGTGCGTCAGTAGCTTTGTGCTAATTGGTTTGGAAATATCAGCGGAAATTATATAATATCAGCTCAGTCATGGAATATAATATTCATAACTATATTTTCATGCATGTATGATCACCTGAAAATATGAATCTTTTTGTTTTTGTTACTTAAAAATTCTCCTTTTATATCTACAGTGGGAGCTGGTCCTCTTCCATGGAGGCCGCCATATTGAAACACCGTGTTTCTACAGTAGCCCAGAACAGACAAACTAAATAGTGACTCTGGTCAGGGTCTTTCAAGTGTTGTTTCTCTTTACACTAGGAAGGTGAGGGTGATGTGAGGAGATTGCAATGCAGTGATCATACCACTAGATGCAACAAAATTTTACACACTGGACCTTTAAAGTTGCTCTAATCAATATTTTCATATCAACAATAGATCAAATAATTAATTGTTGATATGAAGCCCTAACCCTGAACCTAAAAACCATCACTATCACTGCACTATCACTCTTTTATTTTGCTTTTAAAGCACAAACTTCACTGTTTTTGTCACTTTCACAGCTCTCATCGGCTTAATTTGGAGCGGCAGCGGACAGCTTTGAGTGAAAAGGCTCTGAAAAGCCACCGTAAACTACCTGCTCAGCACCAAGCAACAGACAGACAGTTAGCAGACAAGCTGGTGAATGTAGCGGAGCATTTAGCGGCTAGAGAGTCTAGAGATTTTTCCCCTCAGGAGATAAAAGACAGAGAATATTGAATTTGTATTTGTCTGAAGATAAGAAACATAACTCTAAATGAATGCTAATTTGGGGGCAGTCTGCTCAGTGTTTATAGAAGCCACTGTAGCTTGTTGTGCTTGCCCCCCAATTAGCCTCAAGAACTCAAAATAAAAAAAATACTTTTTCTAAGTGTGCCCCTGCCTTAATTCTTCAGTTTTCTCTTGTTATAAATATAAAGTATGTCAAAAAACAATCAAACAGTTAACAAAATAGTTAAAATGTACTTATAGTAGGAGTGGTGCAGCTGGAAAATGTGGTTGAAATCACATAGTCAAACACTGAATTTTTTTCCACTCCCTTTTAGCATCCCATTTAAATGCGGGATCATTTTTAAGTAACAAAAATAAAATAATCTTATTTTCAGCTGATTATACATGCATGAAATCATAGTTAGAAATATTATATTCCATGTTTGCCTTATTCTGAAAATCTTACACACTGCACCTTTAAATCAATAACTTCAAGAACTCTGTTTGGTTTTGATCACAGCTTGCTTGGAAAAAATTGATAATATCACACCATCACCGTGTCATTTTTTTGAAAGTCTAAAAAACTAATTTTACTGAACGGTCTTCCAGACATACCTCCAGTATTATTCTTCTATATTTATTCTAGATAAGGTGTTCTAAAGCTGAAGATTTAATGCGTGCTTTTTTTTTTTTTTTTACTATACCGCAGTCGAAAACCGAACTTTAATTCAATTCAATTTTATTTATATAGAGCCATATCATAACAAAAGTTATCTCATGACACATTCCATACAGAGCAGGTCTAGACCGGACTCTTTATAATACTTACTTGCAGGCTACACGGCGAATAGTGTTTGAACAGGCAATATTCACATCATAAATGGATGTCATCATGAGGGAGCATTATGTCACTCCTCTCACATTTGAACATAATGTCAACAAAATTATTATTCAAATTACAAGACAACACTGTTTGCATCACACCCTTCAGTCTGATCCGGCCTGTGCCAGAAAACACTAACGATTTATTTTGGGTTTGTGAACTATGCAAATAAATGCTCCCAAAACTATCTGGGGCTTGGAGGACGTGTTTTACGAGGTTGTAAAACTCCACACAAACACATAAAGCAGGCCAGTAAAAATAATGTGTGCTCTGCATAAATGCTCATTTGGACTAATGAATTAGGGGAGCGATGAATGGCCGTGTAAAACTCCACATCCTCCCTGGGTGATGCCAATGGAGGCATAATGTATGATGGGCATGATTTGTGAGTCTCAGTTTTTCTGCGTAATGCATAGATGTGTGTGTGTGTTTTTTGGAGGAGGTGTAAGTGTGTCACAGTGTTTATGTGTGTGTGTGTGTGTATGTGTGTCCATCTCAGCAAGTTCTTCATGTGCATGACTCATGCAGCTCTTCTTTAGACCTTTGAGTCAAATAAGGACACCGAATGAAAAGCTCTAACAAATCAGATCCGGGATAACACACACACACACACACACACACACACAGAAGCATCAGCAGTGGCTAAACAGACTAGTCTTCCAGCAAACTTGGGAGCCGGTCTGCATACATCCTCCTGAGATGCTGGGGGTTTTCCCAAGTAAATCGGAAAGAGGTTCAAAAATCACCGTTTGTGTGGAAGAAACGGCCAGATCTGCATACCTACAGCATGAACTGAAGATTTATTCTTTCAGCTGACAGAAAGACAGACGAGGAGGAGGAAGAGGAAGAGGAGGAGGAGGAGACAGGCGCACAGAGAGAGAGAGAGAGAGAGAGAGAGAGAAAGAGATCGAGAGTAGCAGATGAAGCCTGAGAAAAAACAATCAGCCAAATGAGGGCACAGATAGAAAGGCAACCTTTGACCACCAGCTGTCTGGGAGTCACCGCCCAGCCGCATTTGTCAGTCTGTGTCCCCAGATGAACCCGGCCCAAGGGTCAGTGGCTCCCAGCACAGGCGTGTGTTTGTGTGCTTTGTTTCCAGTGTGCTTGCACACACACACACACACACACACACATGCATGTATTAGTGAGTCTTCCAGTGTGTGCGTGCCCATGCGTACGAGCTGTCTGCTATCTGTGTCAAAGCTGGCTTTATCTCTCAGCCAGATAAGGTGAGTAAACAACCGTCCCGGCCTCCCTGTCTCCGACATGTTAGCTGAAAATATGCTCCGGCCTCCTGCCCACCACCAGATGTTCCTCCCCCAGTATCAGGCCCGAGATAACCAATCAGGCAAACCAATCAGGCTAGTCCCAGGCTCCTGCTGCAGCCACAGGCCTGAGAGTGACAGCTGACTGCAGGAACTCAGTGCAGGTTTGGCCTCATGTATCAGGAGCATATAGTTTAGATGAGCTGACGCAATCAATCAGTGAATCTAAAGGCATGTCCATACATGTCCGACATACAGGATTAGCCTAGTTCGAACAGCTTACGGCTTCATTCAGAATCTCCCCCAGTCAAGCTGATAATTGGAGATTTATTCCAACCATCTATCAATCCATCTATTAACTTATTAACCCAGCTAAAAGCTTTAAAACCCTCCTCCCTAACCCCGCCCCTCCACCCACAGCAGAATCAACACGGCAGAAAGAGATTAGAGCGGTGCCAATCCACTTAGCGAGTTTCGAAAAAACATATTCATCAATAAGAATCACAGAACTCGAGCCTTATTATCTCCGAACACAGCCTCCGCATGCTCAAGTGACGCACTTCAAAATCTGACCCTGTTTGAAAGTACGCACATAAGAAAAGAGGGGGGAAAAGATTTTTAGAAAAGGAGAAGAGAATCTGCTTAAATATCCAGAGAGAGAACAAAATCCTGCCCTGTCAAATGAGCTCACAGTTATCTAACCCTCGCTAATCTTCAACACCTCAATACAGACATTTCTGACTGTGACATAAGGGTGATTATTCCTCGTGTTGACTATGCCTGCCTGATAATCATGGCTGAAATGTTTAACACATCTGCCACCAAATGTTCAGATCAATAAGGCCATGGTAACACATCCCTTCCGTGCACCGCTTCCTCGCTAATTTCCAAAACATACCAGGGCAAAATGACCATTAAGTCTATTAATTTAAATGGGAAGCCCTGTCAGTCCGTTCTGCCTCCGTAAACGGATGAAATATCAGCGCAACGGCTGCCCTGCTGCCTATGGCTCCGTGGTATTAAATGGAGAGGATGTTCAAGTCGAGGGGCAGACCAGAGGAGCCTGCATCTGTTTGGCAGTCGCTCAGAAATGTCTAGCGTTTCACACTACGCCTCTGGGATTGCTGGCGAAGCACAGCCAGAAGTTTATGAAAAACAGAGGGAAAGAAGGAACCAGGAAGGAGAGAATAGCGAGGTTTGGAGGAGGGCGTGGGGGGGTGAAGTGATGGAGCGCGAAGGAGAAGAGAAGAATGAGCTAGATGACATGAGAAGACAGAAAGAGAGATAGTGGAGAGGAGGAGGTTGGACAGCTGAAATGAGAAAGGGAACCGGTTTAGATGATGATGTGATGTTTTCCATTCTCCCTGCAGTGTGTATGTGTGTGTGTGTATGTGCACAGGGGTTCTCCTGAGGCCCCCGAGGAGCCTGAGGGCCCCCAGTGGGATCTATAAGTGGATTCAGGTGAAGAACAGGTGGGGACACACATCCAAACGCACACCCGTGACAGTGCTAATTACACACTATGGACAAAGGACAATGGTATGCGTGTATGTGTGTCCGTTTGCACAACTGTGGACCGTGAACGTGTGTGATTCATGCAGAATCTGAAGTTTAAACCATGTTCGCGAGCATGCATGACATGTGTGTGCACATTTTATGTACCGTGAGCACACACACACACACACACACACACACACACATATGTCTGTGTATTGCTTGGATTAACATGTGACAGGCGGTCCTGCTTTCAGTCAGGCCCAGTCCTCAACAACAAACCCACTCCCCAGAGCCCGATCTTTGGTTTGGTCTCCGTCTCAGCTGTCACCACGCCTGCACTGTCTGCCTCCTGTCAGCTTCACTGAGAAAATACTCTGCGATTTATAGCCATAACATAGAGTATACACACACACACGTACACGCAGGCACACACACACACACATCCATACAGCTTTCTCTAACAAGCAGACCAGATGAATTGAGTTTTATTGTCCATTCAAAGAGTGGCTGTTATGAAAAAGAGGACATAAAGAGGCGGTTAAGATGTTTTACACACCCGTACAGTTTGTTGAAGTTGAATTGAAGTACTTTGAATTATTTACACATTTTATATGACTGCCTGGTGGAGTAAATACTGACTGTAGAGCTTCCTATGGGTGGAGTAAGTGAGATATGTTAATAATAATATATACGCACCAATAAAAAGTGCTAAGACTGGGACAGCTATGAGCCTCAGCACTTCCAATTTACTTGACCTTGTTGCAAATGATGTGATACCTGTTTTAATGAAAAAATAGTAATAAAACAGTTTTGAACGTAGATGAATGTTGCATCTGTAGTTATTTATACATTTGATGAAGATTTGTCATAATTAATCAATTTGATTTATCTCAACTGTCGTGGTGTACAATTTAAAGTGAATATAACTTATGAAGTTATCTTAACTTAAAATATTAAGTGGGTACTGTGTACAGATTTAAATGACTCTCTAATGCTAAGTTCTCACAATGTGAAATCACAAGTTACTATAACTTGGAGCTGAGTTAACAGAAGTGAAGATTCAAAGTTGTGACAATGTGACCTCATTAGTGACTACAACCGAGCTGAGTTGAAAGAACCTAAAATTGGAAGTCGAACAAACTTAAATGGTTAAGTTTAAATATGTAACTTGTAACGTCTTTGCTGAAATGTGTTGCCTTCATTTTTTCTTCTTCTTTCTATATATTAAACTTAACTGCAATGCTTTGTTGTTGAAGGTACTTTGTGTTTTATTTATCCACATACAGTACATGTTTCAGAGTTAGTATTTCATGCTGTGTAGAGTGAGCAGGCTATATCTGATGCTAACGTAACCATCGCTCTTCAGTCATTTCATTTGATGCTTTTAGCATAACTTTTTGTAAATTGAATTTGTGCTATTTTTATCCAGTGTATTGATCAAGTGTCAGGTCAGATGTGCCAACCATATTTCATAGTACGTCCATTAATCCAAATGTCTTATATACTAGGAAGCTAACGTTATTTCTGTCGCTTAGCTACTTAACAGCAAACAGAAACAGACAGACTCGGTCCACTGTAGGCGTAGTGTATAGTGTTTATGTACAAATATAAGAGCATTACAATTTATTAGAGCTTGAACCACAATACCAGAAAAGTTAGACAATCAGGAAAGAATTAAAAAAGACTGTCAAGCTTGGTATCTGACGCTGATTAAAATCTTCATTTCTTTATATTAATACATTTGTATGCGGCCTACATCTTATTCCAGCTTTAGAACTTTGACTCCAGAGGCTACCATCTTTCTGTGTGCGGCCAATTAGCTCCACTGTTGTGCGGAGGCACGCTCATCCAATAAAACAATCAAGGCAACGTTTTTATAAGGACTTCTAGAAGCAATATGAGCCACAACTCTTCCACTAAGGTTTGGATCCACCGTCAGACCCTCCTCAGTGAGAATGTGCACTAACTCAGGCCTGCAGGAGGGAGGTGGCAGCGTGTTTATTTTACTGTGGGCTGTATCTGGCCATCATTATCTCACACTGCAGAAGGAGAGCTGTAAACAGATGCTTGTGGCCCACTCAGCTGCAATAGTGCGTCTGGCTGTGGCTGCAGCGAGGAGCGGGAGAGAGGATCTAAGGATGCTGAGGTCGGAGGCATGAGAGCGGGGACAGACTGTGGCGAAAGTTTAGCTGTGCCGAGGTTGAGGTTGAGATTGAATCCAGGGATGAAGACGGAGCCGCTTTTGAGGTTACGGGGGAAGCGACTATTATTTCTAAAGCTGGCACCGATGTGCGAGGAGCCGGGACCATGGGATTGAGGCAGGGCCTGGAGCTTTGGCCTCGCTGTGGCCTGCAATATTATCACACCGAAAGAAAGGTTGTTTTGCAATGGTCATAACACAGGGGGGAAGCCATATCACTTCAAGATGCTCTTGCCGGAAAGCTCAACAAACACTGGCAGTGAAGTTTTCACAGAGCCGCGTGGCCTAAACAAACTGCTGTGGAAAGAACAGAGAGCGGGAAGAAAGTAAGAAAAAAGGGGTGAGGGGGGGGGGGAGAAAAAAATGAAATGGCATCTCTGTTAGTTACAGTTGGGAAGCAGCAGAGAGAGAGAGAGAGAGAGAGAGAGAGAGAGTGGGATCTGCTGCTTTTTTTGACTTTAATCAAAAGCAGAGACGCTGTGCAGTGGAAAAACGCGTGACGAAAAGCAAAGTTCACATGAGCTAAAGGCAGAGAGAGAGAGAGAGAGGGGGAGGGAGGGAAGGAGGGGGCAGGGGACGGGCAGAGACAAACAAACAGACAACTACTGACGAACAGCTGCACAGAGCACTCCACTGACGGAGCGAGGGCGAGGGAGAAAGAGAAGGAAGGGAGAGAGGGGTGGAGGGGGAGAAAGAAGGAGAAGGAGAGAGCACCCTAGTTACAAAAATGGAAAGTCCACATTTTAGTGCAGTATGGAAATATGGTCCTCATTTCATGATTCAATTCCCGCTCCCTCCCTCTCTAACTACCCCTTTCCCCCATCATACTCTCTTGCTCTCTTTTGCAGCTGCAGCCGGGTTGTAAAAGCCTGTTAAAACACAGGAAGACCAGTAAAATGGGTTGAAAAATAGCAGGAGGGAGGTCTCGGGCTGAGCCGTGGAATGGAGCAAAGTATGAGGAGTGAAAACTTGATAGAGAAGAGGAAAAATGCTAAATGAAAGTCTCAACAGAGAAATGGTAAAAAAAACTTCAATCGCTGTAAACTTTACAGATGTGTGCTTGCTTGTGAATTCACTTGTTTCATTCAACTTTTACTGCCCAAAGAGTGGATCCAGTCTGACCAAATGTTAAAGAGGATTTATCAAATTTAATTGTGTTGTCTCCACAGAAGACATTAAGTCTAACTGCTCCCCGGCTCTCTGAACATAAGAGCAGTTTTCTACTTTGCCAAAACACCATCAGCCGCCTCGTCCGTCCCTCACTTTAATCTCCAACTCATCTTCCCCTCATCCCTTCTTCATCCCTCCATTGCGTGTGCAGTAAGACACATGCAACACTTCAGGGCTGCTGCAAAGCTTCTTGTTGACTGTCTGAAAAAGCGACAAGGAACCCGGTCATCTGCGGTCTCTGCGACCCTGTCGGGGCTCATCCCAGGCTCGTCTCCCGTGTCTTCCCCTCATACAGGCTTAATCCCAGCGGCTTTACATCTTAAAACTTTCCCCCCTGGCTCAGGACCTGCGCCAGGGAGAAATTAAAACTTTGCCCTAAGAAGCTGAAGAAAGACGCTGAAGAAGCAGGCAAGCTAACATTAAACCCTGCTGATGTTACAACACCAAGCATATCCCTGAGAATCAAAGCCACCATCAGCCGTGCCTGCACGATCTTCCCCACGAAAGCCGTGTCCTTAAATCACACTCTGATGCGTGCTCTCTACCTTCATCTGTTTTTCTTTTTTTTTTTATAGATGTTATTTCTCCACTTATTTCACTCTCGCTCTTTCCTCCTCCATCAGGTCGTACCCAGTTCTTCTCCACAATTCACTTCCCTCCCTGCTCAAATCACCAAGTTAGGCTAGGCAGTTCATTATTTCAAATTTACGGCCTGTCCGTTTGGCCTGCCTCAAGGAGGAATAAAATCAGGCTTTGGTTGGCGCGGTGATCTGGGGCCAAACCCAGAAAGCCCCTCCTCCTACCCTTTTACAGTTTAATATAAAGTCATATCAAATTAAATTTAACGAATAAAAAAGTACCCATGCATGCCAAGAGCTCTACTTTACAAAAACACACACACACAACTCAACCCTCTTACAGTATACACACACACACACACACACACACACAGACTTGCAACTCAACACTAAACTGCCCTTTGCCCTCTTTAGGTGGAATAACTCAATTTGGCAAGTTTGCATGACTCTGTATGTGCGTGTGTGTGTGTGTGTGTGTGTGTGTGTGTGTGTGTGTGTAAAATGGTGTGTGGGGGGTAAAAACTGACTGAGGATCATTCATCTAGTGGAAAAAGCATAAATCTTGGCACATAAAAATAACGCGTATGAGCGCTCACTCTCGCTATAAACCCTAAAATAGACAGTAACATCATGTGTGTGCATGTGGACGAGTACTACAAATGTGTGCGTGTGTATGCATGTGTATTGTATGCGTGTGTATTGACCCACATCTATTAACCCGCCGCCAACACTGCCACTGAATAGAATAGAGAGGGCTGTATTTTAAATGGATCAGGCTCCATGGTAATACAAAATAATGATGGTTGTGCTATATCAAGGCCCTCAAAGCCTTCCTATCCCTCCATGCTCATAGGCCCTTTGGGTTTTTAGCCATTTGAAAATATTTTAAAGAGGCCCGATTGCCCCCAGCTCAGCGGCTCAGAGAAGCCTTAAAACCCTGCAGCTAAATCCTGGGGTTATGTAAGGTAAAGCCCTAAATCTCACCGCGCCTGATGTTACATATTACTGTAATTGCAAATGAAAAAAAAAAAAAAAAAAACGAAAGGAAAAATACAGGGTGGGGTGGGGGTGGGGAGGGAATGCAAAGACAAGGGACTTTGGGGGCAAGGAGAGAGAGGAAAGAGGAGGAAAGGAAAGGAAATGAGGGAGGTGTGAGAGGATGGATGGAGTTGTGGAAAGAGGGAAGATAGAATCAGGAACCGATCAGGGGAAAGAATGAGTACTTCTTCAACACGCCGGGTCCCTGATGTATACTCTCTCTCTCGCTCTCTCTCTCCCTCCTCATTCCTGCTGTTTGTGCGACACTCTTCCCTCTCAGCAGAAGAAGAACGCACTCAGAGGGAAAGTCAGAGTGCCGGCCAAAACCGTGGACTAAAAAGGAAATTCAATAAAACTCAGTCTGCATTTATCATCTGTCCACCTTACATCGTCTGTCATCGTCCAAACCCAAACCTCCAGGGGCGGATAGAAACAGGCCTACACATGTAAACACAAACGCAAGCCTGAGAAGACATTATAAAGCACCGCCATTAAAAGAAACTCACCATGTCACTTTCATCTCCGCTATTTTATCATGTGCGTACATAGTATGTGCTGTGTGTGTGTGTGTTTCTGCGTGTATGAATCTAAAATGTGTTTGGAGGCGGATAAGGCAGTTAACATTATGATCACGACGCATGATGCAATGCATGGACTGAAGATGTAAACAAGCTTTAGAGTCACTCACACGAGGAGTTTGTGTTAAATGGGAGCTTTTTACAGCGTGGAAGCCTGGAGGCGAACAGGGTCGGAGGCACATGACTGTGATACAACCAAACATTAAACATCTTCATTAAATCTGCCAAAGCAAAAATAAAAGCCTCCAAAACAGTATTTATGTACAGCTGTGCTTTGAGCTAAATGCTAATCTTAGCATGTCAATTAATCGCAATGACAATGCTAACATGTGGATACTAAGCTAGTATAATGTTTGCTGTGTTCACCATCTTAGTTTAGCGTGCTCGCTTGCTTGCTAAACATTTGTTAATTAGCACTAAACACAAAGTACACTTGAGACTGATGGGAAGTCATTTGGTCGGATTTGGTCCGTCCAATAGTAGCTGAGACATTTCACTTAAAACCACAAATGTGCTTTTGAAAAGTTGAAAAGTGAAAAGTTGAAAAGTTAAGGGATTTCTGAAAATCATTAGGATTCATCTACTGGGAACCATGAATGTCTGCATTAGATTTCATGGCAATCCATCCAATGGTTGTCTAGACATTTCACTAAAATGACAACGCTAACATGCGGATACTAAGCTGGTATGCCGTGTTCACCATTTTAGTTTAGCTTTAGCTTGCTTGCTAAACATTTGTATATTAGGACGTAACACAAAGTACAGCTGAGACTGGAGGTAGTCTCATAAAACGAAGGGATGGACCAAAAATTGACCTGTAGGCCGCGCAAATTTGAAAAGTGAAGGGATCACCGAAGCGATGACAATTCATTATGAAAGGAACGTGGCTTTCTGTAAGAATCCTCATGGTGAGTTGGTCCATCTATTAGTAGTTGAGACATTTCACTCAAAACCACAAATGTTAACCTCATGGTGGCATTTGGTGAAAAGTTAAGGGATTTCTGAAAATCATTAGGATTTGTCTACTGGGAACCGTGAATGTCTGCATTAGATTTCATGGCAATCCATCCAATGACTGTCGAGACATTTCATTACAATGACAACCTGCTGGTGGCACTACAGGAAAAGTCTGGGAATCACCAGTATCACCAGTAGGATTCTTAACCTAATGACCGTAGTATAGAATTTTAGGACAATCCATCAGATAGTTGTCGCGATATTGCACCAAAGAAGTGGACTGACAGATAGGCCAACATTGCCATTGCCCCTCCATCAAAATGCATTGTAAGGGCTTAGTTCAAGTCCACAGAGAACAAGTAGAATATACTTGGAGAAAAAAGGAAAGTAATTGTTTGAGAATGCGAATGCCTCTGGGAATGATCCCCAAAGCGGGACAATCTTACAGCCATGTAACCGAGTCTGCTGCTATGCCCATTAAACATCATAATGAAATCAAGCCTGCATTACCACTGGCACCAGGGACTGGATTATACCTCACTCTGGATTAGAGGGCCGTCGGCAGTGCAAAACTCAAGAAAGGATAGAGAGAGTGAGTGTAGAAGAAGAAGAAGAAGAAGGTCGAAGAAGGGGTAGCTAAATGGCACTCATGTACATCACTCACACTGCCACTGTCATTGGCTGCCATCCAAGAGCAGGCCAGTCAACAAAAGGGACTGTGAAAAGAGGAGAGACTGTAATGTGGCACTTGCTGTGTAATGGCTGGGGATGCCAGGTAAAATGAGCTGCTGGGTTGTCTTGCTGCAGTGTAGAAGTCAGAGGATCAATGGAGGTTTGTGTCGGATGGCACAGTACGAACTGACAGCGGGAGGACTGCAGTGGGAGAAGTTATGAAAGTTCCTATGAAGGCTCCTGAACTGCCTGAGAAAATTCCAAGGGAGTAAATCTCTCTCAACCTTGGGTAAAGACTTCAGTCTTAAAATACACTACACTAAAGGCAAGAGTGTCAATACCTGTTCCAAACCATCACACTCAAAGGTGGGGCAAAAAGCCCGCCATCACAGCCTCCAACTGGATTCCCCTTTTACACGTCTCTGTAGTCTCAGTACAATGAATCATACAAATGGGGATACCGGCGAACGCTTTCAGACGATCTGCCATTGAAAGCATTTACAGTGTTGTAGTTGTAGACATGGAAAGTAATAGTAGTAGTAAATGAAAAGAGCTCAAACTTGACCCAAACCCAAATCTCTAAAACCGAATTTGTCGGATGCCCCATAGATATTTCTCTCAGTAGTTTGTAGAGAACAGAAACAGAGCTCAAGGGAGGGTGAAACAGGACAGGACAATGCTAGTGTCGCTCCATATCTATAAGTTAATTGCTTAAAAATGGAAGCCGCACAGTTTTAGGCATCAGGCGTTATTTTCTGTTTATCTGTCCACATCAGCTCAATGTCCTGCCCTTTAAATTACTGTGGATTCAAACACAGCTTCTTATGAATCCCAGGGAGGCTTCAAGTTCCAAATTTGACTTTAATGTCTCTCTGTGTGACTATTATTATTCTAACCAAATTCATTTTTATCAGCCCTATCTGCCCTTCTTTGTTCCTCCTCATCTTGTGCATCATCCCGAAACTCGCCTTTCTTTTTCTTCTTCGTCTTCTGCTCCGTCTTTTCCCCTAGAACTGCTGCCAACATGTGATTTCACTTATCTTCCAGTGAAATTAGAGTGGAGAAGAACAGACTAATGGTCATCTCGCTGTCTCTGCCTCTTTTCCTCCTCTCTCTCCACACCGTGGCAGGGCTTGATGAAAGGACCTGTATATTTTGCTTTAGTTTCAAATTCCGCTGCCCGAAAAAAAAAAAAAAAAAAAGAAACTGCAGATGTGGGCTGTTCACCACACCTACACAAAAATGCTGGAGTGAAAAAACGCAGACAAAGAGAGGAGCAGAAAGATCTGTGGCTCCCTCGCTCTTCTTGTTAACACTAGAGCTCCTGTCTATTGCGAGATCTTTTTTTGGTGCAGGAAACCCTGTGCCTGCTGGAGCGGTCCCCTGGCTGGGTATCGAACACCACACACATCATGAGCAGAGGACAAGTTTTTCTCATCCCCACCGACTCGAAGATTTGCTCATGTGAGCCTTTTTAGCTCAAATGCTTCCACTAATGCCTCCTGTCTTGTGTTACCACACCGCACAAGTGAAAACTTAAGTCATTAGAGTTAATCACCACCTCTGTCTCCTGCACAGATATGACATTCCCAGATGTGCAAACATGCTGAGCTAGCATGGTCGGGTCACCAGTCGAGAGATAACACTAACATGTCAGTCATCTCTGTCCTAACAACATCCTCCTCCTGCTTTCTATTGGTCCCACAGAGGGTCTGGTGCAGTCTTCAAGGCACAGTAATGGTGATCAGAGAGTCCCACTGTGCTCTGGGCTCTCTCTGTCATCTCTTCTCTCCTTCCTCTCATCCCGTTGGGGTTTTTATGAGCCATGGAGACACAGCCGTACATCTGGGGCAGCCATCAACCCTCAAGTCAAAAGATCTCGAGAACTTTTGGAACGATCTGCAAAAGCAGCGGCTGTGATGTGGGATTTAGGAACTGGATGTAATACAATATATTCTCGAGATGGAATTTCACGTTACAAGCGATCGCTGGCGTTTGTGCAAAATGTGTTTTTTTTTCCAAATGCGTCCGAGTTAAGCGAAATCTCAGTGGGGAAGATGAATTTGGCTGAAAGAATTCATCCCATGAGAGAGCAGACAGAAGAGCCAAACAAACCAAAGATCCATTCATTGGAGCCAGGAGAGTTTCCTAGTCCCAAATGTACAGAATTTACAAGTGTACAACAAAGCTTATACATACTTGTTGAATTATATTTTCTGAATGTTCCCCTGAATATAAAATTACTGTTACAAAGATAAACAGGTGTAACACTAAAAATGTGCAAAAATCAGAATATCCAGGCCATCTGGATTCTTGTGAAGTGGTGTGTGTGTGTGTGTGTGTGTGGGGGGGTGTAGTAAGAGAGATACTTTGTATATTAAGTTGGACATTATCAGACTTTAGGGTAATCTTTATTGGAAGTTTACACTCCAAGAAGCCTAGTCAACTCTACCCGAGATAGTGAAATGTTTGTCGAACACATCTGTAAGTCTTCATTCTTTTGTAGTGCCCAAGGTGACATACATACTGTTAAGAGTGCGAACAATTGCGCAAGCTAAGCATGAGCATAAGCAACTTATTTTAATACTTTTTCTCTTTTGGCATTACACTTCTTCGACATGGGTCATCAACTGGTGAGGATGCTGGAACAGTCGGCCAGAGACAGCACTTTCAACCAACTCGTAGACTTATCGTTAGCCTAGATAGCTTGAGAATTAGCTGATAAAATCTGCTTGTAACAGTTGTCAGCTAGAAATGAGAAGCCAGATAGTGTCCAGCTCTTTCTGAAATCGAGGACCCATTGTTTCAAAATTGCTAAAACTTAATCTGAGAACAACGGTAATGGAGGTGGGCGGGGCTTAGCTCAATTGTTGGTTTGGTTTAGTTACGAGAAAACAAATTACATTCCAGCTCACTGCTCCACACATAGTCTGCAATGAGTCCTCGAATGCTCCAGAGCTACTTCACAGCTCCCCGGGTGTTGTAAGAGAGAGCTATCGCACACTGAAGGAAAACTTACTGCAGGAAGTACCTCACCAATACTAACCCCACTGGGATCGTAAGGTAAAATGGAAAAAAAAAAAAAGCGAGAGAGGAGAGACGGAGAGCAAAAGACACAGTGAGCGAGGGAAAGAGAGGGGAAGAGATTGGGAAATGTCTGCTAATGCTTTCTGCAGAAACTGGCTCCCGAATGTTCCTGTAATTGGTGCGATCTGAGAAGTTGGATCTTTCCATTTCACTTCTCCCCCTCATCTTTCTTCTCCTCCTCTCTTTCTCTACTTTTTTTCCCTTTCTCCTCTTTCACCTCTTCCTCATCCTTTAACCTGGAGGAAGCATGTTGGCAAAGTTCTTTTCGAATTCGGTCTCCTTCATTTAGCAAAACCCAAGTCAAAGAGGAACCACAGAATGGGAATACTAACACTGAACAAGAGTGCAAAACAACTTTGCCCTCGAGGGAAGGACCTGATTATTCCAATCAAAATGTAGAGTCAGCACTATTCTAAATGAGGGCAGAAAAGCCAAGATCAACGTCAGTAAAGAAACACAGGTGGCAATTTCACGATCACCGCCTATGAGATTTTCCACATGGGCTCTACTTTAAACTTTCTTAATGTGCTGCTTACAACAGCCAATAGTCTGGACTGGTGACCCAGCTGCATTCGACATCCGCATAGGCACTGAGCCAGAGCTATAGTGCTCAGGTCCAGTCTCTCTCTGAAGTCTTGTCTCGAGACATCTTTTATTATCTCTGATGTCTCAGACTCGGGTGTTTTGACTTGGACTTGTCACGGTCTCTGCCCTTGGTCTTCTGGTCTTGACCGAGTCCAATTGGTTTTCCTCTCTCTCCGTCTCCCTGTGCTCCTGTGCCTCCAAATATCGAACCGAACTGAGCTTTAAATTACAGTGTATCGCGTTTGAGCTGATCCGTGTTTTTGTAACAAATTGTGGAACTTTTATCGGACAAATTCCCCGAGCACATTTCTGAGCAGCTGCCAAAAAAGGTCCATAAAATCTTGGATCGATGAAGTGTTCTCAACATTTTGTCTTTTAAAAAGATGGTCTAAGTGCAACTTTCAGAGCCTTCATTACACTGCTACAAAGTCAAATTGAATTATACATATTGATTTCTAAACACACTAAATTAGGAGTTTGTTAGATGAATGTAAAATGTGAACCCAAGGACACATTTTGTGCTCAGACTTGGACTCAGCTTAAGTGGACTTGACTACAGCCCTGTGCTGATCTGCCATAATCTCTTCGTGTGCCTCTCTATACAGTCTGCTCAACTGTCTGCTTTGCAGTGTTATTCTGGATTGGATTTTTGTTTTTCAGACAGTTAATGTTAGTTCCCGTTAAATAAATCACAGTTGAGTGTACTTTAACAGTTTGTACTAGTGTAACAGACCCCCTCTGACCCCCTCGTCTTCCTCTGGGGTCAGACTGCGAGGGCCTCCCAGGCATGAGCACCTTTAAGACCTACGGCTTTATAGCTGAAACAGAAGAGATAAGCTTGCTTATCCAAGTATAAAGACTACCTACACACCATTCTGAGGAGAGACACAGAGACTTAAATGGATTATTCGCCAGCTATATGATCCATTCATGACCGTGCATGTGTGATAAGCCAAGGGACAATAAGCCACACTTGCCTTCCTGCACTGAGGGAGCTGCTGAGGGCTACAGGAAGATCTGGGTACCAATGTACAAAACTTTTGCCTGTTTGCCCAAAATACTGAATATCTGGTTAAAGAATAAGTTGGAGCTGGATACCTTTGGATTGTGGACAGTTTTTGATCCAGTTGGTATTAGGTTCCGATTGTGGGACTAACATACTGATGATTGTAATTGCAACATTCTTGATTTAAGTGCTGCTAGGGCACAAAAAAAGTATTAATATTTGATATCCAGGGCACAATCTGGATTGTGTGAAAAAGCAATGGTGAGATTTTAGGTTGCGTGCCTGCGACATTAAGTGGATCACTTCTTTCAATGAGGGATCATCCAATTCCCGACAAGCTAGCCTGACCTCCGGCACAGATTCTTTCCCCAATCAAAAAAGCACAACATCGGCCTTTTTAATCCAGCTCCATAATCACAAATTCTCTGCCTTCACATCAGTCCGGCCTTGCTGGAGCTCTGTACAGAGAGTGCACCATCGTATTACAGCAAATGAATATCTCCGCTGATTAAATCATTAAGGAGCTTTTTTTTTTTTTGACCAGCCCTGCTAAAACCCTGTCCACTAAATTTGCCTCCATTCCTCTCCCTCTGATGTAGATCTGGAGTTAGTGAAGGGATGGTTGGTGGTGGTGGAGGGTGTTAGTGATGGTGGGGGTGGGGATTAACTTGTTTGGGCTGTCCGCAGGCTCAAACACTAAGCGCTCAATCACTCAATCACTGGGATCCACGCGCTCACTGGGACTTAACCTCACAGATCCACACTGACATTGACCGCGGTTGGACTCCTGAGCTGACCTGCACAACCGCCGTTGATCCCGTATCTCTGTCTGTATTGACCAATTTTCCATCACTCTCAGCAGCTTGCCACGAATGATGATATCAAGCAGAGAGGGAGGGAGGCGGGGGCAGAGAGGTAGAGCAGGTAGGAGCAGGATTAGAGGCTGGCTTTGTTTTAATGTGCTGTACATCTTTAAAAGCACATTTTCTAACACTCAAAAGAGACAAAAAACAGAGGCGCCGTTTGATCCAAATTGGCAGATTGTTCAGACTGAAAGAGACTTTTGGGATTTGCTGAGGAGTAATTGTGCAGCATGTCGACAGCCCTTCTCTCTCCTAAGGAGACCATCAAACTTCTCCATTAGCGTCTTACGCTAGTAACAAGTCTTTAATACCCCCCTTTCCTGTCCCCCAACATATTCACAGTGCTTTGTACTGCCAGAAGCTTACACACTCCTTTCATTAAAAAGAGGGAATAAAAATATAATAACCTCATTGCTGCCTAATCCCCCGTCTCTCACTCTTTTTTTTTTTTTTGCACTTTCCTTCTTTTGAGTGTGTCATTCGTCCTCTCAGCTCAAAAGGTGTTTTTTAACAAAGAGTGATGTGTGCGTGAGAGGGAGAGATATAAGAGACAGAGACAGAAGAGCAGAAAGTCTCCAAGTTCAACTCCTGCCCCTCCAGAACTCATTAATATTCCTATCATCGCCCATAACATCACTCCGCTCACACACTTCATATGCCATTTCTTACTACGTTCTGCGGCCTCGCTGGGCCTCATCGAAGAAAGTGTTTGTCTCATCCTAAAATCTCATTTGATTAGCATGATCAATGCCTCTCAAGCTGCCATACAGAGAAGTGTAACTGGAACTTCCAGTTTCTGTTCCAGAGGAAAGGGAAGCTTCGTTCAAAATCCAGCCTTGGAACAGAGCCTTTCTCAACAGCATGTCCCGTGGTTCACTTCATATGTTTAGATAAGGGTGGTAATCATTGTTTATTGTTTTTTAGGAGTCTTAGACAATCACGCATTTCCCATAAGCCCTCGACCTTTGCGGGCTGAAAGCGCCACGGCTCGTCAGAAGAGGCGATTCGACAGGCGAGTCGAGGGACCGCGATTAGCTCAGACGTGTGTGTCGTAACAGCAGGACAGAGGGGCGCGAATGCTGTAGAGGTTTTCAGATTGCAGCTAAAAAGCTGGGAAAATTACCAGAGTGTTGGCGTGACCACGTTACAATGACGTGGCCCCGTGACCTGGGGATTAAGACGCAGACCGCGAACCGCAGCGTCCCAGGCTCCCTCGCTTCCTGTCAGCTCTCTGTACTGTCTTTATTAAAGGCTTTACAAATGCCCACAACAATACTTGGCAGTGTCATCAGTCGTATCATGGACCCCAAACAATTTGAAAATATTAAGTACAGCTGCCAACGTCGTGTCATCAGAGTACTGTGACACAAATAAAGAGTGAATGTCTGGACTGGAAGTTAGATGCTAGAAAACATCTTTGAAGGCAGAGCAGTGGATCAGACGTGACGTGGCAAAGTTGATGCAACACTCTCAGAGAGCGTATCCTAAAATAACCTCCCTGTAAATACTTTTTCTTTATTCATATATTTTATTTTTCTTAAATCAGTATCATATTTAAACTCTGAAGTGTTTTTGCGTTTTCTTAAACCGCCCCGTACGCGACGAGCGCTCTGTGCACGGGGCTCTGTTGTTTCCATTAACCAGCCCGCTCCACCATGCTCTGACACCTATCCTTACCAGAGAACAGATTCCAATCTAACATTGCTGCCGGGTCACTGCGCTGCGAACACACACACACACACACGGAGTATAAGAAACATCAGGCAGTGATTAACTTAATGCAGCTGTCTAACAAACAGAGAAATACTGAAAGCCATTCAACTGTGTGACGGGACTTTTTATTGTCCAAAAGCTGCATTGTCCAAACCTTGAGGAAAAATTGCCTTGATGAGAGCGAACTGTTGATTCAGGGCTCAGGCCAGCCACAGGGAGTAATATAGCCAAGTTCTGCGAGCCTGCCTTTATTTATTTGGGGTTATTAAATTTTCATTTTATTAACACTGCCTCAGCATTGCACTATTTGTCTTTAAATGTGTATTCATTCTTTTATTTATAAGTGTCATTATCTAAACATCTTATCTTTATTAGCCAATAGAGAATCCCCACTGGGCTTACGTCTGCTGCTGTGCAGAGCGCACTTTTATTTTTTGAAATTTGGGTTCTGGAGCCGACTTTTCTTGCGGCTAATGTCCATCTTTAAACTGTAAATTAAAAACCGGCTTTGTGTGACTCAGGGAATTATGTTTTTCGCATACACAAAGAGTTAAGCTTGTTGTTTTGCGAGTCGCGGCTCAATTTTCAGCAGTGAATAATGGAGACAATCAATGAGAGCGGGGGAGAAAAAGAAAAGAGTGAAATAAAGAAGAGGAATGAAATATTGGAGAAGCGGAGGTGAGAAAAGATCACGTTGAAGAAGGTTTGGAGGAGAAGGAGAGAGAGATGGAGCGCAAACGGAGCGGTGCTGGTGTCTGTTTTCCCTCTGGCTGGTGGTGGGCGACTGCAGCCAGCATAAACACATGCCTTCATGGCTCACACATTTCCTGCTTCACTCCACATCCCAGCGCTGGGCCACACAGGCTCAGGACACCACAGCGAGTTTTGTGTGTGTGTGTGTGTGTGTGTGTGTGTGTGTGTGTGTGTGTGTTGCATGCATGCATGTATGGTATGCATGCTCATTGCTCTTGTGGTTAACATGGAGTCGCACTCTGTTTGTGCAGATCGTTCTGTTATCATCACAACTCTGGCTGTGTGTGCGTGGTCATAGGAACACACACCGGCGCTCGCACACAAATCACACTTAGAAACACACATCTCGGCTGAATGTAAGGGAAGGTATATATTTTATATTAGGCTTCGAGGGAGGAAAGAACCAGGCTTATTCCCATCAGATTCTAACATATGTGGTTTAACAGGCATTAACACCATTCATCTTCTCACTTGTTGGCGTACCTCTCCTCCCACGGGCAAGATATCTTAATGCGTAGTGCTCTGTCTCTCTCTTTATGGTACATATGTGTGTGTGTGTGACAGAGAGTGTGTTGCATCATTCTGGGGAGGGGGAGTGTAGCAGCAAAGGTTGTCTAATGCGTTGATTCTACACAGCTCCTTTCATCTATAGAGAGCCTCTTTTCATCTATAGCGAGAACCTCCTCTATCACCTTTCAGACAAAATCAGGCGGAAAGAGAGATTTAAGACACAATGACGATGGGTAGAGAGGAGCAGGGGAATGTGGGAGACTGGAGCGGAGGGGGGGGGTGGAGATAGATTGAGGAGAAAGGGAACCAGACGGAGTAGAGAAAGCAGACTAGAAGGGCCCTTGCGATCTATCATCCTCCATAGACACTTCCCAAAAAAGGACGGCGCTCTTTTTCCAGTCTGTGTTTTGCCTTACGTTTACTGTAAGCCCGCTGCTAATCGGAAAAGACATTACCGGTCAACTCCAGCTGAGTCCTCTCCAGTCGACCCTTCTTCGTCCTATGTTCACGGGCTGATTTACGTATGCTTAATTTTAGGCGTTAATTTGAGAAACTGCGGACGAAAGGCTCCACCAGCTATATAGATTCAGAGCAAAAAGGGGTCACTGAGGCAAGTCGTTCCCTCTTCTTGGTAAATGGGGTGTAAAACATGCCTGGCGCTGAGAGTGACTGTGGCCCAGAAGGAGATGATTATCTGGGGCTAATTTCACCCACAGTGGGGCTGAAACTATCCCTTAAGGATCATATACAAGTCTTATAGACATTATATAGTGCTGGATGAGGTGTCCCCAAAGCGCCTTAACAAGACGAGATCATTTGGGCATCATCCTCCCTCAATGGATAACGTGATGCTCTCCGTTCATAAATTTGACTAAGGAGGAACAAGAGGGAGGATGTCCTCTTGCTGTTGTCTTGTTGATGTGATTAAAACACCACTGGACAAAATATATTTATGATGCAGTTAAAAATGTGCGTTATGTGTATGATTCCTAACAGAGCCTGGACCGAGGCCATTAGATCACTGAGAAAGCTGTCCATGAGTAGTGTTGCTTACTTGACAAATGTAACCAAAACTCACAACACATTACTCAATAAGTTATTACATATACTAAAGTTTGAAAATTAAGAGTCTGACAGCGTTATCTCTGCTTGAGGCTAGCGGCTCAAGGCTACGTAGCCGCTCCTAGCATAAGATGCCTGAATACCTGACCAAACTGTCGGTGATTGACTTCCATTGTGGGTAATGTAGACACAAAGGTTTGACAAGGAAGATGTATGAAATAAAAAAAATACTTCTGTAATGATTTTGTGCAGTCGCTGCATTGCAATCTCCTCACATCACCCTCACCTTCCTAGTGTAAAAGAGAAACAACACTTGAAAGACCCTGTCTAGAATCAGTATTTAGTTTGTCTGTTCTGGGCTACTGTAGAAACACGGTGTTTCAATATGGCGGCCTCCATGAAAGAGGACCAGCTCCCACTGTAGATATAAAAGGAGAATTTTTTAGTAACAAAAAGAAAAAGAATCTTATTTTCAGGTGATTATACCTGCATGATAACATCGTTATAAATATTATATTCCATGTCTGCCTTATTCTGAAAATAAAGGCCCCAAATCTTACACACTGCACCTTTAAAAGTTTCTTTATAAAAGTGTTATAGGAGTGAAATGCTAAACCAGTGGAGTGCTCTTTTAAAAAATGTCAAACCCTCCATATCAACTCGTCACATATTCTGAAATTCACGTGAAAAATTGAAAACAAGACATTGTGGTTAAAATGTAGCTAGCTTACAATTTGGAGGTATTTACTGAACATCAATAGCTAGCTTAACGTTAGCCACAGTGACTTTAGCAGCACTCTTCCTTGTACCTGTAGCTAAGGTGTTTAAGCACTTCTTGAATCTGGATAAAAACAGGCGATGCCTAATAATTATTGTTGCATGTAGGTTTAGTAGTGGCTAATGTTAGCAAGGCATGTAAATAAGATAACTTTGAAATAAGTGGAAGGTTATGCACCATGTTAACATGTACCAGACCACCCAGTCCAGTGAATGAAACTGGCATCAACCTTCCATCAAACTTACTTTGAACAAGCTGTAGTAATAGAATATTACTGAGTTTAGAAACTAAACTGACTTACTACATTTCTAATTAATCCCTACCATACGAATATACTAATTAATGCACTACTGCTTAAACACACATCTCAAGCGGCAGGTCTTGAAATAAAAATGGACCCGTGCACACACTCTCATCTGTGTCGAACACACGAGAACAAAAAGGCACGTCTCCCAGCCTGTGTAATCGTGTGTAACAACATGTGTTAAGTACGTTCTCTAAGGTCATTAGTGTACACAAGATGAAAGCTGATCATCAGCGGGCCTATCAGCTTACGTGAAAATTAATATGCGTCGCACAAACTCTCTCATGTGACATTTTGTCTTTCTCTACCGACCCCACACACACACACACACACACACACACACACACACACACACACCTCCTCTCTGTCTGTCTGCTTTTCATTCTGCCTGTAGCTCAAGTGAGGTCATTCTTTTCTTTTTTTTTTTTTTTTTTTGAGAACGTACCCAGTAGTGTGCGTACGTGTGTGTGTGTGTCTTTGCATATGTATGCATGCATTTATATACTGTATATGTCTGTGCATGCATAAGTGTGTGAATGTGTGTGTGTGTGTGTGTGTGTGTTTCTCCTGTGGGTCCAGAGCAATTCTGTGCTGCTCTGGGTTGAGCAGTGGGCTGTTTCAGGCCTGCGGTCTAAGTTCAATAAGCCAGGTTTGACATATGCTAGCATTCTGTACAAACACTGTCCAGTGGTCGGCCCTGCACTCTAACCCTGCTATTATGACTGCTGTGTGTATGTGTGTGTGTGTGTGTTCCTGTTACAGAAAGAGCAAAAGCAAGAGGCAAGAGAAAGAAAAACAGAACGAGGGATGGCAACTAAGAAAAATACAGTAAAACCAGAGTCCGGTGAGGATAGCGTGATCGGGTCTGCAGCCCAGACCTAAAAATGTTCAAATGTTCTTCTTCAACAACTCATTGAGTTTCTGGGGCTGAAGCAGGGTGAGGGTAAGACTGAGTAAATATACATACACTGTGTGTGTCAGGCTCAGCCAAAGACCAGCAGATGGCCCCACACATCAGCAGTGTTAGCACAGGTATAGAGGGGCACACCTGAGATGAGCTAAACGGAGCTAACTTCAGATTGTGTCAGTCCACGGGAGCCCTGCTTTGTTTTTAATCTGCTCAGCGTGCATCATGGGTAATGTAGTCAAGAGAAAACACTCATACGTACTCCACTTGCTGTTATGAAAACCAGCCTGCGACGTTAAACCTCGGATCCTGACATAGTGTGTAATGAAATTCGCCAAATGGAAAATTGATTCAGTGGTCTGAGAAAGCAGTGATGTTGTTAATCTGGAGAATTACCTGTACTTTGCTTTGCGCTCCAATCTAATTGACCGACGAAGGCCATCAGATAAAGGCTGTGTGGCTTCCACATCCTGTGTGTTAGTGGCTCATCTGCCTCTCTATCCACCCACTGGACTAACCTACTGCTGCCCTACCTTCCCATTTAACACATTGTTTGTCTAACAAGCCTCCAGCCTCCTTCCCTTCATTACAGCCTCTCCACTTGTCTCACTTACTGACTACCAGCCATCAGCTACACTCTGTCTTAGTGGTGGTTCTCCCCATAAAGAGCTAGAGTGTCAGCCTGCTTGCCTGCCAGCTTGTTGCTCCCATAAAGACGTAGGAATGAGGGACCAATCTCATTAGGGGGAAGATTAGGCCAAATCTGTTTGCTGTCCCGGTGCCACTGCTGCTGCTGCTGCAGCTGTGGAGCTATGATGAGTGGTAATGCCACTGCCAGGGTATTGTACCAACTAACATGAACACAAACACACCCACTTTCCACACAATCTAAGCTGTTATGAGATGCTAATCACCGCTGTCATTGGCTTGGAGTGGGAGTGTTAGCGGTGGCCTGACCAAAGTGTGTGTGTGTTGTCTTTGTTCTACTGTATGGTCCAAGCCCACAAACAAGTCCCAAAACACCCAAGAGAGATGAGTAACAGGCCTGAAGACAGAACCCAAACAGCTATAATGTTATGAGAGGGAGAGAGAGAGAAAAAGCAACAAGTGAGTAAGAGACAGAACTTAGGGAGGGATGGAGGGAGGGACTGAGGGAGAAAGGGAAACACGTGAGGAGGTTAAATGTAACAGAGGGTTTATTGTTTGTGGTTCTTTGGGGAGGGAACGAAGCGAGCGAAGGAGGGAAAAGGCAGCAGAACGAGGGGAGGAGACCAGGGAGGAGGGAGACAGTGGGAACCAGTGCGTTGGCAGAGGCCACAGCGTCAAGCAGCCCTGCTCAGTCAGCCTGCAGACCGGAGGCCTCACTATAATCAGTCTAATGCTGAGCAGGAGACAGCCAGCACACTGAAATCAAACAGTTATGGCACAAGATTAAACACTCTGCATTAAGGAGGTCAACTTTCTACGCTCAGGTCACTCCCAGACTACACAAAGAATACACACGAGAGTGTGCGCCAGGCAATGCAATCGACATTTGGACCTGGACAGCCATCTCATGAAACTCTGAAAATAGAAACTCACGGGGAATTCTTCTGAGCGACTTTTAAAAGTTTTAGACTTGAGTTCTTTGGAGACTTTCACTCTCTGTCTGTACGGAGCAAGAGCAGGAGGTGATTAGCGTAGCTTAGCTTAGCGCAATGATTGGAAAAAGCTAGCCTTCTTTGGACAGAGGTACAAAGTTCAGAAATATGTCTACCAGCTAGCGCGTATTTAAATTAAAGTTAAAAAATGAACACAATGCATTTTGTTTGTTCGTTTCATACACAAGAAGAATTGTGAAATGTTATAAGCTGTTGTTTTTACGCCACAGGACGTTAGGAAAAAGTACGTAATGTACACTACAGTACGTAACTAACATTTTTACATTTCTGCTTGTATAGAGATTAAACAAATGAGATATAGTGTCTTACTTTTTTCAGCTTAAGAGCTACTGTTATACATACATTTTGAGTTTCTCACCATTTCCAGTCTTAAGCTACGCTAATCGAGTCCTCTAGCTTTAGCTATCTACTCAACCCACAGACGTATAAGTGGTGTCGATCTTCTGGTATCGAACACTCAGCAAGTAATGACAAAATGTCAAACTATTCCTTTGACGAGAAAATAAAGCATCTTCTATTAAAGTCAATCACTTACTGTGTCGAGATGTGGCCTGAATATTTACATATAAAGCAGTGTGCTGTTATAAATAATAATTTTGCTGCAGTATAGCTTCTGGTAACCAATGGCAGCACTGAGGCTGAGTTGTGTCCATCACTCTGTATTGACTACCTATGTATATTTACTGTCCACCATTTTATTTAAGTTTTTACACTTTCGGTGTGGAATTCATAGAATATATAATATCTTCACTAAATAGAGGAACTCATTTCCATAACACACATTACACTACTCATTGCTAAAAAGCCCACTTTGGTTCGAATTGACATTTCTTTATTGGAAATGTGTGCAAAGATTATCTGTTGTTTGACACAATAATCTCCCCTCAAGGTTGCCTTACTAGCTCTTTTGGTGCTTTCATCCTCATCTCAAGGTCTTCATCAGACATTGTCATCAATTTTTTTATGACTTTACACTGACCTGATTTCTTTTTACCTTTCCTTTATTCACCCAGTGAGTTTGTATTTTAGACACTCGTGTACACAAATGTGATCATCTTTGTGACTGAAATGTCCTGGTTGGGTATGACGGTCCTGGATCAGGGCTAGATCCTTGTGAGAACAACTAATTAGGTTTATGCTCTCTGTCAAGCATCTTATTCTGTGGTGACTCAGAGACCAGTATGTACAGTATACATGGAAAGACTTCCCCGTCAGCAGCAGGAAGACAACCGGCAGATAATGATCTGTGTAGGGGCCAAGTGGTCTCTCTTTCTCTCTGTCTCTCTTTCTAACTCTTGCACTTACTCCTTTTCTCTCTGCCTTTGACAGATTTTAAGTAAATACCAGCAAACAAGCAATTATTTCTGGCAGCCAGGGCCCTGTCTCTCTTCCAAAAGACATGGAGCAGAGGGAGAGGGGGTGGATGAAATCACCCTAACAGATGTGATTTAAATCAATATTACATTATATGTGCCTTTATTTATTTAAAAAAAAAAAAAAAAGTAACACAGGGAACCAAACCAAAAAGGGCCCAGTGATGACTGCTGCCCTTCGCTTGACGGAATAATTGCTTTTAATACATAAGGGTTTTTCATATTTTAATTTCCTTTTACCCCCCGCTTGTCCTTCTTCTGTGTTCCTTCAAGTCTGAGCAATCCCCCCGATGTTAAAATAATATCAGCGAAGAAAAAAAAAAAAGAAAAAATCAGCCGAGTTGTCAAACGTAGATTTTAACACAAACCATCTGGTGGAACGATGGAGGTAAACAGGCGCAAACAGAACTGGGCCGGGAGGAAGAGGAGGGGTAGAAAAGGGAGGCAGCTGAGGGAGGAGAAAAGAAGCAGAGATCTTGAGAGGGGAGATGGGGTGAGATAAGCCGAATGTTACGGAGGAGGAGTTGGAGTAATGGGAGATAGAGCTGGTAGGGAGAAAGAAGAAAAAAAAATTGAACGTGAGGGGAAAGGTGGAGGATGAAGAGGAGGAGGCGGAGAGATGGATGATTGGGAGGTGAGGGAGGGGGGGTGGAGAAAGAGACAAAAATGTAGTCTGTGAACAAATTAAGGTGTTGTAGTCGAGACTTGACAGAAGGAGAGGAGGAGTGGGAGCCTCAAACACTCTTCTGTGTTGTATCCATTCTAACAGAATATGGGACAATAGGAGGGCTTCTTTCCAAAATGCTATGAAACCATTCTGAATTGAAAAAGTTAGCTCAAGCACACACTTCCAATTACTAAATACATCTCATTAAAACCTGTAAACTTTAACTCTTTTAAGAAAAGTGTAAGACATTGCAACTGTAACTTCTCGTTATCAGTAACAGAGCAATATCTTAGATTTAAGATTTAAAGTCCATGTAAAGTAAAAATAAATTTGTGTTCTGAGTTTGTCTGCTTATTAACCACCCAGCCAAATTTGAATGATTAAAAATATCAACAGGTTTATGAAATTAGGTGTCAAAATCAGGTAAAAATAAATTCTCAGCTCCAGGACTGTGGGGGCGTGGCCTCTGAATGTGCTGAAGTCACACCCACTCATGGGAGCAGTCAAGCAGCCATTTTGAAGTGACTGAAACGTGTCAGATGAGTTCAGAAAATGACATAACTAACTTTGAAACACTCTGAGCGAGATGAATTCATCTCTATCTCTCTGCTAGGGGTGCAGGGGTATGCTCAGGGTGGCCTCAGCGTGTCATTAAGCCACCGTTTAAGGACCGCCCACAAAATCCTGGACTGAAAACTGGTGAAAAACAGTTTGAACATCTAACTCCACATTTCAGTAACATATCGTTCAAAGTCTTTTCACATGTTTTCAGCAACTATTTTCCAACATATTTTGTGTGTTTTTTAAAGAAATTTGCCTTTACACAGACTTTAAGCTAATATATAACAACCTCAATTAGCTTATTTATTCATTTTATATTCATATTTCAAGCATTTGTCTAACAGCGTGTCGCTTAATTTAACTGACTATGCAAGAACTTCAGATTGAGTTGAAGTTTCATCCATCAGTGTCAATGTTTTGAGAATTAGTCATTACTACAATATCTGCACCTGGCAGAGAATGGTTAAGGTTAGGAAGGAAACATCGTGGTCATGGCTAATAAGCTGTGGTTAAAGGTGCCGTGTGGAATTTCTGGCAGCTAGTGCTACACAGCAATGTTTTTACTAGCGGGCCCCTGTTTTGTTTGTATCGTGCATGCCCGTGCAAGCACACAGGCAATTTAAACCACTTTCCTGCCAACAGTTTCACAGTACTCTGCTCATGGTTGGCAGCATCACAACGCAAAGAAAGGTAGTAATGTGCCAATGGAGGCAGTGAAGAAGACTGCTAGCTAGCAAACATGGATACTAGCTAGGATTTAAAGTATTGCAACATTGAATATGAACATAATTGTGTTTATTTACACGAAAACTCGTGGTATGTTTCAGGTTAAAACACATAAAATCGCAGTTGTGTTTTTCATTGTTGTCTGCAACAGGACAAGAACTCTCAGTCTCCAGCATGAGGGTTGGATATGCTATGCTACACACCAATCCACACCACCCCAGCCCCAACACCCTTATATTCAGCCTTGTTTAATGTAACACAGCACCCATAACTCGCTGCATTGACACTGAACTTTGCGAAATTGCACGTTAATTGTGTGCTGCAGAATTGTCCAATGTAAACGGAATTCCTCTGGATACTGAGCAGAACTGGAAGCAGTACCCAGACCAATGTGCCTGGCTCAGTACGGTGATCTTGAAAAGTGATTGGAAAATTGCAGAAGGAAGTGCTAAGAGGAAAGACTGAAGGGTTTTGTTTTGTTTTTTGTAAAAAATGAAGTCGTAGAAGCGAACAAATAGATGAAGAATAAATGGGAGAGGTCATGTGAAATTAGTATGGAAACACATTCAAACACATATTGTAGTATCTTACCTTTTGTTGAGACAGCAGCAGGACAGCAGAAGAAACATAAAGGAAGACAGAAAAAGATTTGAATTAGCATCATTAGCACATTAACACTAACAGGTGTCAGTTGTGTCAGTGGCTGGTGACGTGGTCGACCAAATTTAATGGCACAGAGATTAATGTCTTTTGATCAAGTTGAAAAAAAAAACTATTAATACTAAGTTTTAAAATGATAAAACTTAGTATTAATAGTTTTTGACCAAATACTTGACATATCCATCAGCCTTAGCTACCTTTTGTGCTAATTAGCAAATGTTAGCATACCAACTGCTGTGCCTAAAAGCCACTAGCCTGTCTGTTTGTTTTTTCTGGAGGGAAAGTTCTGGCAGGTAACTGACAGACGTTGCATGTGTCAACATTATCCGTGTTTGTGCTCTTAACAGGCTGGAAACAAGACGTCTCCTTATCAAGCCGTTGTTGGCCAGGACAAGGAAAAGAACTAAGTAATTCGTGGAAATGGATGGATAAAAATTCCCCGCTTTCAACAGGTACAAAGAATGTTTTAGTGCAGTCACAGCTCAGCAGCACCCCCCTTCACTGACTACCACTCCCCACCCCCTCCGCCTCTCTCTGTATATTCCTCCTCATGGTGGCATGGCCCCTGTCAGGTGACACGGGAGCTGATGAGGCCTGACAGAGGGTCACTGACCTCACTTCCTACTCTAATTGGTCCTGGGTGATAAACCGGCCCCCTGGGACTCTGGGAGATGTGGGCTTGGTGGTGGAGCAGGGAGGAGCTAGGAGTTGTGGAGTGGGGGTGAGTAGCGGGGGTCTAGCGAGGCCTCTTCTAACTCAAGCATTTGGTAATGCACTAATTAATTTTAAGAGTTCGACATCCCCTCTCTGGCCCTTACTAGAAACAGATGTTAGGCTGAGAGGGAGGGGAGAGGAGGGGCGGTGGTGGGTGATACGCCGAACGCTGCTGAGCGAAACTCAGATACAGATCTCCAGAAGAGGAGTTGAAAAGAGAGTGGTGGGTGACAGAATAACAGAGAGAAAGAATGTTCCAAAGGATCTGAGTCACTTTGCCACTGCCCCCCTCCGCTTGTCTGACAGGTGAAGCGGATGACAATGCAATTTCACACCTCGCTGAGCGAACGACGGATTCGACTGTGTTCGCGAGAAAGAGAACAAAACATCCTCCTGAGAAGCCGCACACGTGCCCACATACACACACACACTCACACACGGAAACAGAATGCAACAGAATGTATTCTGTTAACACTTGTGGGTTACACCCTGAGAAAAAACACAATGGCCTATTCATGAGATATGTGTGTGTATACAATGACACATGTGTCTTTGAAACAGAGCGGGGGGTGGGGGTGTTTTCAAGAGGCATTTGTAACTTAATAAAGATACAGCGAGGACGGTGTGTATGTGAAGGGAGGGGGAGGGTGTGTGTGTGTGTACGGCACACAACATTCAAATGTTAAGTTGTCAGCAGGATAACAGGAGTGAGAGTTTTGCCTAATGTGTCAGGGGGGATCTGGAAGTGATCTGTGGCCCTGACATGAAAACAGGAGGGTGGGTGTGTGTGTGTGTGTGTGTGGAGGGTGTGTGTGTGTGTGTGTGTTTGGGGGTTTAGAAGGGGTTGGGGAGGTCCAGGGAGGCCCAGTTGTTGTAACCTCTGACCTTTCGGCACACTCCAGGGCCTCCCAGAAGCCACTTCAAATGCACCCTGCATGGGAGCCCCCCGTGCCACAGAGAGAAAGAGAGAAGGAGCAGGGGAGGGCGAGAGTCTCAGCTGTCATCGCTGTCACAGAGATGCATGCACACTAAAAACCTACTCACAAAACTATTTGTTTCTGCTTCTGTTTCTGTGAGTCTGTTAACCACCGAATCCAGAGCCTTGGAGTCCCTGTGGACGAGCTGCTGCTACATACATGCTGCCGACATCCTCACACTGCTTTGACAGGTCCCACACACCGATATTTGTTAGTGCTAAATTCCTTTCAGCTCCCAGTTTTCACCTTTTATTTCTGATCTTACTCCACACTGTAACATCTTGTTCCGACTCTAAAACAAACTTGCATCAAGTAAAACCCTCTGCAAAATGTCTTTAGCGTCATCACATTTAAAGGTCCAGTGTGTAACATTTAAGAGGATCTATTGACAGAAATGGAATATAATATTCATAACTATGTTTTCATCTGTGTATAATCACCTGAAAATAAGAATTACTATCTTTATGTTTCCTTATATTACCTTTTTATATTTACAGAGGGAGCGGGTCCTCTTCCATGGAGTCCGCCATGTTGATCCACCGTGTTTCTACAGCAGCCCAGAAGGGACAAACCAAACACTGACTCTACAAAGGACCTTTCACATTTTTTCACAAGTTTCTCACCCACTGTAGTTTCTTCTTTATGCTTGAACCAAGAGGGAGAGGTGAGGGATATTCAGTTGGTAACAATCTGAAACCTCACCACTAGATGCCACTAAATTCCACACACCGGACCTTTGAACAAAACTCAGCATGGCAGAAAGTAGAATCTGCACACTGTTATTCACCGATGCTGCGCAACAAGCAACAAGCTGGGCTACTGTAGTATTGTTGCAGTCCAACATGACGGACTCTGTGGAAGAGAAGGTAAAGTAACAAAAAAACATAAAGATTCTTAGCTTATGTATTCTGATCTTCAGGTGATTATACACTAATGAAAACATAGTTATGAATATTATATTTTGTAAATAAATCTGACACACTGGACCTTTAAGTGATCACAGGTTTTAAAAATGCAACGCAACCTCTGTCCACAAAAGAAAAAACAAACTAATTTAGAGTAAATAATTAAAAGAAATGGAGTAAAAGAAGAAATAATTCTACATGAATATACAGTCAGATGAAAAAACTAATTTCTTTGGGTCATTTGTGATGTCATTTCCTGCTACTCATATTGTTTTGGACATCTGTGATCGCTGATGTTTGTTTTCTCTGGCTGCCCTGCGCTCTCACGTCAGTCACCTGTTGCAGATTGCTGTCATTTGTTTATTTATGCAGATGATGTCATCTTGTTAGTGCTGTTTGGATCCCGATGAAGATCTGATTGATCCATAAACAAAAACAGCAACAATGAATTAAAAAAAAACCAAAAAAAACTACATTCCTCTTTGCTTCAGCACATGCTGGGAGTGTTTTCTTTGGATCTAGCATGACACATTTGGTATCTCTGGAAAAATTGGGATCTCAGCAAGAGATTTAAATTTAAGTTCTGAGACTTTGAAGACAGAGTTCTGATCTTTGAGGGGTTTAAGAGGTTAAATCCACCTGAAACACTCCTGCCTTGTACTTTCTTTAAGGTCATAACCCTCTTCAGTGTGCTCTTTGTTTTACAGTCTTTCTCTCAGAAATTCTTTTTACTCCTTGCTCTTGGTTTTCCTCTCCCAAAGTCCCAGAGCACCGAGCTCCCCTATCCTCCTCGCTGCCCTGCAGAGCATTAGACGACCACCACCACGCTCCCATCTCCCTGCCCTGTTCCTCCGCATTTGTCTTAGCGTGTGTGGTCTGATTAGTCAGGCCCCTGCGGTTTAGCTCTGACCCAGGGAGTATGCGGTGCGGTGGACGAGTGGGTGGGGAGGCAGTTCGATGACGGTGACGTGCCAGCATGAGGAAATGCGATATCATCCGTGGAGCTGTCAACCTCCAGTGAGAAAGCAGACCCAGAGCGCCGTTGTCATGCCAACCCCGTCCTGCCCCAGTTGATCCCCCAATTCTTCTCATAGCCCCGCGGCTATTTCTGACCTATGTAAAAACCACCTGACGGTTGACGGGAATCTATCATCAATCTTCTTGACTGACTGCAGGAGCATGTGTGCCCGCACACACATGCACACACACACTCACAGCTTGTACAAACACATACACCAACATACAGTAAGTGTGTGTGATATTGATCCACTGCACATAAGGGAATTCCCTTCCAACTTTAGCCTCCTACAACAGTAGCACACACTTCCAAGAGACTGAGGGCGGATTGCTCATTTACTTTGGCTGTGTCAGCAGGCAGCAGCCACCTTGGCCAGACCGACTCTTCCTGGGTCTCCTCAGGCCCAGAGAGCAGAAACAGAGAGAGAGAGAGAGAGAGAGACTCTGAGGAGACGGAGAAAAGGCAAACCAGTGGTGGAAAGTACGTTTACTCACGTCCTGTACATAAGTACAATTATGAGTATTTGAATTTGACTTTATACGTCTTCTTCAATAGATTTACAGAGTAAATACTGTATTTTTACTCCATTACATTTACCTGACAGCTACTAGATGCTAAAAACCTATAAACATATATAACATATATGTAAACTATCACCAGGTGCAGAATTAAAGGTCCAGTGTGTAAGATTTAGTGACATAAACATAACAATTCTTCTTTTCAGGTGATTATATACGCATAATGAACACATTCTTATGAATACTTTCTTATCTTTGTCTGTTACACACTGGACCTTTAAAGTGCTGCATACCAGTTAATGTATCACATAAATTCATATTGAATTTAATGCAACTGAGCGTATTTAGATTGTGGCAGTGGTAAAAAGTCTACCATATGTACTTGACAGCTGTAGATACTGCTTACTTTTTTAATGCTTTTCATATTATTAGTTGACATAAATAATATGATCAGTTTCTATTGTTAAGGATTAAACCAGTGGTGACATTTTGTCTTTGAGTTGTTCGCAGTTCCACCAAAGAGACATTTCACTTGTAAACTCCTCGGGTGGTTTCATTTAAATATGTTTGAGGCCCAAAGAGGTGAAAGTATCCATTATTTCATTTTTAAAAAAAAAAAGCACATCAGAGCTTTTTTTCTTTTCTTTTTCCGACTCTATTAATCATCCCTTCAGATTTATGTTGTGACCTTTGGCGGGGCCTGAGCTGAATGTTGAGAACCATTGGACTAAACTATCTGTTTATAAAGTAGTTCAAAGTAGCTCAGCCTTGACCAGCTTACACATCTGTATTAATAATCTGTCTGGCCATATGTCGTGATCTATCACTCACAGGGGACATTTCACTGCAGAATTAGTTCTTTACTTTGAATACTCGAAGCATATTTAGCTGATAATACTTTTAGAAGATTCTGCGTGCAGGACTTTTGCTTGCAATTAAGACATTTTGACATCCCTTCTTTTACGTAAGTCACGGTTTGGTGTATTTATTTCACCGCTGTAGAAAACATAAAGCGAGGCACAGACCCAAGAAGAGAACGAGAGGCCCTGCCAATCACCTACTAGGCTGTGTGTCCCTGTTCAGAGTTTCTCTGCACAATTTGAAAAGCACCAGTTCTCCAGCCAAAGAGTAAAAACACATGATGCAGATCATTGCTTTAGGCTGACTGATACGAGAGCTGAGCTGGAGCGGGAAGAGAGGGAAGGGGTGAGAGTTGTTCTTGATGGTATATGATTGTAACGCTGTTATCGACGGTTTGAGGCAGGTCCAGCTGAGGAGGAAACACAGTAAACAAGCTGAGAGTTTGTAAGCAGAGTCACACACAGAGTGAGAGGCGATAGTGTGGTCGGGGGGGGGGGATTTTAGTCCTTCATTTCCTGTGAAGGCACGCTAAAGAAATCAGCAATGTGCTGCAAATGTTGCACAAACAACTGCTGGCCATATTGGTGATCACAACTGGCAACATTCGATTTGGGCTCGACACTCAACAGATTGAGCTGTGTGAGTCTCTGTGTGCTCACCATCGCACATGTTCTAACTGTCATACCAGTCATCTGCTCGGAGTGCTCTGCATACACTGGGCGCACACACACACACACACACACACACACACACACACACAGAGTGAAATATTGACACAAGCTGCTGGAAGCCTGGTTATTTTGTGCAGCAAAATGCAGGAAAGGCCTCGTCTTTCAATCAAATCTTGGCCTCTCTGGTTCTGTTTTGGTTAATGTCTTGCTGCTTTTTGAGGGCCTTGAATGCATAACACATGCTTAACGTGTGCACTCATGATAATGCATGCATTAGGCTTGTAGGGGCCGGGGATATGCTCATGTAGGCCTCTGTGAGATTTAGAGGAAACAGGTCTTCAGCTACGACCTCCAGATTATCAGTTCCTCTATGAATGCCCTGGAGAATATCCCAGCGACCTATAATGACAGACACCATGAATTCTGGAGTCAATGAGCCTAACAAATGTTAACAATGCAGCCCCTCTCGCCGTCGCCCCCTTTTCAGCCCCCAACCGCCGGGACCATTGTAGCAATTAGTATAATGAATGTGGTTTTGCTGGTAGGTAATCACATACTGTATGGCGCAGCCCCCTCTCCCCACATACAGGCGCTCGGCTATGAATGCTTTGGTTTCATTACAGTCCTCCCCTCCAAAAAAATCCACTCACTCCCACTTGCTTTCTCTCTCTCTCTTCCTTGCAAGCTCGCCTCCTAACTCCTACACCCTTCCTTTCCGCTCCGTTCAAATCTAAACAAAAGACACATCTGGTCTGTCTCTTACCCCCCTTTTCTCCCCTCTCGCTTTCTTTCTCTTTAACTCCCTCCTTGTTTCTACTGAGAGTCTTTTTCAACTGTTTCTATCAGCATAAGAGCAGCACTTTGTTGGTGGGAAGAGCTGGGTGAAGGAGCTTTGTTAGAGGGTCAACCACTCGACTTAAGACTGTCGCTGGAGTCCAATTCGCTGTGAAAGACGACCACTGTATCCCACAACCTCATGTATACAAACTCCTAACCGACTGTATATTAATCTGACTTTGTAGAGTTCAAAAAATCGTTTATGCATCCATCATCGGTAAACTGCAGCAGTGGTTCCCGAACCTTTCAGTACCCCACAGGCTGTCAGGTGAAGTACTGCTTCATCAACACACCACTTGTATTGTTCCAGATGTGTTCACTGGAATGTATGACCTGGATGTTATTCTTAAAGAGTGGATATTATAATAAAGTTTGGTTTCATCAACTGTGCCATCAAACTACTTCCTTTAGTGGCAGAGGCTGTTTCAAATATTTATCCATTATTGTTTTAGTTATTTTCACTTTTAAATAACTTTTAAACATTTGTATCCATTACTTTTTTTAGTTATTTTTTAATTTTGTGTCCATTATTTTTATTTATTTTTAGCTCTTTCCTGACTATTTTACTTGTAACTAACTAACTTTCAAATCTTACTCATTATTTTTAGCTGTTTATCTATTAAATTTAGCATTCATTTACTACTAACCCTAACCACTATTTATCATTACTTTTATTCATACTTTTAGTAGCCTATTTCAAACATTACTCCATGACTTTTAGCTAGACTTTAACTGTGCAGTGTGTAAGATTTGGGGTCTTTATTTTTAGAATAAGGCAAACATGGAATATAATATTCATAACTATGTTATCATGCATGTATAATCACCTGAAAATAAGAATACTTTTTCCTTTTATATCTACAGTGGAGCGGGTCCTCTTTCATGGAGGCCGCCATGTTGAAACACCGTGTTTCTACAGTAGCCCAGAACAGACAAACTAAACACTGACTCTAGACAGGGTCTTTCAAGTGTTGTTTCTCTTTACACTAGGAAGGTGAGGGTGATGTGAGGAGATTGCACTACAGCGATTACATCACTAGATGCAACTAAATTCTACACACTGGACCTTTAACTATGTAAGATGTACTATTTCAACTATTAAAAAAAGTGGTTTAAATCCTTATTAGTCACCACAACACATATAATATATGGATACACTGTCTTAATTAAATCACAATTTCATTTTTTTCATTACTTTTCTACAATCTTTCCTCTCCTGGCATTTGCAGAAGTATTCCCTGGAGAATGGCTAAACTACAGGATTTCCTAAACATGTTGCTGGTGAAGCAAACAGTGCAGTGGGCATGTGAACAGTGGAACTTCAACACTGGCTACATCTGTTTAAACTGTGTCACAAGCAGAACTGGGAACATGTTACTGCTCAAATTTAGAATTATTGATTATCTTCTCAAAAGATAACCCCCTTCATCCGCAGTGCCTAGTCAGAGCCCTCGGGGAGTCTCCAATCACCACCGAGCTCACCGACACCGTCACACACACACACACACACAAACCTGCGAGTGTGCAGAGCGAGTAAAAAAAAAAAAAAAAAAGCTTTTACATCTGTATGTGGCTGACTGTTGTTTGTCCACAGATGTGTACAAACATTTACATTTTTACACATTATTAGAATCCTCCATCTGTGTTTGTGCGCCACCTTTAATCCATGATTACAAACTGAACACACGCGGGCCGAATATGAGACTCGCTTCAGGGTTCAATTATAAGAACGTCTATCTGTCCTTCACAGCAGGGTCACATGGGTCACTATGACTCAGAAAACTGCTTCACTTTTGCCCCCATGAGCTGTCAAACTACAGCGGACAGTTTCACATCTGGACCCAAGGTGCTGTTGAGCAGCAATCTTCTGCCTTTTCTTGCTTGTCTCTCACTTTTTTAAGCCCCCTTTCTTAACCTTATATCTCTCCTTTTCTCCCTCGCTTCCCAGACCCATTTCTCTCAATTTCTTCCTCCCTCCCTTCCTCCCTCCCTCCCTCCCTTGGTTTTATATGGAAAAACATTCCTGGTGTTCTACTCGGCTCCAGTGAAACCTGGTGCTTATTTTCAGTGCCCTAAATTGATAGCAAATGTGAGGACAGATCCCTCCTCTCGTTCCCTCTTCCCTCCCTCCATTCCTCCACCGCCGCCCCACAGCCCCCACCCCACCCCACCCTCCCAAACCTCCTCCCTTTTGGCATTAACAGTGAGGATACGTGGAACATTTTTTGTGACCATATTGAACCCTGGGGTTTTATGTTTTTGAAGGTGTTCCCCTTTTATATTCGACTGCATGTGTTTTTGTTGAATTTCTGGGGAGCGAAAGTCTACAGCCTGAGAGTCTCCTTGAGAGCGAGGACTGAGTCATAGACTTTTTGTTTTTCAATAAGCCCCCCACTGCACCGTGGAAACCAAACCTGGTTAGCCTCAGCTGTCTTTACCCATAATTCAACAATCCCTGTGTGTTTGTTTTCTCTTTTTTGCCTCTCTCTCTCTCCCCCCTTTCGCTCTCTTTCTCTGACTCTGTAAGTGAAACCCTAACTGCTCCCTTCATTTTGATGCAGCCAACTGAGTTCTGCTGGACCAAAATGCCCTCTATTGTTATGGATGTGTGCCGGGGAGAGAAACTGAGCCTTGTGGATCGTCCCTCTGTGGGTGAAGCTTATAATGGTTTTGATTAGAAAATGGGGGGAAGAAAACCCAGTCAGCTCCTTGTGAAGTCTGTTTTTGTTTCAAAATGCAAACCTTTGGACTTTTGTGGGTGAAGGTGTAGCCTGTAACTTTCATAAAACCATCTTGTAAACTAAATCTTAACAATTTTACATTCATGTTTGTTTTCTTTTCTTGCCATGTATCCAGGCAATGCACAAATCAAGCGACTAGCCACATAGAAGGCAGCATAACACCCAAATTCAGCTGATGTTTTCAATAGTTACCAGTCACACTGAATCAGCCACATAACTCATGTCCCACTTGTAACTGCAAAATGCTGCAGCTTATTGTCATCAGATTGCAAATATCAGCCAGCACAGCACATTGAAGAGAACACTTACTGCACTCTGTGAAAGCTGGCTTCACTTTTTTACTCTCTCTAATAGACAAATATCCATTTTGATAAGCTGACATGCTGGTAATACAGTTTGTAATTCCACACAACTAAATAAGAAGAAGAAAAGCGGTGAAACTAGCTCTGCTGAAGAGTATCTAGTTTAGAGGTGCGTCAATAACTGTCAGCTTCTGATTCAAGTGAAATTCATGTGATTCTGTGTGGTTAAGTTGTCATTGAATCACACATTAAACTAAGTGGCAGCCTCTGTGGCTGTGTAATGAAGTGCCCAAAACTGCAGTTCCTCTTCTCGTCCACTTTAGGCTGGCTCCAAAAGTGAGTCAATCTCCATAAGCCCCCATGTTAAAATGCCACCACTCTGACATCACAGATACTACGTCCATATTTTCTACATTTTATGATTTAAACCTGTAATAACTACAAAAAATATTTTGGCCACTTGGGGGCAGCAGAAACAAGCTGTCAAAACAACAATGACATATCAACACCTTCTAAGTTGATATGACAAATTTATTGGCAACTTACACATCAGGCGGTTACAAATGTGTCAAATCTAAGTCCGATATTCACTGTCCTTTAAGCTCTGTTTTTGGTCTCTACCAACTCCTGAGGCAAATATCTGGCTCTTTGGCTGCTAAATGCTTCACTATCGGCTAGTCGCTAATTGTGTCAGTCTGCTGCTTGGTGCTGAGCGGGTAGTGTACAGTGGGTTTGCTGCCCGGTGAGAGTCAACCAAAACAGTAAAGCTGTGAACTTATAAATATAAAAATACTGATTATGACTTTAAATGGTAGCTGTTAGCACTTGATAAGCTGACAGTTGTCATAGTATTTCAGATGTGTGTTTTGTTTTGGATACTTTCTCCCCCCTAGCAGTCAAAATTCACTCTGTGCAGCTTTTGGTTGCTCCTTGGGCCCGGCATCAGGATGGTGGTAGGTTAGCTGGTGGTTGTTGAGCTCTGCACGGATGGAGAGCCAGGCCTGCCTGTTTGTATTGGCCAACTTTCAGCATTCCACATGTCTTTGTGATTTTCAGCTCCCTGACCTCAGGAGACCCTCCAAGCTACTGTAAGTTATACTCACACCAGGAGCACAGATGGATCAGGAAGGAACGCTGAAATCCTATTGGTGCTGAGCTCCTTTATAAAAGGCACATGTAATGAAAAATACAGGCCACACTGCAGCTGCCACAGCAAATCAGCTCTAACTTGGAAATATGAGGTGATGATTCTTGTAAAAAAAAATTTAAATGATGGTCTATGGTATCTTTCTTCTTTCTTAAGACAAGTTAAGAAAAGAGTGCTGTAGTTTGAGGTATAGGAAATTTCAGCTTTGGAACAGCATAAAGCCAATACGTGCTTTTGTTATTGCTGATAATATCGTTGCTACAGTGATCAATATCATGAAATCATTTGATGCTACACTGAAGTCATATACCACCAACTATTTCACTGGTTTTGAAACTGGATCATATTTTATGGAGTTTCCTGATGGACAATAAAGTAAACTGCTGCCAACTGTAGCTGCTGTTAGCTGCCTGGACTGTGAGCACAGAGCACCAGGGGAGTGTTAGTTTTTGTTCCACAGGAGTTTTGGATGGGAAGTGGAGCTGGTGTTGTGCCAAAACAGGAGCTGGGCAAGCGGGCAATATAACTGGGCTCAGCAGCCTCTATGGACAACATGGCAGAGGCGAAGAGACTGAAGAGGATGTTGACTGAGGAAATTAAAATGAGAAAAGAAGAGAGTGAGTAAGCTGCCGGACAAGAGTAAATCTTGGACTGACTTTTAGTCGTTGGCGAGAGCTTGGTAAAATAAAAGACAGACAGATGGCAGGCTGGGCTGACTGCTGTTGGACTAGTCAGTAATATTAGCTGGCTGCTATGTCTTGTGTTATTGACCTTGTTGATGTTTGGCTGTTAGCAAAGTTGTCGACTTGCTAGTTTTTGATCATAAGTAATGTAATCAGAACAAATACACGTGTACAGCTGTCCATATTTATGACAGAGGGAATACACTCTGAAACTAAATCACAAAAATACCAGTTTCTACTTAATGTTGCTTTAATATTACTAAATAAAAGCAATCATTCAATTCTACAATTATGCTCAGCTATCTAAGAAATTAGAATGAATGCCGCTCAAAATAAGGTCCAAAGCTGCAGCTAGCAATGCCTGCACAGTGGAGATAAGAAGATGGAAGCAGTGTTTCGAAATTCCCCATCGGCGCTCCAAGTGGAACAGTAAGTCAGAGGCAGCAGGCTACTGCGTGTCACACAGTCGGTAATGACCCATGTGGGCTGTATCTTTTGCTCTAACGCATTGTTAGCAGGGCTAGTCATGGGGCTTCCAAAGAAAATGAAATTAGGCGCTAACAAAGTTAGAGGTGCTAATTACAGACTCATGCTAACTGCCTGGTCAGGAGAAGAGAGCCTGATTCCATCTCGCTCCAACCGCACCCATATCCGAGTATATCTCTTAATACCCTCTAACTAAATATGACACCCTGTCCAATGCCTGAACACAGCTCATTGACTATACAAGCAGATTGAGTCACTGTATGTTGGCATAACAGTGTCAGTGTCACCTTGCCCTACTGCTCCACATTCGTCACCTTGATTGCCCTCGCAGGCTGTTTGACAACATGACGGAGAACGGCAGCGCGGGCATCGAACTGCGTGCAAATAAGCCGAGTTTAAGGTGAGAGGCGAGAGGACAAAGATAAAGAGAGAATGTGGCGAGTTAGGAAATTAAGAGATGGTGCATGTACAAGATTAGGAAGGAGGTGTGGAGGTGATTAGGGTGAGAGGAGGGAGGGAGGGAAGGAGGTGGGGCATTCGTAGCCAAATTAAAGAACAAGCAGCACCTTGGGGCTGATCTAAACAGGATTTACCTGTCGCTGTCCCAAGGTGACTCACTTCACTCATTTTACCCAACACTGCTGCAGGGTCCAAACTCCCAAAGACCTTGTTAATTAAGGTGTGTGTGTGTGTGTGTCTGTCTGTGTGTGTGCATACTCACTTAAACCTTAATTTAGTTGTACATAAACAGATATTTTCCATATATTCTCATGTAAATGTTGAACACTACTCTCACACAGGGGTCTCTGTTATAGCACAATCACTGCATACTGTATCCACTCGCCTCAGGGTCAGGGGGGTTCAGTTTATTCACTCAGTAGAGTAATAAATTATGAACTATAATAAACTAATCATGATGTCATAAATCCTCAAAGCAAAGCAGTAGGGCGACAGGTGGAGAGGTGGTGGAGCAAAGGCAAAAGAGGGGGAACATTCTAGCAAATATGGTGCCCGCCCGTGGCTAAACGAGCCGTTCTGAATTGACATGTTACGACACAGGCGTCGACATATAAACATACACGGAGCACACACACTCATCAACGGGTCACGGCTGGATGTCACCCTGCAGTTACAACCCTATTATTCCAAAAAAAACAACCCAAAAACAATAACTGTCAGCCGCAATCGACAGAGCTGGGAACGACGCCTGGACCGGCTCGATGTCCCAGTTCATATCTCTGCAAATGGAGACCAAAGTGTCTACTACTGACCCCACCACCCCCGCCTCCCTCCCTCACCCAAAAAACACTCCTATATCCGCCCTTTGCTCTGGGGATGTGTGTCAGGATGGTTTACACACTAAAAACAAACAGGCGTCCCGTTGCAACAGCAAGAGAAATGGATGTGGGTTTGGACGAGGTGGGAGACGGAGGGATGGAATGGAAAGAAAGGGGGTGGGGTGGTGGGGCAGAGGCAGGATCAGGGTACACAGAAGGGAGAGAAAGAGAGAGAGAGCGGGAG